>JANEYF010002750.1:0-685407 GCA_029963845.1 Rhamnusium bicolor
CAATTTCATCTTATTTTTTTGAAAGTCGATAACTCAATTTTACGTGGGAATTAAGAGAAAAAAAATGTGTCAGTGGGTTTCTACAGATGTCAAGAATCGGTGGTTTAAATATAACTACGCACTTAAGACTCACCCTGTATATATATATATATATATATATATATATATATATATATATATATATATATATATATATATATATTTATGTAACATGCATCAATATTATTTTAATTTTAATATTTTTTTTGGTTCTAATACTAAGAACACTGTTATTTAATTCAATGCAATTCTTGCGCCTAGATTGAGTAGTTGTCTTAATAGTTTCTATGATAAAATGTATTGGAAGTTCTTTGGTTTATTATTTACCCACAACTTTTATACTAGTTCAATCAGATACGAATGACAGTATAAAATATAATATAGTTACTTATTATTATTATCATGTTAAGTTTGAAAAAATGCATGCGTAATACCCAATAATAATTTTATTATTTTTTCTAAAAATGCATAAATACTAAGCAATAATATGTCAGGTTTTTTAAAATGTATTACTAGTGTACTTATCTCCAAAACTTTTTTAACACGTTTGCGGACACTCGTTTTTATACGTGTGTGCCTAGGAGGGCAGTGACGGCAATTGCCGCATATATGTTTGCACGTACATGGACACTGTCGGCATTTGCCGACAAATGTTTATCATGTTATGGACGACACCAGCGTTTAATGCCGTCAATTTTGTATGTATTACGGGATAACATGTCCCACTGGACACCCAAACTCAGAAATGAAAAGAAAAAATTCTGCTAGTTTAGTGGTGGGGGTGTAATGCAACTTTAGCACGCAGTTATCCGCTATTCAGTCGTGCACTGGCATTCAAGGGGTACGTTTATTATCATTTCTGTGAATATTATACGTGTGGTAAAAATGGACGAGAGCACAGAAAGGCAGTTACTTCAGTGGTTCGAAGAAACTGAACCCGAGGATCAGTGCTTGAACTCCGACGAAGATTCCAGCACATATGATCTATATAGCACTGACAATTCCTTGGCAGACCCAGAATATGTCCAAAGTGAATCTGGTCATGATGAATGTGAATATGAATTTTCCCAGGATATAGATAAATATAAGTACTATGCAACTAAAAATATATAAGCATTTTTTATCAAAAAATTTATTTTCGTAGCGGGTCCATCGCGATAGAAAAGAAAACGTGTAGTTAAGAAACGTGACAACTCTGAGTTGTGTGAGTATAAAAGACGTTTGTAGCGTTGAGTGAGATTTAAATCTTTTTACTCACCTTATTTAGGTATATAAGATATAAGTAATTATGTCTACAATAGATTAATTATTTTAGGTCCCCAATCAAATGATTCTGATACAGACGTAGAACTTGTAGATGACGAAATAAAAAAGGATGTGTGGGAAGAAACAAATTGTGATATCAAAGATTTTTCGTTTGACCAGACCTCTGTCGGTATCAAACAAAATATTATTGAGAATAAGTCTCCACTAGAAATTTTCGAAATGATTTGGACAAAGGATATAATGAAGTACATACTTGATAAAACAAATGAGTATGGTGAATCCCTATATCTGAAAAACAGACCTAAAACTAGAAATGAACGGTTTAAATCATTTACAAAAGTTTCCCAAGATGAAATGAAGAAATTCTTTGGGCTCCATCGTGTGGCCGGCCAATTAAAATTTCATTCAATAAGAAGCTTGTTTTCACTAGGTCCTTTATATTACCATCCAATATTTTCTTCGACAATGTCGGGTAGGATATTTGAACAAATCTTAAGATGTTTGAATTGCTCAGATGATAAAAACAAAGAAGATCCTTTGTTCAGAGTAAGTTGGTTGCTAAAAAGTGTTATATTGTCAAGCCAAGATATGTATTCTCCTCAAGAGGCCTTGTCCCTCGACGAATCTATTTTGCTTTTTTCGCGGCAGGTTAAAATTTCGTATTTATATAAAGAATAAAAAATCGAAATATGGCATAAAATTCTATGAATTGTGTTCATCAGATGGTTTTGTCTTAAACATGGAAATTTACAAAGGAAATAACAACAGTGATGCAAGAAAAAATTCAAAGGCGAATTCATTAGTACTTAGGCTTATGGAACCATATTTGGACAAGGGCCACCACTTGTATATAGACAATTTCTATACTAGCCTACAATTGTCAGAATGTTTGCAGAAACGAAAAACTCATACCACAGGAACATTTCGTTCTAACAGATAACGCAATCCAAAGGAGATTACAGAAGCTAAATTAAGGGCGGGTGAGCATGTTTGGAGAAGATGTGGAAACATATATGTTTGTAAGTGGCGCGATAAACGCGATGTTTTGGATATCACAACCGGATATCAACCCAAGCTTATTGAAAGAACTAATAAATATGGTCAAAATAAAGTTAAACCTATTGAAGTTACTCATGTCCCAGAAAATCAATTAGGTGGAATAAAAAGGTAATATTCCACTTTTTGGCCATAGCTGTGTGGAATGCATATTACTTATATAAAAAGATAGAAAGTAATAAAATTAATTCGTTTGATTACTTTAGAAGCGCCTTAATTAAGTCTTTGTTGGGCATTTCGCCTGATCAAAAAGATGGCAGAGTTCGTCGTTTATGTTCCAAATAAAACGAAAAAAAAGAAAAAAGTTAAAAAGGGGAAAGAAAACATAGGACATATTTTTGAAGCCATACCCGCAACCAAAACCTCTAAACGAAAGGGAAAACACTACAAACGATGCCGCCAGTGTTCTTCAATGAAACACAGAAAAGAGACACCCTGACAATGCCGCAATTGTATCAGAAAACCCACTGTTTGCGTAGGAAGTTGTTTTCTAGAATGACATCAATAAATATTTTTAATTTTTTTTGTTATAAACAACTGTCTGCATACTAGTTTTTGTGTTAATAAATGATAATTTTATTTCCTTTCTTAAATTTTTACTGACGGCATACAACGTCAAGTGTCCCAGTATGACTAACCGTGTGTTTTATGGGAGATGATGTCATATGCCGCGCCATTTAAAAAAAATCCTATATTGATTAGGACATTCTTACAAGTCCAAAGCTATTTATTTTACTTTTCTAAGATCAAAAATAAACTTTTTATCACTGTGGCATTTTTAGGGATCGTTTTCTCCCAATAATAAATGAACGGTTGATTTTCTAACGTAACACGAATTATCAACAAATGGCACGTTGAGAATACGTTTTAAAGACGTATGTGTGTTTACTGGATTCTCAAGATTAGTGCGAACGTACATGAAAATCTGCTTCGTACTTATTTAAATACTGTAACGATATTGCAAGTCATTTAATTTCAGTTTGTCATCTTCCGTGATGATTTTTTTCTGCCAGTCTAGTCCAGATGGCGCTACTGATTTATACTGGACTAGTTCGCTTTGTACATTTTTGCACTTATAAAAAATGCCTAAATATCTATCTCTGACTTTATTGCTCATACTGTACTCTCAAATGCTTGTCTCTTTCCAAACTGTAATCGAGTTTAGGTAGCAGAACACAACAGTGGTTCTTCTTTCCTACTAGTGTAGCGTCTTGAAATCAACACCTGTGCTTCAGCGGTCTGGTAAAATTTATATTGTTTTCTGTTATTATCGTGTAATTTTATGATCATCGTTATTTAAAAAGTTGTTATTTTGATTTAACGTACCTTTGGGGTAATTTTCATAATAATATTGTACCGTATTCATCTTAATTTACGCTTTGGGTGAATTTGCTTTTCGGTGACCAGCCAGCATTAATATCGATTAGTATCGATTTATCATGCCTTGTTGGAAATTTATCTAATATCCCTCCGATTTTATTGTAGTTATTTCGTGTGTGAATTTAAATTAACTTTCGGTTATTGTAAATCTTAGATTTACCCGGCAACGGATGTCGCCATTTTGTTTCGTAGTTAGTTGTTTTCTGTTTTTGTCTGTTTGATGTTTTGGGTCATTTGGTTAAGTAGTTGGTAACTGTGTGAAGAGTGGTGACTGGTGTTTGGAGCATGGTACTCCTTTGGAGGAAACATTTTGGTTTTTAACTTTTGTGAGAATTACATAACCTAGCATGGTGCATTTATTTTATGGTGGATCATTTTACACCACTGCATATATTTACCAACCGGATTTCAGTAGCGTAAGGTTTTTCTAAATTTAAGATATCGAGTACTTATTAGAACGTTTACTTAGTATTTAGTTACAACCGCTCTTCTATTGGAATCTTGCCTAGTTATGTGGCAATTGATTAACTTTCGATTATCTGCAGTAAACATACAGTCAAGCTATATTTTGATTTAACTATATTTGGAATTCATTATTATGTCTCTAGGAGGAACTAATAAATAATTTAACTTAACGTTGCATTAAATTTGACAACAATTATATGGTTTTATATTTAGCAAATATTTAATTAAGTTATATTTCTATTTGCCTATCTGTGTAAAGACATTCTAAATTTTATATTCTTGAAAATTACTTTCTTTTAGTAAAAAATATCCTAAAACATAGTGAATATCTATTTCACTTTGATTATAATTATCATAACTATACCTAGTTTATTCGTTGGACTATTATTTGTTCTATTTAACGTAACTTTACTTACAGTGGTGACTCAAACTGACCTCGAACCCATTCAGAGCTTAGCCGTTGGTAGATTCCTCGCAGGACTGACCCATTTGAAGTTACGCAAAATTTTCGTCCCCAGTAACATTTGATATTTGGTCAGAAGAATGTTTGTAAGAGATCAGTCACTTTTCTAAGTAACGTCACATCATTTTTTTTGTTTATTTTGTTGGTCTCCAACCTCAACTGTAATTTTTGACTAAAAGAAGTCGGCCATCTGAGCCTGCGTAGATTTTGTACATATTCATACCAGTCTTTATTATACTTTTTTTCTAGTATCTTTTTATTCGACTTCCTTCCCAAACTGAATTCAAGAATTAACGTTATCTAATCAAGTAAACATTTAATTATTTGATACTTGCAAAAGTCCAGGCGCCCAGCCCAGATTTTGGTGACAACTCAGTTCAATCAAAGCCCTTATTCACGACCTGCTAACTGAGCTACCAACAAATACAAGCATCAGCTAATTGTTTTATGCCAGCAATTGGGCGAGAGGTGTTGCAATACACACAACGAAAACGAGTTAATTATTGTACTACATCATTGTTTGATGAGAATTGAATAGTTGAAGGGTGTTCGGTTCAAACATACAAAGTGCCATTGGCTATGTCTCAGAAAAATGCTAAATGTCATGCTTGTCTTGAGTAAGAAAATATTACAGACGGCGGCAGCTACAAATCATGCCTTGTTTCGATACAAATAAGCTAAGTGCTGCCGCTCGAAGGTAGTTATAACTATACAAATATTTTACAGGTACTTTTTTTGTATGTGTAATGTACAAAACAATGTAAGGTTTAAATTTAAGAGTAATGGAGATATTTTTAATTAAATGTTTTAATTAGTTGGCTGATATATTATCTCTACGTAGCCATAATAGTCATGGTCAAAAGGATATAATTAAAATACGTCAGCTTAGCTATTCAACTTTTTAATTGCGAATGTTTCTGTTATAAAATTGAAATATTAAGAGACTCTTTGCACTTTACAATTATTGCGGTTGGAAAGTTTCATATTTTTTGCGCATTTTTAAATAGCTCTATACACTCTATGCCTGTCCCAACCAGAAGTGCCCTTTCATAATTGCATATTGTGGATTATAAGCAAGTGTTCATTAAAGTTTAAATTGGAATCATGCCAAGTGTATAAGAAAATGTGGTGGAATATTTATGAAATAAATTATAAAAGATAGCACTCCTTGTACAATTGCGGGAATGCTGAATGTTCTAAAAAAGAAAGCATTAAATCAGACATGTAAGATGATGGGGATTTAGAAAACACGATCCCCTCTATTTCTTGAGATGCGGTTCCGGTAAAACCCGGTGGATAATAATAATATTGATAACGATGATAATAATAATAATAATAATAATCCTAACGATGACGAAAATGCAAATGTACAAGGACGCTTTAAGTGGACGAGGGAACTTTGGATGAGTTGCTGACCTGCCGCGAGAGTAGCGAACCTGAGCGAAGAGGATACATGGCGCGATTGCATGCACTTTGGTGCGAAATGCATCCAGAGCATCGCGCCTTCTCTCAACAACATCTGAGAGATCAAGTATCCTTTCTGCTCAGGACAGGTTACGTAATGGCACCCCGTCAGCTGGAAGAACTGCCATCCGCAGTACCACCGCGGCAATTACCAGCTGATGGGGAACATCCTTTAGAGTTCACCGGTGTAGACTTAGGGACGAGGGGTTAGCCTTAACACCAGGGCTAACCTAAAGCCAAAAGACCTGGCTAGAATGTACGCGGTCATCGATGAGGAAATTCCGGAAGATGTATATATCTGGCAAATCAACTGTGCCGTGTACAACGCCGCGAAGCAACTCGTCCCCCGTGAGAGGTCAACCAATCACGGGGTCGAGAAAACCAAGCGGCGTGTATAAAAAATCGAAGGCAAGATACAATCGGCCAGACAACACGCTTCTCGGATTCAGAGTGTGGTGGAATATAAGACGTCTGGTAGAGTTTTTTACTCCCAGAATCTGGCGCATAGCAGCCGGATTAAGACGTCAACACCATGCTATAAATCTGACAGTGATGCTTACCATCAAGCAGCACTGTCTAGATAGGATCCGAGCGCTCATGGCGATAAAGAAAACATTAAAGAGGCGAGTGAGGAGTATGGAACAAAACAATTTGTTCCGTATGAATCCTTCCCGCCTCTTTGAAGAGCCACAGCGTGTTGTCGACAATCCGCCGACTGTAGAAGGTGTCGAGACCTTCTGGAAGGGAATTTACGAAACGACGCGTCCATTCAATAGCGACACTCCATCAGTTGCACACTTCGAGGCTCTGTGCCACAGACATCTTCAAGAGCCAGAAGAAGTGTGCCCGGCAATCAGTACGTAGGAAGTCCAACAAGCACTTGTTGGTACCAAGAACTTCGCTGCCCCGGGCCCAGACGGCATTAACAACTGGTGGTGGAAGAAATTTCCTTCCACTCACTGCCGTCTGGCGCGAGTTTTCAACTCATGGTTGAACGAGGGGCAGCAGATTCCGGACTGGTTCGTCGAGGGACGTACTGTGCTTATCCCCAAAAAGGGGGATCTTTCCGACCCGAGGAATTATAGGCCGCTCCCTTGCCTCAACTCCTGCTACAAGATATTTACACGTATCTTGTATGCTAGGACACTGAGGTTTATTGATCCGGTCTTCCAGCAGATACACGAACAGCGTGGTGCCAAGAAGGGTATGGCAGGATGCAAGGACAGCCTGCTGATAGACCGCTGTATTACACAGGATTCTGTGCAATACAAGCGGAATCTATCGATGGCCTGGATTGATTACCGCAAGGCATTTGATACAACATCGCACGAACTATTGTTGTACTTGCTCAAATGTCTTGCGGTACCAGCACCACTAGTGAGATGCATAGAACAGCTGCTGCCGTTCTGGAAGACCCGCTTCACCATAACATCAGGTGCGCAGCGGGTCACGACAGAGCAGGTGGCATTTAGGAGAGGAGTTTTCCAGGGTGACTCCCTGAGTCCTCTCCTCTTCTGCATCTCACTGCTGCCGTTGTCTGTTGGGCTCCGCCAAACCCGCGGATATCAATGTGGGCCACCCAGCGACCGGAGGCATAAGGTCACCCATCTATTTTATATGGATGACCTTAAACTTTATGCCTCCGGAGAGCGTGAACTACAAAACGCTCTTAGGGTGGTCGAAGAATATACGCGGACAATTGGTATGGAGTTCGGGTTGGACAAATGTGCAGTCGTCCACCTCAAGAGAGGACGATGCGGGGAATTCCCTGAAGATGCGCAGCTCGCAGACGGAAGCATCCTAAGACATCTGATGCCGGAGAGACCTATACATACCTGGGTGTGCAACAAAGGCACATCCAAGATGTAACACAAATAAAGGATTCTCTCCGCGGCAAGTACAGACACCGCCTCCGAAAGATTTGGTCTTCCGAACTTTCGGGGAAGAACAAGGTGTCTGCAACTAATATGCTTGCTATTCCGATACTGCTCTACTACTTCGGAGTAGTAAAGTGGAAGGTAGATGAGCTGCGCCAATTAGACAGAGATACTTGCAAGATGATGAATATTCACAGAAGTATTCATCCTAGATCATCCGTTCCTCGTGTGTACCTCCCACGTCAACGGGGGGGCCGAGGACTCTTGAGCCTGGAGTGTACGCATGGCAGAGTAGTACTGAGTATGGCATGTAACATACTCAGGAGCTCAGATCCCCTCTTGCGGTTCGTAAAACATCACGAAACTGTAGGAGTGGGAGCAGGATTGTTCAAGGCAGCAAAAAGAGCCGCAGATGAACTCGGTCTCGCATTTGACATCAGGCCAGGAGGCCGTCGAGGCGCTGATGTTGACTCAGTCACCGAACTTCAACCAAATCGTCTGAAAGCCCGAATTAAAGCTGCCGAACAGCTCGCAGACGGAAGCATCCTAAGACATCTGAATGCCGGAGAGACCTATACATACCTGGGTGTGCAATAAAGGCACATCCAGGATGTAACACAAATAACGGATACTCTCCGCGGCAAGTACAGACACCGTATCCGAAAGATTTGGTCTTCCGAACTTTCGAGGAAGAACAAGATATCTGCAACTAATATGCTTGCCGTTCCGGTTCTGTTCTACTCCTTTGGAGTAGTAAAGTGGACGGTAGATGTGCTGCGCCAATTAGACAGAGATACACACAAGGTGATGAATATTCACAGAAATATTCATCCTAGATCGTCCGTTCTTCGTGTATCCTCCCACGTCAATGGGGGGCCGAGGACTCATGAGCCTGGAGTGTACGAATCGCAGAGTAGTACTGAGTATGGCATGTAATATCCTCAGGAGCCCAGTCACCGAACTTCAGTCAAATCGTCTGAAAGCCCGAATCAGAGCTGCTGAACAGAAAAAATTGTTTCGACAGTATGTCGATAAACCCCAGCATAGTGTCTTCTATAAGAACATAGGAATGTTGTGTTTATCGACCAGGCTAACATTCGCCTTTTTAAGGTCAGCCGGGCTTAAGTCAGAGACCGAGGGATTCATTATGGCCTGCCAGGATGGTGCTATTAACACCTTGGTCTACCGTAGCCGCGTGTAGCGTGTAGAGGTTCCTGACATTAACTGCAGGACCTGCCGTCAAGCGCTGATATCGTTCATGCACTTACTCTCTGCATGCCCCATATATGCGATTTCGGCCTACATCCACCGACATAACACGGCGTTCCGAGTGCTATACTATCATCTAAGACATTCGTACTGGAGATATTGAGTCCGTTGTTGAGAACGAGAAATGCCGAATTTACTGACACTACTCGTTCCCTACGGTCAGGCTAATCCAAGCCAACAAACCTGACATACTCCTCCTAGACCTCGGCACCTGCTAAGAAACCTTGAAGGAGGAGAAACGGACCAAATACTGTGATTTCGGTACAATCTCCAAGTGCTGCACCCAGGCTACTTAGTCAAAATAGTCGTCTTAATAATCGGTGTACTGGGAGGGAAAAGCCTACGCTGCTTTCAGCATTAGATATCATATCGGCCTGTCAAAAATCAGCCAAGTGGCTGGCAGGCCAAATGCAGAAGGCGGTCAGTCTGGGTTTTCTCCGTTTGCTAGGGCACACGATTCTGGTATCTACAGTCACTAACCCAGCGGGAGTGTGGGGAGTGGCTGTAGGTAATGCACCGACGCGACTCCTGTGAGGCGTCGAAGGCCACGGGAGGACTGTCCGGCATCGGATATTCCGAAAAGAAAAAAATAATAATTTATTGATGTTAACATAAGTATTTATATACGTCAGAACATAAGGTAAACATTTTAGTAAAACATATATTGTAAAATACAAAATAAAAAAAATACATATAAATATTAGTACAATAAATAAGACAGTTAAAAAACACAAACATATAAATATTAATACAACGAATAAGCTAAAAAACAGGTCATAAGTCATTAAAATCATTTTGGAAGTATACCTCAAAATTGTAAAATGCTTTCTTTTTAAAATACTTTTTAAATATATATTTGGACGCTTCAAAATTGAAATTTTTGCTGACTGGTAGAATGTTGAAAAAATTTATTTCGTGATAGTCACAGTAATCTCTACCCTTTGATAGTCTTAAGATTGGGTAGAAAATTGTCATTATTTCTGGTTAAATTATGCTCATGTTTGTGCTTTATACAGGGTGAGTTTTAAATGCGTAGTTATATTTTAACCCTCAATATATTTCGTCGTGTACAATTGATTGGCACTGTCAAAAAATTTTTTTGAAAAAATAAAAATTTCTAATTTCTGATAATTTTTTCGTCCTCCGGCCACTGACATTTTGATAGTCATTGGATAACTTTGTAAATTTCCTAACTCATGAATGCAAATTTTGAATTTTAAAAAAAATTATTACCCTTTTGTCACCGACATTTTGTGAGACGATATTAGACTTATTTAATATCAGTGTAGACACCGCACCATAACAAATGTAATAGTTTATAAAACATTGAGCTCTTTTTAACAAAGCATGATATCTGTACGCACTGGCCGAAAATAAGAAATAAACCTCAAGACGGCCAAGGCGCGATTGATAGTCCTTTGTGGAAAGCGACACTTGTCACTTGTAGCTTGCTCTTAAAATAAAAGGTGTTAAAAGTATCTGTTCATCTATTTTTCCTTGTAAAATTAGGAAATCCTGACACTTTTTTTATAAATAAACAGAACTCGTCCCGTAAGCACCAAATATTAAAAATATGCAATATATTTTCTGTGTATTTTAAATTATTATTATTGTCTCTAATTTATAGTTTAAGTTTAATATGGTTCATTTCTAAAAATGAATCAAAGTTGAAAATAATCATTTTAAAAAGACGCATTTACTTTAAAAGAACGGAAAAGCAGATTTGTTTACTTACCTAATACAACAGTTACTACATGAATATATCATATGGGCTTGACGTTTGGATATCATTCCATAGCCCGTTTGCTTGTCTAGCATTTTCATCTACTTGAAAATATGCTTTTAACATATCCAGCATTAGAATAATAAAATTAGTCGCTATGGTTAATCACTACTTTTCACAAAATAAAGCACCAAAGGAACGAATTATAAATAATAAATTTTGGTAACATAGTAACTCAAAACTTCGAATCACAAATTTAATCGCAAAAAACTATAAATAACGGTATTAAACACATTTTTGTAAATGCTAATGCAGACAGGTACGCGACCACTCGCGAACTATCAATAACACTGATTTTGACATGAGGTGTAGTGTTGCCAGATGTGTGAGATTTTCACATAGGTTATAAATTTCATTATAAATAAATCATGATGCTTTTCAACAAATTTCTATTGACCTAACTGACGGTTAATTTAGCTAATTGAGCATTGAAAAAACGGGTCTTACCATCGCAACAGAAACAACAGAAAACAGCAAGAGTCTATTATTTATTTGGGCTTGCACAACTAGCGCTGTTTACGAAAAATTCCGGTTTATAAAGATCTACGTACAAGGTATAAAATTTAATTCAGTTTACTGTTTTTTAATGGAAGAATTGACCGAGGTCGGGGCTGACGACCATATTTTGCTTTTTTTACTAACTTTTGCTAATATTGGTGTAAAATGGTAGAAATTTTTAAATAATAGTTTTATTACTTAAAAAAAGTGCAGATGCTCAAGGGAAAATAATGGTATAAATACCATGAAAATGGTATGTCTGGCAACACTGATTAGGTACGTGGTTAGATGTGTGCAGATCATAGGTTACATACACCACGCTAATGTCACAGTTCACATTATGGCGTGGTTGAAGAAGAAGAAATAATTGATCTTTTTACTGTTAGGTATGACCAGTGTAAAAAGTGATAGAAGTGTGTGAAAATACTATTTTCCACCACCTGATTGTTATTGTGTTGTACCTTCTGTTTTACTATTAGAGGCCAATTAAAATAGTAGAGAGCTGATTTATTCCTTGAACCCCTACACATTTCAAATTATTGTAATAGCAGAGGGTAAGTACCTACTTCTTAAAAATGATAATCCTTTTTATAAACTTTGAAAAAATGATTTGGGAACATTAAATTCCACTCGAGATTCTCTAAAAAAGTTTACTGTTCATCGGAAAATTTAGTTTTAGTTGTACGTTCCATATGAAACGCTTAAAAAAAGTTGATTGGTGCAAGAAAAAGTCAAAATTGTACAATTCTCACATTGAAAGGTATTTCAAAATGTTTAAAAATTATTTTAAATGGAGCAATTAATCGTTTAAGTAGGTAATTATTTCATCCAATGTTAGTAGTGGGTTAGTTAAACTCACACTTTTAGAATTCGAATTTTTTCAATTTTTCATTTGTTTTGGAAGTGGTTATAGCAACAAATATTTTATGCTAAAGTAAGTTTTAGTTGAGTGGTTTGTATTAGAATCTCATTGATTTTTGTGAAAATATAATGCTAGGTAACCTTCAACTCATGTTAACTCACGATTGTAAAATCGCGCCTAGGTGAGAGAATTGCATAAGATATGCGGCAACGTTGCTTCAGTCCATTACATCATTTTTGCTATGACATATAATGTTTCCAGTGACCAGCAGTTCCAAAACAGTTTCATCATATTTTTTTTGAAAGTCAGAAACTCAGTTATACGTGGGAATTAAAAAAAAAATGTGTCAGAGGGTTTCTACAGATGTCAAGAATCTGTGGTTTAAATATAACTATACACTTAAGACTCACCCTGTATACTGCCTTCTGATAAACAAAAGACATTGTAAAATTAAAACGCTGGGAAAAGTAAGTATATCATCAGTCCCTGAATCACATGTGGGCTATGATTCTGACGCAGCTTCTTTGATTTTAAATATTTTAATTGCATGTACTGAATGACCCCAATTTAAAATTGCGTAAGTCATATTAGAATGATAACTTCCATAATATGCAATACAATTTTTAACGATACGATTTTTGATAAACTTCGAATGAAAAATATATTTTTTGATAGTTTATTTGATGAATAATATGACATGTTCCTCCTAAGTCAGTTTGGAATCCAAATAAGCACTTGGAAATTTAACTGAATTTGGTTTTATACTGTCTTCCATATTTCGGAAACTGAAAATTAAAGACTGTTTTATTGTATTTAACGGCCAGTGAATTGGCCTGGAACCATGATAATACCTTTGACTGTGTGTCGACGACTTTGGTATTAATTTAATGTAAAGTTATATCTTGATCAATGATAGTTGTGCCATCTGCAAATAGTATCGAGGACATATCCAAGTCAAAATTTGGTAGATCATTTATATATCATTATATTATATTAGGATAAGAGTGGAACCTAGTACGGAGCCCTGTGGTACTCAATGCTTACACAATTACTCAGTAGATACGTTTTGATTATAATGAACATATTGACACCTCTCAGAGAGGTAAGACTTGATTAATTCAATACTAGCTTTGTTAAATTTGTAAATAATCAATTTATCCAATAGAACATGGTGAGACACACAGTCAAAGGCTTTGGTTAAATCAATAAATGAAGCATAAGTGAATAGCTTGATTTCAAATACATTTTAGACAATTTGTGTGAGATTGTTAATGACTAACGAGTTTGATAGGTAATTCTGAATCCATACTGACATAGGCTTATCCTCAAAGTATGCATTAACCCTCCATTATCTGCACTATGAGCGAATCCCTCACTTTTTCTTTTGATGTCCTATGTTATTAAAATAACTATACTTATAAACTTCATCGTTTAGGAATGCCTCTATTACTATTTTAGCAAGTAGGTGATGTGGATATGGTTGTGTTTGTCTGGTGTTTATTAGTTTAATTGTAATTCTGGCACCGGCTTGCAGTTGAATGAGCGCGTTTCTTACAGTCGGGAAAAGTGTACTTTTTGTTCTACGAGTAAAAACCGGAAAATAAAGACAGCATCCTGCAAACCAAATTCCTCCTTGTGTACCCATTTGCAGAGAACATTCAAAAACTATTTGTACTATCTGTTGGAATCAGGAGGGAAGACTGAAAATTCCAAATAAATATTTAGAATTTTAGTTTTAGTTTGACTTAAGGGAGATTTTGTTTATTTAAAGAAAAATTATTATATTTCTCTTCCATAGTAGTTATGGCCTGTTATTACAAGTAAATCTATTGAATTATTGAAATTACATACTTGGTAAGCACCACGTTCAGACGCGGGTAACGTCGTTACAAATCGAGGCGCGGTTAACGCAGGGTTAATTTGACACTTAAGTACACATTCAACATTTTTTGTAGAGGGTAACAGTTGAAATGGACCTATAACTTATCGGATCATCTCTGTCCCCTTTTTTTAAATATTGGAATTACTTTTATAGACGTAAATTGTTAATTTTTATACATACGTTTATTAAGTTTGTAAGTGGAATCTGAATAAGATTTTTTAAAGTTTTAATAATTCTGAATTGAAAATGAAAAGATCTTTACTGTTACTATTTTTAAGTCTGTTAATTATACTTCTAACCTCGTTGTATGATACTTCTCTAAAATTAAATTCATTAGATAAAATTGTATTACTTCTTTCATAATTTATGGGTTTCTATTAGTTTTGGGAAGGTCAGTTATAATATTATCTACGATACATACAAAAAAATCATTAAAATCATTAGCTGTAACTTTTCATTATCAGAAGAGGTTACTGTGAGAATATTGTTTCTTATTATATTCCACATAGCAGATTGAACAATAATCGATTTACTAATAAATCCATATATGTATACCACTTTTGGCGTCAGCGATTTTTTTAAGATAAATAGATCAAAGTGTTTTAAGTCATTAATGGATATTAAATCTGAATTTCTATGATCTCTATATCATTTAATAGTTGCAGTCTCGCGCATTGCCTTTAATTTGTCATTGTACCAATTATCTGTATATTTACATTTAAAACTATTTACATATTTTGATTTTAGTGTAGAGCAAATTTCAATAGCTTCAGTGATGCTGTTAATAAAGATTTGGAATTTATTATTTAGGTCGATACTGGGATCATCGATAAAATCCAATTTTAACCCTTCAACATAGAGCTGAAATAGTCCGTTTTTAGTTATTGGCCTATAATTTACACGTGCATTACTCTTGTAATTTATCTGTTTAATCTAAAAATAAAATGATATAAAAAATAATTCACCTTACATACTTTTTGCAAGAGATGTTCTTTCTTTCTTTAAAATTACTCCTAGAACAAAAATGAGCCTTTTTAATATTTAATTTTCAGATGAAGTCCTAAATATATTTTTAAAAAAATTACCACGAGACCTACCTAAGACCACTGGCTGGTAAATGCAACATTTATAGTTACTATGTGGGCAAAAAAAAATCTTTTTATTTCAATTTACCAAATTATTGTTTCTCAGCCAATTTTAGTAAACTTGGTAGTAATAGTTAGCTGATTGAATAGGCTACAAAGACCAAATGTGAAGATGGCCGAAACATCAAAATTCAAAATGGAAGACGGTGGATGCAATTGACAATAGGCCTTTCTTTCCGCTCGTTTTTTTTTAACTGAAAGTTTTCACAATACCAGAAATGATAGATTTCGAAATAATGAATTTCGCTTTACATTTTAAGATTATAATGTGTTATATCTGTTCATTGATTTTAGAGATATAGCGAATTCAAGAAAAGGCTTACTTACCATTTTTAAAATCTAGAACAAAAAACTTAATGTCAAATTACAAGACTCAAATACGAACTAGAGAAATAATTTATAAAAAATCTTATCTAGGTAAATAATACGATCAGATGGTAGAGGATGTTTTACCAGAAATCCGTTATTATGTGGTCGTTAGTAATGCAATTCGCCATGTAAAACAAATGTAATGATATAGAACCACTGGAAAAATCTATATTTTTAAACATTAAAGATTCACTTAATAAGTAGGCAATGAGGTTTAGCACACCATCACCCTTGAATGTAATTACCTCCTGCAGCCATAATTGCCGTAACTCTTCTTCAGCCGTGTATGTAATGCGCTACTAAAATTTGAAGTAGTTCTTCCCAATATTGGGTTAAGTCTTTTTGTAGCTCCTGAGTAATATTTAACTGATTTGTTTTTGTCAGAAGAATGTCCATAACATGCAAAGTAATCCAATAGACTTATTTCTATAAAGCCACACCAATCACGATCCTCATATTTTACTACGTCGATAAGTTCGATTTGGGGGGCAGTGATCAACCACCCAAATTTCAAAGAGGTTGCATTAGTAGTTTTTGAAATACAAGAGCGGCTCCATGAAACTTGCGACACGCTGTATTTGTTATTTCATTCACTACTTTATTAATTTATAAAATTATAGTTTTCTATTTTACGATATGTTTTTGTTGCAAGAGTAATAAAAATTTAACTAAACATGCTTTTACTATGTAAATATACACATGATTTTACTATGTAAATATACATATATCAGTTGTGGATTTTATTTTAGATTTTTTTTGTACTGTGTTAGGTACCTAATAATCTATAAGTATGTATCGTTGCATGTTTTTTATAAATATTTTACTTTTTTTCTTTTTTTTTTTTGGGACTTACTACTACATGCATAATTCTTCGTTATTTAAAAAATATAGTTACCCAGTATATTACTGGAAAAATATACCTCTGCGCTTGTGATTTTACGTCAAAAGATTAGTGAGAGGGTGTTTTTGACAACTAATATGAGATACAAAAATAACAATATAATTCCCTAACGTTTAGGAAAACAAATCTGTTTCCTTTTTCAAAGTTATTTATCTTTTTTTTAGAATATGTCAAGCGTGAAACTTGACACATATTATTTATTTATGTAATATTCATAGTTTTTTGCATGGCACTGTGATAGATAAAAATCGGTATGGCTCTTTGCATATCGTCTTTACTTATTTTTCGAAGGTACTGTTCAAATTTCAGCCCTGTCGGAATAAGTAAATTTCACCTCAAAACGGCAACCTTTGACGTGGTATGGCAGGTAGTTTCCACCAACCAAACGGTATGGCAATTTTTGTTTCATTAATAGGATGGTACTAGCTATCATTAGTGCAAATTTCAGCTTTGTCGAAATGAATCAAATTTTGCGTTTTTTCCCTATTTTTAAAAATTAATTCACCCCACCGACGTCCTTTAGTCATACCGACAATTCCTTCGTTGATGTGATCTGAACTACCATTTTCGCATATTTCTAGGTTTGTCGAAATTCCTATATTGTCGAGGCCACTAGCTCTTAGACTAATATTATTGCCCATTCCTTAATTTTTCTTTTTTGCTGTCTGCTTCTTTCATTAAAATATTTTCCGAATCCCAGTTTATTCTATGTCCATTTTTCCAAGTATATTCGCAAATTTTTAATTTGTTAATTTCACCCTTTCTAATAAAATTTTTATGCTCATCTAACCTTACACTGAGGGGTATGGATGACTTTTCCACATATAGTGCAGTCTGTCTATTTTTGGCCCCATGTTAATTTTTCACTTCGGAGATACAGTCAACAAAAATATGTAAAAAATCGGTAATTTTCCGTAGAATTCAATAAACCAAAATACAAACAACTGGCACCTCGGGGGCCCATAGTGAATTGGGCCCAAAGTTGGCCAAAAACGATTTTTTCCATTTTACTCTGTCATGGTGCCATAAAATGAAAAAAAAGTTTTATACAAGAATTGTAGAACTATTAAATACGGATCGATCTGTGGAAATCCGATGTCAAGAAATTCAAAAATAAATTATTTACTTGAAAAAAACCGTTAAAAATCGCGTTTTTTTTGAAACGCTCATATCTTCGTGAAAACAAATCATTTTTTTCACGAAACTTGGTAAAAGTGTAGCTTCCTACTAACTAAAAAAAGATCGTTTTCAAAAAAATTTAAAAATATTATAAACATTTTGCAAAAATTGATTTTTTCAAAAAAATCACGTTTTTTTAAAATCTCGATAGTTCATACACGCTTTCATATTTCTAGTCAATTTTGAGCTTAAAATTTGCTTGAAATGTTGTACTAACATGGTTATTTATTGCGCGCTTTTTAAATTGATCGGTAATATGCGAAAAATCGGTTGAAAAATCGGTTTTTTTTAACAACAAAAAAATCGATTTTTTTTCAAGAACAATTTTTTTTTCTTTTTTGTTAGCAGCATTGAATAGCTGGCATTTTTTAAATAAATTTACAAAAAAAAAATTATCTACAACCCTTTGGAGCCGAGATAATTTTTTTTTTTTTGAAAAAAAATCTAGTGACGGTATCTTTTAATATTAAGGGCTGAAATTTACAGAGTTTGTAGTTCAATACTTGTATTTTACATAAAAAAATACTACAATGACATATTCGCTCTCTATTCTTTGGAAATTTAATGGCAAGCGGAGCACACTCCGGCTCATACGTTCGTTCGCATGGTTTGAAGTGTTCAAGCATGTGCTTGACATGCGATCAAGAAAATTGCACTAATATAGAAATAACTACGATGGAGGCAGATGCTCTTGATGACGACTTGGACGAAGATATATTTAATGAGTCTTGCGTGGTGATGGATGAATCACAGACCAATGTCCATGATGATGATGAGATCGAAAGCGAAGCCGACTCTTCCGTACTCGCTGCATATAGCGAAGAACGTACCAGTGACAACGAGGAGGGGGGAGGGGTCTCTGATAAAAAAAACTACGGATCAATTAAGTACTGTACACGTTTATATTCACTGTCAATATTTTGAACTTTCATTTTTATACTAAAAATGTTGCTTAACAATTATTATTTACCTGTCAACTCATATGTCTTTAAGGATCAACATAACGTTCAAGAGACATAATCGTATGAACGTTCTGTGTGCAGTTGAAACTACGATATGGTACGTATAATAAGAGCATACAGTTTTACAGATGTATCCACGTTAACACCGTCCCGCACCCCCACGACACCGCTCGAGCGAACGAACGTATGAGCCGGGGTGTGCTCCGCTTGCCATTAAATTTCCAAAGAATAGAGAGCGAATATGTCATTGTAGTATTTTTTTATGTAAAATACAAGTATTGAACTACAAACTCTGTAAATTTCAGCCCTTAATATTAAAAGATAGCGTCACTAGATTTTTTTCAAAAAAAAAAAATTATCTCGGCTCCAGAGGGTCGTAGATAAATTTTTTTTTTGGAAATTTATAAAAAAATACCAGCTATTCAATGCTGCTAACAAAAATGAAAAAAAATTTTTTTTCTTGAAAAAAAATCAATTTTTTTTGTTGTTAAAAAAAACGATTTTTCAACCGATTTTTCGCATATTACCGATCAATTTAAAAATCGCGCAATAAATAAACTTGTTAGTACAACATTTCAAGCAAATTTTAAGCTCAAAATTGACTAGAAATATGAAAGCGTGTATGAGCTATCGAGATTTTAAAAAAACGTGATTTTTTTCGAAAAAAATCAATTTTTGCAAAATGTTTATAATATTTTTAAATTTTTTGAAAACGGTATTTTTTAGTTAGTAGGGAGCTACACTTTTACTAAGTTTCGTGAAAAAATGATTTGTTTTCACGAAGATATGAGCGTTTCAAAAAAACGCGATTTTTAACGGTTTTTTTTCAAATAAATAATTTATTTTTGAATTTTTTAACATCGGATATCCACAGATCGATCCGCATTTAATTGTTCTACAATTTTTGTATAAAACTTTTTCTCATTTTATGGCACCATGACAGAGTAAAATGGAAAAAAACGTTTTTGGCCAACTTTGGGCCCAATTTACCATGGGCCCCCGAGGTGCCAGTTGTTTGTATTTTGGTTTATTGAATTCTACTGAAAATTTCCGATTTCTTGCATATTTTTGTTTACTGTATCTTCACTTAAGGGTCCAAATCCGTAGGCAGACCGCGCTAATAATATTTATTACACTTACACGGAATATTGTAAATACAGTTTTTTGAATTTTGCTCACAATTTACCGGTTTTGTTTTTGTTAAAATGAATCTCAAAGTATTACTCGTTTGAAATACTGCCCTAACATGAAACTTATTTCCGACACGACGTAGGTTCTCTGATAAACCTTGTATATAAGGAACTATTGTCGTATATTGGTATTCAGGTTTTTGTTGTACCGGATTATTAAGTCTATTATCAATATTTATTAGCGTCCTACCAACAAAAAATTCGAGATAATCATTATTTATTAATACCTATATAATAAATTTTTTCTTATTATTTAATATTTGATCATTATATGAAATTATTTTTTGCCTGTCATACAAATATTTAACAACACCCCTTTTAACACTAATTGCCTGGTTAGATTTAAAATTTAAATATAAACAAAGATCTGAATACCAATATACAACATTAATTCTTTATGTACAAGGTTTATCAGATTTAGAAAATGTCACAAATAACGTTCAGACAACATTGTACGTTTATTTTTTATTATTGCAAAAGAAATTATTACTGTTTATCTACTAAAAAAATTAATAAATATTTACCAGAAACTAATCTACAGTCGTATACAATGTACAAGTTCCTCAGTAGCCACTAAAATGACTTTATCACCTTATTATAATATTCCTGAAGACTTATTTACATTTATCACCGTATTAATTTAAAATTTTATTTCACTTTTATTTTTATTTGTCATTTAAAACTGAGTAAACATTGACGAGAACTAAAGATCTACAGACGTATGCGTAAGTGTTAAGGTATCTACTGACATTTTATTACCTTTTTATGAAGTTGTCATATGCATAGCCAATGAGTCTTATAGGCAATTCAATTTTAATAACCAGTAGAATCATTTCAAACTGACAGGTATAACACTTCTTAACAGTCGACCTATATTTCCAAGTGAAGACTGGTTTAGCAAACCATTTTACCAGTTCCAGATTTGTTAGTAGGTACTAATAGAAATGTAACACATATACACTTAGAGTTGCCAAATGCCCGCAAAATTGGGGAATGTTCCGGTTTAGAATCTTGAATGTCCCGGCTCCAGCAGCGACTATCTTGGGGACGTAAATGCACCTAATAAATACATTTTCCTTTACTCTTCTCTTTTAATTAAATGTTTTGTGAAAATTCAATTTGCCTTTTTTTATCATATTACACGTTTTAATAAATGCATGGAAAAATACACGTCTCGCTTTCATTCCGAATGTCGCCCATTTTTAATAGACAAATCCCACCAAATGATAAAATGAAGTTAATCATAAACACATGCATGATCATAAACACATACATGACATAAATCCAAAGACGAAGATGAATGGACGGAGTTATACTGATGAAAAAACGCGGACAAACAACCAACCTTTTTAACTTTCTAAAGGTCGAAGCCGGGATTTGAATCAGGGAATTGGCAAGCAGTAATGACCAGTTGGCCACTTGGTCACTCATGGTTCCAAATCAGGATCACGCAGGCGTGATATCCGATATTGCACTTTTAAGTTTGATTTGTGTAATCATCTTCTCACTATCTGGTCCGAAATACAAACCCCAAAAGCTCTAGGCGAGTTAAATTGTTTCCCACGACCGGTTATCCTTAGAAAAAAAATTTTCGTTTGTCAACAAAGTTCTCCTCCCTTCTTCTCCCTCGTGACAATAATTTACTTCTCCACTTTCTTCATGACAATGAATCTTCCTGCGAAATGAGAATTTCGACCTCCAGAAAATATTTTTCGAACTGAGAAACCTTGCTCCCTCATTCTTACAACTATCGTTAATTTCGTGACAATATTAGCATTATTTTATTATTACAATCACACTGAATTCGATCGAACGTGATTGAGTTTATATATTGTATACACACCAATATAGGTGTTGAGATGATTTCTTTTTGTTAAAAAGCAGAATGTTTTTTCGTGAAAAAACGGTTCCCAACGAGTCTTCTAGAAGTTTGATCAAGAATGAGGTGTTGAACGAAATTTCTTACGAAGAGCTGTGACCTCTAACCCTGGTGGGCTAAACTATATACTGAATACTGACGAGAACATTACAAGTTCGAAATCGGTCTATATCTAGTGAGGAATTAATTGATAAATGATTTTAGCTACCAAGTAAGACTTGCAGGTTTAATTCAATGCGAGTCGGGGCTTTTGTCCTCTGAGTAGTTGTTTCCTGTAAGTCCTATTCTGGATAAAATAAGAAAAAATCGATTACAAAAACTGCAGAAGAGCTGTTGCCGTTTTGTCTATCGTATTAAAAAATACCATCGTACTTCCTCAAAAATAAACGATCTTGGATGGTTACGAGTGGAAAATGTGTGTAAGTTTAATATTTCGCCATTCACCCACCGTAAATTACGTACCTACTCACCATTATACTTTCATAAAAAAACTGATATTTAAGAATAATATTCACAATTTAAATTTGAGACATACAAATAAATTATCATTACCATCTTATCGTTTACCGTGTTTCGGAGATTTTTTCCTTTTTTCTTATGATTCTGCGGTAATATGTAATAATTAGAGCTGTCAAAAATGTTCTGTGGGACAGTGGCGTATGCAAAATTAACTAATACGAGAAACAATAAACTGTTACAATTTGTAACAATATATGTAAAAGTTACCCTCTTAACTAGCTTGCTTATCACAAACTGAAGAAGATGTGTAGCCATTTTGCAGCATCAGGTATGTTTGTATGGTTGCCTCCATGAGTGATGTTCGCTTTGGTGAAAATATATTATTTTGAAAAAGACCGTTCGACATCTACTGATGTAATACACGCATATGTAAAATAGTTTTTGAACGCACTTAACGGATGTGGGGCTGCACCATCAGATATTTGTCTTAATTTGGTAAAACCGGTGTCTTTATTTAACACACTTGCGAACTTTTCTTTAACGCGCTCATTTGTTGCGTCACCTATAGCATGTAGCAGTAAATTTACTTCGTCCACTATTTGCAGTGACTCCGCTAACGACAACGTACTGTTTTCTAATTTTTTTATGCTTTCATGTAATAGTTTATAGTTCTTTGTAATATTTTTTAAAGCTGTTTCAACGGAAATATCTTCGAATTTTGTCTGGCTTTCCTTAATAACTGCAGCCTCATCTGGATTGAATTGTAGTATCACTTTTATTTGTTGGAAATATTCAGCATAATAAAAAGCTGCCTGCTATCATGTTCCCCAACGTGTAAGAATCGGCTGTGGTGGTTCAGGAATACCTGGACACTTGCTATGAAATGCACGGAGACGTTTAGGAAATTTAAAAAACACTTTTTTTGTACTTGCTATTAATGCATCCACCTCTGGAAAACCTTTTCGAACAGTTTCTGCCACAAGATGTAAAGCATGCACTTTACACGTAACATGTATAAACGTACAACCTTGTTCTTTCAAAGAACGGCGCCATCAGTCACAAACATCAACACTTGACTTTTTGACAGCTCAAATTTTTCTAACGTCTCCAGCACCATCCTGATAATTGTTTCGCTAGTACACTGACTTAGTCTTTTGCTAGCTAGTAACAGTGGAAACGTCGGTTTAAGAGGGTTCAGTACTCGTACTATAACATTTAAAATAGTTTTTTTTACAATCTGTTGTCTCATCAACAGATAACCACAGCCGTGTATTTTTTAATTCACTTTTCATCTTATTTACCATATCTACGTGTACAGTTGGTAGATAGTTACATAACGTTGTGCGACTTGGTAACTTCACCTGGGCATTATGTTTATTCCAGAACTCTCGAAATGGTTGTTTATCGAGTATGTGCAGCAGAATATCACAGGCAATCAGCATTAATAGTAAGTCAAAAATAAACTGTGTTGTCGAAGGCACGCCATTTTTTTATTTTTATGGTGTACACTATTTACGTGAAGTCCGCAATCACGCTTATCCCAGCACATCAAATCTTTCTCGCACACTTTACAAATTATTTTAGCACCATCATAGAATAAATCCTGGAATTCACTTATGAATTTATTCACTTTGTCAGCAAATGGCCGTTTTCTACTCCTGCGTACGTCTGCCATGCTTTATTATTAAATTAGTATCAACAAGATAGTACAACAAATAAAATAAAAACACAAAAACAATATGCAATACGTCCAAGTGACTTAACGTGTACACAACTCGATAGCTAATAATAGACTGAACTGGAGAGTTTCGCGGTCAAGGTGAATGCCGGCGACAGTAAGTATATGTGTACTCTATGACCATGATACACAGAAACGATTTGCAGCTTTAGTAATAATATACACGATGTGTGTTAAAATGTCTTACTATTGACAATTTTCGCAGAGAAGAAAAAAAAATCTTCTTTCTCTTCAGTAAGCTTTACCTCATTTTCTTTCTCATCTGTGGGTTCCTCGTCGTTTTTATATTTTTATATTTTATATTTTTATATATCGTTTTTATGTATCTTTTATATACTAAATATGTATTTTTTTGTATTTAGTATTTGATACTTTTTTTGCATTATCATCTTGTATTATTTTATTTTCATTGCCATTCATTTGCACATCTCCAAGGTCTTTTAGATTTCATTTATGCATGTTTTTATATTTACTTATTTCACTTCTTTCCCGAATAGATCTTTTACTATATATTTGTGTGAAAATTTTAACATTGTATAATCATTAAAATTGATTTATCTTTATTTGATATTTGTTGGAGAAATGTACTATTAATTATGTTGCTTCCATGGACTGTAATATTGTTATTAAACAAATCGATTACTACAAAGGATGGCAAAATTGTTTATTACACAGTTCAAAATTAAACGGTGTTCAAAATTAAACGGTGTGAAACTTTACACAATTGGTGTAAAATCAAACACCAACCGATACTGTAAAAAGTATACTCATTTATTGGGTAAATCTTACCATTTTTTGGATTAGAAATGATCTTAAATACTATATTTTCCTATATTATACACCATGCGTTGTGTGATTTTACGTTTCTGCGAATGCGTCAAATATTTGAAGCAAGGAATCAGACAGTCAGTAATAGTTAATCATCATGCAATACACGAAATCGTCCTTTGGCTTAGTGCATTTGGTAGATATTTTTATATATTATCTTCAGTGGCGGTTTATGTGCTCTGAGCTGCAGCTGTAGAACACAGAGAAAAACAGAAAAATGACAATAGCGATTGGATTATTAAAATCTATTACGGCAAAAGAAGGCTTAAATATATCTAGTTATGTCATTGGGCAATTTTTAGTTCAAATGGAAATTCATTCTATATAGTCAGTGTATAATTAATTATCTGAAATGTGGCATATGCATTTAATAAACAACATGACATTTTCACATTTTTGTAGTTTATTTAAAATTAATGTGTTTTCCACCCTTTAAGAATATTACCCTTTAGAAGATTTGCATTTTACATTTTCAACAATTATAAGGTGTACAAATTAATTAAAGATATCGTATAATTTTACAATTCATAGGTGTAAACATTTTACACATAAATACTGGTAAAATTTTACCCCGTATCATTGGTGTCTAATATACACCTAATTTATGTGTCCCTATATGTACCCCGTGTGGTGTCAATTTGGTGTGAAATTCTACACCGCATTTTCAACTGTGTAATCACCATTAAAATGGGCTTCATCAATGCACTGCACTTTTCTTAGATATAAAGGGAAGGAGGCAATAGTAAAAAAAGGAATTTATATCTAATGTACACTTAACAATAATAATTACTTTTCCCAAATTAAAATTCTATCTATTTTTCGAAAAGAACCAGTCTATCAAATTTCTATTTGTTCTTTTTCTCCACATTTCTATATCACAAAAAAAGTTACAAAAAGTCAGTTAGCATGCCTTCTTTATCGTAAAATGAACAATGCTAAAATGATACCACTGGAGTCATCTATTAATGGAAATTTTAATTAGCGGATGCAAACTAGATACCAAATTTAATTTAATAAATTAAATGGCCTGACTAAACAATACGGTTGTTGCATTTATTAAAATTATGGTGGGGGAAACGTCAATGACGTCTCAAAAGGTCTTTTTCGCTTTTCGTCCGAAGTGTTTATTTTTGCATTTGTGTTATTTCAAGTTTTTAATATGGGTTTTTTTTCGAATTTTGAATACTTTACGAATACTTTATAAACAAGGTTAAAAACTTAAAATAACACAAATTCAAAAATAAACACTTCGAACGAAAAGCGAAAATGCTCTTTGTGACATCATTGATGTTTCCCCCACCATAATTTTGTTAAATGCGACAACCGTTTTGTTTATGTAACGTGGGATTGACTAATCTTATTTAACGCACTTTTATGTAAGGTTAAGTGAAGTAGCTTTAGTTAGACTTCGCCTTATGCGATGTGTGTACATGCTTTCGTAATAAAGATCTATTATTATTATATACAGGGTATTTCTAAAATAGTAAACAATTTTTTTTCTTCTAAATGTACAAATCAAAATCGCAGTGATTTTGACTTGATGCAAATTGGTCCTCTGAAAAATAAACTATTTTGAGGCTAGTGTTTCATTATCGTAACACTAGGTGTGTTACGATTCGAGAAATTCTAAGCACATTTCGAGGAGTCATCATGGTTTTGCCGTCAGAAATGAAATAAAAAACTTATTCCTGCAAACAAATTTTGCAGTTTCATTTATATTGTATTTTTACGAAAACAACTATGGCTAAGTACGCAATGAAATGACCTTTCAACAACTGGAAAAAATTGTAATTGATTTTGGAAGTTACAATGTTTTAATGTCGAACGAAATTATGGGGAATTATGTCGTGTTGACCAGTTGATTTAATTAAATCCTCATTTCGTCTGTCAATGAAAAATTTAGTAGTGATATTGCACAAGTTTATTACTTAATTATTATATTTTACTTGGTAAAATAATTTGTATTAAAAACTGTCATTAAAGAAAATATTTGAAGTATTTATTTACGAAATTGTACGCTAGACTTAATTAGTACATCTTGATTTGTGCAATTTATTGGTTACTTCTTGTCTTCTAGCAGAATAAATTTCTGCATTCTTTAGTAAGGTATAGACAGATAATAAATAACTACTTTCGAAAAACCAGTCCCCATAACTCAAGAAAATACTTAAATACTTTTCACATTTTTTCACTATTGAATAAAAATTCACATTGCTTAACAAAAAAAATCGGTCTCGGCTTAGTTCACATCGACAGTTATTTCTCACTGTCATATCAAATTTTATATAGAGAAAATAAATAATTTTCAAGAAAAATATTAATTTCATTGTATTTATTCAATTTCTGCATGCTGGCTTAATTTTAGTACCGTAATAATTAATTATCGGTAACGGTTAATTTGTTGAGAAATTTTCAAGATAAAATTTCAAAATAATTTTTCACTTTGACTTCTCGACAGCATTTGACACTATTAGTCCATAACATTATATGTTATATGGGTTTTGTGAAACCTTCGTTTCTCATATGAATTCGTATCTTTTAAATTAAAAGGGATAATAAATGGTCTCCCTATTGTGATATAAATTCTGGTGTTCCTCAAGGATCAATACTTGGGTCCCTTCTGTTAATCCTGTATACTGCAAATATTTTAAAGTCAATAAATTATTGTAAAGTTTAAGCGTATGCAGATGATTAGTAGATATATTTTAGTTTTTCTGTAGACGATGTCTTTCAAGCACACTATCTTGTTACTAATGACTTAAACTTACAAAGATATATGACATGTTTAAAACAATAATGACAAGGTTAATGCCGTTTTAAAAATACCGCTTTGTTTTTAATTTGAGTGCCTGTTAGATAGATTTAAGGTTTTAGATATGTTAAATAAACAACCGCTAATTACCTTATAAAAATAATTTTTTGGTAAAATAATTAATTTTGAAATCCACTGTTTTTCTTTATAAGTTAAATTTCAGTACACTATAAAATCTTGGTTTTTATTTGTACCTGAAGTAAAAAAAAAACAAATATTAAAAAAAATATAAAAAAGATAGGAAAATGCCTGTGTATGACATCTTAATAATGATATGGCTTTTATTTAAGTATGGAATAAAAACTATTATAAAAATGAAGCTCGGTGTAAATCTTAGCCTGACATACTGTATAACTGTGACATTTGAGTTTAGAACGTATTATTCCACTTTTAAGAAAAAATCTAGTTAAAAAGTATCTTTTTTTTGTTATTTGCTATAGCTCTTAAACCCGGCAGCCGACACTAGGGGTGTGACAAACTCCAGCACCGAAAAAATCAACGACAAATATTCAAATTTCGCTTAAGTCGGCCATGGTAGCTTTAAAAAATTTACCCATCTATAAACTATTGTGGCAGTAATAAAATTGATATCATGGGAACAACATTGTTTCAAAGTGAACTTGAGTTTATCACACCCAAGTGTTCTACTTTAGTTTTATTTCTTGTCCTTGTTTGCAGCATTAACTCATTTATTTTAAATTATTCATTACTTTAATAATTTATTGGGATAAAACAGTCTGAAGAATAATGGGTGACTGTGAAGAGAAGCAGATACATCATCAGGATTTCTGGAAAGAAGAAACTAATGACTTAAAAATGGCGATTCAGGAGGACAAAAAACAGATAAAGTGTGTAGTGAATATTCTGAATTGGAACAAAAAGCTGACGTTGAAAAGGAAGTGGGAGAGGAAGAGGAGCAGGAAACTATAGAACCGACCAGAGGTAATTTCTCTTTGGGGAAAACTAAATGAAATGGCTGAAAGTATACAGTACCTAACAGAAATGTAATAACTAGAGAAGAGGATATTATTACACACTTGCTAACAGTTAAAGACTATGGAAGGAAAGCCAAAACTCATATTGAACGTTTTTTGCTGTTCATTAATGATGATGATCAGATGATTGTTAATATCATCAAACACAGAAAGAATTGCAAAATAATCCAATAAATGGAAGTACTCTCCCCATTATGCAGAAACGTCTATGCCTGAAATCAAAGCTGTATTTGGCCTCCTTTACTTATCGAGTGCATTTAGACACAACCACCGCAATTTATTTAAGCTATGGAATACTGATGGTACTGAGAGGTAAGTTTTTCGTTGCACAATGAGTCAAAGGCGATTTGAATTCTTAATATCATGTTTACGCTTCGATAACAAGAATAATCGCGCACAAGAAGTCAAATTGAAAAGCCGGCTCATATCAGAGCTGTGTTCGAAAAATTTTTTTGACAACTGATAATCCGCTTATTCGCCATCTGAATATTTAACAATTGATGAGAAATTAGAATTATTTCGTGACAGATGTTGCTTTAGTCAATACACATCAAATAAACCGGTATAAGGATGCATGTCCTAGTAGATGGGCTGAATATGGAGGTACATGTTGGTTGTTACGTTCGTCCGGTTATGCCTAAGGAAAAGAGTGGTGTTTAACATAGGAGTTTGGGCTGCTCACTCCTAAATGCATAGTAACAAAAGTGATTTATTCGTAGGCAGTGGATAGTGAATGACACACTCGACTAGCCCTTTATGTTATAGCCTGGAAAATTGGGTGTGAATTCGGATGGTTTTATGGTGAAGAAAGACTCATAATTTGAGGTTATTATATGAGCAATAATATTTAATGGCAGATCTATATATTGTGTAACTTGTATAAAAGGTATCTATCGAACATTTAACATTTACTGAAAATTACTAATAAGATAACATGCGTACCTACTTCTTCCCTTCGTATGCAGCAACCGACAGTGTAATATTTTGAAAAGGGGTCGCCGTTTGTGCACAAGGGGAGGGTATGGTAATCACACCAGGTAATAAATTGTTGTCAGCAAAAATGATGCTTGGCCGCTTCAATTAAGCGAGTTACACCAAAAATTGTATGTGAACGAATAATATAACTAAATATGAAATATTGGCAAATGGTAATATTAATTAAAATCCATGTATATTTAAAAGATGGCTTTTCTGTAGTCCACGACATGTCAGAAATCAAACCATCTTGGCAACGACGTACACCTGTACGTAAGAACACTATATTCATACAATCTTTGTAAGGGCTGATTGTTAACGCTGAGCCCAAGGGAAGACTAGATATTCTGGAAGAATCCAAATACCTAAATTAAGGTAGAATCCAAGTAAAATCCGGGTAGAATCCGATAGAATCCAGTAGATCCCTAAAATACCATATAGGTGCGTTAAAAATATGAAACATCACTAAGTTGATGAAATGATTTAATTATTAAAGGGTATTTACCTTCAAGAGAGGGTCCTGTGTCGACTTTGATGACTCGTAGAAAACGGCACTGCCGTTCAGTGGTCAGAACAGTAGGTGTTTTAGCTTGACGGCAACTGCAAGTTATAGGAAGTTGCTACTATGCATGATTTCAGAAACTAATGCAAAATGACTCACAATTTCATCCAAGGAGACGCTAACGCACCAAACTACTTGAAATCCTTCCAAAACGAAGATATATTAATGTTCCACAAACCCTAAAACGGTACACCAACAAACAACGGGCACTAATAATGATTATCCTGGTAAAATTCACTATAACTCCGCAAGGGAAATTTGTAATATTCTACTTATACTCTACCAGATGTAATTGAACGTTAAGCAATCGTAATTTTCTCTAAAAAAGAATACTCTCTGCAGGAATGCGCGCGATACCTCTCCGTATAGTAATTTGTAGGCCCGAACTACGACACACTAAGACTCAAGCCAGTTTTATAACGTAACAGACTCAATAACCCGATCGCCCATTTCTCATCAGCAACAGTCCTAAGGACATAGTAGATCGCTTAGTTACACGGACATCAAGACAAAATGTCACATCACCATTTACAATTGGTATACTAGTCGTGATCTAGTGAACCTGCGTGAAACTCACATGCTAACTGTAGTAGAAACTATCAGAAAATATAAACCAGATCTACCTGCAGAGTTTGTGAAAGTAAAAGAGAAAGAATTTGGCTTTGAACGAAGATATAGATACAACTGTTTCCTATGGTCTTAAAAAAAGGCAAATCTGTTTTGCTAATATCCTTTCTTCATCACAATAAAAGAAGAAACTCCCAGAAATCATCTCTTTCTGTAATTTCGTAAGTGTTTATTTGAGGTGGTGGACGAATTGTCCCCATCTTATAATGTAGCACGCAATAGTCGACGCTGGCCGTTAATAGATTTTTTCTCTGCTAATTTCTGCAGGAATAAATAGCCAAATCATATACAGATAAAATAAGAATGAACTTAAAATGGTAAGAAGAATTTTCCTCAAACATTTAGGATTACTATTGATAGAAAAGCATCAAAGACAAAGAATGGCAAATCTTAGAATCACACGTGAGTTGCAAGGAAACATTTGTAAAACTTTGGGTGAAAGTCCTGGGCCAATCTCAAAAAAAAGAAGACCAAATTAACAAGGAAGGTGTTCACAATGTCTTTGTGCTCAAGTTAGAATATTAAATACGTGTGTCAAGCCTGTGAAGTATACATATGTATGTCTTGAACATTCATTGATATACTGCAAAAATTGTGACAACTTCAACAACCAATAACTTTTTTAGGATTGTATGGAATTAGCTAGATTAGTTTTTTTTTCGTTGAAAATATAGGATCTACTCTATCATCTTCTCTCTTTTTTTCAATTATTGTCAAAACATTTTTTATTAAAAATAAATATTGATTTTTTTTTAGTAAAAATATCACGTCCAAGTTACAATTTGAGTTACAAAAAAAGCCATTGTAAGAACATTTTATTATTCTACGGTATTTCATAGAAGTATGAATGGGAACATAAATACATAAGTAGCTTCTCTGTTTATAACATATTAATCTCACTTAAGCTTTAAACTTGCTGCGGATTTCTTGATGAATTTATTAACCAAGTGATAATATAGTAGGTACTATTTTAATGTAGTAAGTGCTAGTAGGTGCAATTTGTCTAACAGAGGCGTAAACATGAAACGTATGTGATAAATACCTATTTAAGGAAGGTAGAAACATTTAATTCCTCGCGATAGTGGAGAAAAGTTTGTGATGTAGGATGTACAGAGTGATCCACCATAAATTCACCCCCCTCTAACTTCGTCACTTATGAACGGATTACAAAACTTCAAAAACCAAATTTTAGAGTATTTTTCAAAGATTTTAATATGTGCTTTTAGAAAAATATATCTTCGAAATTAGAAGTGATACGAATATAAACTTTTTTTTATATATTTGTCTTTATTAGTATTGATGATGTAGCTCAAATAATCATTTAATTTTATTATATAAAATCGTCCGCAGAACAATTGAACTTAAGTAGGCTTTGATATTTATTGAAACAATTACCTATTGCAGATATAACGGATAGATAGATAGACAGATAGTTATATTTATTAATTTCAGAAAACTATAATGTAGTCAGTTTAAGAAATCTTGTTAATATCTTTACAAGAAATGTAAAATAAACAATACAGGGTGATCTACCACGAGTGTGCCAAACTTCAGAAGCTGGTAATTTATCAAAAAATAAATGAACTTTCATTAATCAACATATGTCCTAAATCGCATAATAAAGGGAGCTACAACCCCTTGAAGGTGGTTGATGAATACCAATTTTTCGATTATAAGTCCGATATGGTGGTGACTAAAAAAATGAAATTTTCATGCATTACGACCCCGATGTAGGCGCATAAAAGTACAAATTTCGTAATTAATAGCTGGCTTTATTGAGGTAGTTTTGAGGGGTGAGGGGTAGTTTTTTTACCCTAAACTTTTTTGACATCACTTCCGAAGCAAAACTTTTAAATAACATTATTTCCCATGCAATGACTCAGAAAAAAGTATTTTTCAAAATTTCTGTCACTCCAGCCGTTTTTGAATAATTTGCGTTGAGCGGCAATAAGGTTTTTCATGTGAAATATTCAAAACTTAATTCGATCAATCTTCAAATCAAGTGGCTTGAAGTCACCTATATTTAAAAACAATTGATATTTTTGATTTGTAGTATTATGTCATTTACATTGCTTAAGTGTCATTTCTGATTCTAAATTATTTAAAAATAAAAAATAATAACAATGAATCAGTTTACTACTTATGAATATGTAAACCTTATTGCCGTTCGACGCAAATTATTCAAAAACGGCTGGTGTGACAGAAATTTTGAAAAATACTTTTTTCTGAGTCATTGCATAGGAAATAATTTTATTTAAAAGTTTTGCTTCGGAAGTGATGTCAAAAAAAGTTTAGGGTAAAAAACTACCCCTCACCCCTCAAAACTACCTCAGTAAAGCAAGCTGTTAATTACGAAATTTGTACTTTTATGCACCTACATCGGGGGCCGTAATGCATGAAAATTTTATTTCTTTAATCACCACCATATCGGACTTATAATCGAAAAATTGATATTCATCAACCCCCTTCAAGGGGTTGTAGCTCCCTTATTATGCGTTTTAGGACATATGTTGATTAATGAAAGTTCATTTATTTTTTGATAAATTACCAGCCTCTGAAGTTTGGCACACTCGTGGTAGATCACCCTGTATAATATAATAAAATAATTACAACACCTAAAAACATTTATAAAATGTATAATAAATATAAAAGTAAAATGTAAAAAATAATATTTCTTAAGTATTATTTTGTCATTAAAATATGTAGGTAATTCAATGTGAGAATTTTGAAAATAGCCTACTTAAGATAAAAATATGTATAAATTAAAAAATTAATAAGGCAACACATTATAAAAAGTAACACGAACATATCAAAAAATAGATAAAAATTCATCTATGGTGTAGCAATTTTTATTTAATAATTAGAATTTCACCGCTGCTTTAGATTTATGAATCATTGGCAAGCTTTTAATGTTATCGGGGAGAATATTGAAAAATTTACACCCATTAAAAAAAGACTTTTTTGATAGAGCTGTCTCGTGCTTCTGTGATATAAGAAGGTTCTTCTTTCGAGTATTATGAAGATGTTGAGCTCTATTTTCAGACAATTTTGTTTTATTTTTGTATACAAAACATGTTATTTCATAAATATAATCCGAGATCATAGTGATTATGTTCAAAGATTTAAATGCCTCCCTGCGCGACTCATAATATTTTAAATTGGCCATAATGCACACAGCACGTTTTTGTAAAAGGAACACACTATGCGCTTCAAGTGACTGACCCCAATGAACTATAGCATATTTAATGCTGGAATGAAAAGAAGCAAAGTACAATTACCTTAGTACTGATGAGTTGCACTGGTTAGATGTTATAACTAACGCATAACATACTTTAGATAATTTATTGCAGACATCATCTTTGTGTTTCGACCATTTAAGGTGACAATCCATCCTTAATCCTAACATTTTCGTTTCTGTCTAGCATCTCAGACCCACTTTATTCTTTAACACGTTGACTGCCACAGGGGAATTACTCAAGTATGATGGCCTACGCCAAGCTGTGTAAACTACTTTATGCGATTAAAAAACCTTAAGGTATGATATTTTGATACTATTTTTGACAAAATTAATTATTTTTCTGAAAAAAACTCGAGCGAATTATCTCGTAGTTGGCGTCCTGGAGAAATTTGGTACCTCCATACGCCAACTACGAGTTATCTCGCTCGCTTCTACCGCTTGCACATATTGTGCAGTGTTGTACCGCGCACCCATGTCCTTAGTATCATGCACTCGTCGCGTCTGAACACGATGATTCGTGCAGTTTTATTGTTGTATGCATCGCGTGCGGTCGAATATGTCGCAAAAAAGAGGTCTTACGCAAGATGAATTATTAGGAGAGTAGTGCGAATTTAGTTAATCAGAGTGGAACGAATTTCTGAGGGACAATTCATATGTCGATGAAAATTATGAGCCCTTAGTTTCAAGTGACGATACTTCCGAAAGCGAGTACGAAGAAAATGAACACAATGCAGGATCCGAGGATGAAGACATAAACATTTCGCAGCAACCTTCAGCTACTAAGGAAAAAAACATTTCTTGGTGTGAAATTGAGCAAGAACCACCTCAATTCAATTTTGTAGAAGATTGCGGCTTGCAATTTGACTCCCGAAATTTGATTATAAAAAATCTTGTGGATCTGTTCATCCCGCAAGAATTTTTTGGATCTCCTTGTAATGCAGACTAATCTGTATGCTAATCAAGAAATCGCAAAGATGGGCCCAATCAGATGGTCCTCACGATTTACTCGCTGGAAAGATGTTGACGCTTCGGAAATGAAAATTTTTCTTGGTTTATTACTACATATGGGGCCTTATACACTGCCAACTATTGATCGTTATTGGAATACTGACACCTTTTATAAAACAACCTTTTGGAGTTCAATTATGAGCCGCAACCGATTTCAGCTAATTTTACGTTTCCTACATTTTGCTGATAATTCTGGAGACAGCAACGATAGACTCTATAAAATAAGACCAGATTTGAACCATTTCAATAAAACCATGCGTGAGAAGTATGTTCCGGACAGAAATTTGAGTATTGATGAGTCCATGGTACTATGGCGAGGAAGACTGGTTTTCCGCCAGTATGCCAAAAATAAAAAACACAAGTATGGTGTAAAATTTTATGAGCTGTGTGAATCAGACGGGATGATCCTGAGAATCAAAATATATTGCGGCAAGTCCGAAACAGTAACTGAAATGGGCCATGCAGCAGATGTAGTTTTTGAATTGATGGAGGACTACTTAGATAAGGGCTACAAGCTCTTCACGGATAACTATTATAACTCTGTCTCGCTGACCAAGCAATTTACTGGTAGGGAAACATATATTTGTAAGACTCTCAGATCCAACAGAAAAGAAAATTCGAAGGATCTGGTAAATAAGAAACTAAAAAAAAGGTGAGCTTGTATGGTGTAGGCATGATTCAGTTGTTCTTTGCAAGTGGAGAGATAAAAGAGAAGTCCTCACTATATCGAACATGCACAAAGTACAAGCTGTGGAGGTTCGAAATAGGAATGGTATAATAGCAATGAAGCCAAACATTGTCAGGGACTACAATAATGGAATGTCTGGCGTTAACAGGTCACATAATAATAATAATAATATTTATTTATTGCCCAACAGATAAAATCCAATTACAGGACAACTTACAAAAGTGTAACATTAAAGCAGTATACAAGAAATGTAAAAAAAATGTAAAAAACGAAATAATGTAAATATAATATACATATTTTTGAAAAATGCCAATATAAAAAAAGAATTACACAAAATCACAGATTTTGTGTAATTTTTCAATCAAATCAAATGCTGTCATACTATTCTGCTCTGCGAAAAACAATTAGATGGCCAAAGAAATTATTTCTGCATATTTTAGAAATGTTTATTCACAATGCTCATTTGTTATTTCGAAAAGCGACCAATTCAGACATAAGAACTCTAAAATTCAGGGAAGCTTTTATTGCCGCCCTAATCGGAGATAAAATGCCCAAGAAAAGCATTATGCCCAACAGGCGTGAAACATTTCATTACCTGGAGGCCATACCACCAACTGAAAAAAAAGCGCGTCCAACTAAACCTTGCCGTGTTTGCACGGCAGAAAAACTCCGGCGAGAAACGAGGTATTTTTGTCCAGTGTGTGAAGTAAAACCCGCCTTGTGTGTGGAAGAATGTTTAAAAAAATATCATGTATAAACATATTTTATATAACTCATATTTTGTCCATCTAAAAAGTTAGTTGAAAAACTGTATCCATTTTCTTTGACTGGTGTCTTTCTCATCGCCATCTAGGTTTGAATGAACTTATCGCAGACGCCCGATGCCTATATTTAGCACGTATTTGCTACGGCAATATTCGTAGCCGGCATCTTAGAACAGCCTGCCAAATACGAGTAGACTCGTAGTGGGCTTTCAGTGGAAGGCTGCCAACTACGAATTTTCTCGTATGTGGCAGTCAACGTGTTAATTCTATATAGTCGTTCATAATCAGATTAGACTGTGATGTTTTAAAAATTATGGCAGCTGTCTTATCACGGTTTCTACACAATTTGTTTTCTTCCACCCAAATTTTAATTTTGTTGTACATAGATATTGCACAGTACTCTGCATTAGATAGATTGCTACACTTTATCAAAATATTAGTATCATCAGCGTATGATACTATTGAGCACCACGTATGTTCAAAATAATTTAGTATATCATTAATGAATATGATAAATAGGGTTCGACCCACTCCCGTGATGACAACAGCTAGGGTGGAAAAAGCGTCTTTAATTTTTACCTGCTGAGATCGGTTAGATAAATAGGATTTAAACCATTCATGAGCAATTTCCCTAACTCCATATTTTTCTAACTTCATTAATAATAGAGAATGATCAACACAGTCAAAAGCTTTGGAAAAATATGCAAACAGTCCCAGAGCAATTTCGAATTTGTCAAGTGTACTTACCATACCATTTACAAATTCGATGAGTGCTGAATCTATACTTTTTTCTTTTGTAAACCCGTGTTGATTTTGAGACATCATAATATTATTAATTGCAAGAAAATTTACTAGTTGTGCATTAATAGCCTATTCAAAAATTTTAGATGCACTTGGTTATATGCTAATTCCCCTGTAATTGAGTACCAAGTTTGGATCACCTTTTTTAAAAAGTAGTATTGCATTGAATACTTTTAAATTGTCAGGATATGCACCTTATTCTATAGATAGATTGACTAAATAAGTAAGAGGTTGAACTATATACCGGCCGATAATTTTTAATAAAGAGTTAGATATCTCATCCATCCCTGAAGAATTTCAGTTTTTCAACTTCTTTATTAATTCTAGAACTTCGTCTTCTGTCAGAGCTCTTAAAAATAACGAACTAGTAGACTGTTTTAAGCAAGATTCTATAAACTGATGGTCTATAGCCTTAGGTAGATTTGAGACAATATCTTTTGAAGTGGATATAAAAAATTCAGTGAAAACGTTAACACAATCAGTAGGATTCAAAATTTCCCCTTTGTCTTCAATTTGAATCTGTAAGTTATTCTTTTTGGATTTCCCTACTGTATTATTTATTCCATATAGCCTTACTTTTATTTTTTGCGTTCGATACTAACTGATCATTTTTATTTATATAGGCTGACGATAAAAGTTGTCGATATTCGTTAACAGCGGTTTTAAATTGTCCTTTGAATTGAGCATATTTTCTACTAAGAACAGCAAATAGTTGTACTCTATTTCTAGCCGCAATTACCTCAGGACTTTTGATACTTACTCTTAGTTTATTTACTTTATTATCATTAACTTTGGAAATAGGAAAACAGATTTGGAAATAATATGAAATAGTATCCATAAACAAATTAAAAGCATCATTACAGTTTTGAGTGGCTCAAACCTCGTCTCAAATTGTGTTTTTAGGTGCATAGCAAAATTCGCAGATACTGCTGTCACTGAAAAAACATTTGTAGTGAATTACTAAATAAGATTTACAGAAAACAACTACTTAGCGGAAAAAAGCCCCGACATGCATTGAATAAAACCTGCAAATCTTGTTTGGCAGCTATCATTTGTCGATTCTTCACTAGATATAGACCGGTTTCGAACTTTTTATGTTCTCGTCAGTGTGCCATTAGTAATGGAAAAGACAAATAATAATAGCAAACCAGGCTAGCCTAAAGTAGACTAAGCAAAACAGGCACAGTGAGTGATAAGTGTATCCCTCTGGTGGTCAGTGCTACTACCCACAAACAGATTTTCAGGTTTAATTCAATGCAGGTCGGGGCTTCTGTCCGCTGAGTAGTTTCCTGCAAATCTTACTCAGTATATAGTTTAGCCCACCAGAGTTAGAGGTCGAAGCTCTCGGTACCTGCTTTGCAAGTCGCTATCAGTCACTACGACACAGTGATGTCTGACTGGTAGTAGCACTGACCACCAGAGGGATACACTTATCACTCACTATGTCTAGTGAATTAATAACTACTCTATTAAATGAAATTTTAATATATTGGGCAAAATGATCTGATGAACTATTTTAATTATATTTGCTTCAAAAACTACTTCTTTATCACTAACTATAATGTTATCAATGCATTTACTGGATATAGGAGCAACTCTAGTTGGCTCATGAATGGGTGCACATATGTAATTTAAAACATTTGACAGTTCGCGTAGGGTTGAATTATTTGTATTAAAATAAATATTAAAATTACCACCTATTATTATACAGGGTGTCCCAACCAAAAGTAAGCGCTCTGAATAACTTTGGAGATAAAAATTTTTTTGAAAAATTAGTGAAACACGTCGACCTTGTTTCTAAGGGGGATATATTTTAATGTAATACTTGTATACCTGTCATCATCCCTCTACCCTACACGGCCACCCCCTCAAAGAATTCAAATGGCAAGGGGGGTTCAGTGATACATCTTTTGAAAGGTCTTTCAATTCCCTACATAACAGTGTATTTTTTTAACTTTTATCGATTCGTTCTTAAGGAAAATAATTTTATTTTTGATGATTACACACAATCGAAATCGTTTAAAAAATCTAAAATACACGGCACTGGGTATTGGAATTTTATAAAAAAACTTAATTTTTTTAGTTCTATCAAATCAACACGAGTCTTTTCGACAAAAAACACTTTCCTTGTCCGTTTAGTTTTGGAATAATAAAAGACTCATAAGTATTTGATAGTCCTTGAACATTAATTTGTTTACAACCAATTTTAAATCGAGATACATTTTACCAGAGTGAGTTCTCAAAATGGTTTATACCCTTCAGGAGAGAATAGAAATTGTCAAAATTTATTTTAAAAACGATAATTGTGCTAGAGTTACGGAGCGCATATTCAACAGAAATCATCCAGATAGAAGGGTTGGTTCTCAGTATGTTTTACAGTTGTTGACAAAATTTATGGAAACAGGTTCTGTAGGGAACAAAAAGCATGAATCTCAGCGACCGATTAGGAATGAAGCAGTCGAAGTGGCAGTTCTGGGTCATTTGCAGATGGATAATACTCAATCGATCAGAAAAGTAGCTGAGGTTTCCATTTTCGAAAAAGAAATCAAATTAGCTACTCCACTCATATTACAAAGACAAGTCAAAAAATGTTATCTTACATTAATTTGCATTCCATCGAGGATTTTTTTAATTTTATCACATTTGCTCTGCCAATCAAAAAACCGCTTAGATAAACCAAACCCTCTTTTAATCGACTAATTTTTTATGTTAATTTTATATTGACGTTAGTTTTCTATGCAAGAATTATTTATATTCTAATAACATCACTTAGGTGGAAAAACATGCGTTTCTATAGTAATGATCAACAGATGTTATACTTTTACATTTTCGAGAATATCCTTTCAAAAAATATGTGTGATAAAATCCAGTTGAAGAGAAATCTATAGAGAAAATTCGAGACAAGTTTGAAACTTTTACTTCCCTAAATACTGTTAAAACACAGTAATTAATTTGGAAACAATTCATAGACTTTTGTATGGAAAAATGTATGAGATTTTTCCTACAACTGCAGATGTGAAAAGAGGCACAATTTTACAGGATTGGACCTTCAATATCAGACTATAAAAGGTTATAAGGATAGTTGTGCCCAACAATGAAATGCAAACGAAAAAATGGTGCGGGAAAATATTTTCATTTAGTTTGAGTCATTTTCTGACATACGATTCTCGAACTCGAAATGCGCGTAATGTTAGATGAAAAATGTTACACGAACAACCAGATAAAATAAATGAAAACTCTAAGAAATTCAGGCCATGACTTCTCTTTGGAAAGAATAAAGATAAATAATGATGTTTGTCTTATAGTTGATTCATAATTATTGTAATCACATATTTTTGCTTTAAGGTATTCCAAACGTGCATTTCAGCTAGCATGGAGGGGGAAAACAGCGTCAAATTATAAATTAGATTGTTTGGGAGAGGAAGCGGATAATAAGGGAGACTTTACAGTAATGTAACATAAGTAATTCCATATTTTCTAAAACCACAGAAGGAGAATCCCAGAACTAGTTGATTCAGAATTCCGAAAATATCAACCTTTGTCAAGTTCGTCTATTGAAAAAACTTATTGGATCTACCATAATGGCTCAAACCGAAAAATTACATGCCGCTAGGATTAAATTACCTTGCAAAGTGGACAACAGTCTCAGCAGAAAAAGTTGGATTGAACACAAGAAAAGTAAAAATTACTAACCATTCTCATCAATCTTCTGCTGTAACTACGCTTGCAAAAATGAACTGAAAGAGCAACAACTTGTTAAAATTACTGGATATGCATATGTGCAATCTATCAACCCGTAATTGCATCTCGACTCAGTACATGAGGTTCCGTATGAGGGGTATCGAAACAAAAGTTAATGCTACTATGCAACATCTTCAGAAAACAGATATATAAGACGCCAAAAGAATAAAACCATTTCATATCAGATTTGCACATTTAATATTGATAATAGATAAGTAAATTGTTGTAAACTTTATAATGAATTCGTAGATTGCAAGTTATAATAAATATTATTATAAGTTCCAACGTACATTTGTAATACGAGAAACATCAACATCAATGGAAGTAATATTCATGAACTAGTAAAAGCTTCCAGAGGCAACACTGATGAATATGGTGCAGTTTTACATTTTTTTTTGTATCAAAGAAACGAGTTATTAATATAATAGTTTGCCGGATGTATCTATCAATTTTAGAAATATTGCTTGCACATTATCATTGATCGCGATAGTCTCTGCAATACACAAAGTGGAGCATTCTAGTTTCTTTATAGCTTCTACGCCTTTTACAAGAATTTTAAACGTTTTAAATCCTTGTCGCGATTTTGACAATGTGAAGTTGTATTATAAGTCGTTTAAACTGCCATGAACTTAGCATTAGGAACCGCTGTTTATATGTAGTACAATATACGGTACTACCATCTGTAATAAGCTCTGGATAACTTGTTATCGTACCGTTTAATTCTTACATGTATGAGGCACTATGAGACATCACTAATTTACGAATATGTGTCGCGAACTGTACAAGTTCAGCTATGGCCTATATCCAGTGTCATCAGCGTATACGAGTATATAATACATGTACTGTCTATATACGGCGGCAACTACTGCATAGACATTGTCAAGGATTGGTCATGATGAATATCATTGTCTGTTGCTATTGGCAATTTCACTCGCGACAATGGTAAAAATCATTCACCTAACGGCTTGTCACTTCTCTGTCACTCGCAAAATTACCAGAAACGATATCACTTATGGTGTCACTTACAAAAGAAATTAGCTTAAGAAAAAAGTAATGTTGCCGCCAATGAACGTAGATGAAATATAGAAAATTTAAGAGAAAACACACTAATTTTTAATATCAGAGCAAAGTATTGAACAAAAAAATTCTGTCAATAAAGTTTTTGCAAAACTACTTTTAACAAAATTATAATAAAAAATGTTTTAATAAATACATACAAAAAAATGCCTTTGTATTACTTCTTTTGAAATTTATTTCTAACAATGTATTAAATTGTTTATTTTTATTTTTGTTAAAAGTCAATAAATGCATGTTTCCAAATAAAAATATGTCAAAATTATATCTGAATGAGGGTTTTAATGCAAGTGAAAGATTTCAATAAAATTTATTTTATAATCAATCCTCAAAATTTCAGTCATTAAATTTTCTGCGAATTTATATAATATTCGTTGTTCTGATTGAGTAAAATAATAAAACTGACTTTATGTGTTTGAGAACAACATATATAAATTAAAGACTGATTAAAGAGAGACCACCCGTTCACAGATGATTGATTATATTATTATCGATGTTGATTGGAAAAAACATAAAAGTTTTAAATGTAATAAACACATCTGATGGGTATAAATTTTATGAATATTTCATACTTTTCCTTTTAAAAGTAATGTACGTTCAATAATGTTAACACATCTCGCTTAATAAAATATCTTTTAAGTGTGGATTATGTTTATCGTTGTAACAGAAATGAATGTAATAAATTAAATAGTAGAATCTGGGCAGTAAATATATATAGCGTATTGACCCAATTTATCTCTATTAAAACATTTTTTCCTTAAAGAGGTGCGTTTATACATTGTATTTTTTATCTATGTCTCGAACCTTTGTAAAGATCTTATTTAAATTTAATACGATAAAACAATAATAATATCTCATTATTTTAACAAATTATGATCAGTTCTTCTGAAACTAAAAATATTAAAATTCGGTTTTTTAAAAACGGTGAAATATAATAATGGAGGCATTAATTTAGTTTGGTTTAGTTTACTGTCCAAATTAGAGACATATGGGATTAGAGATGTAACTGATTTAAAAAATTATAAACACTTTTTATTACTTGTCTAATTTTCACTTTATTTGTTATTTTAAAACTAGTTTCATCCTATTCGGACATTTTCAAGTAAACTAAATTATACACAGATTTTATTTTCATTTAAATATAAACTGAACTGAATAGAAGGATGGGTCACTTTATGGTTGATAATATAATTCAAATTTGTACAGATGTTATGTCTTTAAATGTAGAGGTTTTTTCAAGATAGTAAATTATATTATGGTGTGATTTTTATTAACAGCAGGTTATCTGAATAAGTTTAATAACGGAGAATTTTTTTAAATCTATTTGGTCGTTTAATATGTTGTAATTTTTATTCTTATTTCATTTATTAATTTCTAGCACTTCTAATGAATTAAGTTTTTTACTTTTCCCACAAATATATAATATTTTAGGTTGACAGTCATCAGTTATTGTATGACCAGAATCTGTTCGGTGTTTATAAAAGTTGGAATGTTGTTTTTGTGTGTGAATATGTTCTCTGTATCTTACTCCGAACGATCTACCTGTTTGACCTATATATGAGGCGTTACATTCTGGGCAATCTAATCGATATACACCACATTTTTTAGAGATATCAGTTTTTTCTTTTGCTTTGCAAAGATATCTGCCTATATTTTTGTTAGAACTAAAATATGTTTTAATATTAAATTTTGAAAAGTATTGCTAATTGAATAAGACAGTTGACCTGAATATGGTAATGAAATGTATGTTTGAACTTTTTTCTCGTTAATAGTGGGATAAAGTTCTTTTAAGAGGGACTTATTTTGTTTTTTGAAGATTAGATTGTTGATTATATTTGAGGGTACCCGTTATTATTGTGATAAATACAAGAGATCATTTTAGACTACTTTATTTCCATTCCAATTATACATAAATAAAAACATACAAAAGAAAGTAACTGATAAGACATAAAACATAGTATATAAAAAAGGTGTTATTGATACTGAGTGGATTTCTAAACAATACATTAATAATTATTTTATTTATGACATTTCCCTTGTTTTATAAAACTAATCAAACATTAAAGTAAATAATATAAATTCATTGACTTAAATTAAATTTAAATACAATTATATTTTTCCCCGCACATTTTAACTAAACTACTTTAACTAAATTAATTATACTGTTTTATTTATTTTTATTTAGAATAGTTTAACCTTTCAGGTACATTAATAATTCTTCCCCTACGTGTAATATTTGGCACATAAACAATATCATTATCACTAATATCATTATCACTATCCTCCCCATTATTTATAGAATTATTTAAATCACTATTGTTACAGCTCAAACTAGTACTAGGCATATTTTCTGTCATATTATTTTGATTTTTTGGGCAAATATTAATAAAATGCTTATTTCTCGATAAAATATCGCCATTATTGAACTGCACATTATAAGATCTAGGCCTAACTTCTGACTTAGATTTTATAATACCTTCTTTCCATTTTTTATCAGATAATTTCGTTTTTACATAAATTTTCTCATCATTTTTAAATTCAGAATAATTTTTTTTTGTCTTCCTATCATAATATTTTTGTTGATTCACCTGTTTAGTTTTTAATTTATTTTTTATCTCATTATAGTTATTATTCTGAGGTTTTAACCTTGAATTTTCAAGGGGAAACGTATCTCTTAAATATCTGGACATTAACAACTTTGCAGGGGAATCAATATTTTCATCAATAGGTGTATTTCTATAATGTAATAATGTCAAATACAAGTCTTTATTATCTTGTTTTGCCTTAATTAGCATTTTTTTTTAAAGTTTGAATATTTCTTTCTACTAGGCCATTTGATTGTGCATACAGGGGACTAGACATTACATGATTAAATTGCCAATTAACTGAAAATTGTTTAAAATACATACTACTACATAATTGTATTTAAATTTAATTTTAGTCAATGAATTTATATTATTTACTTTAATGTTTGATTAGTTTTATAAAACAAGGGAAATGTCATAAATAAAATAATTATTAATGTATTGTTTAGAAATCCACTCAGTATCAATAACACCTTTTTATATACTATGTTTTATGTCTTATCAGTTACTTTCTTTTTTATTCTTAGGTATGGGCATTTCTGTAATAGCTTTTATTTTAGAGTCATCTGGACTATACCCGTTTTGTGTTATTTTATGTCCCATATAAACAATTTCCTTCATAGCAAATTTACATTTGTTTTTATTAAACTTTATATTATTTTGTTGTGCAATTTTTAATACTTGTTCTAACCTATTGTCATGCTCTTTTTTATCCTTACCCCATATTAATATATCGTCTATGTATATTTCCACTCCATTAATATCAAATATTTCTTTAAACCTCTTGTGAAATACTTCTGGACCGCAATTTAACCCATACGGAAGTCTTAAAAATTTATATCTTCCAAAGGGGGTTGCAAATGTACATAAATCAGAACTCTCTTTATCCAAACAAATTTGCCAAAATCCAGACATCGCATCTAATGTGCTAAAATACTTTGCCTTACCTAACTTTGAAGTAATTTCATCAAAAGTAGGTAGTGGAAAATGTTCTCTGCAAATATTCAAATTTAAATCACGAGGGTCAAGGCAAATTCTTAACGATCCATTAGGTTTTCTTACTAATACTATGGAATTTACCCATTCAGTTGGATAATCTACTTTACTAATAATTTGTTCATTCTCCATATTAGCTAAACACATTTTAAGATTGTTCATTAGTGGAAAAGGTATTTTTCTGGCTGCATGGACTACTGATTTAGCATTTGTTTTTAGTTTAATATGAAAGGGCTTTTTTAAGCAACCAACTCCCCTTACAGGTCTTCGTATTTTTCAAACAACAAATTATAATTTTCATTAACAGAATCTATTTTTTGTATCATATTTAATTCAGTGCAAGTGTCTAACCCCAAAATTGCAGGCGACTCACTGTTTACAACAACAAAATTTAATAAATAATCATAATTTTTATAATTACAATTTAATTGACATTCACCTACAACAGGTATTATTTTATTCGAATAATTAGTTAATTTTACTTTTGTTTTCCTTAAAGATTCTGTGACCATTTTTAAATCTTTGATTTCTTTAAAGCTAATAACATTTGTCATTGCCCCCGTATCTAATTTGAATTTAATTAATTTTTTCTTATTTACTAACATTTCCACATTCCACTCCTTATTTCTATTACCATCAGTATTAACCATACCAATAAAAATATTTTCATCAATAGAATCATCACAAAAATTACCGTTATTTTCCAAATGCACAAGATGCACATTTTTGTTTTTACACATTTTTTTAAAATGATTGAATGCACCACAAGCACTACACTGTTTTCCTCTCGCTGGACATTTTCCTTTCATATGTTGGTAACCACATCTAAAGCAGGTATTTCCAAAGCCCTGGGTTGACTGCTGTGAAGGAAAAAATTTTGACTGGACATTGGTCCCGTTGTTGGTTCTTTGAACTGCCGCTGTTGTTTTTTGTTCACGACTTCTTCCACTCGAATCAGGCCAGCTGGAATACGATGTTGCTCGAGTTTGTATACTATGTATCTCCATTCCTTCAGTCATTTCTTTTTCTTGCTTTTTGACTCCTCAACAGATTGACATATGCGTATTGCTTTATCTAGACATATTTCATCATCTTCCAACAGCCTTTGTTTTAATTCCACAGAAACCAAACCACTAATTAAAACAGAACATGTTAAACTTTCTTCTAGGTCGCCTAACTCGCAATTTCGTGCTTTATTTTTCAAGTCTGTGACATACTGCTGGATTTTTTTCACCCTCCATCTGCTTTCTATTAATGAACTTGTACCTTTCATATGTCAAATTCTTTTTTGGTTGAAAAAATTCCTTGAATTTACGTATAAGTGGAATAATTTTATCCTTTTCACTAACATTAAATTAAGTAATTAAGTATTGAATATACGTATACCCTCATCACCAATATATTGTAACAATTGTGCACATTGCAAATATTCATCTTTTTTGTCCAACTCTGTGGCTCTTAGATAATTGTTAAACTTTTGAATCCAAAACTTCCAATTTTCTGAAACATTACCACTCATATCTAGTGGCGCAATACCTCGATAATCTGCCATTCTATTATATGAACTGTTAGAACTTTTCACTTTTACAAAATACCATTAATTCGCAGCGCCATGTGATAAATACAAGAGATCATTTTAGACTACTTTATTTCCATTCCAATTATACATAAATAAAAACATACAAAAGAAAGTAACTGATAAGACATAAAACATAGTATATAAAAAGGTGTTATTGATACTGAGTTCTAAACAATACATTAATAATTATTTTATTTATGACAATTATGTGCTATAAGTTTTATTGTGTCTAATTCTTTTTTTTAAATCTGTCTCAGGTAGAGGTAAGCTGAAGGCTCGGTGTGTCATAGATTGATATGCAGTTAATTTGTGGGAGAGAGCGTTATAGGAATTAAAGGTGATAGTGGCGTCTGTAAACAATCTAATCTACAAAAGACAAAATAAATCACTCTTAAAGGAACGTTATCCCACTAATAACGAGAAAAAAGTTCAAACATACATTTCATTACCATATTCAGGTCAATTCTATTATTCAATTAACAATATTTTTTCCAAATGTAATATTAAAACATCTTTTAGTTCTAACTAAAATATAGGCAGATATCTTTTCAATGCAAAACAAAAAACTGATATCTCTAAAAAATGTGGTGTATATCAGTTAGATTGCTTAGTATGTAACGCCTCATATTTAGGTCAAACAGGTAGATCGTTTGGAGTAAGATATAGAGAACATATTCACACACAAAAACAATATTACAACTTTGAATGTACCGCGAAAACGGTAATGACATCATATCGGTAGTTAGATATGAGGTGATAAGCAGAACAGAAGAAGAGGAACAAGTTGACAATAAACAAACTATCCTCATCTATCATCTGTCAAAAATTCAGTTTAACTAGAGGTGTGTTCATTAGTGTCGCTAGAAGCCGAACTGAGCAGTAAGAGCAGTATTAGCGATTATCTGACTATAAATCAGTAAAATTTATAATTTTCTGCTCGATATCAAGAAGTCGAGCAATAAAATCATAGCAGTAAATATAGCCCCACTTATTAGGACAATAGAGTTGTCTCAAAAATATTTAAATTAGTTTTAAATGTGACTGTGGTGAATGTTACATCTGCAGTCCGAAGGTAGTTGAAATTTGTAAAAGAAAAATATATTTACTTTACGTTTCTATTTTATAAATATGCATTGTCTATTGAGGGTAATTATTGATTTTCTTTTCTATCCATATTTTTCTCAAAATTTCAGAAAATTTCCTGTATAAAAAAGCACCTTTCCCCAGTTCGTTTGCGTCTAAAGGACCATTGAATTTATCTGCTTGCAAGTTCTATCAACTTTCAAAATAACCTGCATATATGATTTTTAAAATTAACTGATTCTAGCAACATTAATGAATAAATCTCTGCAGTGCTTAGAGTTTGGTGTGAACGTTTGTTCTGTGTCTTGTGGTTTATTTTTTTATGAAGTCACAGAAGTTAAACAGTTCCCAAAGGCCACATTATTATGTCTCTTGATGTTACTTCACTATACACCAATGTACTAATAGATCTTGCAATAAAATGCATACAAACCAAATGGCCTGAAATTAGTAAATTCACCGAAAACGAGTTCATCAATGCAATTACATTATGTCTAAATTCCACTTATTTCACATATAATAACCAATTTTTCTCTCAAACTTTCGGAACTGCCATGGGCTCACCTATCTCAGTCACAATTGCAAATTTAGCAACTACTCAGCGGACAAAAGCTCCGACCTGCATTGAATTAAACCTGCAAATCTTGTCTGGTAGCTAAGATTATTTGTCAATTCTTCACTAAACATATACCGGTTTCGAACTAGTTATGTTCTCGTCAGTATGCAATAGGTAATGGAAAAGACAAATAATGATAGCAAACCAGGCCAGCCTAAAGCAGACTAAGCAAGACAGACATAGTGGGTGATAAGTGTATCCCTCTGGTGGTCAGTGCTACTACCCATCAGACATCATTGATGTCTTAGTGACTGATCGCGACGTGGAAAGCAGGTACCAAGTGGTGAGATGTTATTGTTTAACACAGATTTTTTTAAAATGTTGACTCAGTGCAACAACCGAATTGTAGGTGATGTGACTTATATATTCTAACCCCGAATTTCTTTGTTCGTACGCCTATGGCAACCAAGTTCTACTATTTGACATGAAAATTCTTTCATAAAATGTTGTTTACTTTTACTTTTTTTCTGTGTGTTTGTACAATATTTGCAAAACACTTTTTTTCAGAATTATGTGGAAAATAAAGGGTGAGTCAATAGTGTGTTCTCCTTTGGTAACCTTTGAACCATTAGTGATAGTGATTTTTATTTCCCTATGGAAACAAGCTGGGTAAGCAAATATTATACTATTCTTAGTTCATACTACACGCTAAGTATCAGTCACTTTTTTATATTATTCTATTTTACAGGGTGTCCATGACGGCATGTTAATTAATGCGAATTTCAAATGGGAAAAACTTTGTTTTTTTTTAAATGGAACATCCTGTATTTTTTTAATTGGTTGGATTCCTCCTTCAAATTGCTTTCTATTTTGTATAACACTTCCTATACCTAACTGTTGAAGTTTTCGAGAAAATTAAGGTTTTTGTCTTTAACCTTGCGATCATAGTTAAAATTAATATAATTTTATCAAGAATGGCTTTGGAAAAACAAAAAATTAAGCTGTCAAACTGATATTTTGTGGTTTACACGTAATTAATTTTACTTGGTGATGATTCTTCTGTATTTCCTAGTTGAGTTAATTATTTTTGTTAAATAAATTATGAATTTTTCACACGAAGAGTTGATCGACATGGTTTATGCATTGGGAGAATGTTCGAGAAATCCGCTATTGACATCAAGAATTTATATTCAGCGTTATCCAGAACGAAGACATCCTCACCATTCTGCATTTGAAAGGTTCCGAGAAAGGTTTGAACGAACTGGACATGTAAATTATGAAAAACATGAACGTACAAAACTAGCAACAAATGAAGAAAAAATGTTTTAAGTTACATTAAGTGTCGTAGAAGATCCGCATAAAAGTACGAGAGAAATTAATAGACAACTTGATATAAGTCAATCCTCTGTAACAAGAATATTGAGGACACAAAACTTGCATCCTTATCATATTCAATTACTTCAGGAACTAGAGCCAAATGATTTCGAACGTAGGGTAACATTTTGTGAGTGGACACGCAATAAGATTCACCAACAGACGCAATTTTTTGATTTCGTGCTATTCACTGATGAGGCCACATTTCATAAAAACTGTTGTGTTAATTGTGACGTACTTCGCTGCTCTACACAAGAGCAGAAGTGTCACTTTGACGCCCAACACTACGGCGGTGCTCACGGTACGGATATTTCGGGCGCCAGTTTCTGTTTAGAGTGCAGAAACACCACTTTACTCTATCGGTGGGACGATAGAGGCCGGGCAACTACAGTGAAGAAACGGATAAGCCAGGGGTCGGGAAAAGGAAACTTACACACTACAGTTAATGAACAGACTCTCATTCAACATATTTACATTTATTCTACACACTAATTATTATTTACACTTTATATACACCTTAGTAACTACAACTTATACAACAACGGTCTTAACTACGGGCGAGAGGGGGTAAGTGGGCGGTCAAGCGGTGCGATACGGTAATACGGAGATTAAGCGGTGAAAAAGGTAAACAGCAATAAATTAAGCGATCATGAGCAGACGGCGGACGGATACCAGGAGGGGAAGCAAGCGCCAATACAAGCACACTATGCCTATCTAGAGCGGTTATTTACTATCGCTTGGCTGATGGATGGTTCCGGACTTATAATATGCCAAAGCTAGTACCTCCAAGGCCCCTGCCGAATATGACGTGCTCAGGCGGCCTGGAGGGATTTACCAAACCTTTATCAAACCTTGCTACCTACTTCCGTGTCCTGGGCTGCTTCCTCTTTGGAGCGGTCGGTGTCGGCACGTCTGGTCGGTACGGGCGGCAGCAACGGACTGTTCTCGGATGCTCTGAAAAATCCTCAAGCTACTAAACTCTGCCACAAAGCAGAAGTAGGATGAGACGCGGTAGTCATGCGCGGAATATAGCAATACGTCACCCGAATTTTATTTGAAACAAACCTATACCTTGATACTCACAACAAGATTACTTACTATGCTGGTCGGCGTGGTTCTTCGGTCAGCAGCTAAACGGTAACTGACTTGTTCGAAAAATCCTCAAGCTACTAAACTCTGCCAAAGGCAGAAGTAGGATGAGCCGCGGTAGTCATGCGGAATATTGCAACTACGTCACCTTTTTCGACTTAGAAAAATTCGCAATTACATTTGTATACCTATGTACCTCTATACTCACAAGTTTCCTTACGGTCCTAGTCGGCGTGGTGCTTCGGTTGGCGATCAGACGGGGACTAACTTGTCCTCATTCCACTAAACACTGCCAAAAGCAGAAGTAGAATGAGACGCGGTAGTCATGCGAGGTATATTACAACTACGTCACCAGATTACGGAATAATTCCGCAGTAAATTTAAATACCAATATCTTTATACTCACGAGCTTACATACTGTCCAAGTCGGCGTGGTGCTTCGGTTGGCGGTCAGACGGGAACTAATTTGATTGAAAAATCCTCATGCTACACTGCCAAAAGCAGAAGTAGGACGAGACGCGGTAGTCATGCGCGGTATATTACAACTACGTCACCTGTTTACTGACTTAGAATAATTCCGCATTAAGTTTAAAATACCTATGTCTTTATACTCACGAGTTTACTTACGGTCCTAGTCGGCGTGGTGCTTCGGTTGGCGGTCAGACGGGGACTGATTTGACTGTTTCCAGTCTCGGAGACCTTTACGGTAGGACGGACACAGGAGTGCCGGGGGCAATATGCGCGCTTCACGTTTCGCGATTCACGTACTACCCGCAACTTGGCATATTTGGAATGTTTACACAAACAGATCAATACTACCTATCTATAATTAACAATCCAACTATTATTAATGAGCAGCTGACAATACCACTATTAAAGGCGCAGTACGACAATGTTTAAAATATCTTTTGAAACAGACACATAGCACCTAGTTACCCAACTTAAATCTATAAAATAATCACTTCGTTACATAATAAACATAACTTACACTACTATGATATCATGAACCCTCACTTTACGAGAACTGTAGATATTCAACACCGATGGACACTCAATATGTGGGCAGGGATAGTAGGTGAATATGTAATTGGACCGCATTTCTTTAATGGTCACTTGACTGAGAATATGTACCTCGATTTTTTACAAAATGTACAGGGAGGATTGTTAAACGGGTGTCCTCAAAACGTCTTACAGAGGCTGTGGTTCCAGCACGACGGAGCTCCACCCCATTATAGTATTGCCGTAAGAAACTTTTTAAATGTTAAATTTGGTGACAATTGCATAGATCGAGGAGGACCATCGAGGAGGACCAGTTCAATGGCCACCAAGGTCGCCAGATTTAACAAAATTGAACTTTTTTTGTGGGGGTACATTAAAAGATTACTGTACAAAACATCACCAACTACAAGAGAAGACATACAGTAAAGAAATCGACTAGCGTTCGACACCATCACGCCTAATATGTGGCAAAATGTAAGTGACTCATTTGTTCATGGATATCAGAATTTGTAATTTACAACTAGGAGGTCACGTTGAGCATATTTTGTAATTTGTTTTATTTTTTCTCTTCTATTTACTGTTTACGTTCAAAATTACACTTTTATTTTGTTATGTACATATTGTACATACCTAAGGTGAGGTGTAAATTTTGTCATTCAAGTTCAATAAATTTGCTACTTTTATTGTTTCCTTTACGATTTTATAGAAAATAATTTTTCGCCTGACCGCAATTTTTTGTTTTTCCAAAGCAATTCTTGATAAAATTGTATAAATTTTTAGTATGATTGCGAGTTTAAACAGAAAACCTTAATTATCTCCAAAAATACAACAGTTAGGTATAGGAAGTGTTATACAAAAAAGAAAGCAATTTGAAGGAGGAATCCAATCACGTAAAAATACAGGGTGTTCCATTTAAAAAGCAGAGTTTTTCCCATTTGAAATTAGTATTAATTGACATGCCGTCATGGACACCTTGTAAAATAGAATAATGTAAAAAAAGGTACTAGTACTTAGCGTGTAGTATGAACTAAGAATAGTATAATATTTGTTTACCCAGCTTGTTTTTATAGGTAAAGAAAAATTATTATACGGACCCTTATAAATTCTTAAATTTTCAGAAAATGTTAAATAACTTGGCAACGTTGCATGCAAATCCAAAAACAAAATATCACTGTATAATACTCCTCTCATTTAATAAAATGTTGTCAATATATATAGGGTGTTCTATTTAAAAAAAAGTATTTTTTGATGTAAGAGAAAATTTAAGAACCCTGTACATTTCACAATAATTTTAAATGATAGATCTTATGGACCCAAAAAACTTTTGTATTTAATAAATTGTTGTATCACTAACGGTTCAAAGGTTATCGAAGGAAAGCACACTATTGACTCACCCTGTATATCGATTTCAAATTTTATAAAAAAATATAGATTTTTTTATAGTTACACCTTTTTGACATTTGCACAGTGAAAAAGGAATCTAAAATAAAATTTTATAATGACATAATTTAATAAAAAATTTATATTTTTTTATGAAATTAGAAATCTCTACAAATTTTCCACCTGATTCTGAAAAAAATATTCTGCACTTATTTTACTAATTGTTTAAAAAATAATCTGGGGAGGCCCACAATTTTTTGTTTTTTCTCAAATTTCAGTGGCAATTTCTTTCTGCAAAATTTGTTTATTTAATCTTGACAGTTATGCCATAAAATATCGTTTGGATCCCATACTTCAATATTAAGATATGCCAAAGCCAAATTTTACCAGCCGCCACTAGTATATTATTATTTTAAACACTTATACTGGATAATGCACGTGTCACTATTACCTTTGCAGTGTGTGCTGTGATTTGTTGTACTCATTTGTTGGCTGTTAATATCGGATTGTCTCCAATATTAATAGGCAGTAAACGAGTATAAAAAACCACAGCATATACTGTAAAGACTTTTTAAACACGTACAATTCTTAGTTAAACATCAACAACCTTATCTCTGTCTCTTCTCACAAAAATTTATTTTGTATTTCGTACCTATTTCATATTGCCCAAAACATTTTTATATGCATTTGGTAGATATGTTTTGCACAATGTATGGCTACTAGGTAAAGGAAAACCTGATACGTATTTTGCAAAGAAACCTATGAAGTCAGCATTGTCGATTATTTTCCAAACAGACTACATGCACAAAACACGACACGCAAATCATAAAAAGAACCTGTACCAGCAATATTGATAAGTGCGTTTTGTGTGAGAATGTTAACGGACCAAATGCAAAACACCGTTCCTTATATGGCCTTGTTGTTAACTGAGGAATAAAAGACCTATTAAATCTGTGAACTCTTCTGTCAATATCACACAAAATTGACAGAAATGATATCACTTATGGTATTACGTACAAAATAAATTAGCTTAACAAGAAAGTAATGTTGCCGCCAATGAACGTAGATGAAATATAGAAAATTCAAGAAAAAACTCACACTAGTTTTTCAATTTCGGAGCAAAATATTGAACAAAAAAATTCCGTTAATATAGTTTTTTGCAAAACTACTTTTAACAAAATTTTAATAAAAAATGTTTTAATACATACATACAAAAAAAATTACTTTGTATTATTTCTTTAGAAATTTATTTCTAACAATGTATTAAATTGTTTATTTTTATTTTTTGTTAAAAGTCAATAAATACATGTTTTTAAATAAAAGTATATCAAAATTATATCTGAATCAGGGTTTTAATGTAAGTGAAAGATTTCAGTAAAATTTATTTTATAATCAATCCTCAAAATTTTAGTCATTAAATTTTCTGCGAATTTATATAATATTCGTTGTTCTGATTGAGTAAAATAATAAAACTGACTTTATCTGTTTGCGAACAACAGATATAAATTAAAGATTGAAGACTGATTAAAAACTTGATACGTATTTTGCAAAGAAACCTATGAAGTCAACACTGTCGATTACTTTCCAAACAGACTACATACACAAAACACGACACACAAATCATAAAAAGAACCTGTACCAGCAATATTGGTAAGAGTGTTTTGAGTGAGAATGTTAACGGACCACATGCAAAACACTGTTCCTTATACGGCCTTGTTGCTAACTGAGGAATAAAACACCTATTAAATCTTGACACCACAACCAACAGTACATATGACATTATTTAGCACCTTCTGAATACGTAAAAAACCGAGGTTCTAATTGTTTTAAAAAAAGTGATTAACTATTTTATAATTTTGGTGCCAACTTCACACCAGCACTACAACCATCGGTGCTAATAGTGAAACATACTATCAGTTAGCACCCATTTAGCACCTTCTGAATATGAAAAAAACAGAGGTACTAATTGTTTTACCAAAGTTATTAATAATTTTTTATTTTAGTTTCAACTTCATACCAACACTACACCCATCTGTGCTAATTGCGAAATTTATACCATCATTTAGCACTCATTTAACACCCTCTGAATATAAAAGAAAACAAAGGTGCTAATTGTTTTACCAAAGTTATAAAATTTTTTTAAATTTTAGTGCCAACTTCACATTAGTAATACAATCATCGGTACTAATTGCGAAACTTATACTATTATTTTAGCATCCTCTAAATATGGAAAAGAAAAGAGGTGCTAATTATTTTAACCAATTTAATAATAGTTTTATAATTTTAGGGCCAACTTCACACCAGCAATACAACCGTTGGTGCTTGTTGCGAAACTTATACCACCATTTAGCACCCATTGAGCACCCCCTTACAGAGGTGAAGTTGGAACTAAAACTATAAAATTGTTAATAACTTGGTTAAAAAATTAGCACCTCTACTTTTTACATATTCAGAGGGTGCTAAATGGTGGCATAAGTTTTGGCATTAGCACCGATGGTTATGGTGCTGGTATGAAGTTGCCACCAAAAACATAAAACTTTCAATAACTTTGTTAAAACAATTAGCACCTCTGTTTTTTTACACATTCAGAGGGTGCTAAATGGTGGTATAGGATTTGCAACTAGCACCGATGCTGTGGTGTCAGGTTCACAGACTTGCCAATTACCCATAATATTATGTATAATATACATTTATCCCGGTTTTCTGCCCCGATACTGGTTATACTGGTTACATCCCTATATTACAGGTATACATAGATTAATATACGTAGATAAGTCCATCCTAATGTAAATATTTATCGCTCCAAACCCCTGGACCCTAATTTTCTAAATCGATGCAAACAATGTCTATTTACGATATTTTCAATTTTGACTTAGCAAATGGTCTATTATGACATATTTACAGCTTCTAAACTAACGATTTTAGAGCGACAAATTTTAAAAAAGGGATGGAACATCTATCTGTGAGGTGTATAAATAAACACACTACATAAATTTGTACGTGGTGTCTTTATTTTTACATCTGAGATAGGATTTCTTCATATAACTCTCCGCTCTGAAAAATGGCAAATATTCCACTGTCTAACAATAATTTGCGTTTAACAAAATTATTTTACTTTTAACAAATTAATGTTTTAATAATCGCATCAAAATGAATTTCTTGTTTTCTTCTGTTTGAAACTGGATATTTATGTAAACAGAATTTCCTGTAAATACGAAGCAGAGGGCTTATATATCATTTTGAATACCACATAAAGGGTTCTTCAAACACACATGATATTCAAATGCTGTATACCATAATATGAGAAGGTAAATCATTTTCATAAAAACTTGACAGTAAGGTAGTGACATTGGGAGAATTGACACCTATTAATGATGTGAATTACACGGCTGTTTGTTAAACAAAACGTATGATTCTAAATGAAATAGGTACAATATAAAATATATATATATATATATATATATATATATATATATATATATATATATATATATATATATATATATATATATATATATATATATATATATATATATATATATATATATATATATATATATATATATATATATATATATATATATATATATATATATATATATATATATATATATATATATATATATATATATATATATATATATATATATATATATATATATATATATATATATATATATATATATATATATATATATATATATATATATATATATATATATATATATATATATATATATATATATATATATATATATATATATATATATATATATATATATATATATATATATATATATATATATATATATATATATATATATATATATATATATATATATATATATATATATATATATATATATATATATATATATATATATATATATATATATATATATATATATATATATATATATATATATATATATATATATATATATATATATATATATATATATATATATATATATATATATATATATATATATATATATATATATATATATATATATATATATATATATATATATATATATATATATATATATATATATATATATATATATATATATATATATATATATATATATATATATATATATATATATATTCATATTCGTTTTCCGGGTATACTCCCGCGTAGGTGATAGGCCCCGAGAGGGACCGTGGTTGTCTGAACGACGTTTCGGCAGAATCTCATCTGCCATCTTCAGGTTCTAACCGATAACTGCTTACTGCGGCTTCTCGAACTGAAATGACGTTTTTCTGGATCTGGCAGTTCTTTATATACTCTACCTATGTTACGCTCTGTTGCTCTCGACACACTCCGGGCGTCATGGTCTGCGGCACCCATCTCCCTGATTTCGAGCGCGGCTTCGTGTAATCGGTCCTGTTCGGACGCGCATGCGTGTGTCTGTGCTTATGTCACGGTCTGTTGCACCCATCTCCTGATTTCGAGGGCGACTCCGTGTACTTGGTCCTATTAGATTAGCTCTGGTTGGTTCCTCTTCGTGTGTTCGTTGCGTTATGTTTCTTGCTTCCTCATGGACAGCAGCATGCAATACCAGAGCAGGCTTCCATGTGGTAGGTAGTCTTTGGGTGTCATCTCGTGTATTTAGATTGTGTGGTCTTTTCTCTATTTCTATGGCCTCCCTGATGATTCTTGACTTGTAATGCTCGATATTGGCTAGTGTTTTTGTTTTGTCTAAATCAATCCTATGTCCTGTAGTTTTGACATGTTGAGCTAAAGATGATGTTCTCTCGTCTTTTCTAACAGCGTTTATGTGTTCTTCGCGTCTTGCACTTATTTTTCTGTTGGTCTGTCCTATGTATGATTTGTTGCAATCTTGGCAAGGTATTTCATATACCCCTTGACTTTCTAGAGGAATTTTGAACTTTGGATTTCGAAGAATGGTACTGATTTTCTTGTCGGTCTTAAAAGTTGTTTCTATTTTATGTTTACGTAGAAGTTTGCTTATTTTACCTGAAAAACAACATATATATATATATATATATATATATATATATATATATATATATATATATATATATATATATATATATGTATAGTAAAAAGAAAAGTTAAATTATTGGGTATGCCCGCATAGAAAGTAGCTAACCGTGGACACGTGTTTCGACCTTACGGTACTCATCAGCACGGTGAGAAAAAAGTTGAAAGGATGGGCTCAACTTGTTAGAAGACACAAATGGAAACACCACTGACAGGTAGCCATGGCACATTTGTGGCTTCAATTGTGACTTCAATCATCCTTTCAACTTTTTTCTCACCGTGCTGATGAGTACCGTAAGGTCGAAACACGTGTCCACGGTTAGCTACTTTCTATGCGGGCATACCCAATAATTTAACTTTTCTTTTTACTGTAATGTAATGATCCCGCGAGTAAATCCCATTTTCTTTTCTTTTTTTATATTCCTGGGTGGGAAACTCCACGCAGGCAGCTTACAGTTGCCTCCGTGGCGATGTTGGTCGATCCCGAATACCGGGAACGTCCAATTGAAGCCACAAATGTGCCCTGGCTACCTGTCAGTGGTGTTTCCATTTGTGTCTTCTAACAAGTTGAGCCCATCCTTTCAACTTTTTTCTCACCGTGCTGATGAGTACCGTAAGGTCGAAACACGTGTCCACGGTTAGCTACTTTCTATGCGGGCATACCCAATAATTTAACTTTTCTTTTACTGTAATGTAATGATCCCGAAAGTAAATCTCATTTTTTTTTTTTTTTTATATATATATATATATATATATATATATATATATATATATATATATATATATATATATATATATATATCTCTGATGAGATTCGAGTATTTAGAGTCAATCCTCGCAGCGTCTAACGCATGCATAACTGCCCAGATCTCCACAGAGTCGAAAGCCTTCTGGTAATCGACGAACGCCATGTGGAGTAGGACGTTGTATTCAGTTCATTTTTGATCACCGTGCGAACTGCCTGGATGTAGTCTATCGTGCTGTACCTCTTCCTGAATCCAGCTTGATCTACAGGTTGGTAGAAGTCGAACTTGTTGGTGAGACGGTTGGTGATTATTTTGGTAAGGAGCTTGTATAACACAGAGAGGAGGCTAAGGCAGGAAATTCTCGATGTTCGTAGAGTCGCCATTCTTGAAGAGGATGGTGACCTCAGCATTCCTCCATGCATCCGGAAACCTTCCTTCTTCCAAGCGCTTGTTGAGGAGAATGAGAAGTGCCTTATCCAGAGTTTCTCCTCCAGTCTTCAGCATCTCACTAGCCACTTGGTCTTCTCCGGGAAGATTCACTTTTACTTTTTATTAAATTTTTGATATCTCATCAATTTCATTTTTTTTATCCGAAAACCCTTTGTCTTAACGCAATTTCGGCATATCACTTAGTACAGGGGTATTTTAGAAAGATTTTACCCCCTTAAACTTTTTAATTTTTTGACCTAGAAAAAAATTGTAAGTAGTAGGAAATTTCGCATTTCGGAGATATAAATCAAACTTGAGGTATTTTAAATTGGAACATCCTATATATTTTTAACTTTTTGAAATCCATGCTACCTCCGATTATAATATATCTATATATTTACTCCAACCGTTTGTGAATTATGTCTAATACAACGAAATGTTTTAAATATTGCACTAAATCAAGATTGCCATGGAAAATTTATTTTTGTTCTGTATCAACATATTGACGGTTTGACATTTATTATATGGCTTATTATTACTCATATCCCATTACTGAAAAAAATGACCTTCTTCTATCTTTCTTTGTGTTTATAATAAACATATATTTTTCTAATCGATTGTATTTTATTATAAATAATACCTACCCAACAGCACATAATTGTCTTCATTAATGGGATACGAATAATAAGATAAAAATATCTTATTATTAAGGCAAAAAGCCTTAAGCACTAACAGTAATTAATTACTTAATAAATGCCATTATGTTGTTACAGAATAAAACAATTTCCATGTCAATCTTGATTTTATGCAAAATTGAAAACAATTCATTAAATTAGATATAATTCACAAACGGTTGGAGCAAATATACAGCATAGTGTCGATTTCAAAAAGCAAGTTTGGTCTGTATCTCCGAAATGCGATGCTCAATTTTTTCTGTAGTGAGTGACTTGAGATGATAGTAAAATTTCATACAACTTCTGTCTTTACCATTTTTTTCTAGGACTAAAAATAAAAAAGTTAATGGAATAAAATCTTTCGAGAATACCCCTGTACTATTTTTGTTATTATAATATCATAAATTAAGAAAACTACTTTCATTAAAGTGGTATCTTACAAGTAAACCAGAGCCTATTTAATTTTGTCGATATGTTTTAATGTAAAATGAATGAATGAATGAAAGTTTGTCTACTTTTGAAGGTTATCCATTGATTTGAACATTTTCGAGCTCTTGGATAATATGTATATCGTTTAAATACTGATGTAGCAAGCAAACTACAGTTGATTACCATGTACTTTGTTAAATTTTTCTATTTAGTTTATACATTTTATATTTATACAATGCTTTAAATTATATTTAAATATTTTTCTACAAGGCGTCTCAATAGTCTTTTTATGTTTATTATCTGTATCTAGGCTACCAAATTTTTCTACAAGATTCATGGTACTTTTTGGGTTATCGTGGTTACATATTGAACGGTGAAATACGAATGAACAAATAGACAGACACAATGTCAAAGAAGAACGACAGCTTAGTGACTAGTGTATATACATAACTGGTAACTGGATACGTGATGCAGGTTCGAGCCTCGCTTACTGTAATTAATTTCTAAAAATTATCCCTAGAAGTGGTTTTAACTTCGCTTTCAACTGTAGATTTCCTGTCCTTTACTGAACCAAATTCAGGCTTTCTACAGAGTAATAATGACTTAAAAGCGATAAAAAATGCAAGCTTAATAAAAGTGGATTCATGAAGTGTCGAAATATATACGATATAATAATAATAATAATAATAATAATAATATATGCGGGGTGCAAAGGACCGGCAACCTTCACGCTGGTGCACCCTGGACAGGCAGAGGCAACTCTGCCTGACAAATGCCGGCCGGGGTGTACCAAGGCTAATCACCTAGTACCCCTTACACTTCTGGTTCCATATAATCTCAGAAGAAGGGCCTCTCACGACCGACCCCAATCGGATGGGGGTCAGAGACAAGTGGGAGGGGCCTGACCGGAACGTCTCAATCATAACGACCGCGACGGACAAGGACGCTTTAAGTGGACGAGGGAACTTCGGGATGACTTGCTGACCTGCCGCGAGAGTAGCGAACCTGAGCGGAGGGGATACATGGCGCGATTGCATGCACTTTGGTGCGAAATGCACCCAGAGCATCGCGCCTTCTCTCAACAACATCTGAGAGATCAAGTATCCTTTCTGCTCAGGACAGGTTATGTAAGGGCACCCCGTCAGCCGGAAGAACTGCCAGCCGCAGTCCCACCGCGGCAATTATCAGCTGATGGGGAACATCCTTTAGAGTTCGCCGATATAGACTTAAGGACGAGGGTTAGCCTTAACACCAGGGCTAACCTAAAGTTACAAGACCTGGCTAGAATGGACGAGGTCATCGATGAGGAAATTCCAGAAGATGCCGACATCTGGCAAATCAACAGTGCCGTGTACACCGCCGCGAAGCAACTCGTCCCCCGTGAGAGGTCAACCAATCACGGGGTCGAGAAAGCCAAGCGACGTGTACAGAAAATTGAGGGCAAGATACAGTCGGCCAGACAACACGCTTCTCGGATCCAGAGTGTGGTGGAATATAAGACGACTGGTAGAGTTTTTACTCCCAGAATCCGGCGCATAACAGCCGGATTAAGACGTCAACACCATACTCTAAATCTGACAGTGATGCTTACCATCAAGCAGCACTGTCTAGATAGGATCCGAGCACTCATGGCGATAAAGAAAACATTGAAGAGGCGGGTGAGGAGTATGGAACAAAACAATTTGTTCCGCACGAATCCTTCCCGCCTCTTTCAAGAGCCACAGCGTGTTGTAGATAATCCGCCGACTGTAGAAGATGTCGAAACCTTCTGGAAGGGAATCTACGAAACGACGCGTCCATTCAATAGCGACACTCCAGCAATTGCACACTTCGAGGCTCTGTGTCACAGACATCGTGAAGAGCCAGAAGAAGTGTGCCCGGCAATCAGTACGGAGGAAGTCCAGCAAGCACTTGTTGGTACCAAGAACTTCGCTGCCCCGGGCCCAGACGGCATTAACAACTGGTGGTGGAAGAAATTTCCTTCCACTCATCGCCGTCTGGCGCGAGTTTTCAACTCATGGTTGAACGAGGGGCAGCAGATTCCGGACTGGTTCGTCGAGGGACGTACTGTGCTTATCCCCAAAAAGGGGGATCTTTCCGACCCGAGGAATTATAGGCCGATCACTTGCCTCAACTCCTGCTACAAGATATTTACACGTATCTTGTATGCTAGGACACTGAGGTCTGTTGATCCGGTCTTCCAGCAGATACATGAACAGCGTGGTGCCAAGAAGGGCATGGCAGGTTGCAAGGACAGCCTGCTGATAGACCGCTGTATTACACAGGATTCTGTGCAATACAAGCGGAATCTGTCGATGGCCTGGATTGACTACCGCAAGGCATTTGATACAACATCGCACGAGCTATTGTTGCACTTGCTCGAATGTCTTGCGGTACCAGCACCACTAGTGAGATGCATAGAACGGCTGCTGCCACTCTGGAAGACTCGCTTCACCATAACATCAGGTGCACAGCGGGTCACGACAGAGCAGGTGGCATTTAGGAGGGGAGTTTTCCAGGGCGACTCCCTGAGTCCTCTCCTCTTCTGCATCTCACTGCTACCGTTCTCTGCTGGGCTCCGCCAAACCCGCGGGTATCAATGTGGACCACCCAGCGATCGGAGGCATAAGGTCACCCATCTATTTTATATGGATGATCTTAAACTTTATGCCTCCGGAGAGCGCGAACTACAAAACGCTCTTAGGGTGGTCGAAGAATATACGCGGGCAATTGGTATGGAGTTCGGGTTGGACAAATGTGCAGTCGTCCACCTCAAGAGAGGACGATGCGGGGAATTCCCTGAAGACGCGCAGCTCGCAGACGGAAGCATCCTAAGACATCTGGATGCCGGAGAGACCTATACATACCTGGGTGTGCAACAAAGGCACATCCAGGAAGTAACACAAATAAAGGAGTCTCTCCGCGGCAAGTACAGACACCGCCTTCGAAAGATTTGGTCTTCCGAACTTTCGGGGAAGAATAAGGTGTCTGCAACTAATATGCTTGCCGTTCCGATTCTGCTCTACTCCTTCGGAGTAGTAAAGTGGAGGGTAGATGAGCTGCGCCAATTAGACAGAGATACCCGCAAGATGATGAATATTCACAGAAGTATTCATCCTAGATCGTCCGTTCCTCGTGTGTACCTCCCACGTCAACGGGGGGGCCGAGGACTCTTGAGCCTGGAGTGTACGCATGGCAGAGTAGTACTGAGTATGGCATGTAACATCCTCAGGAGCTCAGATCCCCTCTTGCGGTTTGTGAAACATCACGAAACTGTAGGAGTGGGAGCAGGATTGTTTAAGGCAGCAAAAAGAGCCGCAGATGAACTTGGTCTCACATTTGACATCAGGCGAGGTGGCCGGCGAGGTGCTGATGTTGAATCAGTCACCGAACTTCAGCCAAATCGTCTGAAAGCCTGAATCAGAGCTGCCGAACAGGAAAATCTGTTTCGGCAGCACGTCGATAAACCCCAGCATGGTGTCTTCTATAAGAACATAGAAACACTGGGTTTATCGACCAGGCTGACCTTCGCCTTTCTAAGGTCAGCAGGGCTTAAGTCGGAGACCGAGGGATTCATTATGGCCTGCCAAGATGGTGTTATCAACACCTTGGTCTACCGTAGCCGCGTGTGGCGTGTAGAGGTTCCTGATATTAACTGCAGGACCTGCCATCAGGCGCCGGAATCGCTCATGCATTTACTATCTGCATGCCCCATATATGCGATTTCGGCCTACATCCACCGGCATAACGCGGCGTTACGAGTACTGTACTACCATCTAAGGCACTCGTACGGGGTAGACCAGACACCAGTGCTGCCTTACGTCCCCGGAGATATTGAGTCCGTTGTCGAGAACGAGAAATGCCGGATTTACTGGAACTACTCGTTCCCGACTGTCAGGCTAATTCAAGCCAACAAGCCTGACATAGTTCTCCTCGACCATCAACTCAAGGTGATGTATGTCATCGAGTTCTCGGCGCCAGCGGAGAAAAACATCACCTTGAAGGAGGAGGAGAAACGGACCAAATATCGCGATCTCCGGTAAGAGCTCCAAGTGCTGTACCCAGGCTACTCAGTAAAAATGGTCGTCCTTATAATCGGTGTACTCGGAGGGATAAAGCGTACGCTGCTCTCGGAATTGAAGATCATACCGGCCTGCCAAAAACCAGCCGAGTGGCTGGCAGGTCAAATGCAGAAGGCGGTCATTCTGGGTTCTCTCCGTCTGCTTAGGGCACACGATTCTGGTATCTACAGTCACTAATCCTGCGGGATGTGGGGAGTGGCTGTAGTTGATGCGCCGGCGCGACTCCCGTGAGGCGTCGGAGGCCACGGGAGGACAGACCGGCATCGGGAAACCGAAAAAAAAAAAAAAAAAATATATGCAAGCACTTCAACATACCGGTGCCCGAGAAGTATTATGAATACGCCCCTGAAAAAAGTCATTAACAACAACGTCGTGACACTCATGTGGGATATGCCGATCATAACCGATAGGAAAATCCATGCAAACCGACCGGATATCGTCGTGCACGATAAAAAGGAGAAGACTTGCTTACTGGTTGATGTGTCAATCCCAAACGATACCAACGTGTTGCTCAAGGAAACTGAGAAACTGAGTAAGTACAAAGACCTCCAAATAGAAGTAAGTAGAATGTGGAACGTGAAGACAACAATAGCTCCAGTCATTGTAGGAGCACTCGGAACTGTTAAGAAAGGCTATGACAGGAGTTTACATCAGCTGCCTGGCCAGCCCAGAGCACAAGAAGTGCAAAAGATCGCACTATTAGGAACAGCTCATATATTGAGAAGAGTCTTGGAATAGGAGTCTCTGTGATTTCTTGTTGAAGTCTGGATTCTGAGCTACAAGACCAGTCAATAACATCGAGCCTAGGCCCCAACAGAGCCGCACCCCAATAGCGCGCGCAAGGGGTCGGTGAATAGTTTCCGGTACTGCCGAGAAAGTGAACGTTTAAATCTATTAATAATAATATAAGTTTATTTACCTTATTTTATATGTATATACAAAATGACAATACAAAATGTCAATAATTGTGTTGTTTAATTCCTTAATGGTAATTAAAATATATATCCTAAATTTAATTTATTTTATTACAACACTGACCCTTTATACAATAAACAAACTAAGAAATCACTTAAGTAAATTAGTTTACTTGTTAGTGAAGAGAATAAATTTTTTTAATTAAAATAAAAATAAATAAATATTTATTGTTATTTATACACATCACACAGATACTCTTTCATTCACATACCTCATACATACACCTATACATAATAAACATATTCACACATTTAATAATTTTTTTTTCTCCTAGGTAAGTATGTTTTGATTTATAATGTCATGTATATCTGACCTGCGTGTATCTAATATCCACTTTTTTAAAGTATTTTTAAAAATGTTGCATCCATCTATATTTCTGAGGTTAAGTGGCAGGCTATTATATACTCGGGACTCCAGATAGGTATATGATTTTTGGCCAGCAGTTTTTATACTTCTTGGTTTTAGACAGCTATTTTGTTTGGTTCTTGTATCATAGTTGTGCTTGATTTGTTTGATGTTAGTTTTGTTTTTAAACGTTTTAAGAGAAATTTTTAAATAAAATAGTTGTTTGGCATCAAATATCTGACCTTCTTCATACAGTAAATCGCCGGGGTAGGTGATACTTTTATTTAAGATAATTCTCATTAGTCATTTTTGAACATTATTTAATTGTTTTAAGTGAGATTCGTTTACCCCTCCCCAGTCAATTATACCATAAGAAAGTAGAGATTGAACCAGTGCATAATAAATAATTTTCAAGTGGGAAACATCTAAGCAACTTTTTTAAGCATTTGAAAGTGGATAATAAACCTCTTAATTTTTTTGTCAAATTGTTTACATGTACATCCCATCTCAAATGTCTATCTATTATAATTCCCAAGTATTTAACTGAGGCCACTTCTGGTATTTCTATAGATTCTTCAATTTTAAATGGACCTAAATTTGGTAAATGATTTGAGTAGCTCGTAAATGGTAAGTAATTTGTTTCATTATAATTTATTGTTAGTAAATTGTAGTCGAACCATTTTTTAATATTTATGAAATCATTTTCTGCTTTGTTTTTTAGATCTTGCCATGTATCAGCTTTATAAAGAATTACAGTATTGTCTGCGAAACTTATTATCATGCCTTCCGTTTTTAATAACAGTAAATGGTTTATATATAATGTGAACAAGATAGATCCCAGAACTGTTCCTTGCGGAACACCGTATTTAACATTGTTTGCTGAACTAGTACAATTGCCTATGTTTACATATTGTACCCTATCAGTTAGATAACTTTTTTAATAAGTTCAGGACATTTCCTCGAATACCATAATTTTTTAATTTGTTTAGTAGTTTTGTATGACAAACGGTATCGAAGGCTTTTGCTAAATCAATATATATACCTAGACATGGTTGAGTTTCGTCTATAGCTTCATAAATCAAAGATGTTAAATATGAAATAGCATCTTCAGTGGACCTGCCTTGCATGAAACCAAATTGTCTGTCCGATATTACTTTTAATTTTTTTATGTATGACGTCATTCTAAGTTTTAAAATTTTTTCAAATATTTTTGCAACGTTAGAGATTAGTGAGATGGGTCTATAATTGACTAGTTCGGTTCTATCTACACCCTTATATAATGGTTTGATGATACCTATTTTAAGAGCTCTTGGGAAGTATCCTATTTCTATACATTTATTAAAAAGGAAGGCTAGAGGTTTAGATATTTCTCTTGAAACTTCTTTTAAAGTTTCAGCTCTTATCATGTCCTGGTGCTTTTTTAACTTTCAATTGTTTAATAATTTTTATTATTTCGGTTGGGTTCGTTGGAAACAAATACATGGAATGTTTCAGTATTTCACTGTCTTCGTGATAGTCTGTTGGTGGTAGAATTTTGTTTGCATATTTTTCACCGAGTGTACTATAGTGAAGATTAAATTTATTTGTTATCTCTAATTTATCTGATATCGTTCCACTCTCCGTTTTTATTTCAATGATTTCAGTCTTCACATCGTCTTTCTTTTTTATTTTGTTTACTGTGTTGCATATATTTTGTGAGGAGTTTTTATTTTTATTTATCAAAGAATTAAAGTATTGTTTTTTGCTCTGTTTTACTATCTGAGTTAACTTGTTTCTATATGTTTTATACTCAATTTGTAAGATTTTATTGTTCGGTTCTTTTTTGCTTTTTTGTACATTTCATGCTTTTTATTTACTGAGTTAATTACATCAGGCGTTATCCATTCCGATTTTTTCTTATCTTTGCTTTTTATGGTGATTTGTTTAGTATTATTGGTGATATTATTTTTTAGCTTCTCGAGAAATACATTGGTCATTATATCTATGTTATTACTTTTATATAATTCGTCCCAGTTTTCTTGTTTTAGATCGCTTCTCAGTTTAAAGTAATTTGTATACTGTTTACATTGCTTGTTACTATTTCTATTTGCTGTGATTTTTTTGTCTAACCTTATAAATAGCATTATGGGGTAATGATCAGTAATGTCTGTTTCGTAAATAATTGGTACAATTTTTTTTCGTCTATGTTAGATTTAGCAAGAAAATGGTCAATACATGTTTGTGTGTTACCTTGTACTCGTGTTGGTTTATTTATATAGGAGGTATATTCTTGCGAACTTAATACATTTAGATATTCCTGGGAATTTTCGTTTGATGATAATATATTGATGTTCATGTCACCAGCTATAATATGCGCATCGCACTTTTCTACTTTTTCTAAATAATTTAATAATTCCATTGTAAATATTTTTTGACATATAGTTGGCGATTTATAGATAGAAGTTATTACAATTTTTTATCTTGCAAGGAAATATTTAACTTGATAGCTTTTACACTTCCTACTTGAACCACCAAATGTGTATAGATGAAACTAGATTTTATATATACGACAACTCCATTATTTTGGTTAATAGAGCCATCACTATATAGTAAATCTTAATTATCTAGATTGTATATACTTGTATCATATATTTTTCAGCATTCAGAGAGTATTATAATATCAAACTGTTCACTAAACTGTTTCAGAAATATAGATAACTCATCTAAATTCTTGGAAATACTTCTTATGTTTATATGAAAAATTTTTAGGTTTTCCTGCAGCTTTAGTTTAATTTTTTTTAAAGTCTTGTAAGTTGTTTATTATTTTTGTATCAATACTTGTATTTTTGTAATTTTTTATGAAAGGATCCATTTTAGTAATATTTACTAGTACACGAAATTTAAATCAAAATATACTTTTTACATGAATAGGTATAATTTTATTTTTGTTTTCTGAAATACAATTTTATTTTTTATTTTAACATATTCCTTTACCCACATATATACAGAGCAATGCAGGAGTAACGATTATATAATAGAGAAGAAAAAGAGAGAGAGAAAAAAATAAATTACTTTTTTATTTTTTGGTGTATCCTAGTATTGTAGGTTTTAGCTTGATGAGTTAATTTATACCATCTACATTCTACATATTACCAAATTTAAGTGCAGTGAACGACATTTAAATCGTTGTTTATGCAAAAAATGCAAAAAGTGAGTTCTATTGCACGTGATGAGAAAATTATTCAATGAGACCATTAGGCCAAGTTGAGTTGGACAACACGTCAAGTGCAATAACGTTTTTTGTACGAGTTTGCACACACTATTATTTTTCCTACGATCATGTAAAAGCGAAAAATTTATGCTGTGAATCAATGACAGATTAAATGAAACATTAATGACAGTAACATCTTATTTGAGACACCCTGTATAAAGTGTTATAGACCTGAGATATTTTAAAAAGTAAGTTCACATTAAACCGCTTTTGGTCACTTGTTATACTCGTAAATTTGGATCACGCCCTAGTTAATTGCGCCGACAAGAGGTTTGGATTCTTACAGGTATTTAGTTGAATAAACTTGATATTAAAAAATACCTTCTTTATTAACTGTAATTATTTAAAATTTCCCACAGTGTAATTTGAGAAATCTTTCATAAGACCATAGAGTGAGCTAACAAACTAAAAATAGCTATTGCTGTATTTATTTTACCTTACGAATTTGAAGCAACTAATACAAGCACAGCACTTTTAAAAAATTTTTGCTTAAAAAATTAGTTAACTTTTAAAAGCTAGTCTTCGTGTTAAATGCACCGTAATATGCTGCTTAAAGTAAAAAAAAGCAAAATTAAACATGTTATTCATTATCTAACCTTTTTCTATTATAACAGCTTGGCAGAGGCGGACTGAGAAGGAAAATGTCCGGTGGAACTTGGCTGATAGGGGCTCGCATATTTATTTCCATAAGTTGTTATGCCATAATAACAAAAGAAATATAAATACATCGAAGACAACATTTATGAAAACAGATTTTATGATTTTTTCAGTTTATCTAAAATGCAATAAAAATCGATTGATTCTAACAGCTGTTTCTCAACGACGATAATCATAAATGCCTCCAATAACTTCTGAGAAAGAGCCTACGTAAATCTGTTTTTGATCATTTTTAATTTAGAAAAGTGTATTTTGAATGAACTATAATTTGTTTGAATTAACACAAAAAAAACTAAATAATATTACTTGAATATTATTGTTCGTTTGCCTGTTTTAACTCTAATGAACTAATGTGCATGGTATTTTGATTCTTATAGATTTGTTTGTTAACAAAACTAAATATATAAAATAATTTAGTTGCATTAAAATAGGTACTTAATTAATAGTGTATAAGTATATAATGTAAAATAACTAAATTAATTATAATTCTCTGATGACAGTTTAATAAACCGAAACGTTATAAGAAATATTTATTGTAATATTATTACGCGACACGTGACCGACCACCCCGTCATCGGTCGTCAACAATCACAGAGATGTATGTCAGTAACTGAAATGAAACTCGACATTTAATTCTTCTCTAATGAATAATAATTACTATAAATTAGATACACTAATTATTTTTGTTTCGTAAATCGTATCATGGTTACATTTTTTTTTGCCTGAGTTAAAGGGTGCACGTATTTTGGATGCTCAATGGGACCTTGTCCACTTTTGCCTATGGCCAGCTCGCTCCTGCAACTTGGCTTTTAAAATTATTAACATCAACATTAACATATTAACAAAATATACTAGTGGGTCAGAAGGTAGTATTTTTGAGGATATTTTATATTGCTTTTATGAATTAAACTAGGAATTTTTATCGATGTGTCAGTGTGTTTTACATAGTTTGTGTTTATATTGTACATTTTAGCAGATTGTCGCAACTCAAATTGTTTAACAGATGTAGGTGAAATATTCCTCTGCATTTAAGTGTATTTTATACAGTTCTGCTTTTATAAATATTTTAGCGGGCGGTGACTATTCGGGTGTTTAGTGTTTACAAGTGACTGTAGTAAAATAATATTGGAAAAATGTTCAGATCTTAGGAAGATCTCTACCCGTCATCAGCAAAGAGAGTAAGAAAAATGTGGAAGATGGTAATAATTCACAAATTACAAAGAAAGAGTCAAAGCAGCATGTCAGCAGTCACAAAAAATAGTTTTACATGTTTACAGAAATATGAAAGAAAGTGAAAGAGAAACAGGAACCGTGGAAAAAACAGTCAACTTAACATAAGTTCCAGAATGAACTGTTTATAAATTAATTCTGGACGGGCAATACGAGTGAAAAGCTAGGTAACAATAATAATTTAATATGAGTATTTCTGTAATAAAGTATACATGCCTATTAGGCAAGGCAACCAACTAACCTTAAACAAGCCTTCCTGTTTTATTAATTTCTTCATATTGTATGAAATTACGACTGGAGTGGATCAACATTTTTTTATCAAGTTTAGTTGCTCCAACTTAACGCGTCCTGATTTTATGGCGTGTTTTTTGTTCTTTTTTTGCAATTTTGAAGAGCTGTAACTACTAGGGATGCAATTTTCGATAACAACATTCTTGATCATCATTATGATATTTACACAAGAATTCATTATCATGGTCTATCATGATTTGAAGGTGTAATCCAATGCAGGTCGGCGTATTTGCCCGCTGGGTAGTTGTTTCCTTCAAATCATATTTAATAACAGTAGTTTAATCCACCTGGGTTAGAGGTCGCCGCTCTCGGTACGTGCTTCGCGAGTCGCTATCCGCCACAGAGACATCTATGATGTTGGTCAGATAGTAGCATTTAGACCATACGAGAAGTTTTATATCTCTCACCACTACTCAATTTACCTTAGTTAGTATATGACTAGCGGGTTGGCCACTATCATTTGTCTGTTCCATAACCTGTGGCATACTGAGGAGAACAAATAAGTTCGAAACCGGTCTATGTCTGGTTAAGAATTGACAAATGATATTGGCTATCGATCTATCATGATTTGAAGGTGTAATCCAATGCAGGTCGGGGTATATGCCCGCTGAGTAGTTGTTTCCTTCAACTCATATTTAATAACAGTAGTTTAATCCACCTGGGCTAGAGGTCGCCGCTCTCGGTACTTGCTTCGCGAGTCGCTATCCGTCACAGAGACATCTATGATGTCGGTCGGATAGTAGCAAGTTTCATACCTCTCACCACTTATACAAGAATTCACACCTGAGTTTTTTCGAAGCTTTAGACAACTCATAAAATCCACAGTTATAATTTTCTGCAATTTAAATATACGCAGAAATTAGTGCAATCGGTTTTATAATTACTATCATCTGAATTCAGATCTGATTGATAAACATGGAAGACAAATAAAAATGTATAATAATTATGAATATTTAAGAATAACATAAAAAATGTGATATAAACTCGGCCATTTTAATTTGTTCACACCTTACACAATGATATGCATATTTATCAGATTATCTCCAGGATATTAAAACATTAAAATTTTATTACTCTTGCTGTAAACCTTTTAATTGCTTTAAATCAAATGAATATCATAAACAATTATAATTATATAAGTTGAGTGAATGGATACACCCATTTGCCGCCATAATTAAACAAGAAGTAGTAATTAAATGCAGCAAAGACCAATCAATTTAAATTAAACAGCATATTGTAATTCATGGTAAATAAATTGACGGCTCAAGTGCACCTGGTTTTCTCGTTTCCATTATTCAATATTTACAACAGAAAGCTATTAAAACATAATCATATAGTTCAGAAATATTTAAAAGCAATTGCTTGACGATAGAAAATTCGGAAATATATGTACAATACAATTTGTGGTATTCTTCAGGTTATTTATGCATTATTTTAAAAATTACTGCATGCATCCAGTAGAAATTATATTTGAGAAAGTGTCATATTTTTTATTTTCTCATTATTTACAACGAACTCCATTAGAGTGACGACACTAATGGAGTCACTTGTTTAATTAAATCATTTACTTGTAGGTCTAAACCATATACACTACTGAACTCGATTTTTTGCAAAACCTGCGTTTAATGTAGCAGGCAGTGATGGAATAACAGAAAACTGGTAGACGACAAAGACAGTTGTTCTGCGCTATTACCACATCAACACAGAACAACGAATATGAATGTTATTTATTGCGGTGTCTCCAGTTCTCGACTGAATCCGATATTTGCTTGCGCACTGCATCACGGTGGTGCGGCTGGCGCCCTTAGTGGAAACTAAGCAGTATACAGTCGACTCTTTCCCGCACATTTAAACTCTGATAGTTTTTATCGTATCGTATCGTTAAACCATTACCACCTAAAAGCAACGTATATTCTGACGTCACCAGCGCTGGTCCATGAATTCTAGAATGTTCCATGCAGTTGCACTTTTTTAATATATAAGTTCAATTATGTAAGCGTGTTCCATACAGATTAGATGCATCCTAGCTTATTATTTATTTTTTTGAGAGTTTTCCCGTTATAATTAACGTTTTTTAATTAAAATCGTCAGTGTAGAAATTCGTAAACATGCAAAGCAAATTATGTGAAAGGGCCGAAAGTGCGTGTGCTTTCTTTTCCGAAGGATGGATTTCTGCTATTCCAAGAAAATGATTTACACCAACAAAGTGCAGTAAGGTGTGCGAGCTTCATTTCATCACACAGCAATTCATTAGAGAAATCTCTGAACAAAATTCTCGAACAGGTCAGTTTGTAACCGCAAAATTAATGTACCCTCGTTTGCAGTCAGATTAAATATCATGGTTATTCCGAAACAGAGAAATATAGTTATTTAAAACAGCTCGATACACTGTAAGTTTTTGCAATTCGATTTGTTGGTAGGTAAATATAAAAGGAAGTGCAGATAGGTAACAGATTTTTTAAAATTTAAATTGCATAAGTCGTTACTTGATGATTCATAAATGATAATTAATTTTTACGATATAAAACACATTTTACTCCGTTGCGTTGACACCAAGAAACAGTTTAAATATTTTAGAACTATATTTTAGAGTTAGGTCATTCTTTAAATTTAAGCAATCTTAAAATGCTACATACAAGAAAGCTTAAAATAAAATTTATTAGAATTCATAGAAATGTTCAAATTTATCAGCAGTTATTTACTTAATGACCAGTTAGACATATCAATCTTCAGTCAATCTTTGATGTTTTTAAAATGTAATTCTTGTTTGTTAATCCCAGTATAGAAACTCTTATTTACTGACCTATTACTTCATGATTTTGTGATTTACTATCAAAACACTCGCGGGCTAAGAAACAAAACTAACACAATATTTAACTAGTTGCCCTTTCATGATTATTCTGTTATTGCATTAACTGAGACCTGGCTCGATCCTTCTATTAATAGCAGCGAATGGTTCACTGCTAACTTCTCAGTTAATGCACAAAATAAAATCGGATATTGATATCTCATACAAAAACAACACTCATTCAGCTGAAAACAGAATTAAGCATGATCCAAATAAATTCTGGGCTATTATAAAAAATAAATAAGAATCTACTAGCATATCTAATAACATGTTTTATAATGATCAATTACTTGATAACCCTTAAAATCTTATGCCGATTTTTTTAGTAAATCCTTTTTTCCTATATCTGATACATCCTTGAGCAATGGAGAGTATACGTCTAGTTCACAGTTGTTTGTCCATATTCGTGAATTGGACGAAAATGAAGTTTTTGTCGCATTGAAACAAATTAAACCCAAAGTGACAACTGGTCCGCCTGTTTTTTATCCTAAGTGACTCTGTCTGCATTCTTGCTTCACCACTTAAAATCTTGCTTAATCTGTGTCTAAAAACTTGTACCAGACTCTCACCTTACTAACACGGTTTCATGAAAGATCCATCCACCACAACCAACCTAGTGTGTATCACGTAATTCATTGGTGAATCAATAGATAAGCAGGCTTAAACTGACGTTATCTACACAGATTTCTCCAAGGCATTCCACAAACTCGATCATGGGATGCTACTTAATAAGCTTAAAATGTTTGGTCTTTCTGACGCAGTACTAACGCTTTTGCATCTTATTTATCTAAAAAAAAAACAATATGTAGTTTTCAATGGGGTCAGGTCTGTCGAGTACCTTGCAACGCAGGGAACTGTACGTGGGCCACTGATATTTAACATATTCGTCAATGACACAGTTGATCAGTTGGATGTTAATTGTCTTCTTTATGCGGATGGCTTAAAATTTTTTAGTGTAGTTCGAAGCATGAGCGACTGTGAACTAATCCAATACAACTTAGATAAAATTTCGAACTGGTGTCAGTTAAACAACTTACCCCTCAATCCTCTAAAATGTAATGTAATGTCTTACACGTTAAAATCGGTTGCTCTGGCTTTTGAATATAAACTGAATAATGTGATTTTAGAGCACCCTAATAACTTTCGTGATCTTGGTGTAACTTTTGATAGTGACTCTTGTTTGTAAATCAAATTGAAACCATTGTATCTGAGGCATATAAACTTACGGATTTATAGTCCGTTGTAATCTTGTCTTTGCGGATACGATTACTGTAAAAATACTTTATAATTTTAACTTGAATACGCTGCGATTGTGTGGTATCCACATTATAATGCACATACTGAAAATTTGGAATCCGTTCAGCGTAGATTACTCAAATTACTTAGCTTCAAATCTGACGGAGGATACCCGCCTATCGGTTTTCCAAAACAAAAGTTACTTGATAGACATTCAATGTTTAGTCTTAAGCACAGACGTGAGTATCAGTCACAGGTATTTCTGTATAAAATAATAAATCATAAAATAGACTGTCAAGACATTACTGAACAATTAAATTTTCATATTCCTAGAACATCCTCACGTGAAAACAAAACTTTTTATCTCTCCACCGCGCGCACAAATATACTTCACCATTCTCCCATATATACAATGTGCAATAATAACAATTTGCTTGGTAATAAATTGGATATTTTTTTTCGCCTTAATGACATTCGATCTATTTATTTGAAATAAGCGACTTCTTTCTGTTTACGTTTTTTTTTATTCTTTTCAATTATGTATATTCACTCTTTTCACTAGTTTTCTGACCCTATTGTTCTATAATTGGATTTTTACCTGTAGAACAGTGTATAAATAAAATTCACAGCTATGTCGCTGTCTCGCCTGGACCAGCGGTTGTGACGTCACGTCGCAATACTGAGACCATGTTTTTAGGTGGGATGATTAAACTCAATTTTGCATGAAATCTGGTCCAATAGTGTGTACATGATCTAAGGATCAGATTTAACAAGTTGTAAACATACTCTTGGTTATCATTTTATTCCATCAAAGCTTATGATGGTTAAGATATTTAGTAAACTGTTTCGAAGAGAATAGATATAAATATATAAATATGATATATAAACTGTTTACAACGTTATTGACTAATTAATCTATTTTAAAAATAGTACATGTACCCACCTCTGACATTAATTCCTGGGTTACAATTGTTATCACAGTTGTAACAAAAGGGTCAGTTCTGGCTTGAAGTTGAGTCACAACTGGCCATAAATGTTTTGTTACCAAAATTTTATTACTTAATTCAGATAAAGTTAAGCTTTCACGAAGAAAAATCCTGTTAGCTTTCTGTACGTTTTGGTGGCGAAAAGATTTTTAACTTTATTCTTTCTTGGTGTCAACCATTTTTACTAAATAATTGGAGAGAAAATAGTAATTTTCGTTATAAATCCGGTAGGTGACTTATTATAGTACGAGTTGTTTGACGGATGAGAAGACGCAGGAGCCGAGTCCGGAATATAAACGAGTTCTGTAATAAGACCCTAACGTACGTGTACCGTATAATATTTTATTTCATACTGTCTTTATAATCCTTTTTAAAACGAATAAAAAGTTATATAGTTCGCAATCTAACAATCTAACAATCGCATCTCGTTAACGATGTTATAGCCATTGTTTAGCATAGGTTTGGTTTGGTTTATTCGGTTTAAAAAACATTTACAATGTTATAACCATGTCAGATATAAAAAATAAAGGTGGTGATATATACATATAAATAAAATATTGTACCAAGTCTATTTAAAGCTAATTAATAAATTAACACATTGTAATCATACTTGTCGATAATAATTGTACACATATATACATACATACATATATATAAATATATATATATATATATATATATATATATATATATATATATATATATATATATATATATATATATATATATATATATATATATATATATATATATATATATATATATATATATATATATATATATATATATATATATATACATATATACATTTTGGCAAGATAACTTTTTAGTAATCTTTTATATTGTGCAAGCTCACATGTTTTTATTGAGAGCGGGAGGTGATTGTAAAATACTGGACCATAATAATTGTTGGCATTTCTGCTATGGGTTAATCTTGTGTAATTTATTTTTATGTTGTTATTTTGCCTAGTATGATGATTGTGTGCTTCAGAAATGATTGTATATTTGTTTAGATTAGTTTTTATGTAAATTAAGCATTCTAGGATATAGACGGAGAATAAGGTTAGTATCCCTGATTCAGATATAGTGCGAATTGCACGTTTTTGAATTTGGAAGATACGAGAACTGTGGGGAGAGTGACCCCAGGATATGATTGCATATTTGAGAACAGAGTGGAAGAGTGAGAAGTAGCTGATGTGCATTGCTTCTTGAGGCAACAGATAGTACAGTTTTCTTAGTAAGTAAAGATTCTTATTAAGTTTTTTGCATACATAGTTTGAGTGGGGCTCCCATGATAGAATTGGGTCCAAAACAACACCCAGAAATTTTGTGGATTCCAGATTTTCATATCCAAGTAAGTTCCTATTGATAAATATGATTTGGTTTGTTTTATCTTCATTCAAAAGAAGATTGTGGTTTGAAAACCATGACGCTAAAACTGATTTGGTATTTTCAATATGAATGAGTAGTTAATGCATGTTATCACTTGAGCTTGTTGCAGTTGTGTCATCTGCAAAAAGCATAAACTTAGTTGAAGGGATTAAAGCGGTAAGATCGTTTACGTAAATTAGAAACAGTATGGGGCCCAGCACTGAACCTCGAGGAACGCCACTTTTTAGAGTAAGGCTTTCTGAAAAGTTTTCATTACAGTAGCAGGTCTGCTGCCTGTTGCTGAGATAAGAATTTATTAGCGAAACACTCTTTTGGAGAAATCCGTATCCAGATAGTTTGTTTATCAAAATGCTATGTGAGACGCAGTAGGTAATTATGGTTGTCTTTAGCTTATCACTATCAAATAAATAAAGCCATAATTTTTGCATTGTTTTGTATTATAGAGATTTCGAAGGAGATTTTAAATAAATCTGCGGAACCAATGGGAAAATTAATCCCGAAAAAATCATCAGATAGATATTAAAAAGAATATGAATTGTTTTGTAAATGGAAACAAATATACAAAGTGACAAATATACAGTAAGATGTTATCTTAACTTATTTTTTTGATGAAGTAAGTATAACCTGCATGAAAATTTTTATGATTCTTATGGGAACAATATTTATTAATTAAATTTTATTTTATAGTCAAAAAGAATGAATGGCAATTCCCTGTGGGCAAAAAGATATTCTTTGCTAAAGGTAATGTTACTTGTTAAAGAGAATGTGAACGTCATTAAGTTTCCGAAAATTATCGCATTTTTTGAAAAACTATAGCGCTGGGCATCAAACCGACGCAGTCAAAAGTATTGACAAGAGAAAAAGTAAATTTATTTCTCAAGGAAGCATGCGATAAAGTCTATCTCTTGGTCTAAGTCATTTCTATGATTGAGATTCCTGATGGTTGTCGGCGAGAAGAATTTTATTCTATGACTCTCAATGATGTTCAAGACACAGGAACACAGCTAGTAATCACGATTCCGCAAACTAAAACTAACGTAAAACGTGTTTTTACTGTCAAACAAAATGGAATAAATTTTCTCGAAAATACCGGAAATATGTTACCATGCAACCTAAAAATTTTCCAGAAAACTTTCTATTTGTTGGGTACCGAAATGACAGATGCATCCAACAAAGAGTTTGAATTCACACTGTAGGTGCAATGCCCAAAAAATAGCAGAGTATCTGAAACTCCTGAAAAGTATACGGGGCACTGTTTTAGATGGACCTCGGTAACCCTTCTTGCAAATGCAGGTGATGATTCATCCGTATTAAAGCGACATAGTGGTTGGAAAAGTTCTGCAGTAGTTGAAAAATATGTCGAAGTTGCTATTGAGAGTAAAACGAAAATTGTTAGAATGATCCAAAGAGGTGAACATTTTATACAAGTATAGCAACAAACCAATAACAAAGAAATCTACACTATTATGTTAGATGGAGAATATGGAGATGTCCCTTGCACATCAGAAATTAATATTACTAATAACTCGAATTGTGCCATAACGGTAAATTTTACAGATAATTGAATTTTGTTGTTAAATAGATATAAATATTGTCTTCATTACTTATTTATCGTTTTTAATGTTTTTTTTTCTGTTATTGTACTTAATTAATATGTTGGGTTAATGTATTTAGTCTAATCTAAATAATCTGTATACTCTAAATAAAATAGAGAATACTAACTTTATTTATTCAAAATAATGAAAATCTAGTAAAGAGAAGCCCGATTTTTTGTTGCTTACCATTCTTCATTTACTAAAGTTGGTAGAAAACTATATGTTACAAGTACAGGTACCTATAAATGCTTAACAGTAATAATATATGTATTAATATAGCTCCAACTTAAATAAAAATTACTAATTTTAGTTAAGCAAAATATTAAAAATGTTGTAAGTAGAAGTCTAATCTATAGTTATCTAATATTCTTCATTTACTGAAGTTGGTAGAAAAGTATATTTTATAAGTAGAGGTAGGAGCTAAAATGCTTAATTCACAATAGTATCAATATGAATCAGTATAGGTTCAAATAAAATAAAAATTACTAACTTTAGTTAAGCAAAATATTAAAAATATTGTAAGTAGAAGTCTAATCTATAGTTGTCTAACATTCTTCATTTAGTAGAGTTGGTAGAAAAGTATATTTTAATAGAGTGTTTAATTCCCAACCAGTAACAATATGCATCAATAAATATAGGTTTAAATAAAATAAAAGTTACTAACTTTATTTATACAAAATGATAAAAATTTTGTAAGTATAAGCCTAATCTATAGCTGCATAACATTATTCATTTACTAAAGTTGGTTCAAAAGTATATTTTACAGTAAAAATTTTATATAGCGGTGGATGAGTTCCTCCAATAAAACACTGGGAACACATTTTTACAGTTGGCTATGACTCCGTTCTCATGTGTTTCTTTGAATTATGACAGTTACTTTTGTTATAAATCTTAAATAACCTATTAGTAGATATTATTATATCACTGTTTTTCAACAATATGGTAAATAGCGTGTACTCAGTTTGTACATTTTGCACAGAATTAGTGATTTTAATAATTGTCATCGTCATTTAACGTACTTAACTGACTTACTTCGTAACTGTACTTTAGAAGCGGATGATAAAATGTTATTCGGGAAAATTCAGGAGTCTCTTTTAGAGCTACAAATCCAAGCATAAATAGTTCGGGTGAGTCGAGTGACGTCGAAGGTTTGTGGATATTGCTTATAGCAAAACTCTAAAATAAACAATTAAATTGTTAGTACGGTATACAATAATAAATATCTTTTCATTATCAACTAGAATTACTACATAAGAAGTTGGCTACACTCATTCGTCTGTACCAGTAAGTAATTCTGTCATGGTAGCTGCGAGTTCGTTAATATCCTCATTGGTGTATTTATTTTTATTACTAGTTTCATCTTTATCATCGTTTATTTCTTACACTGAACTGATTCTGCGGTTGGCTCCTTGTGAAACATTATTAAATATTTTAAATATATGAAGGAAATTTGCTTTTTAATGTTTCAAAAATATTTTATTAGAAACTCTACACGTGTTTCGGCTTTTTAGGCCTTTGTCAAGAGTATTCCCTGTACTCTTGACAAAGGCCTAAAAAAGCCGAAACACGTGTAGAGTTTCTAATAAAATATTTTTGAAACATTAAAAAGCAAATTTCCTTCATATATTTAAAAAATGTTTATTTCTTTTTTTCTTTACAAAATTCAGGGGGAATTTATACATGAAATTCTTAAGCATTTCAAGCCGACTTTTCTACACCCGCCGCCCTTAGTGAAATTACACGAAATTTAGATTCAAAATGTTGTGGGCCCCACATTGAAGGCTAGCGATACGTCGAGGTCGATAAAACAAATTCATTTTTTCGTCACCGTAGAAAAGGCATCGTGGTCGACTGCACCTGACTGGTTCACTCAAATCACTTGACAAATTTCTAGTTAAATTTGTCGCACACAACCACCATGTAATAATGAAAGGATAAATATCTCTGACTGTATCCACCTATCTTCGATATCTCCCTTAACCTCGACCTCGACCACGATCACGACTTAAATTACAAGCAGCGAGAGGCATTTCAGCACGTTCGTTCTCTAACTGTCATTATTGTTAAGAAGAGTTTCCGCTGATATTTATCTTGTTTATAAAACATTTAATAATATGATTTATACGATTTATTACGTAAACTATATCATTTAAAATTGTAATCCCTATATATCCAGAAGTAGAAAACCATTTATATTATATTGATTCTCTAAAATATCGATTCATTTTGCACATCCCTACAAAATAGAATTCTTATGTTATCATCTATGGCAAAATGGTAGAATCAGAATCGTTAATGAAGCGGTGAAAAGTATTGCTTCTTCATCTAAAGAAATCTTTGCGTATTAACATATTTACTAAAATTATCTGGATGTTTCACAATTTCAGTGTTTCTTCCGAGACACCACAGATAGTAAAACACTAAAATTATGAAAAATATCAGACAGCACACAATTAAATATTGATTTTTTTTTGAAACCAAAAGTAATTCTAAATACATAAATTAATATTCTCATAAATAATAAAGAAAAATAATACCAACTCTAAAAAATAAAATAATACGTAAATAAATAAATAAATAATTCAAACTAGATGCTCAAAAAAGACCTCCTTCTTGAGAAAGGCAATATTCTAACCTACTGTAAAAGCATCTTGCACCTTGCTCCTGCGTATACTGCAAATCGTGTATCTAGTGAGTTGAATCGATCTGTGTATAAATAATATGACACAATTTTTTTCTTAAATTCTCCACTCATAAGATGTATTGCGGCATACAACAATTTCTCTTGCGTAATGTTTATAAATTAGATATATTTGGGATAAATTTTACATTAAAAACAATTCTCAAAATATACTTAACTTCGGAAAATCGCCATCTACTGTTTTACTTAATACTTTCCTTGTCTGGTATAATTTATTTATTTATTTATTATATGCAGCATAATTAACAAAAAAAAATAATAATAACAATTAATTACGAATAGAAAAAAAAATAAAAATAAGAATATTAATTACAAAAAAAAATAAATTGGCAATTGAAAATTGACAATTATTATAATGCATTTGCAGCAGCAAAGAAAAAAATACATTAAACAGCAATTACATTACTTTTTACAAATAACTTCTTGATCGAGTTAATGCTAGAGATAAAAATATCCAAATTGTCTTGAACTGAATGATGATTGTTGCATAAACAAAATAAAGGTGAAAATTTAAGTAAATTGGTTCTTGGGGTTAGAAAATAGAAAGTGACAGTGTGCCTAGTTGCGATTGAAGTAATTTTAAAATTAAGTTGACTTAAAATAGAAGAGCAGTCTATCTTATTGTGAATAATATTACGTAAGAACATAAGATAATGCATTTCCCTTCTATCGTTTAGACTCAACATATTATGCCTAGTTAATAGTTGTTCATGTGGCGCTCCAATAACTGGGTAAATGCCATCAATCTTAAAGGATACGTACTTTAAAAATTTGCGTTGAATACTTTCTAAATTATTACTATATGTTTGATACCCAGGATTCCAAATTATACTAGCATATTCTATCTTAGACAGAACAAAAGAATTAAATAGTAAAAATAAAACGTCTGTGCTCGTGAATGCCTTATAATGAAACCAAGGTTTTTGTAACTGGAAAGTAAAACAGCATTAATATGAAGATTAAAACTCACCTTTGAATCAAAAATAACTCCCGAGTCTTTAAATTCAGTTACTCTATTTAGAGAAATATTATTGAGTGTATAATTGTAAATATACGGTTCAGTTTCTTTTTTTTTTTGTGAAAGACAGAACATTACACTTTTGCACATTCAGTGCCAAGTTATTTTTTACGCACCAGTCATTAATTTTATTCAAATTTATTTGCAATTGAAGGGAATCGTAGATAGAAATAATATCACAATAAATCTTCAAATCATCTGCATACAGAGGATAATAGACGTTAATCATATCTACAATGTCGTTGATAAAAATAACGAAAAGAAGAGGCCCAAGTATGGAACCCTGTGGTACACCAGATGAAACAATGAATTCGCCAGACTTGAAACCACGGTATTCCACGTATTGGCTCCTGCACTGCAAGTATGATGAAAAAAGTTTAGACAGCTTATCTGAAAAACCATAGTGCTTAAGTTTATACAAAGAACACCATGATCAAGACTGTCGAACGCCTTACTAAAATCTGTATAGATAACGACAACTTGTCCACCAGATTCCACAGATTCTGAAATCTACTGTGTTAAGCAAAAGAGATTAGTAGTGGTAGACCGACCCTGCATGAAACCATGCTGAAAGTCGCTAATCAACCTATGAGTGCTAGTATAAATTGCTTTATGTAGTAACATTTCAAAAGTCTTGGAAAAGTTAGAGATAATCGTGATAGGTCTATAATTAATCACAGAGTTTTTATAACCTTTCTTAAAAACAGGACAAATTCTAGAATGTTTCCACGCACCTGGAATTGTGCCGGAATTTAAACAAAGGTTAAAAATTTTCATAAGACGACAGGCAAATACTACAGCACAGTTGCGTAAGATGAAAGCAGGTATGCCGTCAGGACCAGAGGTAAATTTAGGGTTTGATTTGATATCAAATACTTCATTTTCGGAAAAATTTCCAAGAGAGAAGGTATTATTTGTAACATTACCGTACTCATCAGGAACAACTAAGATATTTGACGAAAAGCTAAATTTAAAGAAGGACGCAAAAGCATTTGCAATGTCAGCAGGTTGGCTGAAATCAGTATTATCGAACCTGATTCGGTCCGGTAATGAATTAACACACCTTTTACCATTAACATATGACCAACACCTTTGAAGATCGCAACGAATATTGTTTTGAATGTTATTTAAAAAACTTTTATATGCTATATAAAACATCACATCTTTCTTAATTTTTGAGCAAAGAAATTTGAAATTGACGAGCGTGTTATCGTTTTTAGTACGGTTATATTCTTTCAATAGTTTAGCTTTGTGTTTTATATCAGAAATTATATTTTTATAGAACCACGGTGGATATTTTCTAGGCCGAGAAATTTGTTTGGGAACACAGAATTCAAATATATAATTAATTACTCTGTAAAAGTGATGACATGCTTTATTACAATCCGTATATTCATCCAAAAAAAGACCAGTCAGTTAAGCATAGCTGTTGGTATAAAAGGACAAAATTGGCCTTACGGAAATTGTAAGTTAGTTCAGGACTAATCAAGATGTTTTCACTCTTAACCAAATTATGCGTGATAGTTAAGTTTAACGCAGGGTGGTGAGGATCTTCGGGTAACAATATATCATAGGCTTTAATAATTGTTCAAGGTCTATTACATAAAACTAAATCTAAAAATCTACCGTTTACGTTAGGTACGTTATTATATTGATTAAGCTCAAAAAAATTGTTAACATATTTAAAGATAACTGTTTGTCTGTGCGAATATTAATATAATTGAATTCTGGTATATCAAAATCACCCACAAAATAAATATCAACATCAAAAATATAATCTAAAATTTCCAAGAGGTCAAAGAGCTGGTTATAAATAGACGCTTGCAGATTTGGAGGAATATAAAGTACAAAAATATAAAAACGGAATAAGAGTTGTTCGTTATTTTAACACCAAGGATCTCAATATCAGAAAGATCGTCACGAATAAAATTTAAATTAAGTTCAGTTACTAAGTACTCATTGCGAACCGCTATTAGTACACCACCTCCCTTCTATTACCTACTTCAGAGAATCTACGGTCAGCCCGTAGAACAACATATGATGATTCACAAATGAACTCAGAGTTTAAAGTGTGTGGATGTAATCATGTTTCCGTAGGTACAACATATTATAGAATAATTAGAAGAAGTAACATTATTAAGGAAATCATGCATTTTAGTATTTAAGCCGCGAATGTTTTGATAGTAGACATCAAGAGTGGGGCGAGACTGTTCAGTAGGGTGTGCATTATCCTCAGAAGTTAAAACGCCGTCTAAGAGTAAACAAAGTATACCATGCATGTTTGTAAGCCTAGGTGATTGCTATTTTGTAAACAATTAACTAGATTTAAACTCACTGAGTTTTTTCAAGTATCTAAAACAACTGGGATCCCAAGCAGCATGATTAGTATTAAGATCGGTACCATTGTCAAGATTATGATTAACGCAGTTAATTACATTTTAGAAATTCAGACTTACAGTCCTTAACTAAATGATTTTCACCGCATCTAGGACAATGACACTGTTGACATTTACATTGACTTGAAAAAATGAGAGAAACCGCTACATTTGAAACATCATTTTATATTGATAGCACCATAAACATCACAAACATCGTACCCAAGGAACAACTTACCCTTACCAATGGACATAATATTGTTATAACTATCGACGTCTATCTGAAGAACAGCTTGGAATAGATCACTTCGTTTCTTAATAGATTTACTTTCCATTATTTTATAATGAAAATTGTAGCTAAGAAGGTTTTTATTTTGAAATTGAATATATTTAATAATATCACTGTCACTATATTTTTCAGACATTCCTACTACTCGAATCCGAGAACAAAAGTTTCCAACATCCTTGATTTCATATTTTTCTCCAAGTTTTTCAGAAGCAAACTGCTTGAATTTATAAATATCATCAGGTTTATTACAACCAATTAATACTCCGCCGTCTTTTATGTTGTTTACACCAGATATATTTAAGTCAGTATTGGATTAATATTATGTAATATCGGATTTCGTAACAGAATTTTTTTTGTTGAGTATCCTTAGGTTTGATAATTACAGCTGGATTCCTCAATGTCACTGCTGAACATAATTTTTTATCAGGAAACTCAGGAGAAAAGTTAATTTCATTTAATTTCTTGTTGGCTGTTTGAACAAATTCATATTTAAGCGACGAAAATAATAACTGAATAAATTAAATAATATATAAAAATAATTGATAAATTAAACCGCAAATCAACTTTCAATATTATATAAGGTTTTCTCTCTCTTCCCACGAAGTTTTCGTGCACACGTTGGAGCAATTCAGGACTCGCGGTGACAGCCATATTCTAAATTGTTGAAAGACAATTTTATTCATAATTTTAAACCTTCAAAGTAATAATCTCCCAGTTTTATTTCAAACTTTTCAACGCATTGAGTTATACAAACAGAACAATCCTTTGGCATGAAATAACCCTGATAAACCTTAAATTTATGATATCAGTTGTACACCCTATCTCAAAGAACACAGGACAATTTTTTAAATATTTATTTCCCTGTTCCTAATATTGTCTTCCAGCTTGCCTACAAATGTGGTGCGCGACATTTGACACACCCTGCATTATGTTGCTAAAAGTATTTGTTATATTTTCGTTTCATTGGGTATTTACGATATATTCCACTATAGCATCATTGAAATGAAATATCAACGCATAATATAATTCTCACAAAACATATTATATGGCAATTCTACATAACAAATATGTTGTATTTGCATTGATTAATTGTTTAATGGTGGTAAATTATATTATTGGTGACGTCAAAATATATATTTAATGTAGATATATTTCCCTTTAATAATGCAAAACATTAACTACTCACAGGTGTGCATTTTTTAATTAATTCAGATTACTGTTGACAATAATCCGTTATTTATGTTTCTGCTGTATATATTTTTTCAGGACTTGAAAGTTATAACTGAAAAAAAAACATTGAGATGTATTTTTGTAGGGCGTACCGCCTATTATAGGGTATTGGGCACTCGTGTAAATTATATAGTCTAGTTTGTAACAGTGGTTGCAGTTGACGTTATCTCATCTCGGTTTTTAATTTATATTAACATCCTAGCGGAGTTTGGCACATTGTTATTTCGACACTCAACCAGGATAGACACACACACACAACAACCATTCCCTTCGACATTTGTAAGATGCCGCAGTTGAGAATCGAACTCAGGAAAATAGATGGACTCTTGATCTCATGCCTAACATATAAACACTAAGCCACTGATCTGGTTTTCTCAGCTGCCTCTCAAGTCACCGAAGTAATCCCCTGAATATTCTAGGATTCCGTGATACTTAAAGAGACACGAGACTCTACAATTTATTGTGGATGTGCACAGTTTAACTTCTACAGAAAATAGACCTTTTTTGATTTGATTGAATAAATAATGTAGCAAATAGAGGAAGCTATTAAATAGCAAGTTGTTTGTATAGGTTTTGCCCTTGCTCAAAAAAACTGAGCAAAATATAACAATCATCCTGTAATTTGGTCGGAATCATGTGACCGCGAAAACCATTTTAGTATTATTTGTCTCTACCAACTCCTAATTTTGAATAGATTGTTCAGGGTTACCTAAATTTGAAGAGATTTTGGTCAGATTGAAAATATAATCAGAAAAGTGGAAAATGTTTACGTACCTGAGCAATACCACAACCTAATAAAATATACAAACCCATAAACCAAGTCTATGTATGTTGATATGAAGTATCACTTTTACAATTTTGAATAGCTTTCCGTAAGATTAAACTTATTCAACAAAAAAAGAATAGTCTAGATGAAAAAGTAAACTTTAGAGACTATATTAACTGAAATAGAGTTCAGTAGTACCTACGGACACTATTTACACAAAGACAACCTCGATGAATATACCATTTCTGAGGGTGGATTTATAAAGAAGTGAAGCTGGTAAGGTCCGAAAAAAGAAACTACTCCTAACAGGTTTAGAGAAAAAATAAGCGGGAATAAGAGCTGAAAAATTGGACAATTTACGTGAACAAATGAAATTTATAAAAGAATTCAAATGAAAAATATTTGACGGAATGAAAATATCCAAAGAAAAAGGAGAAACTCATTAGTTTTAAGAATAAAGTTGTTTTATATTATTTTTAATTTTAAAATAAAACATGTTTGAAATCATAGCACTTTTTTCGATCTTGCTAATTTCCCTGTATAAGAACGTCACGTGTATTTAATTATTTTTTTACAGATAATAAAGTTGCAGAAATGTCCATAGTGCTAACTAATAATACAAGATTCAACCTACTGAACTATTTATTAATTTTACATTCTTATACCTAAGATAAAGAAGTATAGTAACCGTGATTTTTTTCAACCTTGAGATTTTGATTGATTTACGTTTTCAACCTTTCTGAATCCATTCTGACTATTTTCCGAATGATGTCTGTCGGTGCGTGTGTGTGGATGTGTGTGTGTGTATGTGTGTATGTGTGTATCTGCTATAACTCAAAAAAATACTAATGGGGGACTCTCCAAATATGGCAGTTAAGATTGTCAACAACATTTTAGGTGACACATTAAATTTGGTGAATATGGTACCACCAGAAGAAAGACATGATGGATGAATGAGAAAAAAAGTACATGGTTATTTATTATAAATTGCCCACCCCTTATCATCGTTATTATTGCCTATAGAAAAAAAAGTTTTAAATAAAAGTTGTGTGGTTATGACAGAATTTTATTAAAATGCTATCAAAAGTACAGTAGCATACAAAAAATTATACGTTTCTTTGAATGGAATACCCTGTACATTATTAAATTTTTGGAATGATCCTTTATTCCTGATTTTAAAATTATACTATATGTTACCCCTACCATATACCATTATTATACGTCGAATATCTTAGGTAAACTAGTACTGTATACGTTCCAAAATATTTACCGAAAGGTGAATAATACCTCCAGTTTTAGTAGAAAAAAGTGTGTAGTTCAAGCAAACTAGGAAGAACAGCTGGATATTCTGCTTCATTTCGAAGGTAAGCCCATCCATATTTATTCGCGAATAGACTTTTTTGAAATATTGTATTATTTTTTAGAAAATTCTGAATGTAGTATAAATAATGCAGTCGATCAATTAGGTAAAGGTTATTTCAAAATCCAACATACGTTAAAAAATAACAACTACAGGCCATTTTACCCGTACAAGTTTTAATAGAGGCTCATAGAAGGGTTGTACTTTTGCCGCCAGATGATTCAAAAGTTGTATGAAGATCCCGATATTTTTACTAAAATATTATGGACTGATGAATCATCCTTTTCCACGGCAGAAGTTTTTAACAGGAATAATTGAAGGTCGTGGGAAAACAAGCAGAACAGAAAAAGATTGGTAAAACAAATAAAAAAAATCAGGAAGAAAAACTGTTAGCATTTGGTGTGGAATTTTCAGAAACAAAATTGTTGTGACTATATTTTATGATTTTACTTTAACTGGAGTTACATATCTGAAATAATTATCCCAGAAACAAAAAATAATCTTTTGCAGAATTTTCCGGAAGCCGAACTTGATGATATGATTTAGTTGCAGGATGGGGCAACTCCGCATAGTGTCCTACCCATTCGAGATCAATTGAATAATATATTCCCAATATGGATAGGGAATAATGGACCCATTAAATAGCCACCTAACAGACCCGATTTGATCCCTATTTATTAATTTTTTTGATGATTTCTAAAACATATTGTCAATAATAATAATATTAATAATAATAATTATAGTAATAAGTCATTAAAGATAGGATTCGAATTGAAATAAACAATCCGAATGTAAATAATGCAGCCATTTCCGGTACAATTATAAATATAAGAAGACTTTCTCAATTATGCATTCACAATAATAGTGGATATATCGAACATCTTTTATGAGTTACCATTTATTTATATTTAAATTTCCTAAATAAATCTTTATTATCTATATTGCATAATTATTTGGTTATCTCTTCCTCACTGTAAACCATTTTGATTATTTCATTAAAGAAATATCACTTATCAAACATAATAGTTGTCATTTTCATAGATCACTTTAATAATGTTAACTTTTCCCTATTTACAGTAACTATTTTAACTAAGATATTCGACGTTTAATAACTCAAAATCGGTATATGATAGGGCTAATATATATATATATATATATATATATATATATATATATATATATATATATATATATATATATATATATATATATATATATATATATATATATATATACATATATATATATATATATAATTTGTATGTGTATGTGTAATTTAATGCAGGTCGGGGTATTTGCCCGCTGAGTAGTTGTTTTCTTCAAATCATATTTAATAACATTAGTTTAGTCCACCTGGGCTAGGGGTCGCCGCTCTCGGTACTTGCTGTGATGCAAGTCGCTATCCGCCACAGAGACATCTAGGATGTCGGTCGGATAGTAGCATTCAGACCATATGAGAAGTTTCATACCTCTTACCACTATTCACTTCACCATAGTTAGTATATAACTAGCAGGTTGGCCACTATCATTTGTCTGTTCCATAACCTATGGCATACTGAAGAGAAAATCGATCTATGTCTGGTTAGGAATTGACAAATGATATTGGCTATCGATCTATCATGATTTGAAGGTGTAATTCAATGCAGCTCGGGGTATTTGCCCGCTGAGTAGTTGTTTCCTTCAAATCATATTTAATAACATTAGTTTAGTCCACCTGGGCTAGGGGTCGCCGCTCTCGGTACTTGCTGTGATGCAAATTGCTATCCGCCACAGAGACATCTAGGATGTCGGTCGGATAGTAGCATTCAGACCATATGATTAGTTTCATACCTTTTACCATATATATATATATATATATATATATATATATATATATATATATATATATATATATATATATATATATTATTGTGATATTAAGGTTTATTGTATTTTTATTTATTTATATAATTTGTAAAAATTTTAAATTGTTTTATTAAACAGTTATAGAATTGAAAATTTTGTGTTTTATTAAAATCTATGAAAATTGACGCCTTTATTTTAAATTTGTATTTATTTTTATTTATGCCCTTGTATACCCAAACTAGCTCAGATTTTTAATTTACAAAATTTTACTTACTTTTTATTTTCTTTTACTCTCACTCAGGATGCAGGTTCAATTTTGTTCTTTCTATAGTATATTTTCAAAAATTAAATTCACAAAATCAGTACACTAAACACTTTCAGAAAACAATTAAGGAGTTTGTTTTTAATAAAATATTTTTAAAAATTTTAACAAATGTATTTACAAATCTTAACTTAAATTAGCCCACCAAATTTTAAAATCTCCAGATTTTACCTTATATTTTTATCCTTGCGGTTGGCCGAACTGTCGTTTCTTCTCAGCTGTTACCACGCTTTAATGTTTGGATATGGTCGCTCCAATTTCCTGATATGCTTGTATAGTTTATTTACTTTAATTTTGTGTTTTGTGTAGCTGGATTTTTTTATAACTGGTAAGTACTTACAAACTTTTTTACTGTTTCTTTATTTTAATTCTCTGGCTTGAATCTTAATTTACAAGCTTCTATTTACCATATTTTACTCCTAACCTTTATTTTATTAGTATCTCTTCTCTTTAATTTTATTCGATTCTCCAAATTTTTTTAACCCAACTCCTTTTTTATCAATAACAACCCCCTATCCATTGTTTTCTCTGCTTACTTTAATTTTGTATATAGTAAAATCACCAAATTTCAAAATTGACTAGTTGTGACAAATTATTTTTTTAATGTCAAATATTTTTAATTTTGAAAATAAAAACTTTTATACTACCTTTTTGTTGCCTTTTTAAAACAATATTCTTTTCTTGATACTTTATTTAGCATTTTCTGTAAATTTGCATGTTACGTTCAGTATAAAAATTTTTATCTTTCACATCTCATTTTTTTTAAATTTTCTTAACAAGTGCCCTATACTTTTTAACAAACTCCTTTTTTATCTAACTAGAACTAAATAACTACTGATAACAAATCTTTCATATCTAGGTTAACATATCTTTACTCAAAACTAATATTTTTGTTTCTACATTTTGTAGGCTGTCGAAATTGGTTTCACACCTTTTACCACACTTTCACTGTGTCTTGAGCTACCCCCACTCACACACGAAGCACTGAGTTTCTTCTTTGTCCTAATGGCATGTCTTTGGACATCGATGGATTTCCTGTTTAATTTTTGATGAAATTATATATTTCAACTATGCTGTCACACATACAAAAATCAAGAAATGTTTATGTTTCAACCCCAATATTGGAGAAATTATTATGGCATTGATCTAAACACATTACTGCACCCCTGTTTGGTAAGTTTTATTTCAGTTTATATTCACTTTTACAGACCATGCACTTTTTATGTTTCGTTATGAAAGTTTTAAGATAATTTACAATATTTTCCCCTGTTTATTGAATGTTGCTTTCTTAATTTTTATCTAAAGTTCAATTACATTGACTCTATACTAGATTTTTAATAAATTTCCCCTTTTTAAAAGTTTATACTGTAACAATTGTCTCTTTTATAGGTGAAATCTTTCCCCTGAAATTATGCAACTTTTGATACTATTGGAGTTGAATTGGAGTGAATTTTTATATGGGACTACATTGGTGACACCTTTTCGATGGCAGGAAATACACAATAGGTCTCTCGTCAGCTCTGCCAGTGGAGATCCAGGACTTCGACTTGACACCTTTTTTTTGTTTTTTATTTGTTTTTCATTAATTTTTATGGCCAATTTGGCTTTGCAAATACCTTATACCTAACTACATTTTTGATATGAACAATAAATACTTAATACTACTACACATATGTTAAAAACTAAATTAAAATTATTTTCTGAAATTGTTCATTTTTAAATGTATGCATGTATTTATTAAACTTTTTATTTTTACTGCATGTTTGCACTCTATTTTTGTACCTCTATTTATCCGCATTTTATTATACTAACGAAAATAATTAAAACCTTTTAAAATAATTTACAATATTGCTAAATGTGATAATATATTTATATATATATATATATATATATATATATATATATATATATATATATATATATATATATATATATATATATATATATATATATATATATATATATATATATATATATATATATATATATATATATATATATATATATATATATATATATATATATATATATATATATATATATATATATATATATATATATATATATACATATATAATATAGTATATACATATATAATATAGTATATTTTTGAAATCAAGAATAAAGGATCATTCCAAAAATTTAATAATATGCAGGGTATCCCATTTAAAAAAAAATACTATTTTTTTTGTATCCCCTGAAATCTGCACGCTACTCTACTTTTGATAGCATATTAACAGAATTCAGTCATAACTACACAACTTTTATTTACAATTCTTTTTTCTACAGGCAATAATAACGATGATAGGAGGTGGATAATTTATAATAAATAACCCTGTACAATTTTTGGAAAAAAATTAAAAAAATATTTGTCACACATAAAACAATATATTAATCTGAAAATATCTGATGTGGCCACCACATAACTTTCTTATACCAGTATATAACAACCTGATCTAAAAAAGTTATTCTATTTAATTCTTCACTTACCTCAATTAAATTTTAATAGCGTACCTTGAAAAGTTTCATTAAAATTTTTAAATAGTTAATTATCAGCGTCATTCGATACTGCCAATAAAAATTCATATTTTAATAGTTTCTTGCTGTTGACATTGAAATTTTTGTAACTTTCAAACGTCAAACTATTAAATTTATCCTAACCCCATTTTATGAGACCAAATGTGTAAAATATTTCAGTTTACATCAGCTTTATTTAAGTTCTTGAAAAATATATTATATTCGCTAATATAGTAGACATAATTTATAATCTTTCATCAAGAATATATTTTTTTGTAAAGTTGAATACAAAAAAAGTTTGAGTCCCGTGGTCTCCCTTTCATCTGGCCAATTTTGTTCATCACCGAATTTTTCATTGTCTTTGGCCTTTAGAATATGTGTACCAAATTTGAAAGCTTTATGTTAAAAACTGTGGCTGCTATCGCGATCCTACAGACATGCGGACAGATTTTTTCTCATAATGTTATGTTTCTTCATAATAATTCGTCGAGATTTGTCCAGAAATGCAATAAAATTTTTTAAATTTTTTTTCACGAATTTGTAACTTTTTTCTTCTTTCATTCATTATGTCTCTACTGGTGGTACCACATTCACCGAATTTAATGCGCCACCTAAAACTTTGTTGACAATCTTAACTGCCTAATATGGAAAGTCTCCCATTAGCATTTTTCGCGGATACACACATACACACACACATCCATACACACGCACCGACAGACATCATTCGGAAAATAGTCGGAATGGATTTAGAAGGGTTCAAAACGTATATATCAATCAAAATATCGAAGTCGAAAAAAATCACGATTACTATATTTCCTTATATTAGGTATCAGAAAGTAAAAAAGAAACTTAAATGTCAAATATTTTCAGATGATTAAAAGTTGACGTTTCGGAATACTCTCTGATTCCGTTCTTAAAACTAGAGAAAAATATCTTTGATAAAATTTGGTCCTGTGCAACAATGTCAAACATGACAGTTTTTTGTTTATATAACCATATACTATTTCTATTTAAAAATATTGTTACGCCACTGAACTGTGTAGACTGGTTAGATGAGACTGGAATTGTATGCGAACGGCCGGGAGTATTCTGGAATGTTCTAGACCGTGTGAATGGATGTATAAAAAGACGCACGGTGGGCCGAGACTCACTCTTAAATTAAACATGAACGAGTAACGAAGAAATAAGAGAGAGACTTATAAGTGTTCAAGTGTGATTATAGTTAAAACAGTAATTAATCTATTGTTGTTAATTGTTAATTAGTAAAGAAAGTAGTGATTAAGTGTTACCTGGACTTTCAATCAACGAATCTATTAGTAGAGGTGTTTATGTGGATAGCAAATACGTACCAATATAATACAAGGATAATGTTAAATAAATGATGCTATAATATCATAAATAAATCATAATAAATAATTACTTTTTGAATATAATAAAAATATCAAAGCTTTTAAGGAATGCCAAAAACTTCGAAGACATTTCAAGGTAATTCCAAAGAATTCTACGAAATTCCATATGCTTGTACACCAAACTTCCAAATAGGTTTACCCCTCGGAATATTTGCTCTAACAGGACTAGACACAGTACGGAATTCCAAGTGCTCAGGATCACCGAAGAAGTCACCAAAGGTTTAAACCAAAGACAGGCCACGGCATCACTACTCCTGGACGTTGCGAAGGCCTTCCACAGGGTCTCGCACGATGGTATACTAGCTAAAATGATGAGTATGAGTTATCCCATTGCACTCGTCAAACTAGTTAGATCATACCTGCACGGGAGACAGATGAGAGTGAAGATCAGGGACTGTGTGTCCACTTATCGACAGATGGAAGCCGGAGTCCCCTAAGGCTCTGTGCTGTCACCCCATCTGTTCGCTGTCTTCACCTCTGATCTCCCAAGGGCCGAAGGTACCACTATGGCACTCTGCGCGGACGACACGGCCCTCACGGCCAGATCCTGGAGAGCGAGAACAGCCACCAGAAGACTCCAAGAGGCAGCCTCTCTTCTGGAAGAATGGTGTATCAAGTGGTAAGTCGCAGTCAACGCGGAGAAAAGCCAGATAATTCTCTTCAGGAAAGGACCCAAGGAAACCCCCCATAGGACACGTTTCCATGTTTGGTGAAGACATACAATGGCACGATTCCGTCAAATACCTTGGCGTAATCATGAACAAAGGCCTGACATGGAGACAGAATACCGAAGCCATCGTGGTAAAGGCTAAGTGGACGAGAGCTCTCATCTACCCAATGGTAGGGAACCAGAGCAAGCTCAGTCTGAGAAACAAGCTTTTGCTAGTCAAAGCCCTCATCCGACCACAGCTAGCCTACGCCTCCGTAGCATGGGGATACCAAGCGAAGACCTATCTGAAGAAGATCCAAGCCGTGGAAAATGTGGCCATCAGGACGGCGGTGAGCGCACCATGGTACGTTAGAAAAGCTGACATCTTTAGGGACCTGGAGTACACACCAGTTACCGAAATTATCCGGGACAGAGCGAAGAAACTGTACACCTTAGATGAGGAGCACAGGAACCCGCTGATCAGGGAAGCCACCTCCTATGATCCGGCCGACGCACCAAGGCACAAGAGGCCGAAAGTATAGTTACTGGACAACGGGTGAGTATAACTAATCCTTTCCTTACAGATGGACCAAACCACGGAAAAGACATGATATAACCAACCACCTTCCCACAAACCTTGTGGGTGCCGGTCCGTAAGCCGACCAGTGTCTGTTGTGCCCCTGGCTCCGTGAAGGAAGAAAGTGCTAAGAAAGCACTTAGGCCTTCACCTCCTAGAGCTACATAGTTCATCCTCACCTTGTCCGATGATCCAGACGACAATGTGTCAATTGACACTTTGTGTACTGGCAGTCAATCCCAAGTCACAAAATATCCGCACAGTCCCTGACAGACAGATGACTACCCCCGGGGGTGACAAGCTGGCGAAGAAGGAAGACGAAGACAGAAGAGCGCCAGAAGAGGCCCTAGCCAGCAGGGTTCATCAGCCTGGACCCAGGGAGGTTGGCCGAAATCTTCGGCACCGCTCACATTTGTGAGTGGGGCCGTTAGTAAAGTAAGCTAACCCGCCCTGCACGAGGCCGGTCCAGGTCTACAGCGATGAATAGGGCAAAAAGGCAATAGTCCTGCCTGGCCCTAGCATCCGAAACCGTCATCAAGCCAATTGGATATTGGCGCGCGTCGGAAATTTTCAACAAAAACAGTTTGTGTGGCACAAGAAAAAATTGTTCCTTATAACTTCTATTTAAAACTTCTTTGGGTACAATGCATTGTTTTGCATTATCAGGATAATTATCGGAAGCGATGTATCTATCGAAGTGAAAACATGGTATTTTAACGTAGTTCTTTTGTTTAAAGAAATCGAATAAGATGATAATGATAATTGATTAATTTTGCACCGGACAATAATATCGAACGTGTCTCCGTATGAATGTGGATGAATTTGAATTTTACAGGTCATTTAAGTTTACAGAATCGGAAGCATGTAATGCATTGTATTACATCTTCATAGAGGAATAATCCAAAGTTACTCGTGGTAAAAATAAATAAAAAGCACGTAGTCGTCTTCCATTTGATGTATACTATCAATTAAAGGTTAAATTAGCCTACCGAACGTGATTTTCTAATTCAAATTCTCTGAACGACTTTTTAGAGGGTAATTTGCTCGCCTATTAGAAAACATCCTGTGTTGATAAATATCAGTGTATTAGCTATAGACGTATTTAAATGTTAATATGAAAATATCGCCTTTGGTCTGTAAGAATATCACGTTTGACATTTAAATAGAACCTAATTTAACAATCTACATGTTCACTAGATATAAAGTAGGAATAAATTTTATATACTTAGTTAATTAACTAGAATTTTTATTTGTATTTTGCATATTTGCATCTTTCCAGAATAATTTTATAATAAAATTTTCGTGGTATAAAAGGGGACCTTCGTTATTCACCTTCTACTCATCGTGGGTGCAAATATATTCTCAGGATATAGTTGTTTGCGTCTTGCACTTTTACGGAGTTATTCATAAAGTTACTTTTACTATACAGCCCACATCATCGTACGATCTTCTCCTACTTGAATAAATTTCAGTTCATACTATCGCCCATTCATGAAATGAAACCAATAAATTTCCCAGCATTATGCTCTTGTATTTTATGAACATCTTGTAATATGGATATATAATTTATTAATATTTACAAAATTTTATGTATTCATTGTTATTAGATATAAAAAAAAGTATATCCTCTCATATTTTTTGGGTATTAACTGTTAACCCTTTAAAAATTACTTCTTCAATAAAAAACAGAAAAAAATTTTCTTTCCTATTTTAATTTTTAGAGGACTTTCAGCCAGGTACTGGGTTATTCATTATAAATTACCCACCCCTTATCATCGTTATTATTGCCTATAGAAAAAAAAGTTTTAAATAAAAGTTGTGTGGTTATGACTCAATTTTGTTAAAATGCTATCAAAAGTACAGAATCGTGCAGATTTCAGGGGATACAAAAAAATGTTTATTTTTTAAATAGGATACCCTGCATATTATTAAATTTTTGAAATGATCCTTTGTTCCGGATTTCAAACATATTCCATATGTTACACCTACCATATACCGTTTTTGAGTTATTAAACGTCGAATATCTTACTTAAACTAGTTCCTGTAAATATGGAAAAGTTAACATTATTAAAGTAAGCTATGAAAATGAAATTATTATGTTTGATAAGTGACATTTCTTTAATGAAATAATCAAAATGGTTTACAGTGATGAAGACAAAAAACCAAATATTTATACAAAATAGATAACAAAGATTTATTTAGGAAATTTAAATATAAATAAATGATAATATAAATAAATCGTTAAAGATGTTCGATGTGTCCACCATTATTGTCAATGCATAATTGATAACGTCTTCTTATATTTATAATTGCACCGGAAATGGCTTCATTATTTATATTCAGATTGTTTATTTCAAGTCTAATCCTGTCTTTAATGACTTGAATATTATTATTTATTTTTTTTTTTGTCGGTTTCCCGATGCAGGTCTACCCCGTACGAGTGCCTTAGATGGTAGTATAGCACTCGTAACGCCGCGTTATGCTGGTGGATGTAGGCCGAAATCGCATATATGGGGCATGCAGAAAGTAAGTGCATGAGCGATTCCGGCGTCTGATGGCAGGTCCTGCAGTTGATATCAGGAACCTCTATATATTATATTATTATTATTATTATTATTATTATTATTATTGACAATGTCTTTTAGAAATCCCCAAAAAATTAATCCATAGGGGTAAAATCCGGACTGTTAGGTGGCCATTTTTTAGGTCCATTATTCCCTATCCATATTGGGAATACATTATTCGAGTATCTCGAACGGGTTGTAGACTATGCGGAGTTGCCCCATCCTGCAACCAAATCATATCAAGTTCGGCTTCCAAAAATTCTGCAAAAGAATATTTTTCTTCTTTTGGGATAATTATTTCCAGATAGGTAACTCCAGTTGAAGTATAATCATAAAATATAGACCCAACAATTTTGTTTCTGAAAATTCCACACCAAACGCTGACAGTTTTTTTTCCTGATTTTTCTATTTGTTTTACCAATCTTTTTCTGTTGTGCTTGTTTTTCCACGACCTTCGATTTTTCCTATTAAAAACTTTTGCCATAGAAGAGGATGATTCATCAATCCATAGTATTTTAGTAAAAAAATCGGGATTTTCATCCAACTGTTGATTCATCTGGCGGCAAAAGTCCAGCTTTTCCTTTTATGAGCCTGTATTAAAACCTGTACGGGTAAAATTTTGTATGGTCTGTAGCTATTGTTTTTTAACGTACGTTGGATTTTGGAATAACTTTTACCTAATTGATCGACTGCATTATTTATACTACATTCAGAATTTTCTAAAAAATAATACAATGTTTCAAAAAAGTCTATTAGCGAATAAATATGGATGGACTTGCGTTCGAAATAAAGCAGTATATTTAACTGTTCTTCCTGGTTTGCTTGAACTACACGCTTTTTTTTACTAAAACTGGAGGTATTATTCACCTTTCGGTAAATATTTTTGAACGTATTTTCTGATGGTGTTGGACGATTTGGATACAACAACCTATATGCTCTTTTTGCTTTTTGCTGCACGTTTATTTCTGTTATTTTGTATATAAAATGTACATATTTTGAGTTTTTCTTACTCACTGTAAACAGTTTTGATTATTTCATTAAAGAAATGTCATTTATCAAACATAATAGTTGTCATTTTCATAGCTCACTTTAATAATGTTAACTTTTCCATATTTACAGTAACTAGTTTAACTAAGATATTCGACGTTTAATAACTCAAAAACGGTATATGGTAGGGGTAACATATGGTATGTTTTTGAAATCAGGAGCAGAGAATCATTTCAAAAATATAATAATATGTACGGTATCCTATTTTAAAAAAATATATTAATTTTTTTGTATCCACTGAAATCTGCACGCTACTGTAATTTTGATAGCATTTTGACAAAATTCAGTCATAACCACACAACTTTTATTTTAAACTATTTTTCTATAAGCAATAATAACGATGATAAGTGGTGGGTAATTTATAATGGATAACCTTGTACATGGACCATTTATTCAACGATTCGTCCGAGTTTTTGAACTTTTTCAAGGTTAAAAGCCTTACAATTTTGCTGCTGATTCTATTTCAACAACCAAAAAATTGTCCAATATTATCTATAATCTAGGTCCTTGAGGCAGTGACCAAAATATTTACGAAAATAATGGGATTCTTTGAACAAATACAATCGGATTTTGGACTACAACAAATTAAAACAATTCACAAACATCAGCAGCAAAATTGTAAGGCTTTTAACTTTGAAAAAGTCCAAAAACTCGGACGAAACGTAGGATAAATTGTCCATGTACCTGGCTGAAAGTCCTCAAAAAATAGAAATAGGAAAGAAAGTTTTTTTCTGCTTTTTATTAAAGAAATAAGTTCTACTTTAACAGCCCAATATCACCTATAATCTAGGTCCTTGAGGCAATGACCAAAATATTTACGAAAATAATGGGATTCTTTGTTCTCTGTTTTTTATTGAAGAAATAAATTCTACTTTAACAGCCAAAATACTGTTCAATATCATTTAAAAATTACTATACTTTCTTATATTAGGTATAAGAAAGTAAAAAATTGAATACTCTCGCTATATTTTCTTCAATTACTTTGCTGCATGCCACTAACCCTCTTTTTGAATTATTTTCCTATATATTCAAATAAAGGAGCTATACGAGTAGAGGACTGATGCATTAATATGACACACTCTATAGAATTTTTGCTGTAGAATGAAACTCAAATCGTTGTATTTGTGGCATGTTTATTTCGAAATGTCAACTTTTTCAATACAAAATATTTTATTTACGTTTAACCATTTTTATTTTCATGTTAATATTGTTTAAGGTGTGAGACATTTTTTAGATTAGCAAAAACATTTTTTCAAAAAACTAATGTCTCGTTAATCCTTTTGCCGCAGAGGTTTATTTAACAATTTATATTGAACAATTTATGGGATATAACAAATAAATAATTATAGACAATATATAATAATTAGTGTTTCATTATAATCAGAATTTCTAAATATAATTATATAAATAAAACAATGAATATAAAGGATGTTCTGAAACTAGTCACTGTCAATTTTGTAAAAAAAAATCAACAATATAAAATGAAGACCTAATTGAATTAAGTTATGCCTTGGTTATGAAACGTCAATCCACGACTTTTTGCATTAAGACGTACACCGTGTGACTCGAGACCAAATTAAGCTGGTCTTTTACCACAGACGATGGCCATAAATTTCTTATCTTGCAACAGAGCTTGACGTTTCTAATTGCTTTTTGTTTGTTATTCTTGTATAGCTAACTGCCGTACAATGTTCGCCGATATATTATTAATTTTAGACGTATTATTTGTTGAATTTTGCAGTCTCATGAGGTTTTTACAATTAATAATAATTGAACCATTTATCAAATACACACCAGCCAATGTGTTTGTTTAAAATCATGCTTGTACTAATAGTCTAGGTTCATTTCTCCAAATTTGGACTCCTGGAAGCAAAACATTTTTTTTTAAAACACATTTTTATGGTAAGTCGACCCCGCTGATCCCTATAATCTTGGTTTTCATCTTGAAATCAGGGATGAACCGCTTCAAAAGTACCCCTAAATGTACCAATATTTTTTTAATTTTTCATGAATATTTCTGTAAGGAGTAAATTGAAAGAAAAAAATCAAAAGACTTGAAATGTAGTGTAGTGTAACTTACCCAGGTCTCTACAATACGTGGTTTCTTTTATTTTATTTGGCAGTAATCGTCTAAAATAAACCTCTACGTGTTTAACATATATAATTTAAAATTTATGTAGAATGCACTGGTTACTGTCACATTATAGGGAGATTTGAGGTAAAGAAATAATACACGACATCATATTTGAAACACCTACTTATTTATTAAACAGTAAACGGAAATCAGCCGATAAACGTTTAAATAAAAATAAAAAAAAACAATAATACTAAATAGTGCAAAGAGTAAGCAGTAAAAGTGCTGTACTCGACCTTGAATTCACGGGGAAAAGAGCACGGCAGAGAAACCCCGATCTCAATTCAAAACATCGAAAAGATACTGAAACATTTTGAACTTGATGTATTTTTCCTGTTCTAGTAGTTACAGTCTCACATTCGCACTTGAAACAAAACTGAAGGTGTTGTGTTAATTAGACGACTTAGTCGGAAGGTACTAAGGCCCCAGTACTGGAACTCGTAGCTATTGAGTTGAGGGTTTTGAGCAAAAATCAAGGCATAATGCACTAGATGTTTGGTCAAGCACGGGACAAAAACGTTAGTACGTTAAACAAGGCCCATTCAAATGAAAACTAACAATGTACTGATAACCAGAACAGAAAATTAATTAAAACATTTACTATACCCATCAGTATCCATTCGACGCAAATAAAATACATATTTGAGGTAGTAACACAAAATAAAAAGAATAAACCAACACAAAAAAATACTTAGCCGAACACATAAAATAAAAAAAAACTAAACACTTTGATAAAATACAAATATTGGATGTGACTAACAAACAGCAAAGTATTATTTAAAATTCCTACCTTTGGTAACACTCAGGAACTACACACAAAAACTCAGGACGCACGTCGCTTACTTACTATTTTAGTTTTTCTCCAGGAATCAACTGTGTGTTTTGTTTAACTTGCCGCCCACGCTCTAGGTCGCGGAAACTCTAACTGAAATTAATACAGGGTGGTTCCCTTCAGTAGGGTATAAAATATTTTTTAAAATGATGTGTGATGGGAAACTAAAATGAGGCATATTAAAAAAATCAACGAACTTGGAATATCTGCATGAAATAACCAAACCTGCTCTATGAGAGGTGAAATTCCTTTGACATCAGCCATAAATTAAGGTGAAAGGTGACACTCTACAACATTTAATCAGAATCACCAAATGTATATATGTACTATTTGGAGCAAGTACCACCTACGTTACGTGTCCACAATAAGAAAGCTCATTTGCCAAGTTTTCATTAGAGAAAGTGCCATCTTCTCGAACTATCCATATTTCCGAGGGTTGTATATTACCTATGTACACACTAACGTTCTTTCAGGATTAAGGCCAGTTTTCGCCCACCTCATACCGTTAACTCGTGGTTCTATAGAAATCATCTCTTGTTCGTGCAAAAATATTCTTTGTTCCAATCCAACAGCTATGCAAATGTCGACAATCGAAGTTGAAATGTTCTGATACGTATTCGTACTTGCCTGAATGCTCGAATGTAGATTAACTAACTGAACTAGATGAAAATTCTGATGAAGAAATTGATGAGTTATTCTCAACCTAACCTTTTATAATCTTTTTATTGAAATATTTAACATTGAACGACTTTATTTTATTTACTCATTTCTTAAACGCAAGCACTTGAATTGTGTTCTGCAGTTAGTAAATAACTGAATACCAATTTATAGAAGTACTTTTTCCAGTTTAAAGCACATTTTTGGTCGCTTGATAAACCGAAATTATCTGAAGCAGCGACGAGGTCCAATTACTCTTAAACCATAGGCTGTCAAAAATCAATATGATTTGCCTCTAGGAAAGATTTGAAAATTTAGAGAGTTACTAATGGCAGTGTGATCAATCCAACTAAAATAATTACAAGCATCTGGCATTTCTGGTTATACCGGAAGTCAATATCAACTTGCTTATTTTAAATGGAATACCCCACATATTTTAGGGTTTTCGAAAAGAGCAAAAAAATCAAAGTCAAAAACATGTAAGATACCCTATGCCTAGACCCAGCCGTTTCAGAGATATTTGACATTTTAAAAAAAATGTTGACAGGTGTAATGGTTTACAATAACCTTTATTTAACTTTCTTCGTGTAAAAGGTACTTATTTGCTTTTTCGCATGCAGAGAGACTATAAGGTGAGCTACGCTCTACAGTTTAAAGAAACTCAATAGTAGTATAACAGGTGTTCCATTTTTGACTATATTTTGTAAACCTCAAGCCGAAAACTTGCCTAAGTCAAATAGAACACTCTATATTTTTTTACATTAATTTACATAATTAAATTACTTTTTTTCTGATATAAGCATTGTGGGGGTTTAAGTTACAACTTTTAGAAATATTTGCGATTTTCTTAGAAATTTAAGAATTTTTACTAAAAATTTTATCAAATTAACCATGATTAGAAACAATCAGTAATGTCAGTCATTCTCTTATGTCAAAAAATGCCACGGCGTTTCAATTACACCCATGAAGACTTTTTGAATTTGTTTATAATTTATGCAGAATATTTGGTTTAAATTACATTTATTTTGAGAAAGTATGTATAATAAGATGTATACTTATTTTGAGGAAAAGAAATATCCGTAATAATAAATAACTTAAAAACAAATTAAGTTCCTCTTGGTAAAAGTTTAAAATATAGAGTGGAATGAGAAATAATAACTGGATTTTTTTTTGCTAATTATTATTTACTATCTTTTACAAATCTTATCACTGATAAGCATAACATATATCTTTTTAAAAAATTATTTTCCCGGCTATTTGCCAAAACGCTGAAACTTGGATTACAAAAAAGATAATATGCACATTATGTTCAGTACCCCTAACTCAATAATGTTGTTTTTAATTTCAACTATTCTGTTTAGTAAAATCAAAAATAAATAAAACAAAAGGTGCAGTTGAACACTCACTTTAAAAAACTCTAAAATATCTACCGACACGTGTTTCTGCTCATAATGTTCTACCAAAGATGTGATATTAAGCTTATTTTTGTTTTTGACATCTCGTATATGTTCTTTTTTCCTTGTTTTTAAATACCTACTTGTTTGATCTATATAACTTTTATTACAATTTTTATATGGTATTTTATATATTAAATAAATTTAATATATAAAATACCATGTAAAAATTGTAATAAAATTTATATAGGTCAAACAAGTAGGTATCTAAAAACAAGGAAAAAAGAACATATAAGAGATGTCAAAAACAAAAATAAGCTTAATATCACATCTTTGGTAGAACATTGTAAATTTTTAAATCATGAATTTAACTTTGACGAAACCGCAGTAATAGGTAAACAATCTAATCTAGAAAAAAGAAAATACCGTTCCTTTCTACTTGAAGCTTGTTTACTTATTACATAAACAACCATTTTAGTTCCCAAACACTTATTCATCCCTTATCTACAGTAAGTTTAACAGTGCTAAAAAATAATCTCATTAGTGTCACAGCCTCGACGAGAATAACATACATTTCAAGTAACATATAAAAATTTCTCATTTCTGTATGCGCCGATATACTGAGTATTTTTCAATAAACTCAATATTATAGCGACGAAGTATGTTCCTGCTATTATGTTTTTTTTTATGCACGAGAAACACTAAATTTTAATGTGAGTATTTGTTTATAATTTTTATATATCACTAGTCTATAACTAATTCTAAATAATAATTGAAGTGCCTAAAATAAGTGCATGTTTCCTACAATCTGTTATAGAATAATTAATTAAATGTTCAATATTATTTCTTCACTATTAGTTTGGATTAGAATTTATCACCCATATAGTTATAGAATAACTTGCAATCAATTTATTTATATCTTACAGTGCCCTGAGGATGGTAATAAATTATACCGAAACATCGGCAAGTTAATGCAGTAGTGTTTTAATTACATTGGACCTAATAACCCAAAAAATTTGTACTTAGTATTTAAATTGTGGTCTGGAAATTATTATTATAATATGATAATTGTCAACTTAAAGGTAACGTTAAATTAAATTATTTATTAGTTCCTTGTAGAGAGGTAATATTGAAATCCAGATATAGTTGAATAAAGATATATAGCTTGACTATATGTTTACTGCAGATAATTAAAATTTAATCAATTGCCAGATAACTAGGCAAGTATCTTTGCCAGAAACTAGGCAATACACTACGAGAGCAGCGTTTCTAAATACTAAGTAAACGTTCAAGTAAGCACTCAATACTTTAAATTTAGAAAAACCTTACGCTACTATTTGATAAAAAGTGTCTAGTTGGTAAATATATGCACTGGTATAAAATGATCCACCACAAAACAAATGCACCACGTATGGTAATTCTCACAAAGATTATAAACAAATAGGTTTCCTCCAAACGGGGTACCAAACTCCGAATGTCACCAGTCACCACTCTTCACAGAGCTATCAACGTAACCAAGTGACCTAAAACATCAACAGACATAGACAGAAAACAACAAACTACGATACAAAATGGATACATCCGTTACAGGGTAAATCTTAGATTTACAATAAACGAAAGTTAGTTTAAATTAGAACACGAAATTATTAAAATATCAGAGGAATATTAGATAAATTGTCAACAAGGTACAATAAATATCGATACTAATCGATATTAATGATGACTGTTCCAAAGAACAATCAACAAGGTAAATACGGTACAATATTAATTATCAAAATTACCTCAATAGTACGTTAAGTCAATATTGCAACTTTTTAGATAATGATCATAAAATTACATGATAATGCTAGAAAACATAAAAATGTTGCCAGACCGCTGAACTACAGGTGTTGTCTTTAGCACGCTACACTAGTAAGAAGGAAGTAACACCATAGTGATCTGCTACCTATACTCGAATATATTTTGGAAAGAGACAAACATTTGAGAGTACAAGTGCAAAAATCTACAAAACCAACTGTTCCAGTAGAAATCAGTGGCGCCATCTGGACTAGACCGGCAGAAACAATTCTTCACAGAAAACGACAAACTGGAGTGAAATGGTTTGCAATTTCGTTATAAAAATTCAACTGACATATCAGACGCTTACTTCTCCAGAAGTATGGATTAATTGTTTTAATTGTTATAAGATATTGTTAACCAAAAGTAACATGAAGAACCAGTAAAGTCTTCACCAATGCCTTATGTCAAAAGTGACATAACAATTGGTCTTTCCCGATAAAGACCTGGCAACACCACTAAATACGTATTTTCCATTCAAAAAATTTATCAGAAAAAGTTAACTTTATAGGTTGTTTCGGAAAGAATATAGATTTACGGGTTTATTACTTAGTTAAAGTCACTATTTGCTTTTCTGACAAATACCGTATGTAATGTGGGTGGATCCTCCTCATTTCATATTTAAATTTACGCCAAATTACTCATATGAGATTTATTTCAAAATATTATAGAAAAGTTATTTACGTAAGAATACAAGAAAATGATTCTTTACTGGAAGATATGGCAATTTCCAGAGTGAGCTCCTGTGAGTACTAGAAGTCAGTGAATCCAATGATCCCGGGTGTTTTGCGTACAATATTTTTTCTGTAACCATTCTTACTAGTTTAAAAAACTTTTTAACTTAAAATTATTTGCAAACATAATTCATAAAATTCAACTGACAGATGTCAAGCGCTTGCTTTTAAAGAAGAATGGTTTAATCATATTTAATTGTTATCAGTTTACTGTTGTCAACCAAAAATGACATACGGGATGGGTAAAGTTTTTACCGATCCCTTATGTCACTTTTGGTGGGGGCTAGACCAATAAATATGTATTTTCCACTCAAAAAACACTTCATTTCCTAGACAGTGAGGAAAAACATTTTTTTTTACGTAAGAATTACTCTATTACGTGTCCATAAAATTCGTTTCACTAGAATTTTAAGCAAGTAAGTTCATTTGAATTGCGGTTTTCTCAAATTCATAAAATATTCACGTACAGATATCTTACTTAGCATGGTAGTGCTCCTGTCATTAAAAACGATATAGTCCTTTCATCTAATATAAGCACATCAAGCTTAGCATAGGCGCGCGGTATTATATAAATATATTTTGTATACTTATAATGCACTGCGCGCCTATGTTAGAAGATTATGCACGACGGAAGGTCGACAGAGTGTCGCTCTGCGAGACCACTTAAACAATTTGTTATATGCTTATATGAATAAATGGAGTATAGCATCAATTTATTTCCAGACATATAAAATTATAGCCACTAGAATTGTCCTCAAGGACCCGCTTATAAAACAAAAAAATCTTTGTTAGTACTCAGGCAATTAGGTTTGGATGTTTTATTTGTAACATACTGCTTTATATACATCTTAAATTTAAAAAAAAATGGCTCATATTATTAAGGAAATGATTATGTGGTATGTAAACTATTTACATAATGTATAGCATATTTGTAGTAAAGATATATTTACCATATAGAAACAGGTGCTTTAATTAATAAAGCAACAAATCAGACCACATGCATTATTGAAAGAATAAATAAGTATTATTTATTGGTTCTGGTTTGCCTTTATACTATTATACACGTTTGACAAGTTACACATGTTTTATACGATCGAACTGCTTCTATAGATTTTGCGTTGGTTAAACGATACGTATTACTGATAACTTCTATTATTTAGATAATGTTGATCTTTGGAGATACCTACGTGGGTCCATATCTTTATGAGTACCACCCATGTATTTCTGTTTAATATGATCTGATCATTTTAATTTTATATACATGCATTAAAATTTCAATATATTCTACCTCGCTGGATATCTTGGATAATATTTAGCAATTACTAATTAACCTCAAGGTCACTATTTTAGGATCTAGTTTTTACTTTTAATCTACACGTACCCCTTTTTATTTACAAGAAAAATATAAAGCAATTTCTGTTGAAAACAAATGTGTGATACATAAATTACCATCGAGTATCAAATAGAATAACAATGAGATCAAGCGCCTCCATTTTTATATGTCTTGTGATAACAAGTAATAAGTGTACGAAATCAGATAAAGGACCTTGATGTAAATTTTCTTTCTGAGTTCATCAAGATATCTATTTGGATTCAGGAAAAAAATTTCAAAGATAAATCAACTCATCATATGTAAGCTTGACACAACAACAACACCAATTTAGTATATTCACCTTTATTTTAATTTGAAAACTTCACATTAACAAAGATTAGTAGAATAACAATTTTCTAACGCACTTATGAGTCAGTCTATAGGTATAATAATCCCAATACACACTCTTGCTGCATTTCGCCACCAAAGCCAGAATATTGCTGACATTAACCTATTCAGCACGGTGAAAAAAGAAAACAATATTAATTACTGTTTTGGGTGTTCTTCTATTTCCTACAATAGTCCAGGCTATAAATCTTCTCATCCTCGAAGAGCAGATAGAACAAAAAGAGAACGCAATCGTTTAAAGAATATTGGCTTATGAGGATTTCCTCTATACTTGCATGATTTCAGTTTTTGTTGTCGGAACTAGCGCCTTGCTCTCTATCACTTTCAAAGCTTGTATTGCTCCGAAGCACACACATCCATATATCTGCTGTTTGACCTCCAGGAACCTTATAGGTCCGAGATCTCATAACGATCATTACCAAAAACGTTGGTAATGACGAACGGACCATTGTATTTCGGTAATAGCTTTCTGTTTTCACCATTAACACTACAAATTGTTTTCCTAACTAGCATTTGTTGGCCGACTTTGTACTGAGCGGCCTTAACCCTCTTAATGTCGTACCTCTTCTTATTCTCGGACTGCTAATCTGCAGTTTGTCTAACGACTTCCCTCGAGTCATCTCCAAGTCAGGACGTTTATGTCCGACATAAACCTCCGTTTTGATCCGAAAAAGACTTTGTAGGGTGTTTTGCCAGTTGTTATATTAACTATGGAGTTCAAACCCCACTGTATAGCGCGAACATGAATGTCCCATCTTTCTTCCTCTGAAGTAGTGGCAGCTAGAGTGTTTAGGATCATGTGGTTGTACCTTGCTACTAGTCCGTTTACACGAGGGGTTGCGGAAGCATTAAACACTATCTTAGTTCCCACTATCTTAGTTACTGCGGCAAAAGTCCTTGAAGGATTGGTTTGTTTGGCAAGACCCTCTATGGCGGATGATTCGGTCTGTTATTCTGAATAGTTCAAAAATTGTCTGCAGCATGTTGATCAACGGATCTGTCTTGGTCGATTGTATAGCCTTCATAGATACAAATTTTGTGAATACATCAACAGCCACTATAAGATGGGTATTCTTTCTTTTGATCTTTACAAATGAGCCTAGATGGTCGATATATATAGTGTGCATTGGAATTGGTTCAGCAGTGCTTGCTGTTTACCAGACGGCTCCACATTATATTGACAATCCAGACATCCCTCATGTATCTACTGACATAGCGGCGCATACCTGGGAACCAGTGGTTGTCAACTATGAAAGATAGTGTCTTATCTAGGTCAAGATGACCCTTTCCATCATAATGAAACGTAACAATTTGCTGTCTGGCGTACCTAGGAACAAGCCATCTTATTCCCTCCGTTGTTTTTCATTATATTCCATTATTCACAAATTTGTAATCGTTAGGAAGATTTTTTCTTTTTTGTGAGAGGGTTCTCTAGTTAGGACTTCATGAATGTATTTACAACGGCTATCCTGCATTTGTGCGGACTGAATCCAATCGTTGTTCTCGATGTTGACTAAAAGAACGTCAAGCTGGTCAATATCGCCTCCTTCACCTACTGGATTTCTGCTCAACACATATACGGAGCCATCTTACAACCTGGTAGGTACCCAACACTAAACTGGAATTCCTGTGTGAGTAACTACCATCTGCCGATTCTCGGTATTATGTCTCTTTTCGTCAGTGAGGTTCTCAAAACGTTACAGACTGTAACCATTTTAAATTTATTCCCTACCAAGTTTTGAGGCATCACTATCTCGACTAGGCGGTTGTAAATCGCTAAAATAGTTCGAGACGTTAGCACCATTCAAGGGCTGATTCTTTTCATTAAAATAAAACAAAAAGTTCATATTAAAATGGGCCTGAAAATTATTTGTTATGAAGATACAGCCCTTGAAAATCAAAAAGCCTGTTTTCGGCAAATCAAAAACTTTTAGGAATAGGCGTTCCTAATTAAAGTTAATATTTTAGGGTAGTTTAGTGTCCGTGTTAATTCTTATTTTGTCAATAACTTTTTAACCCTTTAATTATTCGCATGTTATTTTTAATACAAAGAAGGTTGTCTTGTCGAAGTTGATTTGTCTAACTTTTACGAGATAATTGATGTTTGATTTGTCTGTGCTGCAAGTGCAGAAAATTGTTTAAACATTTTTAAAAATGCTTGATTTTCGATTCCAGGTTTTGGTTTTGTTAACGAAATTATAATTGTTGGTTTGGTGAACGCAACGCATAAGAAATATTTGGTTGAAGCAAACAAATTGTACGTCACTTGACCACGATACAAAACAAAAAGAGAAAATTCAAATTAATGTAAATGTAATTTTTACCAATAGTTAAAGAAAATTAGATTAAACAACAATTAGTTAATTAAAGAAGTCATTTAGTTATACCCTTATAAGTAGAGTTCCCCAACGTCCCTGCTTTCAATAACGTTACACGTACTTTCCTGCATTTAAGTTGCCACAGATTGTCAAAAAATAAAGTAAATACGTATTATCTACAGGTACTTTACTGCTTACATTTTACATGTCACGCAGCGAAGATAATGGCTGAAACTGCGAGCCAGTGAACATTTGCATGAGTAACACAGTTTCTGTGTTTTCTGCTGAAAAACATCTCCTTCGTGAGGTAAACATACGTGTGTAAAGATTGATGATGATCTTTCAACATTTACAGAAGTAGTTGTAAACTTTCTAAATTACTTGCAGAATATTCCTTAATCGTTAGCGAGACAACAGACAACTATTAATAAACCATGACTAGGATCGCGAGTAAATCGTACATGACATAAAAACCAGGAAATGATCGAAGACACCTGGCATATACATATAAAGATATGATAAATGATATACATCTTTTAATTTGGAGATTTTGTAGTATTCAAAATAACACGAGCAATAAACATTTCCCTAAACACACAACACTAGTAATATTTAGAGTTCTAGTAAATTAGCAGCATTTGTTTTAGATGATCAACGTCTACTGTGGCAAAAGGTGCATACTTAATGTATATGAAGTTTTTCAAGGAGGACACTTTTATTATTATTTATATTATTAGATTAAGAATAATCAACCTCTTTACCGGTAAGGAGGTCCACAGTACCACACAGTATAAAAAACCCGGAGCTATTTTGTAAAATGTTTTAAATTTATTTTTCACACATTCCGCTGAATCTCCTGAAAACTGAAAATTAACTGGCACAGATCGAATACAATGTTTACTGCGTTAACTATTGCATATTCATGTGAATTAATTGTACATTCAAGGTTCCTTATTGACAAATAAATCCTTGATATTATTGACAAATAAATCCTTGACATTATTGACAAATAAATCCTTGAAAAATGACTGTAGATATATTTCAGGTCTTTCTGAACAACTGGGCCATTAAACGCTTCTGAACGTATAAAATAGAGAGTGCGTCATTTGCATTTAACAACATACCATCTTAAAGAATAGTGATGAAGATTTTGAGAAATTAATTAATAATAAGTTTTTTTTTAATATTGTTACTTGTTTGCTAATCCCACAAACACCTATACTCGTAGATTCATTGATTAAAAATCCAAGTAACACTTACTACTTTATTAACTAAGTAATAATTAACAACAATAGATAAATGTCTAATTACTGTCTTAACTGTAATCACAATTAAACACAACTTAAGACTGACTCTCGGCCCACCGTGCACCTTATTTATACATCCATTCACCGCGCTCTAGAACATCATTTCCGGCCATTCTTGTACAATTCTAGTCCCATCTTTTCAGTCCACACAGTCCAGTGGCTTAACAATACAACCTCTTTATTTATTCTGGTTAATATAATCTTAATCTTAGAATAAATTAAAAAAAAAAACGAAAAGTAGTGAGCACCGTTTGGGAGTAACTGCGGGAAGCGGATATTACCGCAAGCTGTTACCAAAGATGTTCTGCTGATCTGTATAACGAAGTCAAGTGCCGCAGTGAAAGGGTTAAATTTGCGCTTATGCAAAAATGTGTATTTTTCACCATGGTGTATATCTATGTACGATATGTACGGACCGGAAATGTACAATTTACTCGCGATCTTTAAACATAACTTTCCTTGTAACCCGCGTTTGTTCTTAAAATGTCATTACACCGCTTACTCAGTAGTATACCGGGGGCATCTTTTAGACTTTTTAATTCATTCAGTACTTTGTCAGTGAGATTTCAAAAATCTTCTATTGACAATGAATAATTTTCTAATTGTCTAATACTGTCCAGTACCACGGTATAACAATTATGAATCACATATATTACCTTTTCTACCTTAGGATTGTTAAGATGCTTTTCAGTCTCAGAGAAGGCTTTTAATTTACTCGGATTTAACTGCAGAATAAAAGTTTCTTTTTTTAAACTACTGATGATTTTTTACAAATAGTAATAAATACAAGATTTCAAAGTCGTAATCACCCACTTTATATAATTGACGAATAACTAAAGTAGATACACACACATACACACTTCTTGATGATTTATAAAATTTGTATCATACAAAGAGAAGTGATTTATTAACAGATTCTTAATGCCACATCTTTCCTCCGCAATATTTCAAAGGTGCTTCACCTACAATGCTATCAAATTATACGACAACTTAGATGAAAACCTAAAATTGAAAAGTGTATATTCCTTTAAGAATGCAATGCTTTATTAGAAGAGCAGCTGCTAATGTAAACTTAGATAGATTTTGCAATGTGCGTAAGCGAGTATTTAATAATGTTATGTGTATATATTATGTGTGTATATATATGTATGTGTACGCTACTGAACGGGTATATTCACTTTCATAAATTCATGTTAGAATTATGTTAAATTAATTTATTTTCTTGAATTTTATTTATTTATATATTTTTTTGTTTCCTTTAATGTTTATAATGAATGTATGTGTTAAATATTTTTCAGAGAGGTTAAATAGTAGAATAGCTCTAAAGTTAAACTTCGCCTCTCTGTGTTATTAAAAATGTATATACTGCATTATTTTTTCTTTAATAAAGTCGATTATTATTATTATTATTATTATTAAGCTTTAATTGTGATTGCCCACTAGTAATAGACTTTTAACAAATAAATGAACGGTATTTTTGAGGCCGTCGCGTATGCCATTCGCAGACCGGTTTGTGGTTATTTTATTCGTCAGTGTGAAGTAGGTACACGCAATGCCAACAAGACTAGAGTCTAGCGCGACCGTTCTACTCTGGCTCCGAGACTTGCGCATGCTTAATCTGCAAGTTTATATCAGCTGATAGCATAATACAAGAGTTGAGGTTATTTGTGGTGTGAATTGTATTTTGTTAAAAAATAAGTAACAAAAACATCGAACCTCAAAACCGTTTATTTAAAACAAGAAAAATCAAAGAAAGAAAGAAAACTGGTAATAACCAGTTTTCCGCATTAAAGCCAGATAATCTTGAAGTGGATAAAGTTGCAATAAATTTGTTATATTTTAAATAATAAAAAACTTATATAAATAAATATGTATTATTTAATGTTATTGATAATAATAACTAAATAAAATTGAATTATACACATAGTGAAATAGCGTTTCTTGTTCCCAAAATAAAACTGAGTTAGCAAAATGTAATTTCGATCATATTTCAACCACTGGAGAGTGCAAGGTACAAGGTTACTTTTCATTGTGAAGACATAGGTAAATCTTAACAATTTAAGTTTTGCTTAAAATTAATAGGTAGATATGTAGCTAGAGGCAGATCTCAGCTAGCAGTAATAGTATAATAAATATAGTTTAAAAAAAACTAAAAAAACACGCTTTTAAAGCACATCAAACTAAAAAGTGAAAAATAATTATTAATATAAACTGAAAACAATAATGAACGAAAAATACTAGTATTATTGTGAAAAAAGCGTGGGTTGCTCGATATACGAAAAATATGGCACAAAGCGCCCCACGCTTTTTTCACAATAATACTAGTATTTTTCGTTCATTATTGTTTTCAGTTTATATTAATAATTATTTTTCACTTTTTAGTTTGATGTGCTATGAAAGCGTGTTTTGTAGTTTTTTTTAAACTATATTTATATTGCTTATTGATGCTGATTTTATAACATATTACGATCCTACAGATATTTCTGAAAAAATATATTTTTTTATTTCAGCCGTGGGATTTGAACTCACGCCCGAGGAGTCTGTCGTTTCGCGTCGACTGCCTTAGCCGGCTCGACCACCGAGCTAACTGACAAATATGGAATGTACTTACATATTAAGCCTTTGCTCTCACGCAGAGGATACGTGAGGAAAGAACTGGCGATCCTGATCAGGATAATGATATAGACTTATCAAATTATTGAATTGTTACCGGTTCTTCGTAAGTGTACAAAGTTTCAATTAAATCTGTCCGTTTAAAGTGGGTCAAAATCGAGTCCAAAGAGTCTGTTACAAACAAACAAACAAACAAGCAAACAAGCAAGCAAGCAAGCAAACATACAGGTCAAGCTAATAAATGCGTGTTAAAAATACCGATCATTGACTGTGAGTACCCTCAATAAAGAATATGAAATGCTAACACAAATTAATAGTTATAAATATATCTAAAACTAAACTAACAAATATTGCAGACATGATAACAATCTTAAAGATAATATATTTATAACTCTCCTGTTCATTTGTATCTAGGTGTATAGATTTCTCTACTTCCAAGTCTTTTAATGTGTCAAAATAGCTTGCTTTGAAATAATTTTTAAAAATGGGGAAATGAGCTGCTGTAACTCTAACATCACAAATGAATAAACCTAATAATTTCTGATGCATTTCTGTACACTTGCGCAAGCTACAGTTCTGTACGCATGCGAAAGCCTAGGAGCTAAGTGGAAACGGTCGCCCTAGACTCTAGTGTCAACAAGGAGGATCTCAGAATCGTAATAAGTTTATATGTGATAGTAGAGTACAAACGAGTTAATGGTAACCCCATATACCAGTGTCAATCGCAATGTAATAAATTAGAAAATGCTCCAACAGAGCGATCTTTACTAATAAAGGTATAATAATGAAAATACCAAAGTATTCCAACAGAGACGTGAGATTAATTTACAAATAGGTCTGCGAATGGTATACGCGATACTTGTTTCATTTATAACTGTTGATTTAGAAAATATTTATAAAGTAATATCTCTTCTGTTTGCGATTTTATTGCCGTTTAAAAACGGGTTCAAAGATTTTATGTCCACCAGGTCAAAATTTCCAATTTTAATTTTATATTTCACTTACTCCTAAAAAAAAATACTCAGTATTATGCAAAATCCAATTATTTTTGCATTGTTTTTTGCATAAAATAGGATTATTATCTAAATATTGATAAAAGCTCATCGATGTGTATGAAAATACAAAACATATTCACAAGCACTTATTAGAGAAATTACCCTATACAATTTTGCAAGAGTTTATATATTTTTATTTTATACCTTGAAGGCAAATTCATCTCATTCATACTAAAATTCCATAAGCTTCTTTCACTACTTATTTCTGACGTGTTTTATACAGGAAAGATTCATTTTCTTTTGAGGTCTATCTCTTTCAGGTCACGTGAACATTTTGAACCCTCCAAGCTATTTAGGCTTTGCGAACGCTGCAGTATGACAGACACCAACGCCTTCACCAACTCTTAATCAGGAAATTTAATTATCCACACTCGAGGCCATTTCAACTGCTAATAGACCACCCTGATGATATCGAATAATCTTATTAATATAATTTATTTTGTTGTGGTTTGTCTTAAGATTTATTATTTTAATTGTATTTCCTGCCGCACTCAGTGGCGTACCATAGCTTTTTAGTATCTGAAGCTAGCTATTTCTTGTGGCCCCATTTTTAAACTTACTTTGGACCAAAAAAAAAATAATACACAAAAGTACACCAAGAATCTGCTTGCAACCACAAACCTACATGATATAAATTTATTATATTTCAATTATTTTGAATAATATAATTTTATTTTGCTGTATCAAAACTTAGCTGATGTAGACTGGACATAAATTATGTACGTAAAATCAATCTTTGATATATTCTATACAAAATTATATAGTATTTTTACAAATAATTTTTCCAGGAAACAAAAAGTTCTGGGTTTAACAAGCAAATCATTCATGATCTTAAGTTAAGATGTAATAAAATGGTTCTCTTCTAGATCGTGAAAATTTTGAACAATTATAGATTAAAATTAAACAGGTTATCGACCGCTCTTACAAAGCATGCATTAAAAATATAGAACACGGTATAACTAAAGAACCTAATCAGTGTTGGTCTTTCATAAATTCTTTAAGAAAAACGAGCCCCATATATGAATATCAAATTATTGATAATTTTTAACATATTGTAGACACTTTTGCTTTACACTTTTCTAAGTTATTTACTTCACCAAAAAGCATCATTCCTGATGAAAGTTCAAGTATAAATATAAACTCTTTTAATATAATATTAGTTCTGAGGACGAAGTAATGAGAGCTATCAAAAAGCTAAAACCAAAAATGATGATGAGGCTTGAACAAATTCCTGCTACCTTAATTAAAGATTGTGCTGCCGTTTTGGTTAAACCGTTGATAATAATACTTAACCTAATATTCCATGTTTCCATGTCTGCGGAAGAACTCTCGAGTATGTCCGATTTTCAAAAAAGGAGTCAAAAATTAAATAACAAGTTGTAGATCAATAAAAATAGTTTACAATTTCGGGAAGTGTTTAAAATATTTTTATACTTTATAATATATAATCATCTGTCTGGTATGATATTAGTCATCCAATATGGATTTTTGAGTGGCAGATCCACAGTTTACAACCTGAAGTGCTTAAAATAGTGGAGTGAAAATAGTAATTTACAAAATGCATTTTTGTCAACTAGCACCACTATGCGATTCAACTGTATTAAGCCCTCAATTTAAACGCCTACGAAAAAAAAATAGACGAGAGTTAGACAATTTCTTCACATATCAGTACGTATACTTTTTACTATAGTGTGCCAAAATTTTACGAAAATAGTTTTTACAGTTTTTGAAATATTGAATGATCATGTAAAAAATGTACCCAATTTCGGTATCATTTTCGATATAACGGTATTTGCGCATTAATTTCTCAAAAACTAACTGACTAAACTACTGGAAATGTTTATGAGTTATAAATTGGACCTTTCTGTAGACTTGTCGTCTTTTGCAAAAATAAATGACTTTTAGTTGTTCAGTTATTAAAAAAGAAATGTTGCTAATTGATATTTTCATTATTATCAATATAATTAAAATACTTTCACATAAGATAACAGTTGCATAACAAATGGCGAATCTATGAATAACCTATAGTTTTATAAAAAAAAAAAAAACTAAATATCACAAGAAAAACATTTATTTTTTCAAGTATCTTGGACCTTCCGTTGGGATTTTTTATATATTAATTCTCCAGACACTGAACCTATTTGCTGTAAAGAAATTTTACTTATAAATTGTTTCGTTTAAGGTATACAGTAATGCCATAAAATATTTTTAAAATTTTTCTGTTTTTTTTCTTTTTTAATTTTTCACATAGTGTGAAAATAAACATATATTTTTATCTACACTCCAAATTTTGTTCGAATATCTAAAAAATGCAGAAAATTATATGTAATTAAACAATAATGTGTCAAGATATCGCGTAAATAAGTACATTTTTAGATATAATAATGTGAAACTTGCTAAGTTTAAATAATAAAATGTTAAAGCTATTATAGAATATTAACATATATCCAAGATATAAAACCTAATTCTTCCAAAATTTTTAGACCGTTAGTTTTTTTGTAATTCGCACTCAAAATGAAGGCTCAATATATTTGAATTGCATAGTGTGTTAAAAGTTGTCTATGTGGTGGTAGATCATTTGAGTTCATCTTCTTTCCCCGCAATGACGTCAAATAAAAAAATTATAGAAATTAAAAAAAAGACCTCGCCCAACACTTTTAATAAATTAAAATAAATATGCAACTCTTTTCTACTTTCCAATCGGCCTAGGAAAGCCCGCGCGTCAAGGGAAAGTATTGCCGATAAGTCGCCAGCTTTCTGCGAAACCGTATACTAGAAATTTGATATCTTTCCCAATAGGTAGGTGGGGATACAAACGATCACAAAAATTGGCCATGCACTAATTTATTTATTTCATTTACGCTTAATTGTGAATGAAATGCAGAAATCTCATTCTTTCCGCGGGTCTTCTTTCCCCGACCAGACATTAGTTTCCTTCGGAAACTGCCCAGAACACACCACGTGGAGGTGGCTGCCCAACAAATGTTTTGAGATATAATTTGGTCGCTTAACCAAATTACAACTCTAAAGTTGGACACGTGACCAAATTACAACTGGAAATGTTTATTGGGTGCATATTACTGCATATCGTGCTTCTCCACCACCCTTTTCAACCATCCATCCATCTACTATATTTCCTCATTATTCTAGTTTGTAATCGCATTTTGTTTCAACGTTTGGAATCAATTTTCTGTCTAAAAGTCTTGTCCTTATGAAACCATCTGCAGCAACGGCAACACAGACTCTAATGATGCTTCCGTCACAACTTTAACACACCTTTCTAAACCTGAGTATGGCAAGGCCAGTTAAAAGAAGAGAAATTACAGGATAACCTTCATTTAGATTTGTCTCAAGATCCTCTTCAGTTAAAGTTAAGTTAATGTAGGTTCAGTAATATCACAATCCTACAAGGTAATTATTTCGATGTAGTCTTGTGTGAAAAAGTTTATTTTGGAATAATAATTTCCTTATTTCTTATTGTGAATTCTTCTTGGTCTTTAATGATAATATTTGCCTAACCACTAGTTCGCCAACATGTTTTCGGTCATCTGCAAGCATTTCTAGTAATAAGATCTATGGATTAATGAAAAATTTATTCCTTTTAATCGTATTATTTACGATTTTCTTTAAATCATCTCAGGTATCGGCTTAGACCTATAGAACGCCATGCATTTTTTTATACAACTTTTATTGAGGGATTAGCCTTAATGTGGAACCACGTAGGGGCGTAAACTTTAGTAATAAATGAAATAATTTATCCAAGATTCTCTTATGAATTCGTTGTACTTATGTAAAACCTGAGAACTCTATTCACAGTAGTAAGCCATCTTGCATGCGATAATTTTCTAGGATTATGTGTTGCAAGACCTGCTGGAAATTCCAAAGAATACACAACTTTGTATATATCAAAGAGACATTTTTTGAAGCTTTCTTCCATATCTCTCATAATGTAATGAGAAATTCGTTATAAATTTCTTCTTTTCAGTCAGTGATTTCTTTTAGACTGATGAAGCCTAATATAACAATAAGGTTAATAATATTATATATGATTTGAGTAAATGTTCCAGACATTTACTCAAATTTAAAACATAAATACTTGAATATAAAATCTGCTTTTAAAATATAAATCCAGAAACAGTTAGAATAATTGTATGGTATTTTAGCACTTCTAGCAGACTTTATACAACTAATAGTGACATAATAATACTTTACTGGTAATCATAAAACATGTTTTACATATTGTATTTTTTATAAATTTCTGACCAAGGGAACTAAGAAAGATTGTCTCCAAAAAAATTTAAAAAATCACAGGTTAAATATGCTATATGCTATTAAATTATTGTATAATTATATTATATTATACTATAGACAACTTTTAACATATAGTGCTATTTGATCAACTAAAAAAATATATTTCACTCCTTCCTAATGTACAGGGTGATCATTTTGAGTGCCTCACTCAATTTCATTTCCCCATTTTTCATCTAGGAAAAAAAATCAAAAGCAGTACTTACACATTTCTTTCTGAAGAGTCCGAATTTAAATAAAAAAACAATTGATCGTCAAATAAAAAGTTATGGCTAAAAATCTGAAAAATACAAAAATTAACATCCGATATATTAATGCTAAAATGAACATATAGTATTCCACTGATTATAAATGCGTATCAAATTCATATTTTTCACTTCCGGTTTAAGCGGAAATTACTTCAACTTTTTTTTATGCGATACGCTCTGTACATTCAGCTCAATTTAAAGAACACTTCTTTCTGAATCTAGCAATATATAATGTACTATCACTAATTTTCTTATTGAATTAGATATTGGGGTTTATATTTAAAATAACACAAACAGTTGTATCTTGTAAAACAAGGCCATTTATGAAAACAAATAAAAATATACACAACACAGAAATTGTTGGAAAACTTTACCATTTTCCTGCAACCAGTGGTGATGGCGATTGACCAAATTCTCTCTGCATCTGCTTGAAATAATTGGGTTGTTAATTCTATTTCTTGCTGAATTCTTAATTTTATCAAACGCCTTTGACTTCTTTTGCACAAGACAGTAATGTTTTCGAACATTTATTGTAAACAGAATATAGACAATTAGTTTAGTTCCTGACAGAAATAAATTGTTTAAATATTTGTATGTTTCCATAGATGATCTAGTTTTAAAAAAACATATTATTGTGTTATTTTAAATATAAGCCCCAATATCTTAATAAATATGAAAGATAACCATAATATATTATACAGGGTGGCCCAACAAAAACCTAATATGGGGGTTTTGGATGATAATATCGTAGATAGAAATAAACGCTCGGACGTCAGTTTTATTTTGGAGGGGAAAAACTGGTTTTCCAAGTTTCAACATCATCTCTTCAACGCTCGAGCGGTGGGATAAGCAATCCCTAAAATTTGAATAGGGAAGGAGGGGCGAGTCGTACATCATTGGAAAGTCCCTTGAATTCTCTAAATAGTGGTATGCAGTTATTGAAACTTACAATATGTACCGTTTTCCAAAAAACATAGATTTATTTATGGAAAAATAACTGTGAAGTACAATCTAGCTACTTAAATTATCACTTTAATAGATGCTTGAACTTCCAACTTCCAGCTTCCATGCAATATACAGAACGTTCTCATACATTTTGAAGCATTTCGGGGGTGATTTAACGACATTCGTTTGTGATTCATTGACGTAAATCTTCCAATGAAGTAGGTGGAGTAGAACAAATTCTGCTATTCAAATGAAGCCACAGAAAGGAGTCTAATGGGGAAAGATCTAGTATCGTTCTAGTATCGTGGGGGGGCATTCTGTGGAACCTCTCCTCTCAATATAGTGGCCTGAAAAGTGTTGATCTAAATACTAACATACAGGCAGAGCATACTGCGGAGGAGCGCCATCTTGTTAAAATATCAACTGCTCCTCCAAATAATTTTGGCAATTTTCAATAATGTCAGTCAACATGGGGTCAATTGTGTCCTCCAGATAAATTTGTCCTGTTAGATTGACTTCTAGGAAAAAAGGGCCAACGATACGATCCCTGAAAATTCCAGCCCAAACGTTTAATTTTTGGGGACATTGAGTATGTTGAAGAAGTATTCGGGGATTAGAATCAAACCAATAATGACAATAATGGCGATTAACCGTACCGTTTAAAAAAAGAACATTCATCACTAAACCAGATGTGGACTTTCAATCGTTCGCTTACTTACTACTTCGCAGAATTGTAAACGACGATCACCATCATCTTCATTCAGTTGATGTGTAAGACTAATTTTATAAGGGCGAAATTTGTGGGTTTTCAAAATACGTTGAGTACTAGTACGTGATACATCAGATACAGTTGCCAACTTTCTTATGCTCAACATGGCCCAAAATTACAACTTATGCCGTCTTATTTCTTATTGGCGGTTCGATGTTCCGTTTTTTATTTACTACAGATCCAGTGTCCTCGAATTTTTTAACCAATTTTGAAACATACTGTCGCGACACATTCATATTTTCATGTTGTTGATTGAATAGTTCAGCAGCCTTATTAGCACATCAATTGTTACCATAATAAACACCAATCATCTCAACCCTATGTACAATTGTATAAACCATTGTTGCTTTCTAGATTAATTAGAAGTAAGTCACGCACCACATAATAAGGTAAATCATGTTGTTAATCAAGTAAGAAATTGAAACTGAAATTTCGATTAATATTGTTACGCCACTGGACTGTGCAGACTGGTTAGATTAGGCTGGAATTGTACACGAACGGCCGGGAATATTCTGGAGTGCTCTAGACCGGGAGAATGCATGTATAAATAAGACGCACGGTGAGCTGAGATTTAATCTTAAGTTGAACGTGAACGAGTAAAGAAGTAATAAGAAAGAGACTTATAAGTGTTCAAGTGTGATTATAGTTAAGACAGTAATTAATCTATTGTTGTAAATTGTTAATTAGTAAATAAAGTAGTGAGTAAGTGTTACCTGGACTTTCAATCAACGAATCTACGAGTATAGGTGTTTGTGTGGATAGCAAACACGTAACAAATTGGTGTCAGAAGTGGGATTGGAAGAGAAATTTCTGGAATATTCGGAAAGGTTCTACAGTGTTCTTCTCAGAAATTAGTGGTAACACGAAGAATTTAACTACGGGATAGTGTTTGAGGACTATTTCTGGATTGAATAGTGATTTTAAAGTGGATTTTCGAGAAATTTCCAGAACATTCGATTTAGAAATTGTTGCAAATACGCGAGTGCCGCTAGTAATAACGTGTTGTAGACTAAGAAAAAGGGCTACTAGTGCAATTTCGGGAAAATTCTAGAACCTTCTATTTGGAAACTACAGGAGATACGTGAATTGTGTCGACGGGAACGTGTTGTAGACTTAAAAACAAGACTATAAGTGACTTTTAGTGACAGTTCTAGAACATTCGATTTGGAAACCACAGGAGATACGTAAACTGTGTTAACGGGAACGTGTTATAGACTCAAAACAAGACTTATTAGTGACATTTCGTGAAAATTCTCGAACATTCCATTGCACAATTAGTGGAGAGAAGTGAATTTTGTCAACACAAAAGAAGTATAGACTCTAAATAAGACTTTCTAGTGCTGTTTCGAGATTTTTCTGGAACATTCCACTATTAAAATAGACGTGATAGCAACATTTTACGGACTTTATAGTGTAATAAACTTTATTCTGATATTGATTTACGTGTCGTGAGTTAATGCCAACAACAAGAAGTATGGCGGAGAAGCAAACACAGGACATGCTTGCAGCATTGTTACAACGGATGGAAGAACAAGAAAGAAAAAGACAGGAAGAAAAAGATGACTTAAGAAAGATTATGGAAGATCAAGAGAGAAGACGACAGGAAGAAAAAGAAGAACAAAGGAAAATTATGGAAGATCAAGAAAGAAAAAGACAGGAAGATCAAGAAAGAAAAAGACAGGAAGAAAAGGAAGAACAAGAGAGAAGACGACAAGAAGAAAAAGAAGAACAAAGGAAAATTATGGAAGATCAAGAAAGAAGAAGACAGGAAGAAAAGGAAGAACAAGAGAGAAGACGCCAGGAAGAAAAAGAAGACTTAAAAAAAATGATGGAGGGCCTGGAAATAAGACGATTGGAGGAAAACGAAGATATAAAAAGAAGCCTAGAGGAACAGCAGGCAGCCATTTTCTCTCTCACTGAAAAATTTAAAGTCGATGTTATTGAAAAAGTCGGTGAAGTGGAAGAACAAGTCAGTGAAGTTAAAGAAAAAGTCGGTCAAGTTGAGGGAAAAGTCGGTCAAGTTGAGGGAAAAGTCAGTGTTGTTGAAGGAGAAGCAGCCCGGCTCAAGCAACAATTAAGGGAGAGGAGTGGCCAATTGGTACTGTCGTCTGGTACTAGGTTACAACCACCTTCCTTCGACGGTCAAAGTTCATGGTCAACATATAAGAGACAATTTGAGGCAGCTGCACGTTCAAATAACTGGAACGATGAGGAAAAAGCAACAGCATTGGTATTAGCACTAAGGGGCCAAGCATTAGACCTGCTCCAAACAATTCCTGCCGCACAGCAACAAAACTTTAGCATTTTGGAGGCAGCGTTAGAACTAAGATATGGCGACCAACATCTCGCCCAAGTATATCAGGCTCAGCTCAAATCACGTAGACAACGAGGTGGAGAAAGCCTCCAGGAGTTCGAAACTGCGGTAGAAAGATTAGCCCATCTAGCCTATCCTGATGCACCAATGGAATTTCAACAACAGTTAGCAGTTAGTACATTTATTGATGGAGTAAGGGACCAGGAAGTTAGGCGAATTCTTAAGTTGGCCAGGCATAAGCTTTGTAGTGAGGCTTTAGTACATGCACTGGAGATTGAGGCTGCCTATGAGGATACCACACAACCAAATCAGAGAGTACGAGCTGTGAGTGTGGAGGAAGACAAACCAGACAACACAACACAAAACCTGATATCTGATCTACACAAGATGTTGACCCAACTACTGACAAAATCGAACTCCCAGCAGAGACAAGACCAACAACGAAGTAGTGGGAGGCCGACTGGAGACATCCGTTGCTATATGTGTGGCAAATTGGGCCATATTAAGAGGAAGTGTCATGAGCTCAGCATTAAAGATCCGAGATAAACCCAACAACAAAGTAGTGGGAGACAGAGTGGAGGACGTATGCGCTGTTATAAGTGTGGCAGAGTGGGCCATATTCAGAGTAACTGTCGTCAGCGCATCCCTGAGAGAGTCGCAGTAATGGAGAAGCCGCAGGAAAACTGGCGAGCTGGTACTTCGCGGAATATAGCAGATGGCCTTTCCAAAAGACCGTGTCAGAAAGACTGCAAGCCTTCCTACCGTAAGGAAGAACAACAGAATGTACAAATAATGAAGACCGTTAAGATTGATGTTCCGGATTATTGGACAAAAGAGTCGTTAAGGAGAGCGCAGTTAAACGATAACGAGACTGGTCCTATTCTGAAATGGAAAGAAAGAGGGACCCGACCCGATTGGAAGGACATTTCAAATAAATCAGTGGGGCTGAAGGCTTTATGGGCACAATGGGATTCCCTTATAGTAGAGGATGGACTGCTGAAGAGAGCGTGGGAGAGTCCAGATGGGAGGAAAGTTACTTTGAAAATGTTAATCCCCAGGTGTCACGTAGCAGATGTACTTCAGCAAGTGCATAATGAAACGTCTGGCGGACATTTTGGCGTCAACAAAACCCTGACAAAAAGTAAGACAACGTTTCTACTGGGTAAACAGTCGTCAAGATGTGGAGGCTTGGTGCCGCCAATGTGAGGTTTGCGCGGCAAGAATGGGGCCACAAATAAGAAATAAGCAATATAACACCAGGGCTCCTTTTGAGCGAATTACTATAGCAAATGACCGTATGAAGGCTCGTTATGATCTTAAGGCTAATTCAGGAGGGTACCAGGTGGGAGAGTTGGTTTGGCTATATAACCCACAACGAAAGAAGGGCAGGTCCCCGAAGCTTCACCCGCCCTGGGAAGGTCCTTACACTGTCGTCACCAGACTAAACGACGTTGTATATAGAATTCAGCAAAGCCCAAAATCCAAGATGAAGGTGGTGCATATAGAGAGACTAGCCAAGTATGCAGGGAACAATGAATTGCCTGATCGGGACGTTCAGGCTTAAGGAGGGGGCAGTGTTACGCCACTGGACTGTGCAGACTGGTTAGATTAGGCTGGAATTGTACACGAACGGCCGGGAATATTCTGGAGTGCTCTAGACCGGGAGAATGCATGTATAAATAAGACGCACGGTGAGCTGAGATTTAATCTTAAGTCGAACGTGAACGAGTAAAGAAGAAATAAGAAAGAGACTTATAAGTGTTCAGTTGTGATTATAGTTAAGACATTAATTAATCTATTGTTGTTAATTGTTAATTAGTAAATAAAGTAGTGAGTAAGTGTTACCTGGACTTTCAATCAACGAATCTACGAGTATAGGTGTTTGTGTGGATAGCAAACACGTAACAATATCTTCAACTGTTTTAAATTCTTATCATAGGTAAAGAGAAAAACTTTCAATAAAACGTTCAAATTATCGTATTTACTGATAAAGTGAGTGCAAGATATTCAAACCAATTATACACTGACATACCAAAATTCAGTTTTTCGAAAATGGTACTCGTAAATTCCATTGTTTAGATAATTCAAGTGGCTTTCCAATGATGTACGACTCGCCTCTCCTTCCCCTATTCAAATTTTAGGGGTTGTTCACCCCACTGCTCCACGGTTGAAATGACGATGTTGAAACTTGTAAAACCAGTTTTCCTCCTCCAAAATCATATGTTCATTTCAGCATTAATACACAGGGTGTTAATTTTTATATTTTTCAGTTTTTTGGCCATAGCTTTTTATTTAATAATTAATTGTTTTTCATTTCAAATTTGGATTCCTCAGAAAAAAATACGTACCAGTACAGTTTTTGAATTTTTTTTCTAGGTAAAAAAATAAAGCAATAAAACCTATTGAGACACTTAATATGATCACCCTGTACATTATTTAAATGTTTATTTTTGTACAAGTTTTTAAAATCTACTCTTTATGTGCAAAGAACCCGCAGTTTTTAATACAAAAATGAGTTACGGTCGATTGGGTTGGGACTTTGGGAAAATCTTCTTCAAGTTATCCTGATCAAAAGTCATAATGGCCGCGAGTCTCAATAACCTCGATATTTAGACCTACGGACGATCGAAGTTTACTGGACGTCAGAATTCATTTCATTATACAATTCGTTAGAGAACGATGTAACGTGCCTCGCATCGTACTCACCTCTAGGAATAGCATTGAATCCAATATTCTAAGGTACAAATCGTTGCTTAAAGATTGTCTCACTAAAGATATTGTTAAGCTAGATGTTTGTCGCGATGGATAATCGTAAATTGCACTCACTATTTCATCACTCAATCCTTGATGAATTTTGCAAAAAAAGGCTAACAGATCTTTTTTTTGAAATATATCGGAGGGTTTCGTTGACTTCAACTAGGTCGAAAGAATACAAACCATTGAATTGCTCTTTTGAAGTCGGCGAAACAGCAATGAATTGGTCATCTGTGAATTCACTTTCATTTTCAAACTTATGTTTAGTTTGATACAATATTTCTTTTCGTAGAATATTCAGAAAGCTAAGTAAATCATTACCTCTTATTTTGATATGTTATTGACATATCTATATGCATCCTGAAATATATCAAGTGGACGCCCATTTTCGTTCAAATGATGAGCGCAACTTTTCGTCCCATTTTGTACATAGATATTTTTTTACACAAAAATATCAACTCTAAATTTTGTTCATAGTCGTACTAGATCATTTACAGTATTACAAATCAGGCAGGAATGAGAAGATGTCTGAGTTAGTACGTTCAATCTTAAGTAACTTCGCTCATTTTCCATCATTTGGATTTCTTGGACAATTGTACTATTACAATTATTACAAATTTGGAGTTTCATCATTAATAATTAAAGGTGGCCTTTCAGCTTCTGTATGCCTATTAATAGCTACTTCTAGTTTTGCAGTATTCATATCATCATTCAAGTGAACCATAGCACGGTGAACCAAAGCCCTGACACAAATGTAGCAGAGAATTTTATTATTCCCTCTATTCATGATAATATCACGAAGTAACCGGAGAAAATTTAAAAAAATAGGAGAAAATTTAACAAGATAAAGAAAATCTATTACAGAAATCTATTATACGTTGTAGAAGAAAGACGAAGATGCAAAAAAAACAATGCGAGAGAAACAAGAGGGAAAAGGCTGTTGAGTGAGGAAACGAATTCAGACTTACTGTTGTCTCCAAGCCTTGGAGAAATTGTCTCTAAAACTAAAAGTATTTAAACACAATTTGAGAGACTTTTCCAAGAGTCTGAACTCAGATTCTGAGGTTTTTAAACATCAATATCACTAACAGGAAGGAAGAGATTGGCCATTAAGAGGACAGATACCGAGGAGTCAGAAAATGTTAAAAGAACCAACGGAAAATAATCCTACTATCTCAAGATGGATGTTGAGATGTTAAAGCAGATGTTTTACAAAGAAAGAAACGAGGATGGTTCAAAAATATTCGATACATCAACTGAAAATGAACTTTTACATTTAATTATAGAGAAAACATGTGGTATTCAAGGAGCTAATCAAATATTTGTTAAATCACTCTGGTTTTTCAGACATATTCATTCATCATTCAGACAAGTTTATAGTGAAATGAATTCTGATGTCCAGTATACTTCGATTGACCGTATAACTAAAAAGCGAGATTTTTGAGAGTCGCGGTTATTATGACTTTTGATCAGGAACTTGAAGAAAATTTTCCCAAAGTTCCAACCCAATCGACCGAAACCCATTTTCTTATTAAAAATTGCGGGGTTCTTAAGTGGTATGATTCAAATGTCTTATTACTAAGTCGATTTTTGGAAAACATTACTCCTTAGAATATACAGAAGTAATATAAAAGGTGTTTTAATAAGAGCGCAAGATTTCAATCACGCGACAGTTTGTTTATCATGATGTCACAAAATTATGACATGCCAGGTCGATAGGAGACAGATGGGAGTTTGTAAACATGGAGCACTACATGATAGAGCAACGCGTCCTGATTGTTAAACATTATTATCAAAATGGTGAAAATTTGATTGCCACGATTCGGTCGAAATAATGTTCCTCATTCATCTCCTGTGAAAAAATAATCGAAAAATTCAAAAGTACTGGTTGGTTAGTGATGTGAAACACACGACACGAGCTCGTAGAGATCGTTCAGAACAAAACACCACGGCAGTTCGCGACAGTGTGGCCGAGAGTCCAGGAACGTCGACTCGTCATAGTGCATAAGAATTGGTCATTACAACAGCCACTCTTCAGCGTATTCTCACTAAAGATTTGCATCTCCATGCCTACAAAGTCCAATTGCCAACAGACCATGCACAGTAAAGCGAGTTCACTAATTGGATCCTTGAACAATACAAGAAGTGAATGCCGATTTTGCAGAGAAAGTCATTTTCAGTGATGAGGCCCATTTTCACCTCGATGACTTCGTTAACAGGCAAAACTGCCACATCTGGGGCTCAGAAAATCTATGAATCATTCGTGAGAAAACAATGCATCCAAAACGTGTCACTGTTTGGTGTGCATTGTGGCCTGGAGGAATCATTAGGCCGTTCTTCTTCGAGGACGAGGTACGCTATGATAACCCAGTTTATTGTGCCTCAATTGGAAGATATTGCTCTCGACGACATGTGGTTTCAGCAGGACGGTGCCACTTGTCATACCGCCAGTAAAACATTCACGGTCTTGCATAAGTCTTCCTGGTCGTGTCATCTCTCGGTTTGGTGAACAGAATTGGCCGCCACGCTCTTGTGATTTAACACCTTTGGACTTTTGGCTGTGGGGTTATCTGAAGTTACAGGTTTATGCGAACAAGCTTGCGACCACCGAAGCATTGAAGGCCGAAACCTTATTCAAAATTTCACTAAAAGTTTAGGCATATGGCAGCAAAGCCGTGGAAGCCATTTATCAGATATGTTGTTCCATACATAACCCCCAGATGTCTACATTATAACTCAATAAATAATTCCATACTTTATTACAGAAAATCATGTTTTACTGAACCTTGATATACTGCGCTCCTATTGAAACAACTTTTAGAATGTTACCTATAGTTGCGTATTAATAAATTTTGAATCTGTCGAGTTGTTTTTAAGAAACTAAAAAATAAAAATCGAGAATTCTGAACAGAGCTCAGAGCACTGAAAACGCCGCCGCCTTATATTTCATTTATTAAAATAAAATGAACTGGACACAGTTATTTGTGTTGGCGACATTCGAGGTGTTATTTAGCAAATATGTAGATAGGTTCACACCATGGGTAATATACTCCTGTCACATTATAATTTCTGCAATAGTTATGACGATTGAGCTACTAGTTTATGTTTGTGTAGGTTTATAAGATTTCAAGCACAAGACAGCCTTCTTTAGTTCTGCTTAGTGTACCTTGTATTATATTTCAAATAGCAAACGCCAGTAGATCACTATCTTTTAATGAAAATGAGTTGGAATCTAGCGATCCTTATACATTTACCAGTAGGAATAGGTTACGATTTCCTGTACAATAACTAGTTTAATGGGTTTCGTAGTATTTTCATGCAAAATATCTATGACTGTGCGATAGTTTATTAGAGTTAATGTAATCAAGTAAATAAAATCAACATACCTTTCAGTAACTGCAAAGAAAATCATAAATATTCTAAAATTCAGTCTGTAAAGGTGTTTAAATATTTTTTTATTGTTAGGTTTACTTTTAATATTCATAAAATTATTAACATTATAATACGGAAATTTATAACAGAAACTAGCTAATACCTGCACATAACAACAAAATAAAAAATCTGTTTAAAAAAATTCATGTTTAAATTCATACCAGTAGCATACTAGACTGTACACTAGGGTGCATCGAAAAAATCAGTTTTGGAATTTCACTTGCGGCTAGTTACCAAAAGTTGTCTATTATCAAGTGTGTTAATTTCCCAACATTTAGAATTTTTTGTATACCATCTTCAAGTGCCACAATAGAATTGAAATGTAGGAAATATACAAAATTTTCGAAAAAATCAACTTTTGAATTTAACTTGCGGCTAGTTACCAAAAGTTGTCTATTATTAAGTGTGTTAATTTCCCAAAATTTCTAATTTTTTGTAAACCATCTTCAGGTGCCATAATAGAATTGAAATGTAGGAAATTTCCAAAAAAAAAATTTTAAATTAAAATTTCATTTACATTACTAACAATTGAAAACTCCAATGCGAACATTGGCAACATAGCATGCTTGTGCGACTTTCTGTTGAGATTGTTGGCTGTAAGTTTACATTAGAGTGGGGGCGGATAGGGGATTTATAAGTTAGCCGCGTCGCGTTATGTCACACGCCAGTATTCGTTGTTTTCTTAAGCAGTGAGTGTGTGACTTAAATTGAAAATAATGCCGAAAACTCGGAAAAGCGTGTCTTGTTCTGTTTTTGGGGCTCCAAAGCAAGTGTGTTCAACGGTTTTACCTACATATGAGGATGTGATGAAACATTATTTGTTCATAGGGCTTGAAATGTTACAAAAAAGCAATAAAGAACCAGATTTTGCTGAAATTGCCAATATAGTGATAAGTGATGTTAAAACCATATGGATTAAAGCCTGTTTGCCGGTTCTAAGTGATCGTAGAATTTTCCAGATGCGTAAAGATTATCATGCTAAATTCAGAAAAATTAAAAAGTATCCCACATCAAGAGGAAACTGTAAATCAATTTTATTTGCAGCTGAAGCAAAGATTAAATTCTTTGATATTTGTTACTGTAAATGTACTGATTTTAAATGTTGTAAGTGTGTAGAAAAGGTTCCGCCAAAAGAACGTGATTTTTTAAAAGACCAAAGAGAATATGGAAAAATGGTGATTGCTGGAGTGGACCTAGTGACAACAAAAGCATTACAAAGGAAAATTGAGAGAAAAATAAACACTGAAAAACGAATTAGTGAAGCTAGTTCGTCTTTGGAGTTTTAAACAATACCTTTTACAACGGTGTTGAAAGACTCGAATGAAAGTTTCAGCAGCGATTCTCAATCAGGTGATCCGGAATTCGTCCTACAATCTAATATTTTCCCGGTACATTTAGAACTCAGCCAACTCAGCACATCACAAATGAGAGTTAATTTAAATAAGTTGGCTTTAGTGTGCGATCGGGCTGGCGTTTCAGACAGATCGGCTGCAATGATAGCGAGTGCAGTTCTTCAGGATGTGGGAATAGTGAATGAAAAAGACAAATCTTAAGTAATTGATCGAAACAAAATCAGAAGAGCAAGAAAAAAGAATAGATCCACAATATTAAAAAAAGTTACATCTGAACAAAGTGACGTGCAAGTGCAAGGTGTTTACTTCGATGGACGTAAGGACAAAACCGTCCGATATATCTCCCTCGGTAATAAATTGCATAGAAAAGTAGTCCTAGAAGAACATATCGCAGTAGTTAAAGAACCCGAATCTGAATATCTCGGCCACGTTGTTCCTGTGACAGGGTCTGCAAAAGACATAAAATCATGTTTGTTTGAATTAAAAAAAAAAAAATTGATACTTCTACTGTAGTTGCTATAGGGTGCGATGGTACTATGGTAAATACGGGATATAAGAACTGAGTAATTGCTCAACTAGAAAGATCACTAGGAAGACCTCTGCATTGGTTTGTCTGTATGCTCCATGCGAATGAGTTACTTTTAAGACATTTGCTTCAGTTTTTAGATGGTTCTACCACAGGTCTTCGAGGTTTTTCTGGGGAAATTAGAAAAAAATTAGAAGGTTGTGAGAGCCTTCCTATTATACGTTTTCAACCTACTGAAGTCGAATTACCCAATATCGATTACAAGGTTTTAAGCAGTGATCAGAAATATTTACACGAGATTTGTTTGGCAATTTCTTCTGGAAATTTTACAGCTGATTTATCACATAGATATCCAGGACCGCTGAGCTGATGCTAGGTGGCTTACTTGTGCTAACAGATTACTTCTTTTATATGCTGCTACAGAAATGCCTTTAAAAAATCTAGACATTTTATCTACCTTCGTGATAAAAGTATACGCGCCTACTTGGTTTGACATAAAAGTAAAGTCTTCTTGCTTGGATGGTCCAAAGCATTTATTAAACATGGTTAAACGGTTAAGATATCTGCCTGAAAATATTTTAAAGATAATAGATCCAGTGATTCAGAGAAATTCTTTTTTTGCTCATCCGGAAAACCTGTTACATTGCATGTTAAATGATGAAAGACTATCTATTCGAGAATTAGGTCTAAGACGGATCTTAAAATCGAGAGTAGACACTGTAGACAGTACTCCTGGAATTATGACAATTTACAATACTGGAACTGAATTTCAGTGCAACCAATTATGAGGATCTGGTTGACTGGCAAACCTGTAAGTTAACAGAACCGCCCATGTTAGCAGCAACTCCAAATTCAGAATTGAGGGAACTGATAAGAACACTACCTGACATGAATTTAGTAAGGTTTCCATGCCACACACAGGTTGTCGAGAGAATGGTAAAACTAGTCACAGAGGCATCGTTAAGTGCTACAGGGACAGAAGCAAGCGACGGTTTTGAAATGGCAAAGTTAAAATCAAGGTCAGAAATGTCTAAATTTAATACAAAAAGGGATTTTAATTAGATTTTATAGGAAGCGGGCGGGTGGGTGGAACTCCAGGCACGGGTACCTCCTCGTGGTGAGTTCTGGGTAGTTTATTATGTAACTATTTGAAGTTACATAATGAATTAGCGAAAGTCCATGCAAGAAATTTAGAAATGATTTTTTTTTCAATTTATTATATATGTATGTGTGTTGTGGCACCTGAAGATGAACGCCTGGAGAGTGGAATTTTTGTGCAGTAAACGATGTTTATAAGTGGAAACTTTTTGTTATTAGCCCGTTTTAAATTTCCAATAAAATATAAAATATCTATTTTTTGATCCACCCTACTGTACACGTTCCCAAACCAGTTTGATTATACTTCAATGATATCCAGTGGCGGCTGATGAAATTTAGTATTAAGCATGGGAGCGAAGCGATACATTAATGTGTAACTATCAAGACTAAATGAAGATGTTCTGCAGAAAAAAAATTGCGATTGAGATTTGCGAAAAGAAGTTGGAAAATTGTAAGCCTCCAAGGTTATTTTTTAAACGATTTGTAAAATATTTGCGAAACATTTTTTCCAGAATCAGGTGGAAAATATAACGACAGGTTTCAAATTTCTACAAAAAATATTGGTTTTCTATGAAATTACACAGTTTTGAAATTTTATTTTAGATTCACTTTTCGCAGTGCAAATCTCAAAAAAGGTGCAACTTTGTAAAAAAAAATCAATATTTTTTTATAAAATTTGAAATCTGTCGTTATATTTTCCACCTGATTCTGAAAAAAAATGTTTCGCAAATATTTTACAAATCGTTTAAAAAATAATCTTGGAGGCTCACAATTTTTCCAACTTTTTTCGCAAATTTCAATCGCAATTTATTTTCTGCAAAACTTCCTCATTTACTCTTAAAGTATCGCTTGGGTACCATGTTCCAAGATAACTTTCACCAGCCGCCACTATATCAAATAAAATGTTTAACTATTCTGATTCCAAATGCATGTAACTACAGACGAAACAAATCAAGGCCATTGGGTTGCTGCTTGGATTCAAACAATTCAATAAGACTGAAACTGTTAGGTAACGGTAAGGAGAAGGTAGACCTAGGTCGACAAATGTTAGGGAAGACAGATTATTAATGAGATGATCTAGAATGGATCGTACAAGGAGCTCACAGTTGAGCTATGACCTTTTTTACTGCAAATAAAGTTCGTATTATCCCACAAATTGTCTTAAATCATATAAGTAAATGAGGTACGTCTAGTGATATGTTTGTGAACGTACAATGACAAGTGAAATTTATGCAAGAGACATCTTTAGAGAATACATAGATTAAGTGAATGTTATCATTGGAATTTGGATTCTAATTTCAGATTTCTGGATACCAGTTCACATGGAGCTCTAGGATATTATTAGAATAGCTAAAACTGGATGAAATTCAGTTATCAGCATGGTACATACTTTTTTAAAAATACACAGAATGGTTCTTTATCGAGCATCCATAGTGACATATTACAGGCACTGAATAGAAACATAATATCGCGTACGCAAACTCATAGTTTTTATTTCGCTGATGTTGCACTGATTATAAATGTTTATTCCAACCATACATTATTACTAGACATGAAACATACGCACACACTGAGCCATAAAAGCAGAGTGCTCAAATTTGTGGTGAGGTGTGTTCATAAATGCGTTGTTGTCGCTACATCGTGCGTAATGTAACGTTATGTCCAGCTCTACATATTACCTTAGTTGGTATTTATCAGATAATAAATTGATTGATTTCAGTTTTTGGCACTGGATAGAACTAACTGGGCAGCCATGAATATTTCCATTATTAAAGATATTCTTCAGCCCGTCCATTATTAAAAGTTTCTAAAAACACCCTTGTATTTACCACAGTGGTTCAATATTAATTAGTATAGCTTTGAGAACGTTGGAACTGTCTTAAAATATATTGGTTTCTGCTCAGTTCTAACCTCATAAGGAAATTTTCCTACGAATTACTAAAATGATTTTTTCTATGACATTTGAATCATGTTCAAAGTTAAACAACTATGATACTAATGGCTCTCAAATATTTTATTTAGGACCCTTTACTTGACACGAGCCTCAAAATTTCTCTTAATTTTTTCATTGTTTGCTATTTTCTTACTTCAAGATGACTGTACTGTATAAGGAGTCTGGGGTATCACTACAATAAAACAGAATAATGATATTTCAGATTCTAGAAAAATAAATACGGGAGATGTGTGTGCATTCCACCGTTTGCTAGGAAAACTAGAATAGCAAATCTGGCATTTCACTTCTGAGATGATAACAGCAGATTATTTGCTGCTATTCATTGTTCGTACAACTTTAGATTCGTCGTTTGTATTAACAGATGACAGTTCGTGATGTCTAATCTGAAACTCTCGAGTCATATTTGACATTTTCAATTTATAGTATAAGTTTGGTAAAGCTCGGAAACAGTTTTTTTTACTCTGTTTTCCACTAAGAAATCTTGCTGTATCCACAAGTAATTCATTCTTTGTTCAACTAATCGAAACTTCTCTACATAACTATTTCAAAATTTATTAATGATTTCAGTATATCATTCGGAAATATAATTTTCATATTAATTATTAGAATAACAATAATAATAATCGCGTAATTATTGTATTGGCATTCAATACATATAGTGAAGAATACAATAATAAAAAAAAATTTAAAACTAGAGGTATATTTACAATTAGGCTAACAAGAAAAGGATGATAGTAAAATAACTAAGTGTGTTGACCCTTTAAAGTTGGAGTTATGGAAATTTAATTCTTGTCTAATTATTTTTATTCAAGTATTATAGTTGTTATATATTACAGACATATGCGTATTTGAAAAATGTTTCTTTCAGAAATATTGTGCAAAATGGTCATCTGGTAAGCATTAATTTATTTAAATAATTTATTTCAAAAGTGTATTTTTATATGCAAAATGATGTTACTAATAATCACGATCTCTAATATTTTTTTTATTGTATAATTTTAGAACTATTTCACAAGTGTTGCATTTCCATTTGTTTTTATGTGGTTATATACCTGCAGTGCTACAAAAAGCATATCGACATGATGTACTTTTTTCTGACATATGGGCGGCTTGATCATACCATTTTTTTAGAGTAGTTCAATAGAATGACATCCAAAAAGCTGATATCTTGAGCATTATTATCATATCATTTTTCATTTTAGGTCATTAACGAATGTTAAGACAATAAAATTAATTTTATTTTCGTGCCGAAAAACTCTAAATACATTTGCCAATCGTTAGATGTGTCTTTTTTAGACCATTCAGACGTCATTGGCGAGAAATACGTATTGACAGATGGGAAAATTAAAGGAAAAGGAGGATGTGTCCTAAAAGATGGGTTTTAGGCAATGTCAAAACAATAAATTTTAATAATAGAGTTCACAGCTTCAGCTATCATTAAGGCAGGTTTTCAAAAATGGACTAATCCCCTTAATTAACAAAATACCTTAGAACCAATCCCTCTGTTGAAGACACAAATGGCAGATGGAAATATAATAAATAATAGAAATCTTCCTTATTATAAGGAAAAAGCCGTTTTGAAAGTTCAAACAGTAAAAAGAGTTGCCAATTAGGATTCTAAATCAACAGAATCAAATTTGAACAGCGAGTTATAAATTTATTTTATCGAAATCACGAAAGAATGCCGTTTCATTATCGTTATAATTCATATGAGCCAAATCGGGACTGCGTTAGTCAAATTCATGCTTGTTGAAATGACGTTCAAATATAAACAAACTTTATTCGATGACAGGTGAAAAAGTAAAAATATAACCTACAATTTGTTCGCTAAAGGCAACATAATTTAATAATTTCGTCAGTCCTTAAATTTGAACTAATTTTATGTTTTTATCTAATTTGGCAAAATGTAGATTGCTTGTAGGTATTAACAATTACATTTAAATTAATTAACATCATTAAAAATAAAAAACTGTCTGGTGGCGTTCTAGAACAAGAATTTTGTATGTATTTTTGAGAGATCATTATTACACATTGAAAACATTACATTGCTGTTAGATATCTGTGAAGTATTTTCACACATTGTTCAGTTCTGGTAAACTTTTTTTAAATTTTGTATTAATGAACGGCAATAACATACCATTCTGTTATTCTTACAAATGTTACCATAATAGTTTTTTGAAAGGAGAGTCCAGCATATCTAATTTAATTTCCATAACCCTGCACACCTCTGAAGCAATGGACTAATGTAGGCAAGTAGATGTAATATATACAGACTTCTCAAAGATTTTCAATCGACTTGATCAACCATACTTCTAAATAAATTGTCAAATACAGATCTTCCGCCACTTTTACTATAGTTTTTTATTTTATTGTAGGATGTAATATCTGGCCTATAGTGGATTCCGGCCGATAGAATATACTGAAACAATGGGTGTTTCTTGAGGGTCCATTCTAGGATCCTTATTATTTAACATATTTATTAATGATATTGTAAACATTCGGGCGTTTGATACTTGCTCTATGCTGGCAATTTTAAAATCTTCACAATAATTTCTTCCGTAAATGACTGCGTCTTTCTGTCTAAATGTAACGTTATGATATATAACTAAAACCAGTCCTATTCTGTTTAACTATAGAGTAGACAATTTAGCTCTTCTAAGACCTCCAACTCTTGTAGACTTTGTCATAATTTTTGACTTGATTTCTTTTATATCGCATATAAAAAATGTAGCAAATGAATCACTCAAAACTCTTGGCTATCTAATTAGAACCAGTAGCGACTTTTCACATGTTGATTAAAAATTCTATATTTTGCATTTGACAGATCTAAACTTGAATCCTTAGCCTGGAACCGTTAATACAGAAATCACATTAATTATTTAGAAAGTATGCAAAGATGATTTATAAAATCATTATGACTTAAATCTGAGGGAGTATACCCGATTATTGGTTTTCCACATCTTCAGCTCTTAAATAGATTCTCTATGATAGTAAAATTAATATGTATTTTTGTAACAATAGTAGCCTGGTTTCAAATAAGATATGGAAAATTTTCAGTGTGATTTAAATTGTAGCGCCCTGTATAGAATATAAGATTTTTTGAACATCTTATTATTATACACATGAAATTTATGTTGCTAATAAAACCATAAACTACTTTCATCTGCAACTTTTAAGCTATTGTACTTCGTCGTATAATACATATCAACATTGTAAGTATCTACATTTTTGGACAGGGTTCAAGTCGTAAGAGTTTGTTCTCGGCAGAGAAAGGACAAATAATGCCATTCCAACAAATTTTGTCCACTATACACTATCAAAGTAAACCGCTTTCAAACTAAATTGCCGCTTTTTCTATAGGAACATATTCTCCATGTTTCCAGAATTGATGACCTAATGACGCTCAGAGGAGATTGTATTTCAAACAGCGTTGCCAAGATTCAAAATGGAAGTTTTCGTAAATTTCTGTTAAAACACGTGTTCACCATGCACAATTTTCATACACTATTTCTTTTTATATTAAAACAAACAACATTTATAGTTTTAGTAAACGAAACAGAAATAATTAATTGTTATTAATCTACAGTGCCCTTTCGCTTAGTACTCGTGCATATACCTATTATGTTTAAGATTAAAATTTAAAATGTATACCAAATTTATGTTCAGTGTTTCAGCCAGGATAAGCAAAAGTCCACAACTAACTGCAATATCAAATTACTGTTCCATTATTTTGTTTTGCAAATTTACGGATTAACCGCAATACATCTATCGAAAGTGGGAAGAATAATTATCTTGTTTCCACATTCACCTAATTTCCATACTGAGTTGGAAAATATGTTACACTTAATAATAGAATAAAATACTTTATTTTGTCTTTTATCACTGTTATTATTGTAAGTAAACGCTACTACAGTTTTGATATTTAACGTGCCATTTTCAAACGATTCTTTGCTGTTTTATACTTATAGATTGACCGGATATCTAAGTATTTAAAATACAAATGAGATTACGGACATTTTACAAATTCAATTCGGATTAATCAAGTTTTGTACCCTAGGGTGACCGGATATCTAAGAACTTAACAATAATAACTAGGTACTTAAATATTGTCTTTAAACATTGTTTTTAAACAATGTTTAAGTACCTAGTTATTATTGTTAAATTGTTATATATCCGGTCATCATAGGGTGAGGCAATAGTGCGTCGGACCTCCATATCTCGAGTTCTACGATAGCTAGAAATTTTATAAAAAATTGCAAGTAAACTAGATAAAAAAGTTTATAACTGGAAATTATTTTCGAACATACAGGGCGAGTCAAGACGAAATTACAGGACCAAGTGCCTTTTTTTTTAAATAGAATGCTATGTATATCAGTACATTTTTTGAAGCCTCTTTCTAGGCTCTATTCATCACTGTATTATTATTGGCTATCTCCCAACCACTTTGATGTAATGAATTTCTTTGTTGAACTAATACCATCTGCAGATGGATATTACAAAAATCACCACAGTCATAATTATGGGTTTTAAGAAACCCAGTTACGAGACATCTAATTAATATTTTTGAATCATTTTGATTTCCTAAAAATGTACAGGGTGGCCAAAAATTTGTATTCAATTAAGAACTTTTTAAATTGAATTTTCTCAACTTTTTCAAATAGAACACCCTGTATATTTTTCAACGATGTGATGTAAAAATGAAAAACGAACATTTTTTGTAAGTACTTTCCTATGGCTAATTGCAACCATTTTCGTTTTATTGAGCAATAATTACAACATTCAAAAATAAAAAAAAGAAGTTTCTTCAAATAACTCAATAGAAAAAATTATAATAAATGTTCCACATGTTGGCCATTTTGATTGACACACATCTCTATGTGCTTTTGAAATTAGGTTCCCACTGTTCCTAAAACTGCCGGTGTGATAGATCTAAAGGCAGTTATTATTCTTTCCTTCATATTTTGTACTGTTGTTGGTGTGTCTCTATAAAGAATTTCCTTCAAGTATCCCCATAAAAAGAAATCCATTTTTGTAAGATCTGGGGATCTAGCAGGCCATTTAGTGGGTCCATTTCTTCCAATCCATTGATGAGGGTAGGTATTATTTAAGTGGTCTCTAACTGCATTTAAATAATGTGGTGGAGCACCATCTTGCTGAAACCACATCCTATTTTGAATTCTTCCAGGGAGATTCACCAATAATTGTGGCAGATAGTTTTCCAAAAAAATGAAGATAAATAGCTCCAGTCAATGTAACATCAAAGAAATGTGGTCCTATTACATGTTCTCCAATAATTCCTCCCCAAACGTTTATACACCATCTGTGTTGATTATCAACTTGCATAAAAAAGTGAGGATTTTCCGAAGCATAATAATGGAAATTGTGCCTATTAACAAATCCATTCTTATGAAAAGTTGCCTCATCAGTGAATAAAACATTATTGAAGAAGTTGACCTCAACTTGCATTTTACCTCTGGCCCAATTACAAAATTGTAGACGCTTTTGAAAATCGTCATCAGATAATTTCTGGTGCATTTTAATATGATATGCATGCAACTTATTTGTTTTTAAGATTCGACCCACAGACCGTCTACTTATTCCTACTAATGAGGTCACTTCTCTTTGACTAACATGGGGATTCTCAACCGTTGCCAGCACCACAGAAAAGTCATTTTCTTCGTTCACAACACGTTTTATTCTTTCACTTTTTTTATATTCGACATTTCCAGTTTGCAGAAATCTATCGAGAAGGTTTTGGAAGCTGCTAACATCAGGAAGCCTTCTTTCAGGATAACGTTGGTGATAAATTCTATTGGCAAGTAAACAATTTCTGCCTGACTCGCCCAAAACAAAAGTCATGTCTACAAGTTCCGCTTTATTAAAATTCATATTGTAAAATTCCAAATATTTTAAATTCAATACAAATTGTAACTAACGACCGATAAGTGTAATATATGCTCCTTTGTACACGACAATTTATACCAAACTGAGGTTTTATTACTTGTCGAATAACGAAAACAGCAAAAAAATTTACAAAAAAACATTACAGTAAAGGACTGATTAAATACTATTTACTCAATTCAGTGGAAATGGTCCCACTAAATGGCCTCATTTCAAAATTGCATAAAGACGTGTGTCAATGAAAATGGGCAACACGTCGAACACCTATTATAAATTTTTCTAATGAATTATTTGAGGGAACATCTTTTTTTAAGTTTATTCCTGAATTTGACACTTATTTATTTATAAAACGAAAATGGTTGCAATTAGCCATAGGGAAGTACTTACAAAAAATGTTCGTTCTTCATTTCTACATGACATCGTCGAAAAATATACAGTGTGTTTCATATGAAAAAAATTGAGAAAATTCAATTTAAAAAGTTCTTAATTGAAAAATAAACACTTTTTTTATTAATAAAACGAAAATGGTTGCAATTAGCCATAGGGAAGTACTTACAAAAAATTTTCGTTTTTCATTTCTACATTACATCGTTGAAAAATATACAGGGTGTTTCATATGAAAAAATTGAGTAAATTCAATTTAAAAGTTCATAATTGAAAAATAAACATTTATTTATAAAACAAAAATGGTTGCAATTAGCTATAGGGAAGTACTTACAAAAAATGTTCGTTTTTCATTTTTACATCACATCGTTGAAAAATTGAGAAAATTCAATTTAAAAAAGTTCTTAATTGAATACTAATTTTTGGCAACCCTGTACATTTTTAGGAAATAAAAATGATTCAAAAACATTAATTAGATGTCTCGTAACTGGTATTCACATAAGTTTTTCTTAAAACCCATAATTGTGATTGTGGTGATTTTTTTAATATCCATCTGCAGATGGCATTATTTCAACAAAAAAATTCATTACATCAAAGTGGTTGGGAGATAGCCAATAATAATATAGGAATTAATAGAGCCTAGAAGTAGGCTTCAAAAAATGTACTGATATACATAGCATTCCATTTAAAAAAAAAAGGCACTTGGTTCTGTAATTTCGTCTTGGCTCGCCCTGTATGTTCGAAAATAATTTCCAGTTATAGACTTTTTTATCTAGTTTACTTGCAATTTTTTAAGAAACTTCTAGCTATCGTAGAACTCGAGATATCGAGGTCCGACGCACCATTACCCCACCCTATATAACTTGATTAATCCGAATTGAATTTGTAAAATTTTCGTAATCTTATTTGTATTTTAAATACTTAGATAATCCGGTCAACTTTATAGGTATAAAACTGCAAAAATCCTTTTATGTCCTTCATTCAATTGTTCAGAATCATTTCAAAATGGCAAGTTAAGTGCTGAAACTGCAGTAATGTTTAGTTACAATAAAAAACAGTGATTTTAAATATAAATAAAGTGTTTTAATCTATCATTATGGTTGATTATCAAAAAGTAGCGGCTTCCACCATACAGTGTTACACTTAGTTATAATTATTGATTAAATTAGTTGATTTTGAAGATATACAATAGTGTAAAGGAAATAGATGATTACATTTTGGTTCAAACACAAAATTATTTTTTTAATAATATAATGGTCCACTTTGCATCTTTATATCTTCTTCCACTCTTCTTGGAATGTTCCTAATGAAATGGTTAATTGATTATTGAGGTAAAACATCATGTCGAAACTCCACTAATATCCTTAGATATTGGAATAATTCAGACAATCCCACACCGATGGGTGGGAGATGTGTGGGATGATGTCCCACACATTTCTTATTGGCACTAAATTAGGATATTTGGTTAGCCATGGAAGAACGTCCACACCTACATTTCTTAGGTATTTCCTAATAATGTCTGTTACATGTGATCGAAGTGGTTCTATTAGAAAATGTCATTTTTCACCCTTTCCATTATTGGAGTTACACGTATTTGGTTGATAGCATTAGGTGTTTAAATTGCCCTCAATGGATACAACTTCATAGCAGATTGTGCTCCATACCACGAACCCTGGAATTTGTGCTATATAAGTTCACTAGCAATCTATCAATTCCTCCTTTCACTCTTGTCACCTTATCCTTCTACCATCTGACATCCACAAATAAAAGTGAGCTTCGTCCATGAAGACAATACTATTCCATTCTGCATCCCATTACAGAATAATGTAACACCATTTCCAGCATTCCAGTCTTGTGTTCATTGGTAAGGGGCAAGTACCATAACAAGACGATAAGAAGGACTAGAAATGAAATTATTCATCAATATACAAAAACCATGGAGTTTTTTTTTTGTAAATTGCACATACATACAAAAATCTGCTATTCACCTTGTGATTGCAAAACTGTATCTAATAGCAGCCATCCTTAAGAAGCGGTCTTTCTAGTTTGTGGTTGCCCTGAGACGGCCACTGTTACGATAGCGATGTCATCAAATTATGTCCTCTAACACCACATTACACTCACTGGAGATGATTTAAACGGCGCGCGATGTAAAGTTTTTTAGTCACATTCTTTTTTTTTTTTTGAAAATAAAAAAATTATCATGACAAAAACTCATTGAAATCAACTTGTGTTGATCTAAATTGTTTATCACTGATTTAAATATCAATATATAAACACATTTATAGCATAACAATATCAATGGTATTTTGTCTTTTTATTGATGTTTTCTTATAGTACTAAATTTTGGGAGATTACTTTGTTTTGTAGTTTTATTTTACAAATATTATAATGGAAAATATTTTAGATTCCGGATGCTATTATTATATGAAAAAGAAAGTGCCGTGAAAATTTAAACAGCACATAAACGTTAGGATGAGTTGTAATAAAAATGTTTAATTTAGGTAGAAACAATGATTCAGGACTCTTAGTAGAGAAGCAGCCGTTCCTATTACTCAGATTTTATTTTATTTAGTACAGATAGTTACTCAAACCATTATTTTCAATACTTCAGCTATTCATTTTGACAACTGAATTATATACTTCAACTACAACAGTTGCTTAAATAATTATTCGAGAATCACCAATATTCGCTGAACGGACTGGTATCCTTCGGGAATGTCAATTATACAAAGACGATATTAACAATGAGGAAGTAATAACGAAGTTTACGTAATTATGATATGAATCTAACACTGTAATATATTTGAGGAGCCAGGGGAACACGTTTATTTAATAACAATAACAATAATAGTAAGAATAATATACACGGGCAATTGGTATGGAGTTCGGGTCGAACAAATATACAGTCGTCCACCTCAGGAGAGGACGATGCGGAGAATTCTCTGAAGATGCGCAGCTCGTAAAGGGAAGCTTCCTAAGACATCTGAATGACGGAGAGACCTATGCGTATATGTGTGTGCAACAAAGGTGCATCCATGATGTAAAACAAATATGGGCTCTCTCCGCGGCAAGTACATATACCGATTCTGAATGATCTGGTCTTCTAAACTTTCTGAGAAGAACAAGGTGTCTGCGACTAACATGCTTGCCGTTCCGATTCTGCTCTACTCCTTTGGTGTAGTGAAATGGACGGTAGACGAGCTGCGCCATTTAGACAGGGATGCCCGTAAGATGGTGAATATTCACAGATATGTTCATTCAAGATCGCCCGTTCCTCGTGTGTACCTCACATCAACGGGAAGCCTAAGGATTCTTGAGTCTGCAGTGTACGCATGGCAGAGTAGTACTGAGTATGGCAAGTAACAGAGCTCAGTTCCCCTCTTGCAATTTGTGAAACATGATGAAACTATAGAAGTGGGAGCAGGATTGTCTTGAATTTGACATCAGGCGAGGAGGCCGGCGAGGTGCTGATGTAGAGGCAGTCACCGTGCTTCAGCCAAATCGTGTGAAAGTCCAAATATGAACTGCTGAACAGGATGAACTATTTCGGCAGTACGTCGATAAACCCCAGCATGATGTCATCTATAAAAACATACAAACACTGACCAGGCTAACATTCGACTTTGTAAGGTCAGCCGAGTCAGAGACCGAGAGATTCATAGCCAAGATGGTGACACTTTGGTCTACCGTAACTGCGTGTAATATGTAGGGGTTCCTGATATCCACTGACACAGCGCCTTATTATCAGTGTTATATTACCACCTAAAGCAATCGCACGGGGTAGACCTAATACCAGTGCTACCTTACGTCCTCGGAGAAATTGAGTCCATTTTCAAGAATAAGAAATGTCGCGTTTATTGGAACTTCCTAACTGTCAGGGTAATCCAAGCCAATAAGCCTAGTATGATTTTCCTCGACCGTCAAACAAAAGTGATGTATGTCATCGAATTTCCGACTCCTTTCGAGAAAAACATCACTTTAAAGGAGGAGAAAAAGCGGACCAAATAGCGCGATATCCGTTACGAGCTCCAAATGCTATACTCAGGCTACTCGGTCAAGATGGTCGTCCTAATAATCATTGTACTCGAAGGAATGAAGCTTACGCTGCACCTGGAATTGATGACCATGTCAAAAATTAGCCAAATGGCTAGCAGGCCAAATGCAGAATAGGTCATTCTGAGTTCTCCCCGTCTGCACACGAATCTGGGATCTATGGGCACTAACTCTGCAGGATGAAGGTAGGCTAGAGCTAGTGCTTCATCGGCGAGGTTCGGAGGCCTGTCCAGTGTCGGGTAACCGAATAAAAAAAATCTTTAAGGCATTTATAGTAATAGTCACAAAACTTACACAGACATAGTTAGATACTGAACAACACCTCTTAATAAGTAAAACTTATTTTAGTTTCCCTTAAAAAAAATCTTAACAAATCTTAAATTAGGTAACAAGTTAAACATTCTAGGTCGAGATTAAGAAGTTGTTTTTAATCTAGAAAAATCATGTTTTTGCATTGTCATGTTACTGTTTACGATAAAGTTATTCTAAATTTTATTAATATATATTTGGATTTGCCTTAAAAGTTGTCTACTTAATTATAACTTTTTAGCAGTTTACAAAATAAGTACGCACCTAATATTGGTTGTCAACCTCATTCAATATATTTATACAAATATTTTACAGCAAATTTTATGATATAAAACATTATCACGATTATGTCTCACACTAATGTTAAATACATGCAAATAGATGGCGTGATAGGTCAGAACCAATCCAACTACATGAACACTCTAAGGCCATTTATGAATGAAAGATATAAGTTGAGATGATGAGATGTTCTGCTGTGCCCAGTGTAATGCTATATGATTTTACATGCAATGTAGTAGTCCCTGTGGCACAGGCGTAGTGTACGTTATGATGAAAGCGAGGCACATCATTTTAAATAAAATAAATTTTTTTATCGGAATGGACATCGTATAATTATTGACTTTGGCAGTTCTTGAATTAAATAGAGATGGGGAAATAGCGATAAATTCCAGAGACGTCTTTTTCTTAGATATAATATTATATTGTAAACACGTAATGAAACAATCACAAATAATGAGAAATGATAAAGTATTCCTATTTACTATTCAATAAATCTGTCTTAATAAAAATGGGAACAAAAAATTAAAGGTTTTTATCAAGTAACTGAACTCAAATACTATTACAAACCGACCGACAAGGCTGGTTATTGTTGAGTGTCCAATAGCAATTTACAGATAGATATAAGCGGATCGTGTTCCTTGGCTCACGTTTGCGCCTACTGCACCATTGAAAACAAACACACCAATGACCTCGAAGCCATTGGAATACACTTCAAGTACATAGTTTTTATAGGACGTCTGTATGAATAACACGTAGATACATAAACAATGCTAAACTAAAGACAACGAAGGTTACCTTTTTTTAAAGCGTCTTATTTAATTTTTGCAAAAGTATATTAGTAGTCAGTACAGCAATATTCTGGTGCCATCGGAAACGACACTAAGAATAATATATTTATCATAGAGAAGTGAGTATTAAACAAAAAAATTTTAACATTTTAAATGATATCAAAAAAAGTTCTTTCGTCACTTCTCAGCTCAGGTAAGAATAATAAATAAGCTTTAAGGTAAGACACTGTAAAATAAACACTATATTAACGGTACGGGAAATATCAACAAAATCTCTGCTATAAAGTTATCGCTATATGCCCTATATTCCCTAAGATAAAGATAAAAAAAGCCTCCAGAAGGCGGCTAGCTTCAGTTAAAATTGGAGCCCCGATAGAGGTCGTGGGCCAAGAGATTGTGGGCGCCATGACCAATAAGTAGGTCAGTGAAATGAAAAGTAGATTAGACTATATACACTATATTACAAATTCTTTATTACAGAGGTTAGTATATTCGGAAAATATCTACAATATATGACAGGGATAGAATTTGCTTTCTTACAAAAGTTACGTAAGATAACGGTAAAGTTAATACGAAACGAAAATTTGTTAGTAAATACTATCTTACACGAGACGATAACTTACTTTATAAGTACTAGATAAAATTTGTACTATATGACAACTTAACCTATTAAAATTTACCACAATGATGTATAGGGTGAGTAGGATAATATAAACAAATTTTAAAATAAACACAAACGGTAAATATGCAGCTATATAGCTGCTATATATGTATATATATATATATATATATATATATATATATATATATATATATATATATATATATATATATATATATATATATATATATATATATATATATATATATATATATATATATATATATATATATATATATATATATTTAAAATAAAGGTACGGACGATTTTCTCCGACTACTAATCGATATTATCGAGTTAACTGAATAGCCAAAGCTAATGTTACCGATATATCATTACCTACCATCGATAACATAGATAAACGGAACATTCCAACGATAAGATACTCAGCAACGGTATCGTACCACGTATATTGATAAATAGGTAAACGGAACACTCCACAAAGGATATACGCTATCGTCACTCTATACGTTTCGGGTTATCAAGTTGACCAAACAACCAAAGCTAATGATACCTATATGACATAACCCACTATATCGATAAATGAATAAATGGAATAATCCAAAAATAAGATGTTCAAAAACGATATCGTATCATGTATATCTACAAAATAGGTAAACAGAACATTCCACGAAGAATATACGGTATCGTCACTTTAAATGTTCCGGAAAACTTTAAACAGAAAGCTAAAACCGTACTACCATTATGCAACTAATTTTTGATAGAAAAGCTGCAATTTCCAAACGTCAATGACAGATTTTGTTTTGATCAGTTTAAGGATTTTGTAGATGAACATGAATACGACGTCATTGGCCTAAGTGAAACATGGCTTAATAGTGATATATCTGATGAATTATTGTCAATAAATGGATATAGATTAATACGGAAAGATAGGGCAACTAGAGGAGGTGAGGTTGCTCTGTATATAAAATCGAATATATGTTTTAAAGAAATTAATGTAAATGTTCAAGGAAATGAAATAGAGAATTTGTGGGTAAGTCTTAAGATTAATGGTGAATCTTTCGCGGTAGGAGTATTATATAAACCTCCTAATTATAATTTAATATCTTCTTTAGACCAATTAGATAATATTTTATCTGTAATTGTACCTCAATATAGTAGTACAATTTGGCTTGGTGACCTAAATATCAATTTGTTAAACACACAGGCAAATAATGTGTTGAAATTGAAAGAAATCCTAAGTACATATGAATTGTTACAACATATATCAAAACCTACAAGAATAGCACAATATTCTGAAACACTTATAGATTTCATAGTAACTGGTAAAAATGTAAAGACTATAGAAGCCGGATGTATACCCATGCACAACATGACAGATCATAACTTAGTTTATTGTAAGTTGGCTAAATGTAAAAATAAAATTCATAAGTATCACACGTACCGGGATTTTTCTAAATTCAATAACGACATTTTCCTACAAGATCTAGAAAATATAAACTGGCATATATATTATCGGTCAAAATCAATCGATTTCAAGGTAGATTTTTTAAATACAAGTCTTACCACACTATTCAATACGCATGCACCTTTTGTTACAGTTTTAATTACCAAAAAACCTGCGCCTTGGTTAACAGATATTATAAAATTGTTAATGAAGACCCATGATCTTGCACATACACGCTATATAAAAAGCGGTAGTCCTACTGATTGGGAATATTATAAAACAGTAAAACACTATACCAATAGTGCCATAAAAAGGGAAAAATATGCATTTGCTCAATATAAATCTGTGGGTATTAATTCTAAAGACAACTGGGACACCATTAAACAGTTGGGCATAATAATAAAAAACAACACTGATGTTCCAAACCAACTTAGTGATACAGATGAAATTAATGATTATTTTGTAAACAAAAGTGTAACCGATATATCTGACTGTCAGCAAAATATTAACAAATACTCAGGTCAAGCGATGTTTGAAAATGATATTTTCCAATTTAAAATAGCTACAAATGAAGAAGTCCAAAATAATTTAAACGCCATAAAAAGTAACGCACAAGGTTGTGATGGTCTTAACGTTAGAATGTTACGATTATGTCTTCCAAATTTGTTACCCCAAATTATCCATATAATAAATTTTTGTATTGAGCGGTGTGTATATCCTAATAAATAGAAAGAAGCATATGTCATTCCAATTCCTAAAAATACTAATCCCAAAGAGTTATCCGACCTAAGATCAGTCAGCATATTACCAGTTCTTTCAAAGATTTTAGAAAAAATACTGAACCAGCAGATCCTAGAATATATTACAAAAAAAAAAATACTGCCAGAATGTCAATCAGGATTTATCAAAGGTAGATCCACCACAACAGCTCTAACTAAAATTACTGATGATATAATAAGAGCCACTGATAAAGGTGAGGTAACTGCATTAGTTTTACTTGACTTTAGTAAAGCGTTCGACACTATAAATCATGATCTCCTGTACGCCAAGTTGAAATTTATCGGATTTAGTGAAAAAGCATTGGCTATGATGAACGACTATTTATCTGGTAGAACGCAAAGGGTAAAGTTGAACAACGTAGTATCAAATAGTTTACACATAAGGAAGGGTGTCCCGCAAGGATCTATACTTGGGCCTCTACTCTATAATATATACACACACGACCTTAAGAATCCAACTACTGATACTAAAATTCATTATTATGCAGATGACTCCCAGTTATATAAGTCATTTCCTGTTTCCTCATCAGTGGAGTCTGTCTCCATAATAAATAGAGATCTAAATCAACTAGTAGATTCAGTTAGAGATCATAATCTTAAAATCAATATCTCTAAGTCCTCAATAATGTATTTTGGTAGCAAAACTAATATAATAAGAGTACAAAACTTGGGAATACCAATAGAAATTAACAATGTTCCCTTAGAAATAAAGCAATCATATAAAAATCTCGGTTTAATACTTGATAACAAATTAAAATACGACTCTCATATTAACAATTTAATTCGATGTTCCTATGTCAAGCTAAAATTGTTTTACAGTTACAGACACCCTTCCAGTAAAACTAAAAACAATAATTTGTGACTCACTAATTCTAAGTAGGTTTAACTATACTGACACTGTTTATGGCCCTGGACTGGATAAGACCGTACAAAACAAAATTGAAAAGGTTCAAAGATCATGCGTACGCTTTATTTTTGGACTTAGGAAGTATGACCCCACTTCAAATAAGATCAAGGAGTTAGGTTGGCTTACTATGGAACAAAGGCGATATTCACATCTAGCAAATTTGGTTCACAAAATATTATTAACAAGCGAACCTACATATTTGAGGCAATTATTGATAACACGCTCAGCTATTCACTCTGTTAATGTCAGATCAAATACTCTATTATCCATCCCGACATTTAACACCACACAGTTTAAAAAATCTTTTACATACAGTGCCTGTCACCTCTATAATAAATTACAGTCACATAAAGAGATTAAATAAATACACTTTCAAGAAAAAATTCGTCTTCACCTACACAACCGTTAACGTGAATGAATCTATTGGGATATAATATGTAATATTGACTTATTGTGTTTCTGTATTATGTGATATGTCTGCATCTGTGTGATTGTAGATCTAGTTTTTTCTAGTTTTTTTTTCTTTTCTCTTATTTCTAATTACAAATTTGTTAATTTTGAAAATTTTGTTATGCTCATAAACTGCTGTCACCGTATTATATGTTATATCGGTATATATTTTTTTTGTTATAATTATAATTGTAATTGTTTTCTGTAATTTTAATTGTAAGGGTTAAGTGGAAGAGCGCCTTATAAGCGAACTTCGTCCTAATAAAGACGTTTATTATTATTATTATTTTTATTATTATTATTATTAACGCAAAGACTGAGCTCGTAGTTTAACTACTAAACCCTGTCACCGATTACCAAATTCTAAACAAATCCAAATAGATGGAACTAATATAACGATATTAGTATTACCAAAATTAGTCGATTAAAACATAAAATTACTAGGAGTTTTTACGTTACTATACCGAAACACAGGTACCTCGGCTCTCACAACAGTTACGCAAAGGAAGACGATTGTATTTAAAATCTAAATAAGTAAAGCAAATTAAAACTAAGGTTAAACATGACGTGTTAAAATAAGCTGCAAGAAATTCTAAAATAAATTTAATCTAAGTTAAATACTTCAGCAAAAGACGACATAGTCTAATTAATATGATTGAATTCAACAGCAAGAATAGCGAAGTAAGCGCAGCCTTTGTTTAAAGTATCATATAAAATATGAGTAAAGTTACTTGACTTTGGGGTAAAATATGCGGTGGTCTCCACAGTTTTTCCAATTCACGTCCTGTTCCCATTCAAAAATAGCAATAAAACATGAAGATTCCATAAATAATTACAGATATTTCTCGAGTTAATATTGATGTTCCATGTGGCTTCCTGATGGCGTCACAAGTCGAAATTCGATGTTTACCGTTTATATGTTAATCCAGGATTCTTTAGCCATTGAAATTCATATCGATCAGGTCATCGAATCCGGTAGTTACAAGAATTTAAACCACAACGTATCAGTGACGAGAGTAAATTTAGATTTAAGCCATAAATCTAGCGATCCATGCCATAACGCATCGTGTAATAAAATTTAGATGAAATAAGATAACATAATAAAGCTAAAATAATAGTTAAAATAAAAGAATGCCATTGAAAGCCTGGAAATAATTTTCATATATTAATATTAATCAAACCCTCCACAGTCAAAGAATTAACATACCTTATCACTAAAGCAACGAATCCAATCTAATGGTGCATAACTTTTTTAGTACGTCCGCCAGGATTAGCAAATCAGAGAGAAGTGATTCTAGTCACCATTAACATGTTATTCTTGTTCAATATAACTACACTGGTCAGTTATTTAATCACGATTTTATCATAATACCCATAATATGATATTAATTATAGTCAAATATTTTTTTATATTTACTATTAAGGTGTGTTAATTCTAGGCAATAACAGCGTTATCTAATAAAATATTAATACTCTATTTGGCTTATCATTCGAAACATAATTTTGACTTCAGCGGTTGATTTTAATACACATCTAATTTACATATATTCCCCGCACCGGTTTCACCTGATATTCCGCGTTATAGTTATAGAACAAGAACGCACTTTCATACTTGGGCAAATTGAATAAATTTTCTAATAATTTATTATTAGAAACATGTAACGTAAAATGTTAACATTGTAACGTGGACCTTCAACTTAAAAGAATGGCGCAGTAAAAAAATAGAAGAGAAAATATTGTCCAGACTGTAATATATCTCTATGGTAGTTCTCTGTTTCAAAGTTTACCACAGACTAGTACAATATAACCAATTGTTTCTAATAAAATTAGCTATCATGCTGTTTTCGTTATTTTATGTAACTCACGAGTTATCCCTGGTTAAGAATTATTTTATTTTTGCAAAAACAAACATTTTTTGAAATTTGAGTTTGTATTATTAATTTATTTACATTGTCATCAAATAGACAATAAAACAATGTTTTTTTCCACAACTTTTGGAAAAACACGAGTGTTAAAGGGTTAATTTATATTAAAAAATAGCGGGTTAGGACTCAATTTAAATAATTCTGTTATTTTCTAGAATAAAGTATAAACTGATGTATGTGATGATCTCCAACTTCCGAAAAAGCGATTTAACTAACTGTCGGTTATCTGGCAACGGTGTTCTGGAACTTTTCTCCGATGAGTACATTGTTTATTATGGCATAACACAATAATGCCTTTCACGAAGTTATTTTTAATTTTACACCCTAACATTTAAAATGTAAATCATACCAAGTTGTGCCTTATTTATTGCTGTCATTAAATTACCATATCCATTTCCATTATGTTTAACCTTATTTATTTGTGTAGTATATTAACTTTATTTGCACTACCGAGTTATATTATATTACAGTATACACAGTTTTGCATAACTCTAAAGAGCGTAATTTAATATTAATTAACGCTAAATAAACAAATTAATCAAATTTAATGTAATGCATAAATTAAATCCGATTTTATAATTCCTACATTAAAGTTAAACTCTACAGATAATACAATCCCCTTATTCCTAAAGTGCTACATGGAACTAAGTATCTGGAGACTAGGGACACATTCAATAAGTAAAAAACTGCTGCCAATAATTTGGAGATCAGAAGTTTGTCACCGTAGTAAAACTCGACGTGTGATGGCGTTTATAATACAAGTTATTTTTGACGTTTCAAAAAAGTCACATTTTTTGACGTTTAAAAAAAAGTCATATTTTTTACGTTTCAAAAAAACTCAATGTGTGGTGGAGTTTGTAACAAAAGTAATTTTTGACGTTTCAAAAACGTCACATTGGTGGAATGTCACTAATATTTTTATTTTGAAAAAGTAATTTTCGACGTTTCAAAAAGTCACATTGGTGGAATGTCACTAATATTTTAAAATTTTAAATGTCAGAAAAAAATTTTACATTTTAAATTGACGTTTCAAAAATATCACTAATATTTTTTTTTGACATTTCAAATTTTAAGAACCGCTTTTGCTCATCACCGAACTCAATCTCTTCCTTGACCTCTAGAATGTGTATACTAAATTTGAAAGCTTTATCTCAAAAACTGTAGCTGCTATCGCGAACCAGACAGACACAGACAGAAAATATTGTTTGTCTGAAATTTTGTGTATCGTCATAATTCGTCGAGTTTCGTCCAGAAATACAATAAAAATTTTCAAAATTTTTTTCACGAATACATACCTTCCTCACTGAGGGGTGAGGAAGTAATAAAAGTAAACTGCCCATTTTTGATTTTGGATGCAATATACCGTGTGTTCCAAATTCGATGCTCACCATTGCCATCTCGGAAACCATAGGAGCTACTTGGTCGAATAAAGTTTTAGCAAATTTTATGCTGATTCCAAATCCGTTAAGAAATCACAGCTAACTAAGACCGTTTTTAGGATTTTCCACTAAAACGAGTATTTTGTGATTGTTCTTTTAGGCTGTAGCTAAGTAATCCTTGGTCAGATAGGTTTTAAACTTCCACATTATTAGGACACTTTTTGGAGACTAATATTTTGGTGCAGAAACAAATGTTCGATATTCTTTTGTTTTCGAGATATGTAAGGTAACTTTAGTTTTTCGTTTGGCAGCCATATTGGATTTTGCGTCTTTCAGATTGCGTTTAAAAAGAGCTTTCAAATGATGTATCTCATGTCGAGGAAAAATTGTTTTTCAAGAGACTAATTTAAAAGAAGTTATCCATTGCTTAACAAAACAAAATAGTAGGCCATGGAAAATCAAAAATTTAGTTTGATTTCGTGGATATGCCTAATACCATCCATTATAAAAAATAACAGTAATACTGCCAGTTTGACATGTTTAAATAATTTTAATTTTCTCTTTCAGGCGTATCGGTTTAAAAATTAACCCCTTTTACTTTCCGTGGAATACTGGGCTACAATTTTTACTGGGCAAAATTGCTTGTATAGCTTTAGAGCATGTAGGGTTATATTCTGTCCCATAACATAATTTATTAACATAACCCTTAATAGAAGTATCAGTAGTGCCGTCCTGGACTTATCGTCCAGTTTTATGTCATTATTTGCAGATGAGGGATGCGAGTGTAGAGGTTATATTTTGTTCTGTTTTATATAATATTTTTTTTGTGTACTTTTGGAATCTTATGAATACAACAGCAATTATTGGTAAGTACGTTAGATATATAATATGTAGGAGTAGTTACATGCAGCTTATATTTGCAATAGCTGGACTGAGGCCCCTTTAATATGCATGTTCAAAATTTAATCCGCTATGCTGTATGTTTATGTGTTATTCGTTGTTTTTTTGTTTTCATAGAACAATGAATTAAAACAAAACGGATCAATTACCTTTGCGTTTAGAAGATATGACTCAGGATGAACACTATGAGTTGATAAATATGTCAGATGAAGAAGCTGTGGTTCCGCCATCGGATCTGGAATCGGATTGTAGTGAGTGTGATGTAGGTTTTGACGTAGACATACCAGGCTTTGATAATGAGAATGATTTGGTATTACAAAATAGGCGTAGTGATACTTCGTCTGATTGGGATTCTGATGATCATATTTCATTAGCAACCATTAGGACAAATATTATTCGCCAAAAAGAGCCTACATGGTTAAAGTCCAACAAACCAGACCCTCCCAGTTCGTTTGATGAAACAGATTGTGGTGTTCCTGACTTTATAAAAAAACTGATAAAACCCACACCATTCCAAGTATTTCAGTTGTTTATATCCGATCAATTGCTAGATCGTATTGTTTATCAAACTAATTTATACGCCGCACAAGGACATATAACGAGCGGAAAAAAGTACACACAGACTGATATTGATGAAATAAAAGTATTTCTGGGGATTAATATTCTTATGGGAATAAAGCATCTCCCGAGTTATAGAGACCATTGGTCTTCAGAACCCGATCTTCATGATTACTTTATATCGAATTTAATGTCAGTCAATAGATTTCGTTGGCTCCTTGGAAATTTACACTTGAATGACAATATAAGCATGCCCAGAAATTATGATAAACTATATAAACTACGCCCGTTTTTGTCATCACTAGAAGAGTCGTTTCAGAGGTGTTTGCATTTACATGAACACGTAGCTATCGATGAGGGCATGATTAGATTCAAAGGGCGTAATTCCCTGAAACAATACATGCCAAAAACTCCTATATAAAGAGATTTCAAGGTTTGGGTGTTGTCTGATGAAACAGGATATGATTGGAAGTTCGACATCTATACCAGAAAGTCTAAAGATGGAGTGCAGAAAAATTTAGACTCATCTGTGGTAATAAATTTATGCAAAGATTTAGTAGGGGAAGGCCATAAAATCTACTTCGATAATTATTTTAATGGTATAGAACTACTTATTTGGCTACAAGATAATAAACTAAACACATATGGACCTATAAATCCAAACAGGAAATATTTGCCCATCTTCAAGCCTGGCAAATAATTTAAAAGAGGTGATATTGACTCTTATGGTAGTAATACTGGAATAGTTGCTTGGAAATGGAAAGACAACCGTTGTATTTACTTTGCATCCAATTTTCATGACCCAAATGAAATTATACTTGTAAATAGAAAAGATAGAAAGGCAATATTTCACAGGTACCTTGTTCAACCGTCCTCAAAGAATATAATACCTACATAAACAGCGTTGATAAATTTGATCAAATTAAGTCGGTGTACGAAATTAATAGGAAAAGTAAAAAGTGGTGGCACTGTGTGTTCTTTTATTTCATCGATACATGCATCATCAATGCATTTATTACATACAAAATGTTAGGAAATACAGACAAAACAGCTAAAAAAAATTAAAGAGTTCAGGCGAGACATTGTAAGTGAGCTTGTAGCACCAACATCTGTGTCTGTAAATAGAAAACGCTTATCTCACGAAAGGCAGAGGGCATAAAATTAGGAAGAAAAAACCTTCTACTTCTAGTGCTGTAAGTCATACTGATAGAGCACATAAACAAGTCAAAGATACAAGAAGAAGATGTGCCAACTGTAGCACGACTAAAAAAGAGGTCAGGACGAATTTGATTTGTACGATTTGCAGGATCCCGTTTTGTTTGGGAAAACGCCGCAACTGTTTCCATGAATACCATTACGTAAGTCTCATAAAATAACTATCTTGTTTGCTCTAATAGTTTCTTTTTTGTTTTAAAAATAATTTTTGCTATGAGGTATATTGGGATATTATGGATCCCATGGCCTAAAAAAAATAATTGAACCCCGAGAAGAACATTTTTATTTTAGTTACTTATTTTATTGTATAATCCATCATAATTATGTTTACTTTAAGTTTTTAATAAAATTTTATTTCTGTGCATGTAGGGATTTTCTGTTCTCAAAATTCTGTGCCGGAAAGAGTTAAAATACTGAACATAATCGATATGGAGAAAATTTTTTAATAACAGCTAATTAACATAATAGAAGAAATGATAGTAAAGAAGTAAAATTTAATAAAACTGTTCAATATGACCTCCATTTAGCTGAATATATTTTTGGCAACTACGCCTAACTGTGCTGATTATTCTTCTGAGAGTACTGGCATTTATTGTGCCGAAAACGTCCCTAACTCTATCCTCCAAAATTTCGATAGTTTCCATGCCCTCAAACTCATACACGTCATTTTTCACCGTACCCCGCAAATAAAAATCAAGAACGGTTTAATGCCGGCTGCGAGGCCACAATACTGGTCCTCTATCTGAAATTGTGCGGTTACCAAAATTTTCCTGTTATATCCATCTAACGAGCTGCCGTTAAATTGTTGTGAAAATAATTGAACCAATTAGATGGTGATCTAAAAACAATAATTAAGGAATGGGTTACACGCAGATCATAGGAGTAGAATAAGAAGAGAGAAGGTAATACCTATCATGCCGCACCAAATATTGAATCCAAACCTAGTTTGGAATCTACTTTGCGTAGTTACATGCAGATTTTCTGTGGCCCAGTGGTGATCATTGTACTTGATAAACACTTCGCAATTTGTAAAACGACTTTCATTGGTCCATATAACTCTATATTGAAAATCAGGTTATTCTTCGCATTTATGATTAAACCAACTACAATATTCAAGTCTTCTACCAACATCATTATTGTTTAAAGCTTGGACAATATTTCCTTTGTTCCTAAGTTGTCTTAGGAATATTTGTTTCGCCTGAAATTTGTCGCACTGATGGGGATTATTGTTAACAGCTTCGAGAATATTATTTGAGCGGTCAACATTTTCAATATCATACCGGTCTCTTCTATTATCAAAATTTAATTTAATTTAACAAATTGCTTACAGTCCTTTCAAAAACTGTTCTATGTGGTTGCATTCTCTTCGGAAATGTTTCTAGATAGCAAGCCGATACATTTTGCAAACTTCTATTTACTTTTAAATAAAATTCTAACACAACAAATTTTTCTTCGTATGAGAATCTGTACGCCATTTTGCAATAATCACACTCTTGAACAGCAATAATAAGTATTCTTGAATAATTTACCATAATGCCATTACTATTTAGTGAACAACTGTCAACTAACAATAATGCTTATTATTTGTTTTAAACCACATCCTACTAAATTTTACTGAAAGTTATGAATGAATTTGTCGTTTTAGAAAAGCATTTTTAAAATTTTACTAATTACTACTACTACATTGCATGCAAGAATGCCCTTAATGAAGGGGATTTTTTTTGTTCAAATTTTGAATAATTTATTGACAATTTTATGACAAATAGAACTTTGATGATCGTCTAAAAATTGATATATTTAGAAAATTGTACAAATAAAGCAATTTAGAGTAGATTTTAAGTACATAGATAATAATTGGTCGCCGTCTGAATGAGCAACTTCCATGTCTCCGGCTATACAGAAACTTTTTGATTTTCCATTGCCTACTATTTTGTTTTGTTAAGCAATGGATAACTTTTCGTATATTTGTCCCTTGAAAAACAACTTTTCCTCAGTGTGTGATATATCATCTCAAAGCTCTATTTAAGCGCAATCTGAAAAACCAAAAATCTAATATGGCTGCCATAAGAAAAACAAAAGTTACCTTGGATATCTCGAAAACAAAAGACTATCGAGCATTCGTTTCTAGACCAAAATATTACTCTCCAAAAAGTGTCCTAATAATGTGAAAGACTAAAATCTGTCTGAGCAAGGATTACTTGAGAGAGGTCACAAAATTTTCTTTTTTTTTTTTTGGAATATATCAAAAGCATAAAATTTGCTTAAACTTATCCCATTTATCCGACCTTGTAGCGAGATTCCGAGATCCCAATGGTGCTCACCATCGAATTTGGGACACACGGAGAAACTGCCACTGTTTTGTTGAATACTGATGAAAGAAATGTTGCGATCTTATTGGTGTTGGATAAGTCTTAAGAGGGATCCGTCCTAAATTCAGATCGTAGAATTTTGTAGATTCTTAAGTTGCGGCATGTGTTTTACAGCTTTTATTATTTGATATTTATCCACATAATTTTTTAATGTGTAGAGGAAAGAATTCTTCATATTATTTTTGTATAAAAAGTTTTAATTTTAGTTGGAAATTGAACTAAAGATCGCATTTCTACGCAACTTACCTAATATTTTTTGACTTGAAATATCATCTCCAATGCAGATATTTAAAATATTATTAAAAGGATTTCTAGTTAAATCCTTTGATGACCCAATACCCAAATATCAGTTATTATTGTTTGTAAAGTTTACCGTTATTTAAAACTAAGGAAGTGCATGATTATATAATAATTTATAATAAATTTATATAATCGAAATCACGAAAGAATGCAGTTACATCACAAATTTATTTCTAATTTAAAATGTAAGCTGTTCAAGCGTTTTTTGTTTACAAAATAATAAAACGAGGGAGACAGCACAACGAAGTCCATTATATGTGACTGTTAATATCTCAGACTAACGTTGTTGATGTGTTATACGAAAACCTAACTTCCTTACGGAAAAAGAAAGAGAGGGCCTGATTTCGTACGTCTCAATAACAAGCGAGAATGATATCGAACAATCTGATTGAACGCTCTTGACTAGCGTCGTTATCACATATTTCATGATTTCCTGTTTCTGCATGTCAACTCTCAAACTTGGATTTGTTTATTTTTGAGTTTGATTGTTACCGTTTTCTTTATTTTATTGATTTTTGTAAATGAAAAACAAATCTTTTTAGAACTAATGATAGTTAATCTTCAAAGCAAAAGTTATTTTTCAACATTATTCTGAAATAGGTAAGTGCAGAAAATTAATGAAATACTTTTAAAAGTGTCAAGTTGGTGAATATGATAAATATTAGTGACGTCTAAGTTGACGCGTCTAGTTTCCAATGTTAGTTAATTTTTTCAATCAAAATTAACAGTTTTGGAAAATTCTGGGTTTAAAATTATCTTAAGATATTCACAATTTACCTAAAGATGTGGCTACTAGGGTGGTGACACAGCAAACACATTTTTACTTTTTTTATACGTGGGGGGAAGGATGTCATTTGGGTCCTCGAAAATTTAAATAGGAGTTCTATAGTTAACGTATCTGTTCTAAGTAATTCTTTACTATTTTTTTCCTAAATACCACTCAACAAAACATAGAGAGGTGACTGCATTTGAGTTCCTCCCCACACTCTAAGCAACAGTTCAGCCTTGAGTGAATGTCTAAGAGTTATTATTAGTGCGAAACTGTTTTTCGTGTGGAATTCAGACATTATCTTTCTTGATGCAATTCTTGTCCATTATGTCCATCTTAGTGCATTATTCCAAAAACTTCACTTTAAGCCTCTGTTACAAAATTTTTCCACAGTTTGCGTATGGATAGCATTAAAATTGATGGAAATTATCACTACTTTTAATAATATTACTTCGAATGTGAGAAATTTAGTCAGAAGAGATGCCGTTACATTAATACTGTATCGATAAATATCATCATAGTTGTCTGCTTTAAAATTTAAAGGTATTGAAACACACTACCGATCTTACCTTTATTACTTATAGAAGCGTTAACTAACTAACATGGGTTTCTTAAATTAGTTATTATAGCTCGGAGAATGTTTATTATATCAAAAGGACAATAATTTTTCTCATATTGGAAATAATAATTTTTTACAGGTGGCATGCCTCATCTTTGCTGGAGATGACCTCAAACCACATTGGTGCATAAACACGATCGACAAAATTCACCAAAATAACTAAATTTTCAGATGGATTTTCCGTCGCAATATGTAATGTCATAAATTAATTTGACACAGTTTACGAGCGACAATTTTTCCGGAATTCTTGATAATAATTTTTCGCAACAGAGGTGTTTGTGATTGTATATAAGGTCGCACATCTTTGATATATCTGGTAAAACTGTCAATATTTCCACAATTGATTTGAATTTTGTCCGTTCTGCACTTTTTCAATTGTGTCCCAATCGACAAAAGACTGAGGCTCATTAATGTATCTGTAATATTTGCGATGATTTTGCTCATAATGGAGATATGGCAAGCGACATAGGTAAATATATGGTGGGATGCGTACACTTGATTTCAATAAAAACTGGTACACTTTCTTTTAGCTATGTAAATCATTCGTTCTTTGATTGATATTAATAATCTTACAAATGTCACTTTGACGTTAATCAGTGGCGTCATTATAAAAAATGGTTCGACATCTAACAGATATTCAAAAATTTCGAATTATTTCTAAAATTGAAGATGGTTGGTCCATAAGAAGACTTGCTGCTGAATACAATGTGAGTAAAACCACGAGAATGAGTATTAAAAAACAATGGGAAACCAACCAAACGGTATCCCGTAAAGTTGGTTCCGGTAGGCCCAGAAAGAGCAATAATCAAGAAGATGAAAATCTTATGAATTACCTAATAGAAAACCCTTTTCAGACTGCAGTAAATGCAATTTCAGAGACAAATTTCCCTGCTTCGGTATCTACTGCTTGCAGAAGAATAAAACTACAAAGCGACTTGAAGAGTTGTTCAGCGGCTAAAAAATACAAACTTTCAGAAGAAAAGAAGCAGGGTAGGATTATTTTTGCACTCAACTATATAATCAATGATGAAAACTTCTGGGGATAAGTTCTCTTTTCTGACGAAAAGGTTTTTAAATCCTGTAACGATGGACATGTTCGCATATATATGCCTCCTTCCACTAGATACGACGAAAAATATACTTTCGATCCATAAATATTAGGAAGGTTTTCAGTCAATGTCTGGGCTTGGATGAGCCTAAATGGGTTAGGTGTGTGTTGGAACAGTGGTGGTCATCTCAATTCCATTAAATATATTGAAATATTAGACAATATTATGTTGCCGTCAGTAACAGAGGTGTTTCCGGAAAATAATTTTATTTTCCAATAAGACAACTGCTCCATACATACGGCCCATCGTGTCAGGCAATGGTTTCTTAATAAAAACATAGAGTTGGTACCGTGGCCATCTAAAAGTCCGGATTTAAATCCAATTGAAAATGTATGGGGACTAATGGTGAAACATATAAGAAAATTAAATAACCATCCAAATAATGCCCAAGAATTGGAAGGGATAATTGAAGACGCTTGGGAGAACTTGTCGCAAGAAGTTGACCTTGCAAGAAATCTGATTTTGTCCATGCCTGCAAGACTTCAGGTAGTTTTAGACGTTAATGGAGCAATGATAAAATATTAGTTAATTCTGTATTACGTAATTGAAGTTCATTTATTTTATTTTTTTATTGTATTTTTATGTTCAGTTTGCATTGTTTACATTTTTTTTAATCTCAAGTGGTATTTTTGTGTTCTTATTTTAAAAATAGAATATCATTATTCAGTTAGTATTTTAATTACAACCATTAGTAGAATTATCCGTAACAAATTATTTTTTTAAACAATAATATGGCAGGCTTGAAAATGTTTTGAAAAAGTTATTTTCTAATTATTTTTTAAAATTCCATTTGATTAAAATAAAAGAGAAAAGTTTAATAAGTTTAAAAACACAAAGACAGCCGATCTCCTCCAAAAAATCCAAGTCAGGGGTAAATCACCTCTTCTCCACCCCTCTCTCGACATGCCTGGCCAGCCCTATTTATAGACATATGCACACAACTAAACTATTAAGATTTTCGATTACAAGAGTTGTACCAGTTTTTTTTTAAATCAAGTGTACAATCCAAATTCACCTTAAATTACTTTCGATGAGTGAAACGTAACGAAATCTGGTATTAATGTATGAATTTTTATGTAACTTATAATGCAATTTTCAACACCGCTCTTAACCCTCAACATATTGTTTGATAAAACTATTTTTTCCACTATTCTGAATGAAAATGGCATCCATGTACAAGCAATAATAAAAATATTTGTAACGTAGGTAAGTTTTCTGTTTGTCTTATCATGAATAAAAATGTTTCTTCGCCCCACCAATTAGGGCCATCTTCTCTCCCAGAAATTAATTCAGTAATTGCTTATTTAAAGTCAGTTAAAGTTTGTTTACAAGGAAAATCTTTTAGAAAATTTTGGTATTATAATATAATGACTACCACCCAGCAATATTTACTAGATTAACATTATTTTGCATTGCTAGACATAATAATTATGTAAATAATTCTGTCTATGTAGATATTCATCATCATAAGTGTCTGTGTTTCTTGCACGCAACGGGTAATTTGGTTTTATAGTTTCACTCGCTTCACACACCTTATCAATTATAACCTCTACTTTGTTTCATGTGAAGTTCTCTTATAATAATTTAAATGAAGTAGGGTCAGTGCTTTCGTATTTTTGGATGCATGTTTTTACAAGATTTGCATCAATGCAGGTTTTTGCTCAAATAGATAACTTTAAATTCTGGGCAGGTATTGTCCTCAAAATCTGCTTGATATGATTCTCCTAGATGTAATAATGTACAATAATGAAGTTTTTGTTAACTTATTATTTGCTGCTTATTTGTTAATAGCTAAATTTTAAAGATTTTGTGTACTGCTTTATTTATTACCTTAGAAAATTTGCAAGACAAATCATTTAACTTAACCTTAATATTCGGACTTATTTAATGTAGCAAGTGAATAAAACTATTTTCAGACAACTAAAGTGAAAACAATGAAGGGCGACCTCATAACTTATTTATGATGATTATAATATGTTGTGACATAAGTTCCCTTCGTTTTCTTCAAGGGCGATGGAACTGGACTCAAAAATAAGTCGGTGAGTCAATTTTGCACATTGTCGTCGTTGTTAAGGAAAAATGCGCTCAGATTATTGGTGAGGAACCGAAAGAGGTGGTAATCCGATGGGGAGAGACCTGGTGAGAAGGATGGATGGGACTTCTTCCCAGTCAAACTCTTGAATGGCTGCTTTCGTGAGTCAGGCATTGTTATGCTACAAATTTACATATCGGCGATTTAGTCATTCTTGCTGAATTGCGTCGGCCAGACGATGCAATTGATAACAGTAAAACTCGACCCTGATAGTCTGATTTCTTGGAAGCAGTTCGATGTGGATGACACCTTTACAATCTCACCAGATTAACAGCATGTCTTCCGAGGGTCCAAATTAAGTTTTGCGGTATTGCCCGCATGTTGGGCCTCGGCTACGAAAACCATTTTCGAACCGTTGAATCGTCAATAAGGTTTCTTTCGTGAACGGAATGGATGTTACATTTAAATGTAGATATAGACTTTCATACTTAATGAAGCCGTAAATTATTATTATTGTTACGTTTTAAGCGGATTTTACAGCGTTAAAATCTTGATTAAACAAGAAGAGCAAATGCTTCGATTTATGTTCATTTTTTCCACTTCGCATTATAGAGATTTTAGTGAAAAGTTTCTCATTTTGAATAAAAAACATTAACTTGCAATGAAAATGGAGGACCACCCAAAGATATCATTTATCATACAACATACCAGTAATAGTGTTGGCAAAAAGTTAAGTTCTCAAAAAAAAAACGATACGAGCCTATTTTACAACCCATATACAATGTGTCCGTATAGTATGGAATAAATTCATTATTGAAAAAATCCTCAGGCATGTCTATTTTTAATTTTAATTACAATTCTATTTCATTTATTTTTTGGTTGTGACATCATCACTGTTTCCGTTATAAGGTTATCGATATTTTTTTAAATGAAACATCCTGTATATTTCTCCATTTTTGGATTGTGCTTCAACTACTGAATCCAAATATGTTCACACTTAGAGTCTAAAATTGATAAGTTGGAAGATATGGCTATTTAAAAAAGAAAAGAAGTAAAAAAGTAAAATAAGCACGTTTTTTTTATTAATTTTTGAAATACGCTAGTTTTTTTTTTTGTTTTTTTTGATTTATCATTATCTTCTTTTACAGTGATTCACATAATAATACTTTACAAAAGTAGTAGTTTCTCAATTATTTTCAGTTTATTTTAATTTAAAAGATGAGTATATCTGTAAAGTAGAACACTGAAATTCTTCCGATGATTGGGTATGGTGACAGGACGCAAACTCAACAAGAAGTATGTAATTTATTTAATACTAAATATTCAGAACGATCCATAACTCAATCAATATTGAGTAAAATTGAAAAAAAAAATTAGAGAGACTGGTACGGTGGAAAATTTACTCAAAACAGGTCGCCTAGGTGTTAACGAGGATACAAATTAAATATATTACTAGCTGTTGAAGAAAATCCACATACGAGCGTTCGCCAGGTCAGTTAGTTAGTAGCAATGTTGGTACTCGTCAGTATATACAGTATTAAAATTAGAAAAATGGCATCCCTTTTTTTGTGCAAGAACTAAGTGATGATGATCCAGATCGAACAATACAATTTTGTGAAACAATGATGGATATGTGCAATAATGATCCTCTTCTGATAAAAAATATAATTTTCTCCGAAGCATGCACTTTCAAATTAAATGGTGAAGTGAATCGTCAAAATTGTAGATATTGGGCAAGAGAAAACCTTCGATGGATACTGGAGCAGTACACACAGTATCCAGATAAGGTGAGTGTGTGGGCGAGAATTGTAAGAAATAAAATTATTGGATCCTATTTTTTCGATGGAACTGTAAACGGACCGGCATATCTCCAATTTTTAATGGGCTCTCATTCCAACGTTATTAAATTTATTCCCCAGTAGAATTAATCCTACAAATGTTGACGAAAGCCTGTGGTATCAACAGGATGGTGTGCCTCCCCGTTATGCAACACACGTTCGAAGGTATCTTGACTAAATATTTCTGAACAGGTAGATTGGTAGACGTGGATCTATCGAATGGCCACCATGGTCACCGGACTTCAATCCATTAGATTATTTTGTGTGGGAGTCATCTAAAAAACTTAGTTTATAAAACCAAGCCGGAAAATATTGCTGAAATAAAGAACATTTCTCAGGAAACTATAAACAAAGTTTAGCAACACTTTATTCATCATTTAGGACACTATCAGGTACAACAAGGAGTACAGCTGGAATATTTACTATACATTGTTTTTATTATCAACTAACCGTTAGTTCTAGGGACTATTATTTGTTCAAACAAAACATGAAAAATTAATAAATTCTTATATTCAAAATGGGCGTATCTTTCAACTTATCAATTTTTGACCCTAAGTGTGATACATTTTTGGATTCAGCTGTTGATTCAGAATCCAAAAATGGAGAAATTTGAAAAACATATCAATGATATAACGAAAATAGTGATGACTCCATAACCAAACAAAAAATAAAAGATAAGGTGCACAATTGAAATTAAAAATCGACGTGTGCGGGGATTTTTCCAAATATTTTTGGTTTAAGAAATAATGAATACTTTACGGACACACTATATATAATATACAAGGTGGATATAAATTTCTGCATAACAGCCATAATTAGGTTTACAAACAAATATCAAATGATAGTTGTTGATAGTAAATTGGAAGGATGTCTCCGTGACCTTGAATTTTTTTTATCATTTGCCATGTCGGCGCTAGGATTATCAACTTCATTATGATACACCCAATTACACCAAAACCGGCAAGTTTGACGGGTCTATTGGGAGCGACGCCATAATATAAATATTTATACTTATACTATATCTCTGTGTAAGTAAGTATTGCAATTTTTCATAACACTTAATAAATATCCTGTATAAAATAATATAAATCAAATTCAAGTCATTTAAGATTTATATTACAAAGTACAAGAACAATCAATAACTGCAATATTAATTGTCCAATATACATAGTCAAACAGGAAACTACATTGCGTCAAATGATTCTCAGATATCTACTCATGCATGAAAAAATATTCCCATTACACAATCACTTGAAAACATATACCGTGTGCAAAAAAAAAGAACGTACAGTGGCTGCAACGCTGTTAAAAATGATGTTTTCCTAATTATCATTTTCTATATCTAAATCATCACACTTTTAATTCAACAGACGATATATCATCCTCTGTCGATTATTACATTTACTATTATTGACGGAAAATAGAAAACTGTAATTATCTAGAAATCTTTCGGATGTGGGTAAATATGAGACGTAAATGTACTCAGTGTAGGCGATTTTTCGTAAGATACCAGTCAGGTAATTGTTTGAATCAAGTAGTAGGTAAGAATATTCTTGAAGAAATATTTACTCAATTGCGAAATTTTTGAATTTGAAGAATCCAGCTGTTAATCTTGTACGCAAAGGAGACAGATCAGGTGTCTGCCAATTAGCTTCTTCATATCAAATATTCAGGACTAGGTACCTACAGATATTTAAATTTCGGCAGAAGATTCTGAAACACAAACTATTCGGTGCTGAAGGAAATGACTCCAGTTGTCAGTATTTCCAGCTTTGAAATTTTTAATTTACATTTAAATGACATCTCTAAAATGTTATGAATTTATTAGTTTTTCTTTTTCAATAAACAATTTACTCTAGAGGTCATTTTATTTTATCTAGTCGACATTTTATGTAATATACAGTGTGGGCCATTTAGGTGATACATGTATTCGAATCTCGGAAACTATAAGAGATAGAAAAATGGTTAAATGGGGAAAGTTTTATCCTATTTTATTACCAACTAATAGCTACCCTCAAATTGAATGTTGCATTTTCTAATATCAGCTATAACTTTTTTATTTTTCAATATTTTTTGAATCTGTTAAAGCATTCTTAAAGCAACTTTTTTCATAGAATTTAGCTGTCTAGTCAGATTTTAGTTTCAATGTTTGAAGACCATTATCAATTTCGTTTTTTCCTATGGACGCCATATTGGATTTTTCACTCATTAAATAAAGCTCAACTTTGGCTCTTCAACGATTTGTCACTTGTAGACAAGAAATGAGGAATTCTTTGAAACAACAATATAATTAATTTTTCGGCTTGATATGGTAACACCTCAAATTAAAAATTGAAATGCAGTAAACGTAACTAAAGAACTACCATTTGTTGAAAAGATAACAATTTTTTCCTAAATAATAGATTTTGGGTAAATTTTACAAAGCAGTAAAGATTTATTTAATAAAATCGTTAAATTTATTTAAATTCAGTAATTTACTAAAAACTTTACAATATTTTGTAAATAAGTCATACTAGTTATCAACAAAAATATCGTAAGCAGTAATACTTATTTATTTCAATAAAATGCGTAATAAAATATTAATTCTACAGACAGACTTTTCTGCACAAAAAAAATAAGGTAAATCAAAATTCTATGCAGTAAAATGAAAACTGTGAAATATAAAATGGACTTTGAATTTTTACGTCAAACTTTTGACAACAAGTATTATTTACGTTAAAATTTTTGCGTGGTGCGTGTTCTAATTAATACTTTGAAATAACTTTACATTATTCTAGCGAAGAAAAATTTTGGTGTGTTTATTAAAAATAACAGAAATGGAAACATGGTTTCAAATAGTTGTTTTAAAAATTGCCCAGAGAGGCAACAACCTAATGAAAGATATTTCTCAAAACTTGCGACAAATTTGATAGCTTTTGCAAGTGTTAAAGTTATGAAAAAGAACATGAAAACCGTGACAACAATATAAGAGATTATTTCAACGTTAACACGGCATCATCAACATGGGCAGGTAATAGAGAATTAGACATTCCTAGGAATACGATTCGAAGAGTTTTGAAGAAACACAAATGTCCTTACAAACCAACTATCGTATAAGGGCTTTAAGAAGGCGATTTTCCTAGAAGAATAGAATTTTGTAATAGGTATGATAATGTTAAATAAATGCCAGACAAATGCCAACTTTAGCAATAATGTTATTTGGACTTACGAAACATATTTTAGTATGTCTTTAGTATGCATGAAAATCCTGGACTACGTGCCCAACGCAGATTGCAGAGACGATTTGGTTTTAATGTATGGTGCGGCATTTATGGTAAACATGATTAAGATCATTTCAATAAAACAATAATTTTATACCTTCAACAAGCATATACGTTATTTATTCTTTCTTTAATTAAAATTAGCGAGTTTTATTCTGTTTAGGAAATCGACTTATTGAACCATTTTTTATAACAATATATTAACCGGACAAAGGTATCTAAACATGTTATAAATCAAATTTTACTGGCAATGAGAACAATAGTTCTCATTGCCAGTTGGAATCAAACATCAGCTTCCTGATGTTTGATTCCAACAGGAATATTGTCCAGCCCACAATTTTAGAGAGATTAAAAACTTATTAAGAGTAATTTTCGCAGACAGACTAATTTTCAATGGTAGTCCAATACCATGGCCTGCTAAATCACCAGACATTACCCCTTTGGCTTTTTCCTGTGGGGGTATGTTAAGAACGAAATTTGTAAGTTTAAACCTCCTGAGACTGTAGCAGTGTTTAATGAAAGAGCACGAGACCTATTTGCTGGCTTTAATAGGAATTATCAATACCGTTTTTGAAAAATATCAAAGATGTACAACCAAAAATGGTCAACATTTTGAACACTAATGTAAATAGTTATGTTCTAAACTTTTTTTAAATTGAATTTAATGGCTATCGTTTTTAAATATTTTGCTGGAATTGTTGGTTATATATTTTACTGTCACTAAAACTTCCTATAAATTAAAGATCCATTTAAAATGTTAATAATACCGGGTATTCGTTTTCATTTATAATTATTATCAGTAATTATTTAGAAAAAAGTTTAGTTTTTCATCAAAAGGTAGTTATCTACTTACGTAACTTATTATTTATTTTGAGGTGTTGCCACATCTAGACGAAAAATTAGTTTTTTAGAATTTCCCATTTTTGGTATACAAGTGATACTAATATCGAGCACTTTTTAATGAGTGAAAAATCCAATATAGCTTTCATTAGAGAAAACGTAATGAAGGTCTTCAATAATCCAAACGTTGAAACTAAAATCTGCCTAGACAACTAATTCTACGAAAAAAGTTGCTTTGAGAATCTTTTTTCCAGATTTAAAAAATATTAAATAAAAAGGTTATAGCTGATATTAGAAAATGCAACAATCAACTTTTTGATGATATCTGAAAACTTCCAATAGCTGGAATAGTTTTGAAGGTGGCTATTAGTTGGTAATAAAATAGTTTAATACATTCCCCATTTAATCGTCTTCCTATCTCTTATAGTTTCCAAGATTCCAATATATGTACCACCAAAATGACCCCGACTGTGTATATAAAAAAGTTGTATATGCTTTAATATCAAGACGATACAATAAACACAAATAACAAATAACGAATTATAAGGATGGTAAGTTGACCTTTATGGTTCACTCAGAACCATGGTCACTTAACATGTCGCAAGTCAATAGTAGAACAATTGATACCTATGTGACACGCTGACAGTAGTTATAGAAAGAGAAACAAAAAAACACAAAACTTCATATTTTCTGGGGAGGTAAAAATTAGGGGGAAAAAGTCTGACGCTATATTTATAATAAAATATCTGATGTGGCCAGTACATAACTTTCTTATACCAGTATATATCATCCTGATTTAAAAAAATCATTCTATTTAATTCTTCACTTACCTCAATTAAATTTTAATAGCGTACCTTGAAATGTTTCATTAAAATTTTTAAATAACTAATTATCACCGTTGTTCGATACTGTTAATAATAATTTATGTCATATATTTAATTAATTTCTTCTTATGGACATTGACATTTTTGTAACTAAATTAAACATTTCAAATGTTAAACTGTTAAGCCGGGTACTCATATGCGCTCCGTATCTGTATCTGTATCATGTATTGTAACAGTTACAGTATCAGTTCGCTGTATGTACGCCTAGGCGAATAGTCGTCGTAACGACCTGCGATCATCTTCACCCGCAGTGTTCGAAGCAAGTTTACAGCAACATGTCGTCTTGGAAACATGCAGTGTTTCGATACATGATCGGAACACTGACACGTACTGACTTGCGTTCCAGCTATGAACCGTCCACAACACTGGACCGTTCCTCTTTGTGTTCGCGGCGTTTACCGACAGGCGCTCGGATCGCTCTTCATGTTCTTAGTAAGTTCGCGAACATGGAACGCAAGACGTACACATTCAAAATTTTGTTACAGTATCCGTTACAATACATGATACAAATACAGATACGGAGCGCATATGAGTACCCGGTTTTAAATTTTTCCTGACTCCATTTTATGAACTCAAATGTGTACAAAATTTCAGTTTACATCAGCTTTATTTAGATACTTGGAAAATATATTTTATTGACTTGATATAGTAGACATGATATTATAATATTTCATCAAGAATATATTTTATTTTAAAGTCAAATACAAAAATCTGGGTTTCGTGGACCTCCTTTCAGCAGGCCAACTTTGATCATCGCCGAATTTTTCATTTTCTTTCACCTTTAGGATATGTGTACCAAATTTGAAAGCTTTTTTCTCAAAAACTGTAGTTGCTATCGCGATACTACAGATATACGGACAGATTTTTTCCATGAAGTTATGTTTTTTCATTATAATTCGTCGAGATTCGTCCAGAAATGCAATAATTGTCTTTAATTTTTCTTCCCGAAAATATACCTTTCTTCTTTCATTCATTATGCCTCTTTTGGTGGTACCACATTCACCAAATTTAATGTATCACCTAAATATTTGTTGAAAATCTTTATTACCGAATTTGGGAATTCTCCCATTAGTATTTTTTGAGTTATCGCGGATACACACGTACACACACACATCCATACACGCACTGACAGACTTCATTCGGAAAATAGAATGGATTCAGGAGGGTTCAAAACGTATATATCAAAATCTCGATTACTATACTTCCTTATATTAAGTATAAGAAAATAAAAAACCTATATTAAACATTTTTGTGTGAACTCCAAAACATTTTCCTCAGTTAATAAATAATTAATGTTTTAAGATTATATATAATCTTGTCATGTTTTACTATATATTTTTGTATGGTGATGTCCGTAGTTACGTAACAGTTGAAGTAAGCTAAGAATACCCTCAAGCACTACTGCACCTGACATTAAGAGCAGGATGACCAATATATTAAACGGTAGGTAGTATAAGAGATCAATAACACCAATAACCGACAAAAAAAGATAAAGTGGGTGGTTCAACTATTACACCTGACGGTAGTCTAATGATTGCACCTTAAAGAATAAATAACTACTTCACTGAAAACCACTTGAAACATTTTAATTGGTATTGGAATGATTGATGTTTTAATAAGTAAACAACAAACAGAAAATGTTAAAATTGTTCTGTTCTTCGCATGTTCTGTGCTGGCACGTCTTCCGATATATGCCACGGTGGGCGGCCGGCCGTGGGCGAGACATCAATACAGCTTATTACTTCAAATATTTGCATAAAATTCAAATTAGCCTTTCATACGCAAATACGTTATAATAGTCGACAAGATTATTTTTCATATTGTTGGCTGGATTTCAGTAAATCTAAATGTGCCGGTGTTGCAGATGGATAATTAAGATATATTTTGCATGTGCAGTTCTTTAAAAATCGCGTGTCTTATATACCCATTACCTATGCCGCTATCTGAGATGTAGATGAGATAGTAGAGATTTAACAAAGTTGAATGAATTAATATCTGTTTGATGAGCCTCCAGAAGCCGTCATTTATTGTATCGGATTTAACTGACACCCATTTTATTTTGAATATCAGTGAATATGTCAGTCATTTCAAATTTTACGGAAATTTATGTCAGTCATTTCAAATTTTACGGAAATTTAAAGTCAATAAGAGCAATTAAATAGGACAGTTAAGAGAGGACATGGATTTATGAAATTTAAATGGGAGTTGTGTTTGTATCCTTTTGAAATCTACATAAACTTCTGTTAATTTTATCGGACATGTGGAAAATTATTTCGTCTAATATTTTAATCGAATTATATGTGACAAGATTATAAATGGTGTGGTACTAAACATAGTTGCAGGTAATTTTTTTTGGCAAAGGAAACGTGTTTAATTTTTCAAAAAATACACACATATTTTTAGTTTATTAAATTCTAATTACATGTAAGTAAATAGCTGATGTGGCCAGCTCATAACTTTCTTATACCAGTATATATCATCCTGATGTAAAAAAATTATTCTATTTAATTCTTCACTTACCTCAATTAGGTAATTTTAATAGCGTACCTTGAAATATTTCATTAAAATTTTTAAATAATTAATTATCACCGTCATTCGATACTGTCAATAATAATTCATGTCATATATTTTAATAATTTCTTCCTATTGACATTGACATTTTTTTAACTAAATTAGACATTTCAATGTCAAACTGTTAAATTTATCCTAAACTCCATTATATGAGGTCAAATGTATAAAAAATTTAAGTTTACAACAGCTTTATTTAAGTAATTGGAAAATATATTTTTATGTTTGATATAGTAGACATGATTTATAATCTTTCATCAAGAATAAATTTTTGTGTAAAGACAAATACAAAAAAGGTTGGGTCCCGTGGACCTCCTTTTAGCTGACCAATTTTGCTCATCATCGAATTTATCATTGTCTTTGGCCTTTAGAACATGTATACCAAATCTTTATCTCAAAAACTGTGGCTGCTATCGCGATACTACAGACATGCAGATAAATTTTTTCCATAAAGTTATGTTTTTTGATTATAATTCGTCGAGATTCGTCCAAAAACGCAATAAAAATTTTTATTTTTTTTCCCCGAAATTGTATCTTTTTTCTTCTTTCACTCATTGTGACTCTTCTGGTGATACCACATTCACCAAATTTAATGTGTCACCTAAAATGTTGTTGACAATCTTAACTGCCAAATTTGGGCAGTCTCCCATTAGTATTTTTTGAGTTATCGCGGATACACACATACACACACACACACGCACCGACAGACATCATTCGGAAAATAGTCAGAATCGAAAAAAAAACACGATTACTATACTTCCTTATATTAGTTATAAGAAACTAAAAATGAGAAAAAATAAGCAAACAACATCACACAGAAAATAGTAAAACATTTGCGTGGGTTATGGCCAATGGTATCAACGGATTATAGAATGATACGATGGGGCGCTGCAAATGTAAAGTAACTTATACCATTACATTTTGGTAACACACTGCCCTTAGCAGTATTAGTTGTGGCTGACAACTTTCGACTTAAATCTATATATTTACAATGAATCATGGGCTAATTACATTTTATAATTTCTACATTTAATAATGATTTGTGAGTTTCTCTCGCTAATATTTGCATTTTGATACTCGTGATTATCTCAAATTCCACTATATTTGACTCTTCTCCTTTTTCAACCTGTATTTGTCCACTCCTGAACATAGCACTCTAACAGTATTTTCCACTATTCTCTGTCTTATGTTACTAACCACTGATTACTTGCTATGAATCTGATAGGTTTTACCTATCTTTTTTGGGGCAGACCTATGCTTCTCCTAAATTGAAAACGGATCCTTTGCCTGGTATACAGATGAATCAAAAATGGAGGAACGATTAAGAGTAGGAGTACATGTATGCTAACACAGGAGCCTTAGATCAAACTCCCGTCATCTTTCAGGCCTAAATTCACTACTCTATATCCTCTCAGACAGCCAGGTATCTTTAAAGTTCTTTACCGGGTGCCCCATTATATTTTGACCCTTTTTACACTGTGGTTTTCGCCAGTCTTCTTCTAATTTTATGAAGTTTTTTTACTGAGTATCCCTCTTTTTTTGATCACTTCCGGTTTAACAGAAAATGACATAACGTATTTTCGGAGATAGGACAATTTTGTTATTTCTAATCGAAGACCCTGTATATTTTTTCACAGTTGGAAAGCCCATTGTTTCCCCTTTCTGAAAATTCCATATTTGTCATGGAAATTATACAAAGTGATAGTTTTATAAGCTTTTAAAGTGAATAATACGTTTTTTCGAAATGCTACGAAAAAAATAATGATTCACAAAGTAGACTATGGAAATAAAAGACAGCATCACTTGTAAACGTCAAATTAGTTTATTAACAATTGCATGTTACTTTCATTGCTAATATTGAATATGTACGTATGAAACTCGATATAACAAACTGTAACATTATATTTATTAAACAAATGAGAAATAAACAAAATAAAACACATTAGTTATAAAAGATGTTCAAAATGCTGACTTCAACTTGGATATAATAATTTATTCGCTTTACAAAGTTGCCATAGCTTCTACTTAACTGTTCGGGAGTAATGTTGCTAAAGACATTCCAAATGTTTTCTTTATTGTTCTAAATTTTGTGGCATAGAGTTTTAACACCTGTCTTTCACATACCCCTATATGAAAAAATCTGGAACTATGAGTTTTGGAGATCGAGGGGGCCATGCTGTAGGACCTCCCCTCCCTATCCAACAATTTCTAAAGGTGGCATTCAGGGAATCTCTAGCTATCATAGCATCGTCTTGTTGGAAATAGACTATCCCCAAAAAATTATTCTGTTCAAATTGCGGATAAAAGAAATTTTCTAACATATCCAAAGATGATGGGGCATTGAAAATTGGATTGTTAAAAAAAAAGGACCGTACATTTTTTATCTTGTCGCACATCAAACTGTAACTTTTGGAGAGGATCTGACATACTAATGGAAATTTCTGGGCTTTTTTGAAGACCATACTCTGCAATTATTCTTATTCACCTTGTCATTTAATTGAAATTTGCTTCGTCTGCCATGATTAACTTAATTAAGATTAACTAGTGCAAAAGTAATATAGGTTTAAAAAGAGTCAAAATATAATGGGGCACCCGGTACTTGTAAGTCTAATATAGTCTGGAAATGTTTACAAATAGTAAAGCAATCGGCAAGGAATAAGATCACCTTGATCCTGACACCTAGTAAGGGCATGAAGGAAATGAGATTGTTGACACCCTTGAAAGTGAAGACCTTTTGTGGAATATTTAAAAGCCACACAACAGACGAGGTCAGAAAATGGGAAAAGGAGCATAAATCCTTCTAACTTCAGATCAAAAACAAACGACAAAGTTTATGAATTACTCGCAAAAAAAAAGCTAGAGCACTATTCGAATTCACTAAACCATAGTTAACGATATCAACAGGCCTTCTCATGAAGCGGAAATCACGAAACATACTTTGTTTATGCAAAGTCCTAATGGGCCAAAGACTACAGCATTTGGAGCAGATATCTACAACACACGCCTAAGTGGGAGCTATATCCCCTGGAACAGTCTAGGCTTCCACAGAAACCTAGAAATTGATGAATACGTTGGTATAAGGGTTATCACAAAAGATCTGTTTAGGTCGCAGTGAAAGGAGGCCTTAGCCTTAACGACCCACTCTAAACCCAAATGCTTCTTCGTTTGCTTCGGCCTCCATTCTGTGATTCTTCAGGTATATCAATTTTCGACTTGTCTAGCTACATGTCTTGACCATGGACATTTCGTTTTCACCACTTTATCTATGATGTGTCTGACTATGATTTTGTTAATCTTTTTGATTCTTATTTTGTCTCTGAGTGAGGTACCAAGCATGATTTGTTTCATTGCACATTGTAATGTTCTGAGTTTGTTAACGTAGGACTTTCTGGGCAATATGGTTTCTAGTCCATAGTTACCGACTGGCAGGATTCCATGCATTATTGACTTTGGTTTTAGATTTATGAGGATTGTGTTGTCTTTAAAGATATATCTTAATTTACCGAAAGCTGTCGATGCAAGTCTGATTCGCACAATAGTTTCCACATTTTGGTTCTATTATACATATTTTATGGGCGATAATATAACATATTATGATGACAATTTAAATGTTTAGAACGAACAATTAGTGATTTGAACTTCTCAGTGCAATGGTGTGGTTGATTTATTTCTATCTGTTTGACTTTACACGTTATTTCGGTACTTACATATATATTACTTTTCCAGCCCTTAAGTCACACGGATTTACATTAGGGAAATAAATAATACTAGTACATAGATTTACAACACAGGGTAAAGTGGCACGTCAATATTAATTATACATTAAATGAACGTATATGTTTGTATATCATTAATATTTACTTAATCATTACGATACTTACCTATAATTAATCTACATTTACTCTCACTGAATCATAGGAATCCGTGAAGTTCATAAATTCTTCTGGTCTACTAGGTAATATATAAACCAATGCCATATTCCCTATTCACAGATAAGTTGTTAAGATATTTCTTGCATGCAATAGTTATGCTGAGAATGTCTGCTTCTGTTTACTGCAATCATGTGATTTTTATAAAAAACTTACATGGCAAGGACAGTGTAGGAGAAAAATATGAACAATCTGAAATGACAACAGCCGAGAGTGCTGAGAATCTGAGGTTTTAAAAGAAATTTGTTGGGTTTAAAATATCCTATTTTTCACATCGGCTTAGTCAAAAATATTAGTGGAGTAAATTTGCGGACAGAAGTCTTTTGCTTTTAGAATAGATTAAATATATACATTGGCTACATAATTGTTTTGTAATCAATTGGAATTAATTTTTAACACCCATGTGCCGAAATTAATTGTACCAAGTCGCAGCTATCTACCCTGGATTAATTATTTTATAATAAAATACATCAAGAGAAAGCTTTCACTTTGGAAAAAAAGTAAAAAAATTCTCATGATATCTCTTTCTATAATGAATTTAAACAATTTAGGCATAAAATCAAAACCGACTCCGAAAAGTCCTTTAAATAATATCTAGTTAACTTAAAAAAATAATATAGTACAAGATCCCCCTAATTTCTGAAAATTTATTAATAAAAAGAACGTATATGCCGGTATACCTAATAATTTGACCGTTGATAATATAAATCTTTCCGATCCAGAAGAAATATGCAATGCATTTACACATTTCTTTCAGCAATCCTATAACACTTCTACTGAAAATAATGACCACAGACATAGTGAGTGATAAGTGTATCCCTCTGGTGGTCAGTGCTACTACCAAACAAGATTATCAGGTTTAATTCAATGCAGGACGGGGCTTTTGTACGCTGAGTAGTTGTTTCCTGCAAATCTTATTTAGTATATAGTTTAGCCCACCCTGGTTAGAGGTCGAAGCTCTTGGTACCTGCTTTGCAGGTCGCTATCAGTCACTAAGACATCAGTGACTGGTAGTAGCACTGACCATCAGAGAGATACACTTATCACTCACTATGTCTGTTTTGCTTAGTCTGTTTTAGGCTAGCCTGGTTTGCTATTATTATTTGTCTTATCCATTACTTATATATAACATATAACATAAAAAGTTCGAAACCGGTCTATGTCTAGTGAGGAATTGACAAGTGATCTTAGATACCAAACAAGATTTGCAGGTTTAACTCAATGCAGGTCGGGGCTTTTGTCCGGTGAGTAGTTGTTTCCTGCAAGTCTTATTCAGAATAATGACCACCTTGTTAAAACATTTTAAAACTATGATCAACTAAATTCACACGTGATAATTGAAAATAATGTTCCCATTTGTTTAAAAAAAATTAGGCTCAAGGTGACAAGCGGACCAGATGGAATTCCAGCTTTTTTTATTAACGTGACTGTGCGTTAAAATTTATAGAACCCCTCTCTAAACTTTTTAATTTTTCCTTAAAAATGAATACTTTCCCCTCGCAATGGAAATTATCCAAGCTAACCCCAGTTTTTAAGAAAAGTAATCGGTTTAAAATTGGTAACTAACCAGTTGTCATAATCTGTAACTTTGCTAAATATTTTGAAATGCTATTATTTGATCACACACTTTCTCATTGCAAACACTGAATCAAAGAGTCTCAACATGATTTTGTTAAAGGCAGATCAACTGTAACAAACTTAGTTTGTATAACGGAATTTTTAAATGATGCCATCGATGAGGGATCTCAAGTTGACGTGATTTATACCGATTTCTTGGCCCTTGACAGAATTAACCATGATATACTATTAAATAAGTTGAATAATTTTGGCTTCTCTCAAGACTTTCTGACGTTTCTAAAATCTTATTTTTCAAACAGGATCCAACATGTAGTATATCATGGTTGTAATTCTGTCGGGGTATCTGATACTTCGGGCGTTCCCTAGGGATCGATATTAGGACCTCCTTTTTTTTGTTTTATTTATCAGTGATGTTGTTGACAGCTTAACAGTTTCATGCCTATTATATGCTGATGATTTGAACATTTTTTTGTAGAATTGCAAGTATTGATGTCTGTTTCGATCTATAACAAAATTTAATTTTTTTCAAGAACTAGTGCGTAAAAAATAACACCTTTAAATATCAAAAAATGTAACGCAGAATGGTATTCTACGAACAAATTTTTGATGCATTTCAATTATTCTCTGGATAATAACATACTCTCAAGACTTCAATCAGTTTCTGTGATTTGTGAGTCATTTTTGATAAAAAGTTGTTCTTTAATAGTCACAACGCTTATATTGTCACAAAGACTTACAAAGCTCTAGGATTTATTATCAGAAATAGCCGTAACTTTCGGAATATTGATATACTGAAACTACTATATACCATCTCGGTCCGCTGTAATTCAGAATATGCATCAACAATATGGTGTCCTAACTACGCTACATATATTGATAATTTAGAAGAAATTCAGAGCAGATTTTTAAAATATGCCAAGTTTAGAACAGATGTGGAATCCTGCTATTGGTTTCCCTTAATACAAACTTCTGGCAAATTTTGGTTTCGACTCACTTGAGCATAGATGCATAAAAGTATGTCTGATTTTTTTGCACAAGATCATTCATAACAATAAAAACTGTACCCAAATTTTAGGCATGTTAAATTTTCACACTCCTAAAGTTGGGGCAAGGAGAGAAATTTGTATTATTTATCAACTGCAGGAAGGAATATAGAAAAATATTCTCTCTCTGAGCAATATGTATAATAATTACAACTCTCCAAATTGCGCAGTAAACATTATATTCTGTAATATTCAGTCAATTAAAAAGTTGAAGTTGCCTTATTTCTTCGCTTCTTTTTTGGTTGGTTCCATGTTATTATACTTTTCCTGATATTTTCTTGTTCTCTTTTTTCTTTGCCTTTTTAACAGATTCCTTATGCTATTTGTCTCTGTGTATGCACATATTTAATATTTAACTTATTAAATATCAATGTTTATGGGTTAAGTGTATACTTATATCTTTTTTGTATTGTTCCTATTCTCTAATTGGGTTTTTCGACCTGGTGAATAGTGTAAAATAAATTAATAAATATATAGCTCCAACCCATGTTAAAATTGACCGCTCTAAAACTAGACTCCTATATTTATATTGTTGTGAATAGTGTCCATTTAGGATTTTGCTAATTTAGAAATAATTATGTTATAATAGACCATTTTTACACATTTGCTATGTCAAAATTGATAATATAGTAAATAGTCGTTAATTGTGTCTATATAAAAAATTTCGAAGTCTTAAGAATTGACGCGAAAAATATTTACATAATGAACTATCTACTAGGAAACAAGAATTCTACGTAGAACTAGATCAATCCTGCATATTCCTGTTAAGGAGATTATTTTTTATGTTTAATAAATGGATATTTATGACATTTTTGACTGGTACCCAACTTTATACTTATACCTAATATAAGGAAGTAATTGTGATTTTTTTCGACTTCGAGATTATTTATTAATAAGAACGGCCAAAATCGACAAATTTCAAAAAAACGTGCTTTTCAACAAATATCTTCAGAACTGTTTGAGATATCGCTTCCTTTTTCTTAGCTTGAAAACAGATACATGAGAGGCGTAACTGTATTACCTTAATTTCGTAAAATGATTTTTTTCTTAAATAAATTGCGAATATGGCAGTTTTCGTCGATGTAGTGAAATTTTCAATAATAAAATCACGAAAGCGAGAATAAATCGAAACTAAATCAACGAATATAGCGAACTTTACTAATAAGCAAGAAGCATATTTCCAATCTATTTCCATCGCAATTGACTGCTAGTAGATGGAAGTACCTTATAACTCGTTATTACTGTACTATCATAGAAAGATACATTTTACCAAGATCTTTCTTGTCAACTTCGAGTACACCTACTTCGTACTGATGAAGGCAAAGGCTAGAATTCGATGGTGTGTGCGACGGTCTTGAGAACGTTTCCCTTTCATTGAATAAAAATCTTTTATTACTGTGGCAATCAAAGTTTAAAGCATTTTTTTTATGATACAAAGTTGTATATCATCGAGAGGTGTATAATCTGCTACGAAAATAGTAGCTATGATTGACAAGTTTATTTAATCCTTAATTAAACAAAGTTAGAGCACGTCGACTTTGTATCTTTAGGTATAACATTTAGAATTTATTATTATTTACTTATAAATCTCATCTCTTTCTATTCGACTATCTTATTATTTTATTATACCTTTATTTGTATATTATTAACAATTTAAATTAATGCAATGAAAAACACAGTTATTGAACATATTTCGAGCCTCACTACACTCTGTAGATTTTATTTAGGTTAAGTTAGTTATGCCCTGTTATCTCTAAGATTGTTTGCTACAGATTTATAATGTTTTTGGTTTAGTTGTAGGTAGAATGTTATTAAATTTGTGGAATTGTGACCGATAATTTCTATCAGTTCTTGTATGTTTACACTGGCTTTTGATAGGTTACTTACTACACTTGATCTAGCAATAGTATTTTGAAATAGGATTTATTTCTACAGGAACGTTTATTTACCAAGAGAAACAAGCAGTTTTCCGGACCGGATTTTGAGTTAGAACGATAGGATCGGTTTTAATATTTTCGATGCGTTTACTAATAAGTTTTTCTCAAATACGAACTGGGCAAATACTTGTCTGTTGTACTTTGAGTCAATTATTTACTGTTGACGCACCTTTATGCTCCTCTTTGGGAGATTCTTAAAAATACGAGGCATTTTACTCAGTCTGTCGGTAATAACGTATTACACATCTTGACGCTTCTTCTTCCCTCGAAGCTAGTTCATTTGATACAACACTTATCTTTATATCCACAAGGCGTGTCAACATCCCAATAGTTAAAAATGTTCTTCAATTCTGCATTTGAATATTCCACAGAACTTTGTGCTTCTTAAGATCTTTCTTTAATTTTGTTCTGTTTACATTTCTTGTATCCCGAGCACTTTTAAATTCCATATCTTTAAAAGTAAAGTTATTGAAATAGAGTACTCGAAGCAATTTTACCATTTTATTCTACACTGTTTTAATAACTTTCTTTGTAATCTTCTCTGTTCTTCTTTTTCTTGTTATATGCCAATCTTTTAAAATTGATGAGAGTTTAGGTGTTGGAGTCAATTCATTCAAAGTGTAGCTTTTTTTTTGGCAAAAGGTTTTAAACTGCATCGAGACTGATTGGTTACTTATTAAAGTATTTCTTGAAGTAGTTTATAATATTTTTTGTTTATTTCTGCATCCGAGACGCAACTAAATCTTGCGTTTTCACACATTTTACACGTAGCTTAAAATTATTTGACAACTAATATTGACTGATGTTTTTCAAACAGCGATTATTAGTGGGAATAATCAATCGCAAGAACCTTATCCTCATTATAATAATAACAGGATTGAATAAAGCACAAATACGTCATAAGACATTGAAAGTTTTATTGGTTTTATAAATAATGATCTATAATATTTTATATTTTATTTAATTATTTTAAGTCAATAATATGTATTTTTATATTTACATGGATCTACGGGTACCTCGAGGTAGCATTAGGGGTACAAGGGTTAATACCTGTGGTGTCAATTAAAAGAAAAACAATAGGTACTTCTCATAAATTTTGCCCAATAGGAAATGTTAATTTTCAATTTATTTGTTAATTATCATTGTTAGCTAAGATCTAAATTACGGACGAAATTCCCTGGAATCTAAGAATCTATAGATTATGTGAAAAAACAGATTTTGGGCGACACACAGCCGGCGATTAAGCCATGACCGATATATTATGTGAAAATGCAAGCAACCGACCGGTCGAAACACACGAATGAAGCGTAAAACATTATTGCTGTGTGGTTTATGCGTTGACGGTGTCTCTCTCAGAAAAGGAATCAAAGATTTCATAAGTCGCATTGAATCTATATAAAATAAGAAGAGTTTGGAGCATTTGACACTTACTACACTTACGAGCAGATGAAAAAATATTTTTTACCTACTTTATCGTGTCAATTTCCTCATTTGACGAGCTACACAGTCCTATGGACTCAATGTATATTGGAATACAAATTCAAAATAAAAAAGTCACATGTTTTGATTATTTAGATGCAATTGGGAAAATCTGTCAGCCAGTAAGTGTAAACGCATCAATATAAATCAATACTTAAGTGTGAGGAGGCACTAAAAATGAAAAACTATTTCATAGTAAGCGAAGTTCAACTGCGTACTGCGAGGTAAGTTAGGTATGATAGCTAATACTCTACCAACTGATTTACTGTACCTATTTTAATCTGAACTCTTTCGTGAGAGGAGATGCAAAAACGCGCTAATAGGTGACCATCAAATACGCGGGAACCGCATTTTTTTAAACCACCAGAGCTCTGTTACAGATCGGGATACGTATGATATCATCTTAATATACTTATATTTAATGTTTTTGCCATAAGTAGTAGAAAGGGGCAGACGCCATTTGCAAGTTTCAACTTGCAGTTGTTAAATTACATTGGTACTGAATACACGCAATTAAGTATATTAATTTGTTACGCATTTCAATTTTTTTAGTAATATGTGTTTCGAGTTATTTTTTTCTTAGGAACTAATAGCAGAAATTGTTGAACAAACCAATTTGTTTCAGAGCCAAAGCCATAATGTCGAAAGATCTCATATCAAAAAGTGGAACGATGTTACCAATAACGAAATGTATTGTTTTTTGGCTGTAACGCTTTTGATGCCCTAAATAAAAAACTTAAATATTGTTGGTTATTGGTTCAGAGATTCCTTATTAGACACACCCATTTTCCCTCAAATTTTTTCTCAGGATCACTATTTGGTCATTTTACGATTGCTTTATTTTGTGGATAATAATGATAATAGAGCAAAAGAGGACAAATTGTGGAAAAATAGACGCGTATTAACTCATCTACCTAGCTCGATAGCGCAGTGGACCAGAGCGTTAAGTTACAAACGTAGCTAGTTTACAGCCTATCGACTCCCCGGTTCAAATCCCGGTCTCGATTCTGCAAAGTCGAAGGGGTTTGGTTGCGTGTGTGTGTGTGTGCGTTTTTTCAACTGTGTAACTTCTGTCAGAGCAGCTACGGCTCTGGTTTGAGAGTTGTCTAATTTATGTGGTGTGTTTTATGTTTTTTTCTATCTGAGAAATACTTAGAAAATTTTTTATCCATTCGAAAACCTTTGTATTGCCGAGAGACTTATGCTTTTTAAAAGTAGGCTTTCATTCAAAGAATACATACCTTCTAAAAGGCACAGATTTGGGGTAAAATTTTTTATTCTTTGTGACGGCAATACAGGCTATATTTTGAATTATCATTTATTGTGCTGCAGGAGGTGACATTGATGAATATAATAATGGTATTGGGATATCTAGAAACATTGTTCTTACACTTATGCAAGAATATTTGAATTCTGGACACATTTTGTACAAAGATAACTGGTACACCAGTCCTACTTAGTATAATCTTATGTGGTTTAAAAATACAAATGCTTGCGGAACTGTAAAGCAAAATAGAAAATATATGCCACAACTAAAAAAAATATTGGAAAAGGGTGATGTGTGGAATTATTCTGCAGAAAATTTAATTACATTGAAGTGGCAAGATAAGAGAGAAGTGCTTTCTACTATACACACTGCAGAAAAAAATGTCTACAGGAAAAAAAGATAATAAAACAAATGATACTATTTACAAATCAAAAGTAATTGTTGATTATAATGCACACATGGGAGCGGTTGATCGTATTGATATGCCTCAAAGTTCTATCGAATCTGTTCGAAAATCAGTAAAATGGTACAAAAATGTTTTTTTCCACCTGCTCGACATGACACTTCTAAATGCTCATGCCATATTCAAAATAAAAATTGGAAAGAATATATCCATTGATGATTTTCAACTTATTTTTGTAAAAAAGAGATATTGGCCAAATAGGCTAACTGCTAGACATATTATCACCCATTTAGACAAGGACAAAAACAACAAGCAAAATGGAAAAAGATGTGTAGTTTGTGCAAAAAAAAGAAAGGAAACTTCATATGAATGTAACATATGTGGGGGTGCCATTATGCATAATACCATGTTTTGAGAAATATCACACTCACAAGATATATTGGGCTTAAAATTTGGACTTGTTAATCCTCCAATTCCTATCTATGGAAATTGTTTCACAAGAAAGTTTTATTTTGTTATTTATACTTCCTTCTTACAATAAAATATACAGTATGTCCGCGGATGGGGTTTACAATAGGTGTAATGGCTAAAATTTTTAACTTTTCGAGAAAATGTTATTCTTTATAAAAGTTTTAGCTTGCCTAAAAAATTACAAAAACTTAAAATTCCGTAATTTCTATTGTTTATTATGGAACAAAATGTGTAATAAAAAAGTTGTTTCTAAATATATGGTCTGCCCAAATCCAAAATTTCATTTGAATATTGCATTGTTTCCGAAATTAGTGAATTTTTAGTAAAATACTAGTCGGTTTTTGTCAAATTTTTATTTAGCTAATTGCATTCGAACAAGGAGAATAAATACCTGATAAATAATTTTGATTTTATAAAAGTGCATACATATTTGAAGTGACTGACTGACTATTAATAAATATCACAATTCAAAAATTCCTCCACCAAATTGAACGCATGTTTCCATTCGTTTTCGAATGTTGTAAAAACTACTTCTAACTTCCTCAATGGAAATTGATTGCACAACTGTCGAAATGCGCCGCTTTAGAATTTCAACGTCGTTGTCTATGGGTTGTCGGTAGGTAATTTGTTTTCGACGCCCCCAGAGAAATGTATCCACAATTGTCAAATCTGGACTTCTTGGGAGCCACAAAACTGGACCGCCTCGTCCAATCCACCTTTGCCCAAATTTGCTATTAAGCCAATTACGTACGACGCAGGCATGATGTGCTGGACATCCATCGTGCTGAAAATACATTCTATTACGATATTCCAACGGCAAGGCTTCTAACTGATCAAAAAAATAATGTATTAAGCATATGTAAATAAGAGTTACTATTGCACGTATTTTCAAAAAAGTATGGCCCTATTATGCTATGATACGAAATAGCGCATCAGATATTTACTTTTTTTAAATATTGCCTTCCGGTGGAAATTTTAAATTCGGGGTTGGTCTCACTCCAGTACCTTACATGTTGTGAAGCTACAGTCCCATTTGTTGAAAAAGTCGACTCGTCGGAGAACATAATAAATTTATAAAAATTCGTGTTGCCATTTAAAATTTCATTTCCTACCCATAAACAGAAATCTAGTCATGATAAAGCAAATAGAAAAATTCTCATAAAATTCCTTTTATTAGTGTGACCGGTTTCGTGAACAAGTAAATTGCTTCACATCTTCAGACACAGGACTACAATAGAAAATGAGTATGGTTGTTACATACATAAATATAAATGTTAATAAGTTTATAAAACTTAAAAAAACAAGAATACAGAAGACAATTATTTCATTTTTTCACTAGTAAAAACTTATTGGTAAAAAATTGCTTGATAAAATTTGTGTAAAGAAGATTGAAATTGTTTAAAATAATAAGGATTACGTTAGTTTAAAATTATAATATAGAATAATGTAAAATTTAATTAATTGAAATGCGTAAAAAGGATGTTCATTTTTATATAGTACTTACACATTTTTATAAATAAAAAACTACCCTGGTTTTTATTTATAAAAATGTAAGTATTATATAAAAATGAACATCTTTTTTTACGCATTTCAATTAATTAAATTTTACATTATTCTATATTATAATTTTAAACTAACGTAATCCTTATTATTTTAAACAATTTCAATCTTTCTTTACACAAATTTTATCAAGCAATTTTTTACCAATAAGTTTTTACTAGTAAAAAATGAAATAATTGTCTTCTGTATTCTTGTTTTTTAAGTTTTATTAACTTATTAACATTTATATTTATGTATGTAACAACCATACTCATTTTCTATTGTAGTCCTGTGTCTGAAGATGTGAAGTAATTTACTTGTTCACGAAACCGGTCACACTAATAAAAAGAATTTTATGAGAATTTTTCTGTTTGCTTTATCATGAATAATTACTCATATGGGATTAACCTACCTACGTTAGAAATCTAGTCGTTTTGCTTCATCCCCTTCTTCTAAGGTATGGTTAAAATGTGGTTTGTATGGAAATATTTTATGTTCTTTCAAAATTTTTTGGATGGACTTTTTCAACCACCTCCAAATGCCGGGCTCGATTTCTCAACGAAATGTTGGGATTTTCAGCAACAGATGTCAACACTAATAATGTGGCGGCGCCATTTTGATCATATTCTTTCTTTTTCTTTACGTCAAGCACTGAACCAGTTTTTTTAATTTTTTGACCAATTTATGAACTGCTATTCTCGTAACATACATATTGGGAAATCTCTAAATTTTTGAATAACGTAACAGTATGAACTTTTACCGTCTCCATAACACTACTAAAAAAGTTCTTTGCTCGACAGTTAACATTTTAAAAATTATTTTTTAATGCAGATATATAATGATATGTAGACGTACCTAGGTAACCACGCACCTAACAATCAAAAACAACATTACAGGAATTATACAGGATGTTCCTAAAATAAAATTTTACTAAAAATTCACTAATTTCGGAAACATTGCAATATTCAAATGAAATTTTGGATTTCGACAGACCATGTAATTAGAAATAACTTTTTTATTTCACATTTTGTTTCAAAATAAAAAATAGAACCAGTTTACTCTTACGGAATTTTAAATTTTTGTAATTTTTGATCACCTCGTATAAAAAATATAATTTTTGTCAACGTCACTACTATTTTTTAGGCAAGCAAAAACTTTTATAAAGAATAACATTTTCTCGAAAAGTTAAAAATTTCAGCCATTACACCTATTGTAAACCCCACCCGCGGACATACTGTATATGTTTTAAATGCTATTTTACTTGAAAATAGACATAACGGATACATGTGAGTGGTTTCTGAAAACCAGGTACCACGAACTTCTGCACCTTTCGGAAAAGAGAGACACACGTTTGCGCACGCACTTAAAAACGCTGTTTGACGGTCAATCTATGTAAAAGTAAACCCGTCTCAAAAGGGTTAGTAGTGCGCAGTGCAGTGGTTTCCTTCTTTCTATAAACGCGTGAATGAACCTAGTTTTCAAATGTACTTATACGCTCTTTTAAAATACATATCTGGTAAATACGTCTTTAGTGCTCCAGGTATTACGTGGCAACCGCCGAAAGAAATTAAGTTGCGAGGTTTTAAAATGTTTCAATTTCTTAAAAAAATTAAACGAAATGAGAAATAACATCAAAAGCCAATTATTTCGCTGATTGCATAGTACGAATTCGCTGTTTAATTTTCATACATATTATTCAAATACTAACGTATTAAACAATCTTAGCTGGTATTAGCAATACCAATACGGGGATTATTTATGATGAATGTATAAATAATTTACGATTAAATTGAATTTACAATCTCCATTATAAAACCATTTATCGAAGACAGAGAATGGCTTGAAAGGCACTATAAGATTGAAGTGTGATTGAAGACTTAAGTACTTATGGACTTAAAGCTGAAAGCATATTTTGATATGACTATAACATATTAAATATTATATTACATGCATACATTATACTGTTATGCAATTCAATATGATTTACAGCTGACATTCTAATTTAATACTAAAAAATATGAAGATTACTGAAGATTACATTATTAATAAGGACTATGAGTAAATATTAGACGACGTAAAAACCAGGGGCTGATCTCGGACACTGCGCTGACATACACAATATTACGATATTATAAATACCTTTTAATTGGCGATTTTTTAGTATCCAAAATAACAGAATCAATAAATATTTCACTGAATACACAACATTGCACACTAGTAATTTCTATAGTTCCAGTAAATTAGCAGCATTTGCTCTAGATATTCAGTGGGTTAATTTTTGATGCCTGTTGCTCAAAATACTGTTACGCCACTGGACTGTGTAGACTGGTTAAATGAGACTACTGGAATTCTAAGCTAACGGCGAGGAATATTCTGGAGTGCCCTAGACCGTGTGAACGGATGTATAAATAAGACACAGAGTGGGCCGAGTCTTAATCATAAGTTGAACGTGAACGAGTAAAGAAGAAACAAGAAAGAGACTTATAAGTGTTCAAGTGTGATTATAGTTAAGACAGTAATTAATCTATTGATGTTAATTGTTAATTAGTAAATAAAGTAGTGAGTAAGTGTTACCTGGACTTTCAATCAACGAATCTACGAGTATAGGTGTTTGTGTGGATAGCAAACACGTAACAATTTGGTGTCGGAAGTGGATTGGAAGAGAAATTTCTGGAAGGTGACACAAAGAATTAAACTACTGGACAGTGTTTGGAGGACTATTTCTGGACTGAATAGTAACTTGAAAGTGGATTTTCGAGAAGTTTCTAGAACATTCGATTTAGAAATAGCTGCAAATACGCGAATGCCGCTAGTAATAACGTGTTGTAGACTTAAAAACAAGACTATAAGTGACTTTTAGTGACAATTCTAGAACGTTCGATTTGGAAACTACAGGAGATACGTAAACTGTGTTAACAGAAACGTGTTATAGACTCAAAACAAGACTTATTAGTGATAATTTGTAAAAATTGTCGAACATTCCATTGCACAATTAGTGGAGATAAGTAAATTTTGTCAACACAAAAGAAGTATAGACTCTAAATAAGATTTTCTAGTGCTGTTTCGAGATTTTTCTGGAACATTCCATTATTAAAATAGATATGATATCAACATTTTACGGACTTAATATTGTAGTAAACTTTATTTTGAACTAATTTACGTTTCGTGAGTTAATGCCAATAGCAAGAAGTATGGCGGAGAAACAAACACAGGACTTGCTAGCAGCGTTGTTGGAACGAATGAACGATCAAGAAAGAAGACGACAGGAAGAAAAAGAAGAACAAGAAGAAATACGACAAGAAGAGGAAAACGAACAGAGAAAAATTATGGAACCTCAAGAGAGAAAACGCCAGAAAGAAAAAGAAGACTTGACAAAACTAATCGAAGGCCTGAAAACAAGACGACAGGAAGAAAAGGAAGAGCAAAGAAAGGAACGCCAGGAAGAATTAAGAAAAAATGTTTGAAGATCAAGAAAAATGGCGAGTCGAGGAAAGAGAAGATTTCAAAAGAAGCCTAGATGAACAGCAGGCAGCTATTTTCTCCCTCACTGAAAAATTTAAAGGAGATATCAAAAAAAGTCACTGAAGTAGCAGGGAAAGTCTGTGAAGTCGAAGGACAAGTTAATGAAGTTAAAGAAGAAGTTAGTGACGTTAGAGGAGAAGTCAGTGAATTCAGAGGAGAAGTAGCCCGACTCAAACAACAGTTAAGAGAATAGGGTGGCCAGTTAGCTCTGTCGTCTAGTACTACGTTACAACCACCTTCCTTCGACGGTCAAAGTTCATGGTCAACTTACAAGAGACAATTTGAGGCAGCTGCGCGTTCAAATAACTGGAACGATGAGGAAAAAGCAACAGCATTAATATTAGCACTTAGGGGCCAAACATTAGACCTGCTCCAAACAATTCCTGCCGCACAGTAACAAAACTTTAACATTTTGGAGGCAGCGTTAGAACTAAGATATGGCGACCAACATCTCGTCCAAGTATATTAGGCTCAGCTCAAATCACGCAGACAACGAGGTGGAGAAAGCCTCCAGGAGTTCGAGGCTGCGATAGAAAGATTAGCCCATCTAGCCTATCCTGATGCACTAATGGAATTTCAACAACAGTTAGCAATTGGTACATTTATTGATGGAGTAAGGGACTAGGATGTTAGGTGAATTCTTAAGTTGGCCAGGCATAAGCTTAGTAGTGAGGCTTTAGTACATGCACTGGAGATTGAGGCTGCCAATAAGGATATCACAAAATCAAATCAGAGATTACGAGCTGTGAGTGTGGAAGAGGACAAGCCAGACAACACAACACAAAACCTGATATCTGATCTACACAAGATGATAACCCAACTACTGACAAAATCAAACTCCCAGCAGAGACAAGACCAACAATAAAGTAGTGGGAGGCCGAATGGAGGCATCCGTTGTTATAGGTGTGGCAAAGTGGGCCATATTAGTAGGAACTGTCATGAGCTCAACATGCAAGATCCGAGACAAAACCAACAACAAAGTAGTGGGAGGCCGAATGGATGCATCCGTTGTTATAAGTGTGGCAAATTGGGCCATATAAAGAGGTACTGTCATGAGCGCAACATTCAAGATCCGAGACAAAACCAACAGCAAAGTAGTGGGAGACAGAATGGAGGAGTCATGCGCTGTTATAAGAATGGCAGAGTGGGCCATATTCAGAGTAACTGTCGTCAGCGCAGCCCTGTGAGGGTCGCAGTAATGGAGAAGCCGTAGGAAAACTGGCAGAATATAGGAGATGGCCTTTCCAAAAGACCGTGTCAGAAAGACTGCAAGCCTTGCCACCATAAGAAAAAACAGCAAAATGTACAAATAATGAAGACCGTTAAGATTGATGTTCCGGATTATTGGACAAAAGAGTCATTAAGGGAAGCGCAGTTAAACGATAAGGAAATTGGTCCTATTCTGAAATGGAAAGAAAGAGGAACCCGGCCCGATTGGAAGGATATTTCAAATAAATCAGTGGGGCTGAAGGCTTTATGGGCACAATGGGACTCCCTTATAGTTGAGGATGGACTGCTGAAGAGAGCGTGGGAAAGTCCAGATGGGAGGAAAGTTACTTTGAAATTGTTAATCCCCAGGTGTCACGTAGCAAATGTACTTCAGCAAGTGCATAATGGAACGTCTGGCGGACATTTTAGCATCAACAAAACCCTGACTAAAGTAAGAGAACATTTCTACTGGATAAACAGTCGTCAGGATGTGGAGGCTTGGTGCCGCCAATGAGAAGTTTGCGCGGCAAGAAGGGGGCCACAAATAAGAAATAAGCAATATAATGCCAGGGCTCCTTTTGAGCGAATTACAATAACAAGTGACCGTATGAAGGCTCGTTATGATCTTAAGGTTAATTCAGGAGGGTACCAGGTGGGAGAGTTGGTTTGGCTATATAACCCACAACGAAAGAAAGGCAGGTCTCCGAAGCTTCACCGCCCTTGGGAAGGACCTTACACTGTCGTCACCAGGCTAAACGACGTATATAGAATTCAGCAAAGTCCAAGATCCAAGATAAAGGTGGTGCATATAGAGAGACTAGCCAAGTATGCAGGGAATAATGAATTGCCTGATCGGGATGTTCAGGCTTAAGGAGGGGGCAGTGTTACGCCACTGGACTGTGTAGACTGGTTAGATGAGACTGGAATTCTAAGCTAACGGCCGAGAATATTCTGGAATGCCCTAGACCGTGTGAACGGATGTATAAATAAGACACACAGTGGGCCTTAAGTTGAACGTGAACGAGTAAAGAAGAAATAAGTGTTCAAGTGTGAGTATAGTTAAAACAGTAATTAATCTACAGTTATTAATTGTTAATTAGTAAATAAAATAGTGAGTAAGTGTTACCTGGACTTTCAATCAACGAATCTACAAGTATAGGTGTTTGTGTCGATAGCAAACACATAACAATACATATACAAATATACAATATTTTTAAAATATCGAATAGATATTAAATATGTTAAATATAAACCGACAAAACCAAAGAGTCCTTATAACGTAGATTAATGATGTAGATATTTTTTTTTTTTGGCTTTGGGTCGTAGACCATGCAGCCAGATGATGTAGATATCGAAAAAATAAATGAAAAAACACGCCTTCAAATAGCATGTCGACTTTGACAGCACATACGGTACAAAATCTTTAAAAGATTGTTGGTTTGTTGGACATTAAATGTCAGCTGAGCGTGTGAAATAGGGTGCGTCATTTGCATTTAATTTCACTACACTCTCTACATTTTCAAAATGAACATAATAATAGCCTCAAACCATGTGTCTTAGGACACATGTGTCACATGGTAATGACATATTCGGCAATTCGTCTTCAAATAATTCTCTTCGAGACGGCACGGCGCGCGGCGCTTTCAAAAATGTCTCCTTCACACTCGCTATTTATCAGCCTATTGTGAGATAGCAGCCTCCAACAGCTTCTACAATGCAATGGAGTTCATGTGCTAAATATGTTGTATGTAATAAATTAATATATATGTTGTATGTATTTTAAGCGCACTGTAGATGCCTTCATTTAGGAAGAATCGTCGGTTACGTAGATTAACACACGTTCTTTATTATTCTCCAAGTCGGCGTTCCATATTTTTCTTAGAACGAAAAATAAGTAACACCATTTTGGAGGTTAACTGCGGGAGGCGGATACAACCGCAAGAGGTTGCCGCAGCCATTCTGACGAAACATACAGCGAAATCAAGCACCACAATCACAGTGAAATGGTTCAAATTATGTTATTACAAAAACAACTACTTTTCACCATGTTGTACGACACGATGATTGTACAAACCTAGAATCTATTATTTAATCACGATCTTTAATTATCACATATATTTTTTAAATATATAATTTTTATTAACCACAGAATCACTACTTGTAAAGTGAGTACCAAATCATAGGATCACGAATTCTTTTTTCTTTATCTATAGCTTACAGAAAAAAGATGCTATGTTTATTGGTACAGGGTAAATCATTATAAATTACCCACCCCTTATCATCGTTATTATTACCTATAGAAAAAAAGTTGTGTGCCATGACTGAATTTTGTTAAAATGCTATCAAAAGTACAGTACAATACAAAACAATAATATGTTTTTTAAATGGGATACCCTGTATATTATTAAGTTTTTGAGTTATTAAACGTCGAATATCTTAGTTAAACTAGTTACCATAAATATGAAAAAGATGACATTAATAAAGTGAGCTATGAAAATGACAACTATTATGTTTGATAAGTGACATTTCTTTAATGAAAAAAATCAAAATGGTTTACAGTGAGGAAGAAAAAGTCCAAATATTTACTTGAAATATACAAAATAACAAAAATAAACGAGCAGCAAAAAGAGAATTTAGGGTGTTGTATCCAAATCGTCCAACACAATCAGAAAATACGTTCAAAAATATTTACCGAAAAGTGAATAATACCTCCAATTTTAGTAAAAAAAAGCGTGTAGTTCAAGCAAACCAGGAAAAACAGCTAGACATACTTCTTCATTTCGAAGGTAAGCCCATCTTTATTTATTCGCGAATAGACTTTTTTGAAACATTGTATTATTTTTTAGAAAATTCTGAATGTAGAATAAATAATGCAGTCGATCAATTAGGTAAAAGTTATTCCGAAATCCAACATACGTTAAAAATAACAGCTACAGACCATATATAATTTTTACCCTTACAAGTTTTAACAGAGGCTCATAAAAGGAAAAGGCTGGACTTTTGCCGCCAGATGATTCAATAATGGGATGAAAATCCCGATTTTTTTTATTAAAATATTATGGACTGATGATCATCCTTTTCTACGGCAGGAGTTTTTAATAGGAAAAATCGAGGGTCGTGGGAAGATAAGCACAACAGAAAAAGATTGGGAAGACAAATAAAAAAAATCAGGAAGAAAAACTGTTAGCGTTTGGTGTGGAATTTTCAGAAACAAAATTGTTGGGCTTATATTTTATAATTATACTTTAACTGGAGTTACCTATCTGGAAATAATTATCCCAGAAGCAGAAAATATTCTTTTGCAGAATTTTTCGAAAGCCGAACTTGATGATATGATTTTGATGCAGGATGGGGAAACTCCGCATAGTGTCCTACCCATTCGAGATCATTTGAATAATGTATTCCCAATATGGATAGAGAATAATGGACCTATTAAATGGTCACCTAATAGTCCAGATTTGACCCCTATGGATACATTTTTCTTGAGAATTCTAAAAGACATTGTCAATAGTCAATAATAATAATAATAATAATAATAATAATATTGAAGTCATTAAAGACAGGATTCGACTTGAAATAAACAATCTAAATGTAAATAATGAAGTCATTTCCAGTGCAATTATAAATATAAGAAGATGTTATCAATTATGCATTGACAATAATGGTGGACACATCGAACATCTTTTATGAGATCATTCATTTAAATTTAAATATCCTAAATAAATCTTTATTATCTGTTTTGTATAAATATTTGTTTTTTTTCTCTCCTCACTGTAAACCATTCTGATTATTTCATTAAAGAAATGTCACTTATCAAACATAATAGTTGTCATTTTCATAGCTCACTTTAATAAAGTTAACTTTTCCATATTTACAGTAACTATTTTAACTAAGATATTCGACGTTTAATAACTCAAAAACGGTATATGGTAGGGGTAATATATGGTATATTTTTGAAATCAGGAACAAAGGAATATTCCAAAAATTTATAATATACAGGGTATCCTATTTTAAAAAAATATAATTTTTTTGTATCCCCTGAAATCTGCAGGCTACTGTACTTTTAATAGCATTTTAACAAAATTCAGTTATAACCACACAACTTTTATTTGACACTTTTTTTTCTATAGCAATAATAACGATGATAAGGAGTGGGTAATTTATAATGAACAATCCTGTACCTTTCTAATCATTTATTTTAGGAGGTGTGAAATTCAACAATTTTCTCATAACAAAGTTTGAAAATATGTATGGAATTATATTAGAGAGACACTAGAAATATTGTCACGCCTTCTTTTGCAACATTGTTCTTTGGTTTTAATTGCTACTACTAAAATTATACCTATCCTAAACGAGATGATTTTGTGAAGTTTCTTGATATAATTTGAAACAAATATTTCAATGTTTCAAGGGTAGGAATAGTAGAATCTTCACACTGGGTCCCGAGGTGAAGGTTCCTGGTTGAGGTGATGAGATGTTTTTAGAAGCAGAAATTAATCCTAGCATACTTGGATATTACATAGGTGTCTGTTGTCTTAAGAATTTAGAGACCCTTCCTTTAAAAGGTTGTTCTGGGAATATAGAACTTAGATTAGCTGCGATCTCAGTTAGAAAGAACGCACCTAATGACACCTAGCGGTTCAACTAACTTCGCTTCTGATGGCTGGGGTAACGTCGTTTTGTATTTTTTAGGTCAGCTGCAGTTAGTTTCACCCAGCTTAGCTTCGCGTGCAGTGAATTTTTATGTTTCATAACTAGTGAAAACACCAACATAAGTTATATTAATTCATACTTTCAATTAAAATATAATTATACAGTTCTAACATTTTTAGCATTTGTATCAAATCACAAAATTAATTCTAAAAGCTCGTTTCCAAAAAATATTAAGAAACATAATACAGCTCAAATTTAATTTTTCTAAAATTATTGTCTTAGAAAAATCAGCAATGTATCATTTTCTATTTGATATCCAAGACATTCACTTAAAATTTATAAGCAAATCTAGTAACACAAATAATATATATTTTTAAAAATATAATTCATTTTAGATTACCAGCATTTAATAAATTTAATATTTATTGTTTAATGAAAATTTATTAGCATTATATGCCTTTATAATAAGATTTTTATTGTGTCAATTTAAATCTGAAGTTTTAAACTATTTCGTAGAATTTCAGATGACAAACAAAAAATAATTTACTATTATTTATGAGATCATATCAGTTCAAATGCTAATAACAACAGATTAAACTGTTTATTAAATATTTTTTTGCTAATTAATATATAGATTATATTATGATAGTAGTTTTTATGTGTGATTTATTATTACATAAATGTTAAAAAAAAAAATAATCCAAATCAAGGCAAACTACTAAGAACAATCACCATTTATGAGTATTAATAAACTATAGAGATCATTTAATTAACATTAAAAATATTGATAATTATTCAACGTGAGGTTTCCTGTAAAAGTAATACAAATAGATTGAACCTGGACGATTAATTGCTGACTTCTTCAATTTTAGATAATGTGCTTGATACCTGTCTGACAGATTTTATTTAGAGGATAAAAGCTATTTGCATTTTTTCATCAACAAATTGTTTGACTTATGACAATTATCTAGCAGTTACAGATTAAAGCATAAGGTGAAAAATTAAGTAATTGAGTATGTAAATTGTGAGGATGTCAAAAAACATAACCTAAAAAATGCTCGTATTGCTGACAGTGCTGAACACGAAAAGTTAGTTGCTTTTTTTTTATTTAGTGGTAGTAAGTTCAAATAATATTTTTTTATAGTGTTTTAATGCTTATCATAGGTTGTGAAGTACCATGTGTGCTAAAGATTGGCTTGCACTTGAAAATTATTTATTAAAAAACTAAAAAAAATACTAGGGTAAGCGCGTAAATGAAGTTACTGAAAAACGACCCCTAAGTAACTCTCAAAAGTACATGTTTTTCAAAATTTCGGCGAACACTCATGATTTTTCAAAAACAAATCAAGTATATGGATTTTAACAAATAAGATTATCTATACATTATTTATTTTAAATAAACATAAATATTCATAATAATTAACCCACAAATCCAATGCCGGAGCTGCACGAACAGAGGTTGCACTTTCAACTTCGTCAGGGCCCAAGCTGGGATTTAAACCTGGGAATTGGCAGGCAGTAAAACTAGCTACGTATGTCACTTATTGCACTAGTTCACACAAATTTGCAATGAAATTTTCCAAATAACCATGTGGATTGCGACGATTTTATTTTTTTTATTCAAAAAAGAGATAAACGAGTTTTTAAATGACTCAAGGTTTCCAAGCAACATTTTTATATGATAAAATTCGGGTCTGTTACAAAGTTCGAATAAAAAATAAAACGGGAGTTCTTGATTTCATCTATTTTACCGATGAGTTGATTGAAAAACCAACCTTTGAAAGCATTCCTATTAGTAGAAAATCTCTACCAAAACTCATTTTTTCCAAATTTGAGGAAACAAATTAAAAACAATTTGATTCTCCGTCTTTGGAGAGGCGTAACTCTTGAACGAAGTGTTTCCTAACATACCTCTATACAAATTTCTTTTTTATTTTTAGGTTCTGAATCCATATTTTCAGTTTGTCCATTTAATCATGAAACATCCTGTAATTCGTATAATACTTACCGTACCTGCAGGTACTGGTGTTCATTAGAGGCAATTGTCATATTGAGCTGAAATACATATTGACAATTTTTGACAATAACTCAAAATAAACTAATGGGAGACTTCTCAAATTTGGCAGTTAAGATTATCAACATTTTAGGTGACACATTAAATTTGGTGAATGTGGTACCACCAGAAGAGACACAATGAATGAAAGAAGGAAGAAAGGTACAATTTCGGGAAAAAAAAATAAAACATTTTTATTGCATTTCTGGATGAATCTGGACTAATTATACTGAAAAAACACAATTTTATCGAAAAAAGTCTGTCTGCATGTCTGTAGTATCGCGATAGTAGCCACAGTTTTTGAGATAAAGCTTTCAAATTGGTACACATGTTCTAAAGGTCAAAGACAATGAAAAATTCAGTGATGAGCAAAGTTGGTCAGCTGAGAGGAGATCTACGGGGCCCAAACATTTTTGTATTTGACTACAAAAAATATATTCTTGATGAAAGAGTATAAATCAGGTCTACATCAAGCCAATGAAATATATTTACTAAGTCCTTAAATAAAGCTGATGTAAACTTAATTTTTTTACATATTTGACCTAATAAAATGGGATTAGGATAAATTTAGCAGTTTGATATTTGAAATGACTAATTCAGTTACAAAAATGTCAATGTCAATAAGAAGAAATTATTAAAATATATGACAATAATTAGTATTGCCAGTATCGAATGACGTTGATAATTAATTATTTAAAAATTTTAATGAAGCATTTCAAGGTACGCTATTAAAATTTAATTGAGATAGGTGAAGAATTAAATAAAATAATTTTTTTTAGATCGGGATGATATATACTGGTATACGAAAGGTCAATTATTTTTTTTTCGAACAGATTACCGGTATGCCTTTATAAACTTTTTTAAAATTTGTCGTTCTCCAATTAACGATCTCACAGTGATCTTCAGTTCAATGACTGGTGGTGTAGACTCCATCACTGAACATTCAAGTCTTATTTAATATTGACAGTATGGCTCTCAGACGGTCAATATTTCTTGAGTATTTTGATACCGCTCACAACATTGTCAAAATAATTCCAGGATCTTGAAAGTGTATCAGAGTTTATACTGATAGTACATCAGTATCTGCCCTCACCTATCCTGTGAATATATTAAAATACTGATAGTAAAACTTATAATCTGAGTGACGCATCCCATTTGATTTTCTGTTATACAACATATATCAATAACAAATTATACTGTATGTGTATTAAAGTATTGGACACAGTACATTGAAGGAAGACTGAAAATTGGCATTGGCGCAGTGTGCACTTTTGACCACAAGACAGCTAGATCGAAAATGAATTATCTGCTCGTCTGATGCTAACGCTGACGAGCGACGACTTGTCTACCACTGGATAACATGTAACGTTGCCATTTAAGAGACCCATCTGCAATAATTCAATACACTGTAGATATATTTTCTATAGAAAAAAAATTTTTCTTAAAATAATTGTTTTATAATAGAATATTAGAAAATTGAAAAACAATTTTTAAGAAGACTTTATTTGCATCATATTTAAACACTTCATTAATATCTCTTGTGACTCGGATCTTTAATTATTTACGGTACTTAGTTATTTTACAGCGACAGTTTACAAGCGTGCGCTTCTAAATATTATCTAAAACTTGCGGCTGCAAGTGATTAATCATCTTAGTTTATTCAGATACGACGCGACTTCACTATAATAATTAAGACGTCCAACTACCCAAATTATACTTTCATATTACAATAAACTGAAACTTTAGGAAAATACTACGAAAGTTTTTATAAAACATAAAATAATAGAGCTATGGTGTCTAATTTTTAATAGTGTATGTATAAAATATTCGCCACCTGAATGCAAGAATTAGGTAACTCGAAATTTTTATATTATGAGATCTATGTGACCCTATGTTAAATACTATATAATATTTAATGTATAGAGTGGATTATAATATTTAATATATAAAGTGGATTATAATATTTAATGTATAGAAATGGACTAGAGGCATCTATTGTCAAATGTAAAAAGAAGTTGAAAGTAGGTAACTGCAACTTAATTTTTTTTTGATGATAATATTAGCTTTAACTTAAATTAAAGAAATTTGAGTTACCTAGTTCTTGCATTTAGGTGACGATTTGATCCGATAACTAGATGCGATTGTCGTCAAAAACTACCTCTTTTAAAATAAAATGTTAGTAAACCAGTTTTTTTTAGTAAGATTCGACGATGAGTTTGTATTTTTTGTATATACACAAATGGTTTTCAAAATTAACTAAGTAGGTATTATTTATTTGCAGAAAAAAATAATAAATTAATTATTTGGGTATTACGTAAGCATCATTTCGAACCTAACATGATTATAATAAAGTACCTACTAACAGTTTCCTATATTTTACACTATCATACTTATTTGAATGTGCTGGTATTTTGTTTTTTTCTTGCTAAATTCGGTTTTGCCAAATTTTGTAAATAAAATATCAACTACACATTAATTTATGATATGCTTGTAAGATTTTAAAGTATTTGGTAATTTTGGCTTCGTAGTGGAATGGCAAGCACACCTGCCTCTTAACAAGAAAACAATTTATTTTTAAATTAAAAATAAACAAACAATACTTTTATCCATTCTGGATGCCCGCGCCCAGTGACAGCCAAACATTCACCTGCCAAACTGAAGCAGTGTTCCGGGTTTGACCTCGGTATGCATCCGTCCCTAAATGTATAGCCTTTTGCCGCACAATATACTCCTTTTAGTGTAAAGCTGTATTGGCTGTGGTATACAATTGCGGTCTTTTGGCAAAAATAACTATAGTGCATTCTCTTTAATTTGAGTTAATCAAAATAAACTGAATAATTTCGTTATTTTTAAATCAATCTTATTTTACCAAAGCGTATATTTGAAAATTGATTATTGAAAATGTTGTACCAGAATAATAAGCAGCGGTGAGCAATTAACCAATAATTAGCTAATTTTTTAGGACTTTATTTGTTTTCTGTTATAGAACCGCATAATATATTACCGAAGAATACAGTATTCAACACAAATAAATAAAAAATATTCAAAAATGCGAAAAACGTCTAGTACAGAAACATTACAGTTAGGACCGTCTACGGAAATTTCCATTATATCGTAAACCATCTGGCAATCTTAAAGAAAGCTTCTAGAACATTCTACCGAAAACAGACGCCGGGTTATAGGGCCGTAAAAAAGGATTAGTCAGTCAAATGAAGTCCAAGTTTCGCGACAGTCACGAGACACCGAGGTACCAAGCCAAACTCACAAAAAAAAAGAGAAAGCTAGCGTCACATACAAAATTACTTAATCAAATCACTACATTCAAAATTACAGAATGAAATTCTCGTCACCGCCAAAACACTATTCACTCTTTAATTTTTTATTATTATTATTTTTATTTCACGAAATTTTAAGCCACGTGTTAAGTGAACCCCATTCCCCTCGTGCAGTGTTGTGTTTTTTTATTATCGTGTGCTAGTGCTGTGTTGCTTTTAGTTTTGTTTTATTCCCTTATTTTGGACCCTGATTGTATTTTGGTAAGATAGATCAAAAATTTGTAGCGGCTTTTCCGCATTTGCTAATTTGCACTTAGGTTTTTCGAGCACACGCGCTTCAAGCATTTTTTTTTTATTTTCGTTTTTGTATATTTCGTGTAATTTCACTTTAATTGGTTTTAATTGTTTTAATTCTGGATATATATGTGTATATATATATATATATATATATATATATATATATATATATATATACACATATATATATATATATATATTCAATATTGTGTTAAGCTTATCTGACCTTTTCTTTCACTCACTCGCAGATTGCGCTACAAATTGAACAGTTCATCTCATTTAATGCGAGTCCAAATCGGGTCTATGTAATTTTAGCGGTTGAGACACTGCGCATTAGAGTTTCTCGAACGCCGTTTGACTCTCTGTGCTCCACTTGTACCTTTGGTTTTTTCCTAATAGTTGTATCAGTGGTTTTGTTATAACTGCGACATTCGGAATATATTCACGTACCCAGTTACACAGTCCTAAAAAACTTTACAATTGTTTTTTGGTGTTGGGCGGTGGATGATTCTGAATTGCGATTATATGTTTGTTTTGGGGCGTGGTGACTCTACCTTTTATGTGATGCCCCAAATAATCGAGTTCTTGCACCGCGATGTGACACTTTTCTGGTGAAACTTTCAGTTATATGTACGAAATCTTTCAAAAACCAAGCGTAAATGTTTTAAATGTGTGCCATTATCGGGACTGAATATAATTATGTCGTCCAAGTACTTGTACGAAATGGTGGAGGTCAAAACGTCGCTTGTCATTAATTTTTGAAAAGTGGCGGGTGCCGTCTTTAGTCCAAATGGCATAATGTTGAATGAGTAGTCAGCCCCGTCCGGGATGGTGAAAGTGGCAAGTGGTTTACTTTCAGGGGCCATGTGCACCTGCCTGTAACCACTTTTCGAATCTAAAAGTATAAAGTAGGTAGCGTCGCCTAAGTTTTTTATAGTTTCGTAAATTTTTGGTAGTACTGCCGTCTCATCCTCGGTGATTTCGTTAAGGCATCGATAATCTACACAAAACCGAGGCTTTTTTCTGAGCCTCTCTATGATCACCGGTGGTAAACTATATGGAACAATACTTGGTTCAATAACCCCTGTTTCGAACATTTCCCTTACTTGGTCGTACATGATTTTCTTCTTATCTGGAGACATTGGGTAAGGCCTTTGATTGACAGCTGTATTGTTTTTTAAAGTTATGCGATGTGTCCTGGTAATTGTCGTTGCCTGCGTCGGAACCTCGGAAAATAAATCGGCGAACTCGTGAAAGATTTTATATCTTCATGAATTTGTATGGTTCCGTTTATTTGGGGTTGAGACTGGTCCCAAAATAAAGTGAGACGATTATTTCGCCCGACGTAAATGCATTTTCTGTCAAAATCAGCGAAAATCTTTGTTCATACAAAAAAGGAGTACCCAGTATAATGGTTTCATTGAGTGAGTCGTTTATCTCGAATTCAGATGAAAATGGTATGTTCTTTATAATATAATTTAAGGTAAGGGTACCTTGCGTATAAACAGTGGCATTACCGCATGCCATGCAAATGGCTGGCGTTTGTTGACTTCGTAGGGTGGTGTTACGAACGTAGATTTCACAACGTTTCTCGTGGCTCCGCAATCTAACAGTGCCGCATATGTTTCGTGGTTTAGGGCTACGTTTATACGGGGGCGCGGATATTCTACGTGGTACACATGAAGGGCCTCGAGGTTAACGCCAAGGCAAAAATGCCGATGGGTTGTTGTTTTTGAGGAATAGTGTTTGCAAATTCAAGGCATAGTCTTCGTCGAGTGGGTCATATTCGGTGTTGTCGAAGAGTGGGGAACTGTTAATTCGAGTTCTTATTCGAATTTGAATTTAAAATTTGGCGATGCTCCTCCAGATGACTCTCTGACTTTCATTTTGAGTTTAACGCCCTCCGGCGGCTTGGTGGGATGTAGATGGCTGCTATGTTGGCGGCGGTCTGGTGATCGGGGCCGTTGTGTGGAGATTCGAGCCGCAAATCCGTGACCCATGCTACGTTTCCCGAATTCGCTTCTTGACGATACCTATTGTTAGAACAGTCCGAGTGAAAATGCCATCTTTCACCGGGACGTATCTACATGATGTTGGCAGCCTTGGCGGACCGTTTAACGTTCAGTTGATTGGGGCCCTTGGTGGTGGGCGCGTTGAGTTATTGGATGCCTTGTTCATAGATCCCGTGGTTGCCTCACTATACACAGTGTTTCTTGGCTGCGGAGGCGCGATTTCTGCCAAGTATCGATTTGGGTGGCAAGTTTCACTAACGTTTCCAGCGTATATATGTTGCTGCCCCGAAGGCGGGATTTAATCTCCGCCGAAGCCGATCAAGATTGTTGTTGACTTTTACAATCTCGGGTTTTAGGTAATCTACTTGGTTGAAAAGAAACATTTTTTTTTGTAATGAAAACGGCGGAATTTTCAATATTGTCTTCTTTTTCGCCGTACAATTTGGACGTCGCCTGTGTAATGTTGGACATGCTGTCAAACTTATTGTAAAGCCGATCCACGATTGTGCGATAATTTGTGATGTAAAAGCGGTAAGGTTCATATCACCTTTGTGCTTCACCTCGTAATAATTCGCGACCGTAGATAACTGGTCGGCATCGTCGTAGATGCCTACCATGTCCTTGTAGTCTTCCGCGGTTCTGATGAACGTTTCTACACTTTCATGGTACATCCCGTGGAAGTTTGTGGGTCGGGGTTTTCGACTTCTCGGATTTACTTGCGCGTTAGCGTTTTTGGCAACCCGTTGCATAACATTTGCAAATGACGTCATTTTTTTCAAAATGTTTTCCAAGTACTTGGAGGTTGCATAGTGCTCCTGCGAATCGGCGGCAGCATCGGGAGCGCCTGTCTGTTAGGGCAAACCCCTTGACGTGTGTGTGGCTATGTTTGTAAAGGAGTGTTAAATGCGTTGATTGTGTGTGACGGAGTTATTATGTTGATGAGGCTCTGTGTCCGCCTCTCCGGACAATTCCAACAGGACATCGCTGCGTGAATTTTGATTCATTTTTGGCATTCTGTCAATGACGTTATATTGATATATTTTTGTGTCCGTTAGTTGTTTCTTTCCCTTTTCTTAAATTTACGTTATGCGTCGCAGCAATGTTCCCTAGTGAAGCCCCACGTTGGTACTCGCCATGTCACCTCTCCTCTCTCTCTCTCTGTCGCCTTGTTGAGAGCGGGTGATGTCGCGAAAGTCGTTTTACCGGTTCCGATGCACAAATTTATTTAAAGGGCGCCAGCGTATCGAAACACAAAAAGAAAAATATTAATGTAAGCGACTCTCAGGTGGTGGATCGCTGGTAGAGCGTTGTAATACAGTTCGCACAGTTATTACTCACGGAGGGCAATAGTTTTTGTTTTATATTAATACGTCCTTAAGCACTGGGAGAATGCTACCTACGCAGTGGCCCTATCTACCTACCACTATAAATAATTTGGTTTAATTAAAACAGAATTTGGTACATATCACAAATGTTTATATACTGATTGTCGTTAATGTCTTCGCGCAATGTTTGCCAAAATAAAATAATTAAAAGGGTCCAGCCAATTAAAGAGTACGTAACTCGTGATTATCTGTCTATTACAATAATTAGAATGACAGGTTTCTCACTACCTGATTTCTATACAATTTTTATATATATATATATATATATATATATATATATATATATATATATTCAATATTGTGTTAAGCTTATCTGACCTTTTCTTTCACTCACTCGCAGATTGCGCTACAAATTGAACAGTTCATCTCATTTAATGCGAGTCCACATAATTATTTCATCCCACTTTTAGAATATGTTCTAACAACCACAGGTGCCTAAACGAATATGTTCTAACAACCACAGGTGCCTAAACTGCAGTGGCCAGTTAGGCAGGTAAATTGTATAGAAATCAGGTAGTGAGAAACCTGTCATTCTAATTATTGTAATAGACAGATAATCACGAGTTACGTACTCTTTAGGTGGCTGGACCCTTTTAATTATTTTATTTTGGCAAACATTGCGCGAAGACATTAACGACAATCAGTATATAAACATTTGTGATATGTACCAAATTCTGTTTTAATTAAACCAAATTATTTATAGTGGTAGGTAGATAGGGCCACTGCGTAGGTAGCATTCTCCCAGTGCTTAAGGACGTATTAATATAAAACAAAAACTATTGCCCTCCGTGAGTAATAACTGTGCGAACTGTATTACAACGCTCTACCAGCGATCCACCACCTGAGAGTCGCTTACATTAATATTTTTCTTTTTGTGTTTCGATACGCTGGCGCCCTTTAAATAAATTTGTGCATCGGAACCGGTAAAACGACTTTCGCGACATCACCCGCTCTCAACAAGGCGACAGAGAGAGAGAGAGGAGAGGTGACATGGCGAGTACCAACGTGGGGCTTCACTAGGGAACATTGCTGCGACGCATAACGTAAATTTAAGAAAAGGGAAAGAAACAACTAACGGACACAAAAATATATCAATATAACGTCATTGACAGAATGCCAAAAATGAATCAAAATTCACGCAGCGATGTCCTGTTGGAATTGTCCGGAGAGGCGGACACAGAGCCTCATCAACATAATAACTCCGTCACACACAATCAACGCATTTAACACTCCTTTACAAACATAGCCACACACACGTCAAGGGGTTTGCCCTAACAGACAGGCGCTCCCGATGCTGCCGCCGATTCGCAGGAGCACTATGCAACCTCCAAGTACTTGGAAAACATTTTGAAAAAAATGACGTCATTTGCAAATGTTATGCAACGGGTTGCCAAAAACGCTAACGCGCAAGTAAATCCGAGAAGTCGAAAACCCCGACCCACAAACTTCCACGGGATGTACCATGAAAGTGTAGAAACGTTCATCAGAACCGCGGAAGACTACAAGGACATGGTAGGCATCTACGACGATGCCGACCAGTTATCTACGGTCGCGAATTATTACGAGGTGAAGCACAAAGGTGATATGAACCTTACCGCTTTTACATCACAAATTATCGCACAATCGTGGATCGGCTTTACAATAAGTTTGACAGCATGTCCAACATTACACAGGCGACGTCCAAATTGTACGGCGAAAAAGAAGACAATATTGAAAATTCCGCCGTTTTCATTACAAAAAAAAATGTTTCTTTTCAACCAAGTAGATTACCTAAAACCCGAGATTGTAAAAGTCAACAACAATCTTGATCGGCTTCGGCGGAGATTAAATCCCGCCTTCGGGGCAGCAACATATATACGCTGGAAACGTTAGTGAAACTTGCCACCCAAATCGATACTTGGCAGAAATCGCGCCTCCGCAGCCAAGAAACACTGTGTATAGTGAGGCAACCACGGGATCTATGAACAAGGCATCCAATAACTCAACGCGCCCACCACCAAGGGCCCCAATCAACTGAACGTTAAACGGTCCGCCAAGGCTGCCAACATCATGTAGATACGTCCCGGTGAAAGATGGCATTTTCACTCGGACTGTTCTAACAATAGGTATCGTCAAGAAGCGAATTCGGGAAACGTAGCATGGGTCACGGATTTGCGGCTCGAATCTCCACACAACGGCCCCGATCACCAGACCGCCGCCAACATAGCAGCCATCTACATCCCACCAAGCCGCCGGAGGGCGTTAAACTCAAAATGAAAGTCAGAGAGTCATCTGGAGGAGCATCGCCAAATTTTAAATTCAAATTCGAATAAGAACTCGAATTAACAGTTCCCCACTCTTCGACAACACCGAATATGACCCACTCGACGAAGACTATGCCTTGAATTTGCAAACACTATTCCTCAAAAACAACAACCCATCGGCATTTTTGCCTTGGCGTTAACCTCGAGGCCCTTCATGTGTACCACGTAGAATATCCGCGCCCCCGTATAAACGTAGCCCTAAACCACGAAACATATGCGGCACTGTTAGATTGCGGAGCCACGAGAAACGTTGTGAAATCTACGTTCGTAACACCACCCTACGAAGTCAACAAACGCCAGCCATTTGCATGGCATGCGGTAATGCCACTGTTTATACGCAAGGTACCCTTACCTTAAATTATATTATAAAGAACATACCATTTTCATCTGAATTCGAGATAAACGACTCACTCAATGAAACCATTATACTGGGTACTCCTTTTTTTGTATGAACAAAGATTTTTCGCTGATTTTGACAGAAAATGCATTTACGTCGGGCGAAATAATCGTCTCACTTTATTTTGGGACCAGTCTCAACCCCAAATAAACGGAACCATACAAATTCATGAAGATATAAAATCTTTCACGAGTTCGCCGATTTATTTTCCGAGGTTCCGACGCAGGCAACGACAATTACCAGGACACATCGCATAACTTTAAAAAACAATACAGCTGTCAATCAAAGGCCTTACCCAATGTCTCCAGATAAGAAGAAAATCATGTACGACCAAGTAAGGGAAATGTTCGAAACAGGGGTTATTGAACCAAGTATTGTTCCATATAGTTTACCACCGGTGATCATAGAGAGGCTCAGAAAAAAGCCTCGGTTTTGTGTAGATTATCGATGCCTTAACGAAATCACCGAGGATGAGACGGCAGTACTACCAAAAATTTACGAAACTATAAAAAACTTAGGCGACGCTACCTACTTTATACTTTTAGATTCGAAAAGTGGTTACAGGCAGGTGCACATGGCCCCTGAAAGTAAACCACTTGCCACTTTCACCATCCCGGACGGGGCTGACTACTCATTCAACATTATGCCATTTGGACTAAAGACGGCACCCGCCACTTTTCAAAAATTAATGACAAGCGACGTTTTGACCTCCACCATTTCGTACAAGTACTTGGACGACATAATTATATTCAGTCCCGATAATGGCACACATTTAAAACATTTACGCTTGGTTTTTGAAAGATTTCGTACATATAACTGAAAGTTTCACCAGAAAAGTGTCACATCGCGGTGCAAGAACTCGATTATTTGGGGCATCACATAAAAGGTAGAGTCACCACGCCCCAAAACAAACATATAATCGCAATTCAGAATCATCCACCGCCCAACACCAAAAAACAATTGTAAAGTTTTTTAGGACTGTGTAACTGGGTACGTGAATATATTCCGAATGTCGCAGTTATAACAAAACCACTGATACAACTATTAGGAAAAAAACCAAAGGTACAAGTGGAGCACAGAGAGTCAAACGGCGTTCGAGAAACTCTAATGCGCAGTGTCTCAACCGCTAAAATTACATAGACCCGATTTCAATAATGCTTTTATTCTTCAAACCGATGCCTCCCTAGTAGGCATATCAGCAGTACGATACCAGCTGGGTGAGGCACAAGAAAAATACATTATTTCATACTCAAGCTCAACGCCTACAGAACAAAAAATATCACATCAATGAACTTGAATGCTTGAGTTTAGTGACATATATTCGAAAATACAAGATATATTTGAAAGATCGTCCATTTATCGTGAAAACCGACAACCGGTCCCTCTTGTGGCTACACAAACATAAAGATGTAAAAACGAAATTCACCCGATGGAGCTTACTGCTTCAAGAGTATTCATTCATCATCGAACATTGTCCAGGCAAGGAAAACATTTTAGCAGATTACCTTAGCAGTAATCCCGATGCACCGACAGACAGATCTGACATCTCAGAGGACAAGATATTACCACCTAATTTTATAAAGAACACCGAACACCATCTCGCATTCGGCACTTTATGGAGAAGTGATTGAAACTCAACGGCACTCCCGTCAAATCCAAAACAATGTCCACCTCTGGCGAAATATTCGCAACAATGGCACTCAAAATCCTTCGGAATAAGCCTTTTTTAATAACCACAGCGTGCATGACAACCTGCTGTGGCGCCTGCGGCAGAATATTAAAAAACTCTTAGTACCACACGGAACATACAAAACGTTGCATTTTCATGCCAGTGAAAACGCAACGCATCCAGGATGCAACGAAACTCTAAGAAATATTTCTAAAATGTATTTCTTTAAAAATATGTCCAGCATTGTCGGCCGATACACCAAAAATTGTCTAGTTCGTAAAGCGACAAAAACGAGACAGCTTCAGCCACATGCACCACTAAGAAGACATCAACCTACTACTTGTTTCCAGTTTTTGTCGATTGATATACTCGAACCCTACGAAGCAACTAGACGATCACAGAATAAATATGTAATAGTCGTGGAAGACCTGTTTTCAAAGTGGATAGAAGCTCGAGCTTACTCGGCTGCTACAACAAAAACAATAGTGCACATGCTCGAGGAGAAAATCTTACCTAGATTCGGCACGCCCCGAAGAATAATCACCGACGCTGGGAGTCATTTCCGTAGAATATCGTACACGCAATGGTGCCTCCGTCATAATATCGAAAAAATGTCGCTGCCTACCACCAACGCGCTAATCCTGTGGAAAGGCGCATCAAGGAGTTTAAGAAAGTTTTACGAACACTCACCTATAGAAAACAGCCAGATATGTGGGACAGATATTTAACCAAAGTATTATTCGTGATGAGGACTCGAAAAAAACGCCACGACGGGGCAAACTCCCGCCTATGTACTTTTAGGCCACGAATTACCAAACTCGGAAAAATAGGCAATGCCACAGTACATTTACGAGAGACAACAGAACGATGCTACACCCAGAGAAAATCGCCTAAGAGACGTAAAGCAGAAACAGGATGCTTATCAAGAGAGGTACTCCTGCATACGCCGAACTGGCCTTGACGTTCGAAGTGATGGACCAGGTCATGGCGAAGGTACTGAGGCCACAAAAGTATGCCTTCTTGCTCGTATGGACAGGACCCCACAAGGTGGTAGAAGTATTATCGAAAGAGATATACCGCATACGTAAGGATAATAGGATAACAGATATACACGTTGATGATCTAAGACCTGCACCTAATGTTCAGCTTCTGCCAATAGCATCTAGTGGTATTTCGGAGACCGACGATAGCGACGTCGCAGAGCGCAAACCCGCAGCCAACCAGAAGAACAGATAGATATACTGCTTCATTTCGAAGGTAAGCACATCCTTATTTATTCGCAAATAAACTTTTGAATCATTGTATTATTTTTTAGAAAATTCTGAATGTAGTATAAATAATGCAGTCGATCAATTAGGTAAAAGTTATTCCAAAATGCAACGTATGTTGCTACAGACCAAGTAAAATTTTACCCGTACAAGTTTTAACAGAGGCTCATAAAAGGAAAAGGCTGGACTTTTGCCGCCAGATGATTCAAAAGTTGGAAGAAGATCCTGATTTTTTTACTAAAATATTATGGACTGATGAGTCACCTTTTTCTACGGCAGGAGTTTTTAATAGGAGAAATCGAAGGTTGTAGGAAAACAAGCACAATAGAGAGAGATTGGTAAAACAAATAAAAAAATCAGGAAGAAAAACTGTTAGCGTTTGGTGTGGAATTTTCAAAAACAAAATTGTTGGGCCTATATTTTAAGATTATACTCTAACTGGAGTTACCTATCCGGAAATAATTATCCCAGAGGCAGAAAATATTCTTTTGTGGAATTTTCCAAAAGTCGAACTTGATGACATGATTTGGAAATGCAGGATGGGGCAACTCCGCATAGTGTCCTACCCGTTCGAGATCATTTGAATAATGTTTTCCTAATATGGATAGGGAATTATGGACTTATTAAATGGCGACCTAACAGTCCGGATTTGGCCCCTATGGATTAATATTTTGGGGATTTCTAAAAGTCATTGTCAATAATAATAATAATAATAATAATGATAGCATTTAAGTCATTAAAGACAGGATTCGACTTGAAATAAACAACCTGAATGTAAATAATGAAGCCATTTCCGGTGCAATTTTAAATATAAGAAGAAATTTTCAATTCTGCATTGACAGTAATGGTGGACACATCAAACATCTTTTATGAGATCATTTATTTATATTTAAATTTCCTAAATAAATCTTTGTTATCTATTTTGTATAAATATTTGGTATTTTTTCTTCCTCACTGTAACCATTTTGATTATTTCATTAAAGAAATGCCACTTATCAAACATAATAGTCGTCATTTTCATAGCTCACTTTAATAATGTTAACTTTTCCGTATTTACAGTAACTAAGATATTCGACGTTCAATAACTAAAAAACGGTATATGTAGGGATAATATATTGTATATTTTTGAAATCAAGAACAAAGGATCATTCTAAAAATCTAATAATATACAGGGTATCCCATTTAAAAAAATATATTATTTTTTGTATTTTTGTATCCCCTGAAACTGCACGACATTGTACTTTTGATAGCATTTTAACAAAATTCAGTCATGACCACACAACTATTATTTAAAACTTTTTTTGTCTGTAGGCAATAATAACGATGATAAGGGGTGGGTAATTTATAATAAATAACCCTGTACAAGCTATATCGCAGGAAACATTAAATAATGTAGAATTATTGAGGCTTTTTATTAATATAATAATTGTATATTTGCTTTTGTTTAATTTAGAACAAGCGTTTTCCACTTCAAGCTAAAACTTACAGAAACACCGAGAAAACGTATGAGATCCGAAAAACTTAACTTCTGTTCAATTGGATATAAAGTCTAAAATCTAAAATATTTTTTAAAACATTGTTTGTAATATATTCTTGCATTTTTGCAGAAAATACAAAAAATACAGTCTTCAGCAAATAATACAATAGATGAACTATTACATGTTTTGAAAGATTATTTATAAAATGTGTAAAGAGGAAGGGCCCAAGGACATTGCCTTAAAAAACCTTTGTCTTTAGAACATATTTGTTTGAGTTTATGTTAACACTGACGTAGTTTTACACGAAACACCAAAACACTATCTACCGCACTCGACGCGCGTTTCGCCAACCAATTTGGTATCATCTGGAGATTATTAAAACTGAGAAGATAAAACCTGAGCTGATAACTGAGATGATTAAAACTGAGCTTTTCAGTTCATCATCTCCAGATGATGCCAACTTGGTTGGTGAAACGCACGTCGAGTGCAGTATATAGTGTTTGGTGTTTCGTGGAAAACTACGTCAGTGTTATCTTCACATCAAAGGTTACAACCCATTCCAGGACTGAGTTTATGTTATTTATGTTACACTATTCGGTTTTTCAAATATGAGACAAAACCAGTTTAAAGCAACCACCATAGTAGCTTAAATTTTCAATAAGAATCGCATCATCTGTAGTACAGGCACTAAGTAATTCAATAATGGAATGGCTGGGTGAAGTACGTTCAACCAGGCTGCAATACATGAATTTAGACGTCGCCTTATTAATTATTATTAAACGTGTCCAAAATATTTTAAAATGGAAGTCTTCTCGAGCAGACCCAGTGTATTATTTATTACATCCATATTTCAGAAACTGTCAAACATAATACAGATTGTAAATAAATGTTTATATTAAATTGTTCAAACTTTGCTACCATTACACCTTCCTATGTTCCAACGAGAAAGTTACCAATGTCGTGGTATTTTGTGCTAACCACCCTGTATATGTATAACAAATATAGGATATATTTGATGATTTATTAGGTGAGAAAAACCAACAACCTTTCCAGTCTAACTAGATCAGTAATTAAGAAATATCGGTTTTTCCAAGTATTGTTTTAGAAACAGTAAAAAATAACCGGGCAAATATTTGCATAGCCAAAACAAAGTAGCTCATATACTTGGAATTTTAGTATTATTACGACCTATTTATGAGGAAATTTTGGTATGTAAATCGTTAGTCATACCAAACAATGTTTTTTATTGGTTTAATTTAAAGTATATTTTTATAATTCCATGAATAAAATATTCAGATATGATCTTATCTAATAAAAATGATCGTAATTTTTAGTTATTAATTGTTAAGATTTGAATATACTTAGTTTTCTTGCATATGTTTGGATTAAATTTAATATAATGTTATTCTATGTATTTCCTCATCCATGTATTTCGATTGTGATTTATGTTTATTTGTAGTTTTAGGAAAAATGCTTAAAAACATTTATAATAAAAATATGTTACTCATAGTTATCAACTGAGTTTAATTTCTTTTTTTTTTTGATATCTGAACAATTTGTTCAGAAATTCTTGCATTCATCTTAGCGGGATTATCTTCCAACGTTACTAGATTTACCATTGTGCATTTTTCAAGTTACAATTATGTATTTTTTTACATAAAATATAACTGCTGTTTAGCACAGAAAACTCGTACTTACCAGTTAACTGACATTTAAGTAACTTTTGAACTAATAATGTGGAAAAAAATTCGTTTTAAAAATCATTGATTTGTTGATAAATTAATAAGCCTTAATATAAATAAGAGACAGATATTAAGTTATTTACGGAGAAATTTATCAAACGATAAATTTACAGAACGATAAAATGGTTGAATCTTTAATTATAATAATTTTTTTGAGGAACGTTTAAGTATCAATTTCTCTCCAAGTGTTCCAATTGTGTTATTAATATTCGTTTTGATTTACGAGTGCGCTTAAAACGATCCAGACTTGGATTATCGATAGTGTGTAAAGTAGAAGGTACCAATGTCGTGGTATTTGGATTTCGAGAACTATATTCTACCAGTTAGATAGTGTTAAAATGGAAATGTCATCCACAACTAACGCACAGAGATATACTATAGGAGAATCATTGATAGTTTAAATCCGGCACATATAAATTAATTATAGAGATGACAGCTATTCTGTACAAATTGGCATAACCTAGAGAAATTTTAAAAGAAGAATTCAAGAACATATAAGCTGTGGTCGAAACAACAGGAAAGGAGCAGCCTATTTGCCAGAAAATCGTAACTCATAATACCGATACAGGTTTTACTATTTTATATAAACTGAATAAAAGTTATGCAATAAACAATTAAATGAAATCCTAGAAATATCTCGCCGTATTAAAGATAACAAATATAATTGTTTAAATTTTCAAATAATATCTCAACGTTCCTCCTTTTTACATGCTATTTAATAATGTAATATAAATGATATGTATTTTGTCTCTTCATATGTATTTAACGTTGAATAAATACATACCTGTACTGTACTATTTTTAACTATAATTCAAATTTTTGCACGTAAAAATTCGGCAAACCTAATAATTTCTAAATTTCCCTGTAACTAATTCTAAAAATCAGCCTTATTTAAAGTAACTATTTGCGACATTTTTATAACAATTTATTTCGATTACGAAGTTGTATTTTTTGTTAAAATATAAGGTGACCAACCGAAAATAGTCCATTTGGGTTTATGCCATTTTAACTCAACTTTAAACAAAATGCTTGAACAGGTCAGTTTTACTTTTAAGGCGGATAGTCAAATTCACTATTTTCATTGCTACCACCTCAACCTCTAAATGGGGACGATATTTATCCCCGAAACTTCAAATAGGAAAAGGGGTCAAGTAACACATCGTTTTAAAGCCGCATGAATTCCTTTCACAAGGGCAGTTTACTTTTTGAAATTGTATATATACAGGGTGAGTTTTAAATAGGTAGTTACATTTAATCCTTCGTTTCTTGACATCTGTAGAAACCCCTTGGAACTTTTTCTATGTACAATTTCGTTTTTGATTCTGAAAAAAATTTGAGAGGCATGTTTTGGAACTGATTGTTACTTAAAACAGGCTGTAACATATTTACTAGTGTCTTATTGGTTTAAAGTAGTGTTGCCACTGAATGCAATTAGATTTCTTGAACTGCATTTTATTAACAGAGAGAAACATCTGGGTAATTTCTAACTGATGAAATTGATTTTTATGTTATGTTTACATAACAGCCGACAAAACCGTAGCCCTAATAAAAATTTCGTACATATGACAAATACTTGATTGATGTGTTCATTCGCCTTTAATACCACAAGCAAGCACTGCAATAATTTCAGGAATTTTGGTGACCTTAAATAGAGGAAGAGTGAAACGGGAATGCGTTATACTAATCTACATCTTGTTTTGACCTACCTATTACCAGTACTTACGCCCCTATGCGCATCAGTCTAATACTGACATTTTACATGTAGAGCAATCCATGTGCATTAACGCATATGTTATACAATGTTACAACGTTATTTATAATTTTGCATTTTGTGATTAACTTTGTGAATCATACTTGTTAGTGACTATTTAGTTACCGTGTTGTGTAGAATCTGTTAATTATTTAAACATTTAAATGGTGTATGCTACAGTGAATACATTGGAAAATTTTCGTGACTACGTTGAAATACCATGATTTTGTTTCGAAAGTCACAATGCTTCCGGTAATTATCGTAGAAATGCAAAAACATTGCATCGTAGCCAAAAAAGTTTTAAACGAAACTTGTAGCAAAAGTTTTCGCTTTAAAATGGGCGTTTCACAAACTCCTTTTGCTGAAAGTTCCTGGCTTTAGAGCAAATATCCAGAGCGTCGTAGCTTAATCGATACATCCTGAATCTTTACCAAAGTAAAGGCTGACGTTAAAATCATTAGATTTTTTTATATTAATTTTATTTAGGCCAACAATTTATGAATAAGAGGAAATCAAGAAAATAAATATATTATGCATGAGAACGTAAAATACGTTAGGATATCTTAAAGAGGCAGCTTATGCTAATTAGTTAGCATCTTGATTTTCATTTGTATTATGTGCACCTTCAAAAGATTTATTTGTACAATTATCAGAACAACGACAAACATCGCAACAATACGAGTTCATTGAAAACCATGAGTACATTTCATGCGCACGTGCTAATTTCCCATCACGATAGCAGAAAATATTACAAAAAAATCAAATGCCGTATTACTTTTAAAATAATTCGGTTGTAATATTCCATTATTTTCAATCAAACCATTTTCGGTTGGCTTCCAAGATTCTATTGATCCATTAATAGTTTGAGCCCATCCATTTGATTACCAGAAAGCTGGGTAACGTATTGAAGTAGTGCTAGTATCGTGGAGGCAATCTGTCGATGGATGGACTTTTTTCGATTGCTAAATGACATCGGAATAATTTTGCTGAAATACGATTTGCCTTCGGCTTTTTCTTGGCATCCCATAAAATAACTAGGATGGTCATCACTGCTTGTATAGCAATTTCAATAGGCTACTATAGTTTATACGAAGTCAATTGAAATTGGTCATTGTTAAAGCACAGGACTGTGCGCACTTAACTTGATATTTTGTCCTATGTATTTAGCAATGGTATCGAGAATCAAATGGTAGTTGAAATTGTGCAGGTGAGTCCGAGACTGGCAATGTAATCAGCCTGAACGAACCATCTACGACTGCACGTGTTTTAAAGATAATAAAACGGACAGGCCCACTAGCATAAAAAAACTCATTAAATCGTTTCTCCGCAATTACGGAAACTTGTGAGATGTGCCGGCATTGGCTATGTTTTGAGGACGATGGGCGACGATTGGCTGGGATCAGAATATTCGTCAATCCGGTTGGTCGGTGGGTGTTTGAGTTTATATCAGTCAGGAGTCAACGTGGACTCGGATGTTACCTATTTATTTATTAGATTTGTCCAGTGCAGTGCAGAAATACCTATTATAATATCAAGATGGTTCGGTTTATACTTAGTGTTCATATTGGTAAATATTTATTACTACATAAAAGGTATTTAAGATATTGTATTAGGTATTTACTAATTTACCATGGCTTTCTGGAGACCATTTGAAACAGAAGATAATATAATAACGCCCGAAAATCCCGAAATAGTTGAACCTGTTATTGTCGAGGAAGACGAAATAAATTTAGAGTTTCAAAATAAAGATTTACACGTACAAAGTCAACGCATTATTTTAAATATATATGAACGTTTAAAAAGCGAAAATCGTGAAAAATGTGAGAAAGAAATAATAGAACGTATTAACGAATTAACTAAAATATCAAAATCAACAATTTATCGTGTAATTAAAAAAAGAGATGTTATAGATCACGGCAAAATATGAAATTAAAAAATATTGATGATGCTACCAAGGATGTAATACGGCGGCGTATAATTTATAATATGTATGAAAAAAATATAGTTCCTACGTTAAAAATGATTCGAGAAAAATTAAGCGATTATCCTGATTATAATTATAGTTCTTTAGATACACTACGAAATGTTTTATTAGAATGCGGTTTTAAACATAAAAAACTTGACAGTCGTAAGGTAATTATGGAATCACGACGTATAGTAGCACTTCGGGTAGATTATTTGGAAAAAATCAGAGAATATCGTAAACTAAACAGGCATATAGTGTATCTAGATGCGCCGATTATAATTCAACCTGGTAATGATTCCTCTTCAGAAAGTGAAGATTCGGACGCGTCAACTTTTAGCCTTTAACTTTTTTAATATACATATATTTTCAGAACAAAATATTTAGATAGTATATTAGGTATGAAGTTTACTTTTTTATTGTTACATTTCTTGGAATATATTTTATTTAGTTGACAAGAAATTTTAATTTAAGTTACTTTATTCTAGAGACATATTTTAATTTTGTTTTTATTTATGTTTTATCTAAACAAATATTTATTTTTGTGGTACTAATTCTTTGCTTTGGTTAAGAAACTTACATTTTTATTTTTATTTTAGAAGAAACTTTTATTTTATTTTTTACTATATAACATCCTTGCCCCTCGCTAATCTAACCTGTCCCATTCCCTCATCCTGACAAGGATATGTTCATACCTTCTCGTTGGTCCTTGCAGAGCAATAACATATTTCAATATAGTATGGGTTAACTTTAAAACTAAACCCAATAAATTTAAATGTTTAGACTTTATATCTAAAACTGATATAATATTTCAAAAAATATTTTATTGACGAAATGAACAAAAATAGCCTATCTAATAAACAAAAAATAATAAAAACTAATACAATTTTCAAACAAGTATAACATTTTTCTTATGACAAGCATTTCTATTTACCTCCGCCCATGTACAATAAAGAGATGCCGACGGTTTTTGCAGGCTTTTAGTTTTTATACGATTTCAATTAACTTCGTACAAACTATACATCACGTCACGGTAATCAAATGAAGATCTGGCTCCAGCATCTTCTTCAATGCTTGAAATGAAGATTTCTTGCCAATGCCAAACGAAAATGACACCGTATCATATATAGTAAAAGTATGTATAGTATTTATCACATATAGTAAAAGTATGTGGAGTATTTACATGGATATTTTTTCCAGTCAAACAGGGACCCACTACATTTTACTTCAAATTTATTTCATTCAGTCAGTGGTGGACTGACCATGGTGGCGTGGTGGCGGTTGCCACAACGCCCCCGGTCCATAATGCCCCTTATTCGATTCCAAAAATTGCTCTATTGTTCTTTTAATAAAGAAAAAAGTATTCTAAGATTAGGTGCATAAAAAATCTGTTTAAATATTTCAAACTTACCATCTGTTATATTAAAATTTCCTGTTTTCATATATTTTTTTAATAATATTTTTATTATTATTACTATTTAGTTGCTTGTTATATTTTTAACTAGTTATATTTTTAACCAGTTCACTAGTCTAACCAATGAGTTTAAAGTTTATTTTTATAAAATTTATTTTGTACTTATGCTAAATCAAAAAAAAATGTGATTCTGTGAATAGGTTTTTTTTGATATTTTTACCCCTTCGTCCCTTGTCATCCCTCGGTACAAAACGCCACAACCATCAACAAGTGTCAGTCCGCCACTGCCCTGTCCCATATAAGATTTGCCCTAGAGTTAGTAATTTCTTATAACAAGAGTATATAAAATACTCATTTTAAAGAGAAGATTTATACACTACAAGTTTCGTTTAAAACTTTCAGCTACTATGCATTGTTTTTGCATTATCTATCGTGAAATCTGGGGCGATGAGTCTTTCGAAACGAAAACATGATTTTTTAAAGTAATTTTTGTTTTAAAAATTTGATTAAGATGATAAATACATTGATTAATTTTACAACGGACAACATGTTTCTGCAAATGTCTGAATGAATTTGAATTTCAGTCATTTAAATTTACAGCCATCTTCATAGAGAAATAATCCAAAGTCCAATATCTTAAAATAATAAAAAAATACATAGTTGTCTTACCCTTGATGTATACTATCAATTAAAAAATAAATTAGCAGAAAAGTAAGGGTACCTTGATCACCTAGAAGTTTTTGACCGAGTACATCGTAAAAAATCGTAAAAAAAATAATCGATTCAAATGTCTCTTTTTGTTTAAAAAAATAGTTGCAATGAATTGCACTCAGCGAAATATGTCGTGGGTTAAAATATAATTACGCATTTAAAAGTCACCCTATATATATATATATATATATATATATATATATATATATATATATATATATATATATTTTTTCCTTTTTTTCCCCCCCCTTTTTTTTTTTTTTTTTTTTTTTTTTTTTTTTTTTTTTTTTTTTTTTTTTTTTTTTTTTTTTTTTTTTTTTTTTTTTTTTTTTTTTTTTTTTTTTTTTTTTTTTTTTTTTTTTTTTTTTTTTTTTTTTTTTTTTTTTTTTATATATATATATATATATATATATATATATATATATATATATATGCATTATAAACGCACTGCATATCAAAATTTCTGATTAAATCTTTAATAAAAAAATTTTGAAAATGAACTTATTTGTTATTATGATATTGTTGACGTTTGTATGATATGTTTACATTTTGTAATGAAAATCAAAAATGTGACATATTATTTGCTTCGTATTCATACATTTCTAGAAAAAAATAATAAAATAATTGTTGGATTGTTGGGTATTACCTAAGCATCCTTTCACTCAGCCATGATAAAAATAATAAATATTAAGTACAAATTTTTTTGGGTTATTAGGTCCAATGTAATTAAAACACTATTGTATTAACTTGCCGACGTTTCGGTATAATTTATTACCATCCTCAGGGCACTGTATGATATAAATAAATTGATTGTAAGTTATTCTATAACTATATGTGTGATAAATTCTAATCCAAACTAATAGTGAAGAAATAATATTGAACAGTTAATTAATTATTCTATAACAGATTGTAGGAAACATGTACTTATTTTAGGCACTTCAATTATTATTTAGAATTAGTTATAGGTTAGTGATATATAAAAATTATAAACAAATACTCACATTAAAATTTAGTGTTTCTCGTGCATAAAGAACATAATGGCAGGAACATACTTCGTAACTATAATATTGAGTTTATTGAAAAATACTCAGTATATCGGCGCATACAGAAATGAGAAATTTTTATATATTTCTTGAAATGTGTGTTATTCTCTAATAATAAATATCTATATTTTTTATATATTATGGTGTCATTCTTATCTAAATGCGCTAGTATAAAAGTTTTAGGTAGATAAAAAACAAGCACAATACTTCCAGTACATTTTATCACAGAAACTATTAAAACTACGACTCAATCTAGAAGCAAGACTTGTATTGAATTAAATAACAGTACATATATGTTGAGCAGTTGTTTTAATAGTCTACGATAAAATATATTGGAAGTATTATGTTTGATTTATTATCTACCTAAAGTATTTATATTAGCGCAATCAGATAAGAACGACAGTCTAAAATATAAAAATTATAGGTATTTATTATTATCATGTTAGGTTTGGAAGGATTCTTATGTAATACGCGAAAATTATATAATTTTTTTTTCTAGAAATTGTAATGAAAATCATCGGCAATTTGTAAAACCAATCATAATTTCACAGATTAATCACAGATATTGCAAATATTCGTTTATTTAATATTTCTTAGATAATCAACTGAAATTCATCACGAAAATAAAAGTGGATAAAACAAAATTCCATTAATACTAAAAATATATACTCACCCCTATATTTTCCAGATACATAACTTCCATTCACCACTATAAAGAGCACTGTCTGTAATATGGGCCACTGGAGCCCCATATTGGGGGGGCCCATATATTTATTTGTTCACTAATCCACTGCACACATAACAACTGAACCAAAAAACACCAGGTCCTAATGGATGGTTTTATTGGAGATGGCTTTAATGATGTGCCTAGACTGTAAAAACTACATTAAATTCACTTCAATCGGCAACTTAGACAAAGTCTCGGATTAATACTACACTAAACTTCGTCAAACTGTCAAATTAATTTAGAATATTACTAAATGCGGTTGTACATATTAATTTTAATGTGTGGGCGATTATAAACATTTTTACGATTCGATATTTATTTATATACGAAATCATATGCAAATTATATTAAGTCAATGCGACTGCAATACTAAAAACGTTTATTTGTTAATTTAAGTTTTAAGGTGGGTTTTTCTAAATTTATAATTAGTTATTATTCAGAAGAAGGTGTTATTTTAACTGTAAATACTATTAGCCAGTGGCGGCTATTGCTATGGTTTTCAGATTTGCGCAACCCCCAAAAACGAAAACGAAAAAAGTTGTATTTAATTTCTAATATTTCTAATAAATCCAATTTTTTACCTTTATTTTCTGAGTGAAGCAAGTCGATCTTATCCAGATCTATGAAACGATTACTTTCTATACAGTGCGTTGACATGCCGGTGCTATATATATATATTGTTCAAAATAGATTTTTTATATTCCTTGGCCCTTTTGTTTATATTTCGACCAGTTTGTCCGATATAGCATCACAGAACATTTTATCTCATATAATCCAGATTTTTGTAATTTATCTGGTTTATCTTTATTATTTGATATAATTCCTCCAATGTTATTTTTGTTTACGGAAATCGTTTTATATCCTAACTGTTTAAGTTATTACTAACTTTATATTAACTTTTGCTATCTTAGGTCTATAATTAATATATTTATAATTTTTCTGGGAGACTTCTGAATGACCAGCTCATGAAAGCTCATTTAGAATATTTTTGTTTTGTTTCTCAAATATTAAATTATCAATCAAACTTTCTTGATATCCATTATTTTTGGCAATGTTTTTAATTATTTTGACTTCTTTTTCAAAATTTTCACGACTTGAAGGAAATGTTAATAGGCGGTTAATGAAACTGTGGAATGGTGAGTGTTTTATTTGTAGTGACTGTTTGGAATTATTGTGCATTACCGTGTGGTTACAAGTGGGTTTGCGATATATATCAAATTCTAGGAATTTATTATTACTTTTTATGTCAACGTCTAAAAAGTTTAATCTATTTCTATTTTAAATTTCTAACTTAAATTGGATTTTTTTAATTGAATGAAGTTAGTAGATTTAAAAACTGGTTTAGTTGCCGTTCGGTCGCTTTCCAAATACAAATACGTCATCTACATAGCGTATCCAGAAAAATACATTTTCCACCAGAACATTCTTTGACTGAAATAGATGATTTTCCAAGTCGGCCCTGAAAATTTCAGCTAACATAGTAGAAATCAGAGAACCCATTAGTAGTAGAAATTAATAAATTTCCCCGTTAAATTTGAAATAATTTTGGCTCATGCAATTTTGTGTTAATATGTTTAGCTATTTTCTAATATCTATGTTAATATATAAATTATTAGTAAGTTTATCTATTATTACAAGTAAAGGAAATTATAAGCATAAAGCATAAGATACATACATGGTACATCAGGAAAATATTGGTTTTATGTAGGCATATGATATGATGTAAATAATATTACAGCACGGGGAGGTATAGACAGATGTCCCTTCATACAATTTTCCAGTTATAATGAAATAGTATTTTATCTCGTAAATGTCTTCGAAAGAGGTTTGAGGCCGCAGAGAGGTGAACATGTAAAATAATATTTCCATGCTGTTTGAAGACTAGTGGAAGTGAGGTACGTGTAGTAGTAACGCTAGCAGCCTTGCTTTCTTTTTCAATGCAGCTGACCTTATAAGAAGCACCTACACTGCGAAATTGTCGTCACTATCAGCAGATATCCATTTATGAACCCCTTCAAGGGCTGCGCGGATAGATGGAGCGAGGGGCGGAGACTGTATAAAAAACAGTAATGTAATGCCTTATAGCCTGGAGTATAGTAACAATACATTAATAAAATTTATAGAGGGATATTTCGTGAATTCCGCGAAGAACAAAATCGACTTCCTGTTTCCGTAAAAGTTTGTCTATGCAGAAAAGGGTACGAAAACCTGGATTTGCTTGTAACATATGGTCCATTTTTTGTTTCACTCTTTCAGCACAGTTGCCCTGGTTGCAATGAAATGTATTGCCGCAAATCGTAAACTACGTTCATTTGTTCAATGAGGGAAAATTTATCTGTCTGAAGATTACGTTATTGCAAGAGGAATTCGTGAAAAGAATTTGTGGATTTCTCGCAAATGTTCGTGAACCATTGTATCTTGGATCCATGGCAACCTATTGACATTGGCGATTGCCACTATGTTATTAGAATTCAACTTTTGAAGAATCTATTTCATATTCTCCAAATTACTAAAGTAATAAATCGTGGCCTTAATCCACGTACCCCAGCGTACCCCAGGGATCGGTGTTAGAACTTCAACCGTCTACCAAGAAGCATTTCACTGGTCAGGTTGACCATGTCTTGGCGATAGTGGTGCGGGATAGGTTCGAAGCACAACTAATTGAAAAGAAGGAACATATTCCTGCAAAAAAGTAAATAAATGGATAGAGGAAAAATACCTGAAATTTGCTTTGCATAAAATCGATTTATTGATTTTGGAGGGGCGACTAACGCTACAATTCAAATAAAAGTAGTGGAGATGGCATCAAAAGAGAGCATACAATACCTGGGGGTCATCTTTAATAGAAACATGATTATGACTAATCATATTAAAGAGGCCACAAAAAGTAGAAGTAGGGGCCACCGGATTAGGAAGAATAATGCCTAACGTAGACGGGGCAAGAAGCAGTAAAAGGCCTCAGAAGTGTACTCAGTGCTACTATAGGTATTTTAGTCAAAATTATGTGTCTTCCATACTGCTGCAATGCGTTAACTCATATAATAAATTTCTTCTTAAAATTTAGGATGGGACGAGCGTAGATCTGCCTTAACAGTACTCGTATTCGATAATAAAGTTAAGCAACGGCAGTCGCAGTCAGTAATTTGATGGTAACTCTAGTGAAATGTTGTAGAAACTAAATTCTACAAACAAAAATATTAAACTCAAAAAATGAAATTACCAAAAAATCACACAGGTCACATAGAAGGCCATCAGCCATTAGAAACATTTAAAAAAATGCTCGAGACCGAAACTACACGGGTTCAAAGTATCACATGTCACATCACTTTTTTTTAGCAAATTAAATAAAGAATAAAACAAAAAATATAGTTTTTTAAACTATATTCAAAACTTCAAACTGCAATTTACTATCTCAATTCTTCGATTTTTAAAAGCCAAAATAGTAAAAATAATTTTCATTAAAGAAACCGCTCCGCAGTATAAGCGCTACGGCCGGCATCGCGATGCATTGGAAAACACCAAAATGACCAAAACTCATAGAGAAGCTCATAAATAATAATTACAAACCGGTCTGAACGATTTCATTGCAGTCCGAGAGGCCCTATAACATTTTAATTTCAGTGATCGACAGAAGCTAATAATTATCACTGGCCGAAGCCATCATAAAATAGTAAAAGCTGAATTTCTGCATTGGTATCATAGAAATTTTAAAAGATGCTAGTCGCATACACCTAAAAATTAAGTTTTACAAAGTCAATCAAATAAATAACAATTAATATTAAAGTAAAATAACTTAAGACCAAAATAATAATAATAATTTCAGGCAACAATCATTGTTTCCACGGCGCCTAATTAACAGCCAAATTTCTCTATACGAGAGTTTGATACACATGTAGACCATTCAGATAGACAGACCGTGTCGGAGCTTTCACCTAATCTGGAGCCTTTAAAGTGGGATAGCTCTTGTTCTTATTGCGCGAACATGACATCATGCTAATAAGACAATTACTTCCCTAGCAGCCACACGAGAACGTTAATACTAAATTCATTTTAAATGTATAAAATTTTCACTTTTGCATTAACACATACTTGATTCCCTTCGGGAACGATAAATAATTAATTTAAAACCGGTTGTGAACCCCATTAATAAACACCAACTGATCTACAGCCTAAGGACAGTCTTTTGTTTACCGTTTCACTGGTAAATAGATCTCCATGGGCCCTAGAAGTCGTTAGATTGGCACTAAGACATTTCCAGGTGCCATGCTGGGTTATTTTTTGGTACTCAAGACACGAAGAAGGCGTCCACCACCTATACAAAAAAAATAGGATTTCTGTATTAGATGAACTTAGGCCAATAAGTATGCCTCCGGTGATGTCTAAAGTTAGAGAGAAAAAATTGTACAGTCAGCTTAAAGCTCATATAGATTATTATGATATTTTATCAGGTAGACAGTCTGGATTTAGATCGAACTACAGAACGACTACTATACTTCTTAAAACATAAAACATAAAACACACCACATAACTTAGACAACCCCCAAACCAAAGCCGAAGCTGCTCGAACAGAGGTTACACAGTTGAAAAAAAACGCGGACATATACAACCAAACCCTTTGGCTTTGCCAGAATCGAAACCGGGATTTTAACCGGGGAATCGATAGGCAGTAAACCAGCTACGTATGTCATTTAACGCAATGACCCACTGCGCTACTGAGCTCGGTAATGTAATCGATGACATGTTGCCGGCAATTGATCCGAGGTTACTATATCTATAATGTTGGACTATTCTAAGGCATTTGTTATTATAGATCAGTCATTATTATTGGCGAAATTAAATTATTTCGGATTTCATAAAATGTCTTAGATTTCTTCAAAGAATATCTAGAAGATCGCCTCCTCCAAATTTTAATTGAAGAAGGCAAAATATTTTTAGATGCTACTCTGATAACTGCTGGGGTACTATAGGGTTCTATTCTAGGACCTTTTGCTGTTCATTATATATACTGCTGATATAATAGGGAAATTTGAGTCAAATATTCATTGCTATGCTGAAGATCAACAATTATATTACTATTTTGCACCTAATGAATTTGAAACAGCGGTTTAAGAGTTAGATAATAGATAATATTAATAAATGGTCCAATAATAACGCCCTAAGTTTAAATTCCTCAAAGACTACTGTTATGTTAATTGGTTTGGTAAAGTAATGTGAACAAATATATTTAGAGAATAAATTAATGCTTGATAAAACTCCTTTAATATTTTATAATAATTGTAAAAATCTTGGGCTTACAATAGATAAAGTAAATTTTATTTAATATATAAATAATGTATTAAAAATATCGTATGTCCTGTATAAATTTAAATTTGTGATTAGTATAGAAATAAAATTAAAGCTAAGTGAATCACTTATTCTATTTCTATTTGACTACTGTAATGTAGTGTATGGACCAGGCTTATCAGTTTGTGATGCTCATAGAATTTAAGTTCTGCAAAATGCCAGTATGTGTTTTGTCTGTATTGTAAAAGGAAGAGATAACATTACACCTTATTATGAAAAATATTTCTGAAATAAAATGGAAATTAGGAGAAATATACATTACTCTTTTATTGTCCGTAAAATAATTAAAACAAATATGCCGCCACACTTTAGATCTCTGTTAAAATCTGGCAATGAAGTATACAACCGAAATATGAGACAGTTTTTTTTACTTTTACCTCATTTTGCCACTGATCTGGAGACATCGTGAGGTAAAACTTGAATGGTGCTATGGTCCATTTAATGAAGAGATAGAATTATGCCCCGCCCATAAATATGCGCCAAATTCGAATAGAATTTTGCTATTGGTCGTATTTTTAAAACCCATATCACAAAATAAACTTAACTTGATAGCTTTTTGACTGTCAAATATGCATATTTTTGTCTATGCAAATACGTTTTGGTATTTTGTGGAGATTACAGTTATTTGTTGCAATTCATTGTTTCTATTTGCTCTCATTCACATTTACCTAATAAATAGTATTTTTTCAGCGCTAAACAAACATATATTAAGGTACGCAATGAAAACGATTAATATTGATTATATCTTATAACCACACTTTTTTTCAAGGATTAATACCAACTATGGCTCAAGCGGCTATTTCTCCACCGAAAAAACGCACATCCGGGCATTTTTCGGTTGAAGACAAGCAACATATTTTGAACATTTATAAGACTTATACTGAAGACAATCCTGATAAATCTAGGACAGAAATCGTCGAGTTTGTTGCAAAGGCATCAGGTAATTTTAATTTTTGTATTTTATGGGGTTGCTCATCAGCACATGGAAGTATGTTTTTACTATTAAGGTATTTTTAGATTGTTTATATTTATTATAGTTTATGTTTATATTATTATGCGTATTAAATAAGGTGTGTGTGCTGCAAGTGTTTATAACATTCTTCGTGAATATAAAAAAAACACGCCAACTTCATCCACTGAAAGTGTACCACAGACAACGAACATTTTTAAATAACATCGATGATGGAACTAAAAGTTCTCTCAGACGTTTGATTTATTCATTTTTTGAAAGAAACGAACCACCAACTCTGAATTTAATGTTAGCGTTGGTGCATGAAGATAAACATCTACCTCGATTAAAACGGAGTATTTTGAGGACATTGATAACAGAAATTGGCTTTCGGTGAGTAAATAAAGTTTTTATTTCTACATGTTACAGTGTAATTATTGTGTTTGGCATTATAGGTTTGCAATAGAGTCCTTAGGGAAAATATGATTCGTCATGCGCAAAGCCAAGAGTAAAAAATGTTGCAGCTACTGAACATTTATGTGGGGGATAACTCATCTTTGTCCGCATCTCACTCGCACTAAGGTCCAGTTGTACCTAACGGCGTTCGAGTAGATTATTCGAAAATATTGTTACTATTATGTTTGATAAATATCTATGAAATAATTGGAACACAATTGACAAGCTTTAATTCAAAATTGGACGATGATATATTGCAGGTATTTTAAATTTTATTAGCATTTTATTTATAACGTAAAAAAAGAATTTTTATTTCAGAAACTATTCATATTGGTGGTTCAATAGAGGTCGAGTACTGAATAATAGAGGTTGAGGTTTAGTATTTATTTTCATACTGTATGCAAATTTTTTATTGTTTATATTATATTATTATATCTTCTTATAATGTAGACTTATATCTCGTAAGTTTCTTCTTGGTTCTTTTTTCGAGCAGTAATCGAACCTTGTTAACCCTCTATTGCATGATTTAATTTTTCTTTTTTTTAACATTAAAATTTTTGTTTAAGATATGAAATTTAAAGGTTTAAATAAAACATATACAACATTCTAAGACAAACTTTTAATTTAAAATTAAGAAAAAATGTGTTCCCAATTGGGCATAGTATGCTATAAGCTGCACTTTAATACATTTAATTTGTAGGAAACTCTACAAAGCAATTGCTTTTCGCATAAAAACACACGTGTACTTTACATTTTTGACAGGAACCCTGCTTTTACCCTTGCATCCCACTTTTTTACGGGCATAACATCAGCAACTTGACCAACTCGTGTATTTGGAGACCAATATCATAATTGCAGTGGTTTGTTAGGCCGTATCTGAATATTCAATAAAACTGTTTGAGAAAGAATACTATTTAAAAAGATGACATCAAAGGAAAACTTTAAAATTTTATAAGAAGTTGTCAACTATAGGACTTCTGGAGGAAGTAGAGTATTTTCTTTAAACTGGGTACCTTCTGCAATGGTATTCGTAATGGAATTCTTCCATTTGATTTAAACTGCTTTACTTGTCGAGGGCACATTAGGAAGTAGGTCAACTAAAGGTACTTCATCATCACTATTATAACAAACTAGTTTTTCATGCTGTGTATTATTTTCCACCAAAATGTTAAATTCATCAATATCATCCTCCAAAATAGAATCCTCGCTGTCAGAAGGAACTCTCTTATGCGCGTCAAGTTTTTTCCATAAAAGACTTTGGGTTATCAGAGTACTAAATTTCTGTAGGTCAATATCCATAATGAACCACTAAAAAAAGTATATACCTAAAATCTACCTGCTATGCATACTGTTCCCCAATCGGGAACATATGTATTTGCCAAAAAAATAATTACATGCCTTCACAAATACATATTACCACATTACCATTCTACACAACAAACATATATTGAGAAGTTAAACTAATATTTTACAAAACAAAACTTACCTATATTGCCATTTATAAAAATTATCGAAAACACGTCTAAATTGCAACAGCTGATCATTTTGTTATGTCATAGAATACTTTATTTCAATTCTGTCAGAGTGCTGCCTTTTGTTGGTGGACAATTGAACATTATAATGGATATAAATGGCACGCGAATAATAGTCCGGTGTTTAAAAACAGCATAATTATCTTAAATCTAAAAAAAATTACTTTTATTCTACAAACCTCGGTATTAAAATAAATCCTACCAGTTATACAAAATACGCCATCGTGGTGAATTTCCTTTCAAATAATGTTTATATTTTTTATGATGTTATATAACTAATCGTTTTTTTTTTGTTACAAATAATAAATAATTTTAACCTGTCACTTAACCTAACCTAATTATTTCAATTCTCCACAAATCAAAAAATTATTTGTAGTGTGTGAAACGAAGTTTTGCAACCAGAAATTCAATAGGCTCCTCCACAATTCTATCTGTTCGTTAAACGGAGTATAGTGTCCAGTGATTTTAGACTTTCAAAAAAATTGGATAATATCTAGTTCTACCAGAATTACTGGAAGTTGAGATGAGATGGACACCTTAACACTCACATTGTTATCTTCAAAAACAGAATTGGAATCATACATGCCCCTCGGGGTTTCTCTGCATATATATATATATATATATATATATATATATATATATATATATATATATATATATATATATATATATATATATATATATATTCATTTACCGAGGCTGTAGGAGTGTATATCAATCAATTTAATCCGAACGAATTTAGCAGACTAATACTGTCAATAAAATAAAAACTTACAACAAAAAACGTGTTCTAATAAAATTAATTAGACTTTAGTTGGCTGAAGGACTTCCCCAGCAGTAAAATACATACGTAAGCATGACCGCATTGATAGAAAAACAGCACTAGTTGCTATACTAAAAAAAAACGCGAGTCCTTTTGTTAGACTGTGTGAGCCTGTGAGCTAATTAATATTTTCAACATTTCATTGATTTACTACACTGATATGAAATGATGTATCAGCGCTATAGATATGACATCAGAAAAACCGTGACATGAAAGTAATTAGACCACTGTTATTTTTGGATATTCTCGGAAGCATTAAATTTGTGATGTAAAAATTTATCTAGACATCAATAAAAAAATACTAAAATGTGTATGGTTCACTAATTAATTAATATTGACAAAGTAATCTGTAGTCTGGACGTTAAGTGACATAATTATTGTAACATTAGTAATCCTTTTTTAATCTCAACTAAGCCAGTTTTTTCAGTCAACCTGCATGGCAAGTAACTTAGTATAATGAAGTGGTTGGTTAAAAATTCTGATGATGTAGTTAGATACATGTTATTATATATTCGGACATGCATTGTTACATTCTGACAATTTTTATTTATAAAATGTCCTGAAAGTATCAAAAAATACTACATGTCTTATTTTGTTAGAAGATATATTAATCCTGTAACAAAATTGCAAGCTATTTCATTCCAGTTTGTTGTGTTCCACGATGAATTAAGTTTCTGCTAGTCTAGTCCAGATGGCGCCACTGATTTCTACTGGAACAATTGGTTTTACAGATTTTTGGCACTAAATATCTATCTATCTTTATTGCTCATACTCTACTCTCAAATGTCTGTCTCTTTCCAAACTATAACCGAGTTTAGGTGGGTGAACAGAACGAAGCTTCTTTCTTCTTACTAGTGCAGCGTTCAGATGGAAACCATCTCTAATTCTGCGGTCTGGTAAAATTTATATGTTTTCTGGTATTATCATTTGATTTTATGATCATCATTATTTAAAAAGTTGCTATATTGATTTAAAGTACCTTTGAGGTAATTTTCATAATAATATTGTACCGTAATTATCTTAATTTACGCCTTGGGCGAATTTGCTTTTCGGTGATCCGTTCACCTTGGTTGTTCTTTGGAACAGCCATCATTAATATTGATTAGTATCGATTTATCGTGCCTTGCTGGCAATTTATCTAATATCCCTCTGATATTGTAATAAGTTCGTATGCTAATTTAAACTAACTTTCGGTTATTGTAAATTTTAGATTTACTCGGCAAAGGATGTCGCCATTTTGTATCGTAGTTAGTTGTTTTCTGTCTTTGTCTGTTGATGTTTTAGGTCACTTAGCTGCGTTGGTAGCGCTCTGAACAGTGGTGACTGGTGACATTTGGAGATTGGTACACCTGGTTGGACCAAACCTATTTGTTTATAACCTTTGTAAAAATTATCTAATTTGGTGCATTTGTTTTGTGGTGGATTATTTTATACCAGTGCATATATTTATTAACCAGACCTCAGTAACGTAAGATTTTTCTAAACTTAAAATATCGAATGCTTACTTGAACGTTTACTTAGTATTTAATCGGGAACGCTGCTCTGGTGGAGCTTTGCCTAGTTCTCTGGCAAAGATGCCTGCCTAGTTATCTGGCAATTGATTAACTTTTGATTATCTACAGTAAACATATAGTCAAGTTATATATCTTTATTTAACTTTATTTGCAATTCATTATTCCCTCTCTCCGAGGAACTAATAAATAATTTAATTTAACGTTACCTTCAAGTTGAAAACTATCATACTGTTGTATATTTAGCAAATATTTATTTACGTTATCTTTCTAGTTGTCTGTCTGTATACAGACATTCTAAATTCTGTTTTCTTGAAGATTAACTTCTTTTAGTACAAAAATATCTTAACATTTAGTAAATACCTATTTCACTTGTTTATTATCGTAGCTACACCTAGTTTATTTGTTGGACTAGTATTATTTCTATTTAACGTAACTTTTATTGATACTGAAGTTAGTTGAAGTCTTCAACTTCCTAAAATATTGTAGGATACCGATCCTAGTTTGTTTAGTTTGCAATTTACTCTGTAAATTTGAGTTCTCATATTTTCTCTACGTAGCTGGACAAATCAAACGTCACAGCTTTTAATTTTGTTTTGCCTATAATACTGATCTCATAAAACTCTCCCCTTTTTATGTAAATACCTGGACCAAGAGAAGAGGACAACTGGTGGATCGAACTGGTCATTATTTACTGGGTGGGGCAGGAAAATGATATGTTATACAACTGGCAATTTCTCTCAAGGGTAACTGCAGTACTGACAGTGGTGAGTCAAATTGACACCGAACCCATTAAGAGCTTAGCCGTTGGTAGATTCTTCGGTGGACTAACCCATTGGAAGTTACGTAAGATCTTCGTCCCCAGTAAACATTTATATTTGGTCAGAAGAAATTTGTAAGAGATCAGGCATTTCATTTTTTGTTCTTTTCTCTTTCAATATCATTTTTTTGTGTGGTTAGTTGTTGGTTTTCAACCAGAAGTAAATTTTTTGACTAAAAGAAGCCATCTAAGCCAATTTAAATATTGTGTACATATACCAGTCTTTACTATATTTTTTTTATTAAATATCTTTTTATTCAACTTCCTTCCCAACCGAATTCAAGTATTAACGTTATCTTTACCTTTTAAAGTAAAATTTCAATTATTTGGTACTTGCAAAAGTCCTGGCGCCCAGCCTAGGTTTTGGTGAGAACTCAAATCAATCTAAGCCCTTATTCACGACCTGCTCACTGAGCTACCGGTCAATAAGTAGAACCCCCAGCTTATTGTGTTATGCCAGCAGTTAGACGGGGGGTGTTGCAATCCTCAAAGAAACGTAAGTGTTTTGCCACGGCACTAGAAGTTACCAGATATTTTGTTGCAATGTTTCATTTAAAGATATAATTTAGGGTTAAAGTTGAATTACGTATTAAAAGTAGTATCAAAATATGATGTAGAGATTATTGGTCAGGTGTGGAATATCTACATAAGTTCCATTTGTTTCTCTTGGTATATATTAAAGTTTTCAGTTCTTCGTTGGGAAGATCTATAACGTTACACTCAAAGTAAAACCCTTTTCATATTCTCCAATTCATTGTAAATGAATTTCAGTATTTTCATAAGATGAAAGCATTCGCATTGTTGAAACTATTCAGTCTAGTCCGCTCCGTCCGATACAGTTGGTGCATTTGTGAATAAATCTAAGCCCGCGAACTGCATCAGCTCGGATTACGACAAGCCTGATTTTACATTCTCGAGGTCAATCTTCAATTCATATTGAATGATCCATACTTCATATCTTAACCGTTTTCCAGATATAGGCCAAAACTGACTTTTTACGAATTCTTAGTAGGTCCTATAACTTTTTCATTCGTGTATATTCTTCCTAACGATAAACACTTTCTGAAGGTGTTTTTTTACGATCTCAAAAAAATTTTATTTTCAAGTTATTTCTTCAATAAAAAAACAGAAAAACTTTCTTTACTATTTTTATTTTTACAGGACTTTCAGCCAGGTACATTCTAGGTCCTTGAGGCAGTGACCAATATATTTACGAAAATAATGGGATTCTTTGAACAAATACAATCGGATTTTGGAGCTACAACCAAGAACGAATTAAAACAATTCACAAATATCAGCAGCAAAATTGTAAGGGTAAGTGAGAGAATCAATTTTCTAAAAAAAGTGTAAAAGTCTATTAGGCAAGAAAATACTTTCTTAGATATGTATTCTGTCACTAATCTAATTTTCGACTTATGCAAAACCATTATTTTTAGATTTTAACCTTGAAAAAGTCCGAAAACTCGGACGAAACGTAGGATAAATTGTTCATGTACCTGGCTGAAAGTCCTCTAAAAATAAAAATAGGAAAGAAAGTTTTTCTGTTTTTTTATTGAAGACATAATTTCAGCCAACAACTTGTAAAATGTCATCTGCTATTTTCAAGGTTTTCGTAGTTACATAATTGGTTATATTTGTATAACGACGGCATAAGTTTATTAAATTAAGAAGTGACCGAGAGAGACAGTTGGAATTTTTCTAGCGTGTCAAATTATATTTAAATCAGTTGAGCATTCAATATTCGCAATTTATATAGAGTGATTCGTGAGCAATATGCCATAGCCTAATGGCAGATAGAGCACTTCAAAGCAAGTCTAGATCTACAAGAAAAACATTTTTGGACCACTGGTTAAGAAGATACAGTGTGTTTTATGCATTTGGTCTGACAATTCAAAGAGCTATTCTCTGCGATTGGATGTAATCGAATGAAATTTACCAGTAACATTCATCACCTAAGACTTGTCGAAATGGCCCACTTGGTTTTGAAAAATCCAGGGCCGGACGCGGTATAAATCTGCCCTCCCTGTTTTTGACTAAAAAAATACCTTTTTTCTATCGCATTTCTGGAAAATTGTTAGCGAATTCGGAAAGTTAAAAAAAAATGCTATCAGAATATCGAATCAATTCTGACGGCACACCTAAACCGTTTCAGCAAAAAAACTACAAAACAATTTAGCGCATCACAACTAACACTTTGACATGGCGTTAATTATGGAACAGTTTGACAAAGTCTATTAAAATGCTTCAGATCCATATCCCTTCTGAACCATAGCAAAAAGATAATTAGGAAGAAAAATACAGGATCGTTTTTGTGATATTTTAAAGTTATACAAAATGATAAAATCTGAATGGATTATGGGTACAATCTACATAGAAAAAGCATACACACATAAACGTGATGATCTTTTTAATAAACAATAGTAATTCTTCACAAACCTAATATAATAATAAGAAAAACATCATAACAACATAATATTAGATAAAGAATGCTTTAATTCAAACTAGATCAGGTTCTCTAAATGTCGTCCCCTAACTTCGATGCATTTCCTGCACTGCACCAATAAATTTCGTGTGGTTTGTCTGTGGTTCCTCATGTCATCAGAGGCTGCCACTACCCTCTGCCGTAGTTCTTCTCTACTGTTAACTTCTGTGCTGCACACAGATTGTTTCATGTGGCCCCAAACATATTAATCGAGAACAGTTAGGTCAGGAGACCTGGCTAGCGAAGCCCGAGGCCCTCTGCGACCGATCCAGCGGTTAGGAAACTCATTGTTGAGACACTCTCGGACATGTAATGATAAATGAGGAGGTGCCCCATCATGCTGGAAATGAAGACCCCTCCTGTCGACATTTTGCGCCAGTAATAAATTGGGCAAAATGGTCTGGAGGAAATCCAAATAGATTTCTCCAGTCAATCGACCTTCAAAAAAATGCGGTCCTATCAATGTATCGTTCATCACTTCACACCATACATTATGGGAGAACTTGTGTTGTGAATTCCTAGAATTTCACACTTCTTCACGAGTGAATTGGGCCTCGTCAGTGAAAATAATTCTGAGCAAAGTTCTTGAATGATGCATTATCCAATGGCAGAATGTAAGACGACTTCATCACCTGGTTCAATATGCTGGACCTTTTGGATGTGGTAAGGATGCAACTCTTCCACTTTTAATGTCTTCCATACACCGGTTTGCATAACTCCAAGCGCGTGTACAATTTTTCAAGAACTTGTCGAAGCATTTTGCTCTGCAATCTCCACAATGTTTTCTTCGGCCGGTCTAACGGACCGTTCTACATTCCGTAAGTTCTAGGAAATCATCCATATTCCCGAGAGAACCAGAAAACTCTGGTGAAAGTGTGGCGCGACGGTACTCATAGACCAGGAAATCTTCGCTCATATCCCTAACGACAGATCTTGCATTGCCATCGCAAAACCTATTCACATAAATGATATCAGCGAATTCAACATTAGTAAACTGATTAGTTAGGCATCTTTAAATCACGAAGAAATAGCGGAACAACTAGAACACCAAATAGACAAAATAATAATGTCAAAGTACTGACAAATAGATAGGTGACTATTCTTCTCAATTCCAAAATAAAAGTGTGTATGTATCATTCTTATAATATTGGTTTTGCTTCTTCTTATAGACTAGGTAGGAAGATTTTTTGCTATGTCTCAGAAGGGATGTGGATCTGAAGTATTTTAATAGACTCTATCCTGTTCGATAATTAACGCCCAGTCAAAGTGTTAGTTGTGATGCGCTAAATTGTTTTGTGATTTTTTTGTCAAAACGGGTTAGGTGTGCTGTCAAAATTGATTCGCTATTCGATAGCATTTTTTCTGCATTTCCCGAATTTGCTTATAATTTCCCAGAAATTGGATAGAAAAATGTACTTTCCTGTCAAAAACGAGGGGGGCACATTTTTACCGAGACCGGCCATGGATTTTTCAAAACCAAGTAGGCCATTTTGACAGGTCCCAGGTGAGGAATGTTACTGGTAAATTGCATTCGATTAAATCCATTCAGTTGTAGAGGATAGCTCTTTGAATTGTCAAACCAGATGCATAAAACACCCTGTATATTATTAACCAGTGGTCAAAAAATGTTTTCCTTGTAGATCTAGACTTTCCTTGAAGTGCTCTATCTGCCATTATATGGCGTATTACTCGCGAATCACCCTGTATAATACATATCGTAAAAATAAAATAAATTAATGCATCTTGCCTATTGTGTTCTGACTTTCTAGGAAATAAAGGAGTAAAACTTTCAAGGAGCAACAGTTTCTAAGGATATAGAAATACTCTATTTCTTTATGTATGATGTTCATGTAACTACATCAACATAATACATAAAGAAATGGAGTAATGCAGAAAAATAATTAATCAAGAAGGAAATTGTAGTTTTTCGTTATATTTTTTACTGGCATTGAAACAACATTCTTGTATTAGACACTCAGATCTCAGAACAATGAACTTTATGTTAAACACCTATTTTTTTGTCATTTCATAATACACTGTTTAGTAGTTAATGTTTTGATATGAAGCTTAAAAATGGCTCAATTTAATATATTTCACACATTCTAACTTTGGTTTCGTTTTTTTTACAATTTATTAAATCCATGTTCAATATAATCAAAAAGAAATTAAAATGTAAGAAAATAAGAAAATGTTTCAGTTTGTCGTTTAAGAACGTGCCATCGATTGAAAGGATATTGCTCACCCAAAAATACGACAAATGTTGAATGGTGGAAGCCGTTACTTTAAGATTATCAATCATAATGATAGAATAAAATACATTACTTTGTTTTTTATCACTGCTTTTTATTTTAACTAAACAGTATTGCAATTTCGACACAACATGCCATTTTCAAATGATTCATAACAAGTAAATAATGGGCATAAAAGAATTTTTGTAGTTTTATACCTAAAAAGTTGACCGGATTAACTAAGTATCTAAAGTACAAATACGGAAATTTTACAAATTCAATTCGGATTAATCAAGTTTTATACCATAGGGCGAACGGATATCTAAGAATTTAACAATAATAACTGTACCTAATTATTATTATTTAACTAAAATTTTTCAGCTAATGGAAATTTCATAGCTTAAATACATCAAAGAGAGATGTGTGATATAGATCCAGTTTTACAGGTACATTGATGCAATTAGATACCGTTTTAAACTTCATAAATAGTCTTCACCCCAATAATAAATTTACGTTAGAGACAGAATAAATATAGTTTAAAAAAACTAAAAAACACGCTTTTAAAGCACATCAAACTAAAAAAGTGAAAAATAATTATTAATATAAACTGAAAATAATAATGAACGAAAAATACTAGTATTATTGTGAAAAAAGCGTGGGGTGCTTTTTTTGCAATATTTTTCGTATATCGAGCACCCCACGCTTTTTTCACAATAATACTAGTATTTTTCGTTCATTATTATTTTCAGTTTATATTAATAATTATTTTTCACTTTTTAGTTTGATGTGCTTTAAAAGCGTGTTTTTTAGTTTTTTTAAACTATATTTATTTTTAACTTTTTAGTTTGATGTGCTATGAAAGCGTGTTTTTTTAGTTGTTTTAAACTATATTTATATTGCTTATTGATGCTGATATTATAACATATTACGATCCAACAGATATTTCTGAAAAAAAAAAAAAATTTTATTTCAGCCGTGAGGTTCGAACTCACGCCGGATGAGTCTGTCGTTTCGCGTCGAGTGCCTTAACCCACTCGACCACCGGGCTAATTAACAATTATGGAATCTACTGACATATTAAGCCTTTGCTTTCACGCAGGGATACGTGAGGAAAGGATTGGCGATCCTGAACAGGATAATGATATAAACTTATCAAATTATTGTATTGTTACCGGTTCTTAATAAGTGTACAAAGTTTCAATTAAATCTGTCCGTTTAAAGTGGGTTAAAATCGAGTCCAAAGAGTCGGTTACAAACAAACATACAAACAAACAAGCAAACATACAAGTGAAGCTAATAAAAGCGTGTTAAAAAGATTATAAAATCAATTTCTTAGACCTACCTTTAACGCGAAACAATAACAAAATTATATTTAATATTTACAGAAAACAGACATTCACAGATACCACAGCATCAAATCATCACTGAGTCCTAAATCTCTTAAACTAGCAGCCTATAATTCTATGATACACAGAGCTCTAATCATTACCTCTTTCAGAGCATAATCTAAAAACAGAATTAGGTACTATAAAAACAATAGCTTTCAATAATGGCTTTCAAGAAAAAACAATAGAAACTTTAATTAATAGAAAACAATTAAAATTAGTATACCAGAGTATTTATCCATATATCAAAGATAAAAAGAAGCGCTAAATATGTCTCGTATACATATTATGAAAAATTACCAACATCTTGTCACAACATAATATTAAAGTTAGTTTTAAATCACAGTCAAAACTTTCACACCTTTTGTTTAATGCAAAAGATAAAACTGATAATCTGGAGAAATCTGGAGTTTATCCATTAAATGCCCGGATTGTACAGCTACTTATTTAGGTCAAACTGGTCGTACATTTAAAATTCGGTATAATTGAACACTTACGTTATTTTATACTTAATAAAACTGATTCAACTTTTTCAAATAATTTTTTAGAATCTAGTCACACTTCCAAAATTAAAGAACTTAGATATTTTACATACACAAGAAAAGAGCTTCAAATTAAATTTATTAGATAGTTGATCGATTCGACCTTTACTTGATGAAAATCCATTTTACAAATACACACAAAATAAACTTATGTTTGATTTTCACAATTTAATTAACTTATGACAATTGTGTCGCCACACAGTGGCTTCATCAGATGGTGAGTAAAAGACTAAATTCTTTATTACAAAGTGAGGCGATATATATCAACTAACTAATCTAGGGTAATAAAATGGAACGGTAATAAAATAAGGTACAAAATAATTTAGAAAATATTTAACAGTGGTGAACAGTTTAAATCTAGCTGGTCATTTAAAATAATATTACCATTTTTTAATTTATTGATTTCTAATGTCTCTAATAGTGACAATTTTATTCCTTTATTTTCTATGTGTAAAATATCAGAATTATTATTAAACGAATAATTGTCCTCTAGTAAATAGTTGGCACACGTCGAATCTAATTTATTGTTATTAAAACTGCGTTTATGTTCGGACAATCTTTTTCCAAAATTTCTTCCCGTTTGTCCGATGTATACTTTAGGGCATGTACCACATGTAAGCTTATAGACTCCACTTCTTTGTTCTTTTTTAGTTTTATCTTTATTGTTCATAATAAATTTTCCTAGACTAAAACTAATAACCTTCTAGGGGATCTTGGATGGCCATCCAAGTGGAAGCCACAAAGGTGCAACTGGCTTCCTGTCAGTGGTTTTCCTTTAGTGTCTTTTTTTGAGTTTTGTCCATCATTTTAACTCAGCTACACCGTGCTGATGAAGACCAATTATTCAGAAACACGTGTCCATGCTTTGCATCTTTCTGTCATTTGCAATTTTTGCATTTTCCACCGTGTAATTTTTTCTTTATGCGGGCGTACCCGATAATTCATTGTTTTTTTACTGTAATGTAATTAAACCCGCGTCTAACTCATTCTCTGTTCTTATTCATTTTCCTGGGTCTGGAATCCCACGCAGGTTGCTATAGTTGCCCGCGTGTGCGATGCTTGGACGATGCTCTCATACCAGAGCCATCCAAGTGGAAGCCACAAAGGTGCGACTGGCTCCCTGTCAGTGGTTTTCTTTTAGTGTATTTTTTTGAGTTTTGTCCATCATTTTAACTCAGCTACACCGTGCTCATGAAGACCAATTAGTCAGAAACACGTGTCCACGGTTTGCATCTTTCTGCCATTTGCATATATATATATATATATATATAAATAAATATATATATATATATATATATATATATATATATATATATTATATATATATATATATATATATATTATACATATATATATATATATTATATATATATATATATATATATATATATATATATATATATATATATATATATATATATATATATATATATATATATATATATATATATATATTATACATATATATATATATATATTTGCATATTTGAAATTATTTTGTCTAATGACAAGGTTTCACCACGCCCAATACTCTGTCACAACATTGCACATGGGATAAAAAAATTCGCAATTGGAAAATTCGCTAATATTATAGATGTCAAATTATTATAGTCAAAACTGATAATTCTGGTTTTTGTTTGTACCAAGCTATATATATAATATACTTGAGTTAACCATCAACTATGAACTTTTATTGACAATGAAGTAAAAATAAGTAAAAGAAAATAAAATTATGTATTCCCCCTCCTAGAAAATTGCTATCTAAATGTGTATAAATTATAATATTTATTCTACCTTTCACTGGTCTTTAGCTTATTCACTGAATTGTATTGGCGCACCTCCCGTTCAATTTATTAGATAGATCTATATACCATTTCCATATTCATTTTCAATGAACTCATATCAATAGCACATAAATAAACTATACAATCATTTTACTCGGTAGCAGAGTTGATTGATGTTACGGAATATCACATGCAATAGCAACACTGGTATTATAAATATTAGGTATATATTTTATTCAGAATATTAATTCGCGGTTAATCTTGTGTTTTAATATGTTATGTAAGAATGAAAATAATTTTGAAATTAGTTATTATTTGTTACCGGGTGCCCCATTATATTTTGACCCTATTTAAACCTATACAACTTTTGAACTAGATGAAATAATGATATGCGGTTCTCGCCAGCCTTCTTCTAATTTTGCCTATGTTTTTTCCTGAGTATCTGAATTTTTTTGCTCATTTCCGGATTAACCGAAAATGACAGCATATTTTCGAGGATATGGCAACTTTGCTATTTCAAACGAAACACCCTGTATATGTTTTTAACAGTTGGAAAGCCCATTGTGTCCCCTTTCTGGAAATTTCATATTTGTCATGGAAATTATACAGAGTGATGGTTTTATAATCTTTTAAAGTGAATACTGCGTTTTATCGAAATGCTACGAAAAAATAATGATTCACAAAGTAGACTATGTAAATAAAAGACAAGATCACTTGTAAACGTCAAATTAATTTATTAATAACTCGGGTACTTGAGTTACTTTAAGAAAAGTGTTTACTTTAAGTGAAAATGCTAAGTGTGTAATCTTTTTCGCTGACACTAAATCTTACAAAACAAAACAAAGAAGATTTAGAACTATGTGCAAAGAACCTCCAACAAAAAATTCAATTAGAAAATGGTATGGAATCTTTTGGAATTTGGGTTGTATTGACCGTAAAAAAAGAACGCCAAATAATGAAAATAGGCTTAATAATGCAATTGAAATTTTGGAAATGACACAAAATGATCTTTCCTCTTCTACAAGAAAAATTTCTTCCGCAACAGGTATTCCGAAAACTAATGTTCACACTGTTGTGAGAAATGTTCTAAATTTGAATAATTATAAAATTCAGATTTATCAAGAATTAAAGGAGTACAATTTTGTAGAAAAATTCTTAATTTACGTAGAAGAGATAGGTATTTTCTTGATAAGACAATCATGTCAGACGAAGCATCATTTCACTTAAATGGTAAGATGAATAAGCATGTATTTGGGCATCAGAAAATTACAGAAATTTGTATCAGTAAGTCAGATCCTCTCCAAAAGTTACAGAGTTACAGTTTGGTGTGCGGTGTCAAAACAAAAATGTACGGTCTTTTTTTTAACATTCTAATTGTTTATGCTCCATCACATTTGGACATGTTAGAAAATTTCTTTTATCCACAACTTGAACAGAATAACTTGTTGAGGACAGTGTATTTCCAACAAGATGGTGCTACGCCTCATTATGCTATGTTAACTAGAATGCCACTTTTGGATATCATTGGATAGGTAGGGGAGGTCCTACAGCATGGCCCCCTCGATCTCCAGAACTTACAGTTCCAGATTTTTTCATATGGGGGTATGTGAAAAATAGGTGTTATAACCCTATGCCACAAAATTTAGAACAACTTAAAGAAAACATTTGAAATGTCTTTAACAACATTACTCTCGAACAGTTAAGTAGAAGCTAGGACAACTTTGTAAAGCGAATAAATAAATGTATCCAAGTTGATGGGCAGCATTTTGAACATATTTTATAACTAGCGTGTATTATTTTGTTTATTTCTCATTTGTTTAATAAATATCCTGTTACACTTAGTTATATCGAGTATCATATGTACATTTTCAATATTACCAATTGAAGTGACATGCAACTGTTAATAAACAAATTTGATGTTTACAAGTGATGTCTTTTATTTCCATAGTCTACTTTGTGAATTATTATTTTTTTCCGTTGCATTTCAATAAAACGCAATATTCATTTTAAGAGCTTATAAAACCATCACTCTATATAATTTCCATGACAAATGTGGAGAGGGGAAACAATGGGCTTTCCAACTGTGAAAAAATATACAGGGTGTTCCATTTGAAATAACAAATATGCCCTATCCCCCAAAATACGCTATGTTATTTTTGGTTAAGCCGGGAATGAGCAAAAAAGATGGATACTCAGGAAAAAACTTATCAAAATTAGAAAAAGACTGGAGAAAACCACATTTCATTATCTCAACTGGTTCAAAAGCTACATAGGTATAAAAAGGGTTAAAAATATAATGAGACGCCCGGTAGTGTTGAACAATTCCACGGTATTTGAAAATAAAAGGTCTCCATACTTTATTCTGGGAACTATAACATTTTAAATTTACGTTTATTAAGACCTGTGTAATACTCCCAGGCTGGTTATTCAAACACTAAACAAAGTTTCTTTCATTCTGTAAACGAAGTTTTTTGGACAACTTTAATGATTATATTTGTATTTACCATGCATAAAATTGTGGCGGCCTTGTGAGTGTCGTTGTGACGATATAACATATTTTTCTGAGGACAGAAGCATTGAAAATGTTATTTTCTGGTAGTACATATTTATAAGTTCCAATTATTAATATTCTTTCTTAACCCTCATCCGCATGAGTATATTTATTTATTTTATTTATTTATTTATTTGCATACACTGCTCAACAGGTAAACCGATTTCTAGAGCAGGAAAATACATAAAACAAAAAATACAATACAGTATAAGTATATAGCAAAAAAATATTTAAAAAGAAAAAGAAACCATTGTATAAAAATAACAATAAAACATTGTATAAAAATAACAATAAAATAATTTCAGACAATTTAAGACGGAAAAAGAAAAAAGAGAAACAAAGACTTAGTTATATACATAATTGATGCACTTATTTGAAGAAAAACGTAATTTTCATTAAATATGCAGATAAAACCACGAAGTGGCGAACATAATCATTAGTAAAGACATTTCACTTACGGGCTTACATACAACTCTCGTACAAGTAATAAAATGGGGGTAAATTTTATGAAATGCAGTGGTACACGATCTCTTTTTAGGAATTAATTAATGACCTCCTCTTATGTTATTTCATTTATTGTATCTTACTAATTCCTTGCAAAATACAACACTTTTATGTACTCGTGTACTAAAACAGTGAAACAAAAAACAAATAACTATATTACTTCCTCAGCCTTCAAGGTGAGGATTACATATTCGTAAAAAAAAAATTGAAAATTTTTATTGCATTTCTGGACGAATCTCGATGAATTATGTCGATACACAAAGTTTCGGACAGAAAAAAATTTCTGTGTGTGTATGTCTGTCTGTGTGGTTCGCGATAGCAGCTATAGTTTTTGAGATAAAGCTTTCAAATTTGGTACACACATTCTAGAGGTAAAGGAAGAGATTAAGTTCATTGATGAGCAAAATCGGTCCCAATGTCTAAAAAAAAAAATATTAGTGATATTCCACCAACACGACTCTTTGGAAACGTCAAAATGTGTCTTTTTTGAAACGTCAAAAATGTGACTTTTTTTGAAACATCAAAAATTAATTTTATTGTAAACTCCACCACACGTCGAGTTTTACTACGGTGACGAAGTTCTGATCCCCAAGTAATTGGCAGCGGTTTTTTAAATTTTTTCTTGATCAAAATAATACCAACAATTGAAGCTAAATTTGAGATTTGGTCCTTTGAATCCAAATCATGCAGATTAATTGCAATCTATTTTGCGACATTACCCATCTACCTAACACACGTACTGTTGTGAATTCTCACTACGTAGTATGATCTATTACACGTGTCTCTCTTGGAGTAATAACAACAGTTTAAAAGCTGATTTACAAAGTCAGAATTTCTCCAACTTCTTGAAGAAGAAATTGACGCCATAGAAAGTAAAAGGGAAAATGACAATATGGAGAGAGATGTTAAGAGTGTTTCTAGTAATCAAGAAGGTAAGGTCGATTAAGAATTTTATTGTAAATTTTTAATGGTAATAATGGTCCCTTTTAGATATTCAAAACATATTAGTTGACATCGAGAATAATGATGCTCATTCAGCTCTTCTGAAAGTGAATCGGATGACAAAACACCTTCTTCCACTCTCTAGAGAAACGTTATGTTTTCATGTGATCGTAAAATGAAGTGGAAAAAAGTCCTCAAAGACAAAAGAGAAAAACTGCTCAACATAATATCAGCACACTGAGAAATCATGGCCTTCCAGCTCCAGGTTTACTTCCATCGACAATATAGAAGCTTGTGATACACACCCAATATTCATGTATAAGTAATCACTCTCACTGTTAATTCAACTGTCATAACCGGGGATCGAACCCGAAACATTTTGGTGAGAGCCAAGTGCGCTTGTCTCTCGACCATCTGTCATATTAATTATTGGGCTACATTTATTTTTACTTGTTGAATCTATACGCAAGGTGATGGATGTTACTTTTGAAACACCCTGTATAGTTATTACAATATTAACTAGACACAATATTTCGTCCGTCAGAAACGCAATTCATGTTCTCAGAATCTTTCTTCGCTGAAAGGTGATAAGATCAATAAAAAGAACATTAAATTATTTTGCCAGATGAATATTAACGAAAATACAAGCTTGTTTACTTATTTATGTGCTGTGGATCGTAAAAATAATAAAATGAAAGACATTGCTTTTATAATTGGACAAGTTGCGAGCGTAATGCATCTGAAACCAATTAGTGAAAAGCAAAACTTGTTAAAAAAATTAATTTGTATAATTAAAACATTTTGCATCTTTATGCACCGGGGACGTCAAGTCGTAAGTTTGACTTCAATTAAATTACTCGTATATGTTACTGTATTATATCAATATTAATAACTCGAATAGGTGTATTTTATCCAGAGAAAAATGTGTTTCTCCTAAAAAATTAAATTTTCATTCACATCACGAACTAAAAAATATTTCTATACCGGGTGTAACAGGATCATGGTACACCCCCTTTTCTCCTTTAGTTTTGAAGATAATTGGTTGAAATTTGGGATATACTGTATACATAATAAGTGGCACTTTTTGACATACAAGTGATTTTTGTCACTTCCGGTTTCGCCGGATGTGACACTAACTTTCGATTTTTAAACGGAAATGGTATATTACTGCACTTTTGAATTTTGCATAATTTTCTGAATCGATCGATACCAAATAAGTGACATTTCAAACGTCAATATTTTTTATAACATAATTTTTAGTTTTCCATTTAAGTGTGCCATGATGGTTCCGATTTATTCTAAATGACCCGTGTAATGCTGGAAAAATCGGAATCCCATCAAAAATACTAAATTACGTAATTTATGGGCAAATAAAGTTCATCAAGATGGTTTTGGGGTAAAACTGAAATTTTCAAATGGAACTATATTGGTATCGGGGTACCATTTATTAGTACTATCAATAAGGAATTTATTCATATGTAGTATTAAAATGTGCGATAAATACAAACAAAATTACAGCTAATAGAACATAAGAATATACAATTTTATTTAATTAAATGTTAAGAAGTAACTAACTAAGGTGGCTTTGAAAACAATGAAATATTTAGCTTGTCAAACATTTATTTGTTGGTTTACTGGTGTTTTTATTGTGTTTATTGTATTTAAGTCAAGTAAAATTTATACAAGAGATGAAAGAGTGGACAAGGACATGTTAATTATTTATGGGGAATGGAGAAAAAAAGCCGTTGGGGCTAGACACCTTTATGCTGAATGATATCTTGATAGACAATGTCCAGCGAAAAATTATTCTAATCGTCTTGAAAATTAATTTCTAAGTGAGCCCAACAATGATCCCGAAGAAAATTTCATTCTTGACGAAGGAAATTAATGTTTTGGCTCGAGTAGAAGTTGATAAGTCTGTTTCTTTAAGGCAAATTGGGTTTGAATTGGAAATCAGTCACCAAACAGTAAGCCGAATTTTGCACAAATACCAATACAAATCTTTTAAATACCAATTGCACCAGTAACTTGTACAAAAATGATTACGAACATAGGATGGAATATTGCAATTGGATTTTGCAGAATAACGTGCAGCCAAACAATGACTTTTTGGGAATGATTTTATTTTCGGACGAGTCTAGGTTTACAAATTTGGGATTATTTAACCGACAAAATACAAAATATTAGTCACAAAAAAATCAAAATTTATTATGGGAGGGTAACTTTCAAGTGCGGTTCGGTTTCAATGTTTGGCTTGGAATCATCGGTAGTAGAATCATTGGTCCAATAATATTTGAAGGATCCATGACTAGTGCCAGATACTTGGGATTTCTGCAAAATGAAATTGAGGACAGGTTAGCTGAATTACCTTTCCAATTACGACAGAGAATGTATCTCCAACAATATGGCGCTCCTCCCCATAATTCAAGGATAGTAATTGATTACCTTCAAAGGAAATTCGGAGAAAACGTAATTTCGACGAATGGTCCTTTAAGGTCACCTGATTTAACACCCCTTGATTTCTTTGTTTGGGGTCATTTAGAAAATATTCGCTACACAACCGACGTTACAATCCGTGAAGATTTGGAGCTACGAATAAGACGAACAATTAATAGCATAACGGCTCAGCAATTGGCGAACGTTCTTCGAGAAACAGCTATGCGAGTTCAGAAGTGCACTGACGTTAATGGACAGCATTTTGAATAACTGTTGTAATATTTTGTGTTCAATTTTTGTATTCCAAAACCACCTTATGTATAACAAGGTAATTAGAACAAAATTGTATTTTCTTATATTCTTTTAGCTGTAATTTTGTTTGTATTTATCGCACATTTTAATACGACATATGAAAAAAATTTCTTATTAATATAATGTTTATGTTATATGTTTACAATTATTTTAAATACGCAAAATAAATGAAGTAAATAAAAAGGTTTTTATTTAATTGTAAAAATAATTATAAAATATTTTTTAAAGGTAAAAAAATAAAAATAGTAGATACTTTAATTCAGTAAACATTATTCTTATGGGTTCACTATATTTTTCGACCTACTTCATACACATTTATCAATAAAATTTCTTTTGTTTCAATTTTTACCCTACCAGATTTATAAAAATTTTATTCGACAAAAGTATTTTGTATATAATACGTACCCAACGATAAACACATCTCATCCATTTTATGTACGTAGGTATGTACAACAAATAGAATAATATACAAAGTTGGTTAGTTTCACTACCTAAACCCGACTATTATAGGTAGATTAAGGGCAAATTTTAAATAAGATTGGTAATATCCTGACAACCAACTTAAGCCGACGTAAAATTTAGTGAACATTTGGTCGGTAATCATAGCGACTATAGTCGGTCCTCTACGTCGATCGACCCATGTTTTATTGACCAGATTGGTACAAATATGGCTCAGCATGATGTTTCGCGCACGTCGCTCACCGACTTTTAGTGGCGGACAGCAACGTCGGTTCGCCGTCAGAAATTTGTTGTAGGTATTTTACCAGAGGAGTCAATAGGAAACAAACCTTTTATATCAAAGTTGAAGGAAAATACCATTCCATGAGTTTTCCAAATTTACCCAAATATTTGTCCACAACAAAGTTTGTTGTTGGAACAAATCCTGAATGTAGAAGGCTAAATCAAATAGAGCAACATGAACTTTTAGTACCAATCAATTTAGAAAAAGTGAGTGTTATTGAAAGATATGAGTTTTTGGTTGGTTTTTTTCTGAGGAATTAAAAAAAATATCCGCTTTCTCCAACATTAACATTTTTAAGACAACAGTAATTATTTCCTATACCTTACATTTTAATAGTGAAGTTTTGACTGTCGAGAATGAAATTTGTATCAGTGACGACCTTGGGATTAAAATATTTGTAGTATAAGAATATTTTTGCTTCAATATTAGGTAAATGTAAAAATATATTTCATTTGCTTAATAACAATAACAATAACACATTAACACGTTCATTAGCAAAGCGCGAATACCTGGGTAGTGTTATGATACGAACTTTATTAATATTAAATTATATTGGTTTTGCCAGAAAATGAAATATTATGTTTCCGGTATAATGAGATACACATCTAATATACTCAAAAAATTTGATATTTCATCGAATTAGTAGAGAATTCTTGTTACTGTTGACAATGCGTTTTATATCGTATGACTTTGGACACTTCCTATTGAAGATAAAAATATGCCCTCAAAGTCTTTATTTTAGGAAATTTGATTTCCTAGAACATTGTTTATATGAAATTTTTTGGTATCTGCCACTGTTCGTACAGTATTTCGAGTCGAAGGTTATCACGCACCTTTCTTTAATGCTGCGCTTATATAGAACAAAATTCCATCAGCCCACCACCGAACCACTTTGCTACTTTGCCAATTCTTACTTCGCGGTTTGTTTAAAGTTGGATGTCGCTTAGGCTTTGGATTCGGGGTTGCCTAATTTCTGTGGTGGTTATTATTATTATGTCATGGCATATTCGATGAAATTTTAATAAGAAATTTCAGAACCAGTGAATAAAAATCATTGAATCAGTGAATAAAAATCACCAGTGATTAAAAAATCATTATTCATTGCAGTGAATAATGGAAAGCATTAACCTTGAGGAAACACATGCATCATGGATACATTTAATGAATAACATTTTATTTTATGAAAGCATTTTCGAGTCTACAAGTGGACGAGTCGCGTTCGTTATTATCATGTATTAAAAAGCTACGACGACACTGTGGTTCGTTGTTACCAATTGACGGCCGTAAATTTATTCTATAGCCTAATTTATTTTTAGCAACAAAAATACACTTTTTGGTCAAAATTAAAGTACCAACATATTCGCAGAAAAATGGAGGCTTTGGGAAATCAAGATATCATTTTGTCCACATTTAATAAATGACAAACGAAGTTTGGGGCTCCCATTTAAAAAGTAATACCGACATTGGTTTTAGCATCTGTTGCATAATATTTATGCGAAAATAGTATTATGGCAAATGAACCCTTTTATGGCCTCCTGGCTACAAATATCGGAGTGTACCCCCTCCTCACGAAGACATTTCAGTCTTACATTGATGGGGACATATCGATCAAGGTCGTGGTCGCATATTGATTTCATATTATTTCAGTTTATTATTGTTGTTACCTTTTTAATCTGCTTAAATAATGAATAAATATACGTATGAGCAATACTTAATATAAATTGTTTTTATCAGGAGATCGTTAACCCATCACTCCCCTAAATTAATAAATAACAATAACATGTTATAAATCTGTAGCCCCACGTTGGGCGCCAGATATAAAACATGTTATTGTTATTTATTATCTTTTTATTAAAACAATTTAATTCTGGTACTACACATTATATCTATTTATTAATAACGTTCTAAGTAGTTTAAAATGGTAACAACAATAAGAAACCGAAATAATATGAAATCATTGAAATCAACGTATCAACGATCTTGAACAATATTTCCCTATCAAAGCATCTGCCTAAGTGAAAACTAAATGTGTCTGAATTGGTGGATTATGGTGGATTGATTATAAAAATTGTGTCCAATTATTAGAACAGTTGAAATAAAGATGATAAATATTAGTCACCCATTCAGTGACTAAGCTATGAACCATCTTGTCCGACTTCAAATAATAATTTATGTAACACTTTTTCTTTTAATTTATTAGATTTGTAAAAGTAAAATGACGATGTAATTTGCATTTAAATTATAGTATAAATTTACAAATATAGTATATTTTGGCAGCTATATACATTTAACACGTGTTTTAAATTTCGCAAATTCACAATGTATTATTATTTAAATTTGTTACATCTAAATAAGATTTATATTTATATTTTTCATCGATGCATCATCTATTAAGAAAAGTGTTAATAAAATTCGTCTAAATTTTGTTATTACGAATAGAACAGAATTATTGGAACGATTGTCTTTGTTGATTGTTCTGTTTACATTTGCGCAATCTAATGTATTTACTTAAAGATATTAATTAAAATTAGTAATATGTGCAGTACATTTGCATTATTCATGGTAGGTAATTATGACTACATAAAATATATATATATATATATATATATATATATATATATATATATATATATATATATATTAAATTAGATATATAACGTTCTTTTAGTGACATATTGATTAAATTGTACTGTCTGATGTTTGGTACTAAGGGAATTGCGTGTATTTATTAAGAAAATAAATTATTTTACTAATCAAGTGATGACTCTTGTGGAGCAGTAAATATGTTATTACTATCACTGAAGTAGTCTCGATAATCTGTAATCACCAAAACACTGTAAGCTGTATCTTATTTGCTTTTCGCTAACCAAAATGTTCTTTTTGAGACAATTAAACCTCAAATTTAACCGTCGGTCGGCCTATGATATCAAGTTGGTTGGTGATACGTGCGTCGAATATATTGACACCACACAATAGAATTAAAAATTGTGAAACTATGAGACAAAAACAATCCAAAGGAAATGCAGAAAGAGTTTTTCACATAGTTTCAGTGAAGTTGAGGTCGCATCGTGTGGAGGAAAAGAGGCGAATTGTTTAACACCTTATTTTAAAGATAAAATGTGGTGGTCGCAAAATTGGTGGTCTAGAATATAATTTTGTCTTTTCGAAAACTATAAAATGTGGTGGTCGCAAAATTTGTCGTCTAGAATATAATTTTGTCTTTTCGAAAACTACACAGGAATTGACAGAAAATGTGCAGAATCTAAATGAGTTATTTCAAATACAAAAGATAGATACCCACGCTGCAAGAATTTTTTAAATTTATTTCCCAACGATCCAACAATATCACCACTGAACGATTATTTTTAACAGTCAGTCAGTGTTGGAAAACCGACTTTAAATGGTATGAAATAACACGCCAGTAGAAAGAAATCCCACCCTCAAAAATGGACTGCTAACTGAAGCTGCCAATAAAATTAGGCATGGCACCAGTAAAGCTAAAATAACAAAATATTCCAATAGAGCTATGGCGGTAAGCACTTTGAGTAATTTCGGTGCAGTTTCATTAAACCGACTGACCATTCTAGCGCTGCTTGTACAAAGCCATACCTATATTCAAATGAAAGTCAACATTTAATTTTAAATATAGTGAATCAGTTAAGAAAAGACGATGCAACGGTGCGCCGACGACATACAGAATTTATCAAATACAGCGCAAGCATTTCTGCGATACTCGAAAACCAACAACATTGTACTGTTTATGATAATTGTGTTTTTAATTATTATCAAAAACATAATTCAATTTATTATCCATTTTCATTTTCTTGTAATGTTAATCAGATGTATCATTTATATTTGTAATATTAAAGTAATTATATAAAAACCAAATAACCTATTGGTCATGAACAAATTGTTTTTGAAAAATGACCCACGAACTTCTCTGTTCCAGCACATTTTAAAGCAATTTGGTATCGAACGATTTAAAAAAATTTTACAAAAATGTTAAAACCATATAAAAATGTATCACCTCTTGCAATACAACTACTGAATACTCTGTGTCAATTGCAGCGTGTAATTATAATTGTTGCACGCGGTATATCAAATTTTTCTGGAAGTACTGATGCACGAACTAACAAAACGTAACAATATGTTTATTAGGTCAAGCCTTTCTAATTAACCAATTTTTTATAGCTTTGTATCTTTATATGGTACGTAACAATGATGTCAGAAAGTGGGGAACGCATAATAAGTTACCTAAATACTAATCCAAATATGGTAAAAATAATAATTATTTTATGACATGCTGGATATTATAATTATTCTATTACAAACTGTTTATTAGTGCCAACTAAAAGTCTTACCTAATATAGTGATCATTAATAATGAGGTAAGAGTAATGAACGAGCTATCATTATTTGAGATTATTTGAAGAAAAATTAAGATTGTCATTGTCATTTTGGCTGATTTGTGTCTTTACATTTAGCGTTTGAGAAACAAATGTTAAAATAAAGTAATGATTTTTCAGTTAACAGAATTATTTTGTTAACCATTCCAATAAACTTTGTCTCATAAGTTCCCACCTCAAATAAGGATATTATTTTTTTAATAAACTTTGAAATATGAAGATTTGTATTTCAAGGTGGACAACTGTGGAACATTTAACTCAATTCAACCTTATCCGCACGAGTCACTCTCTTAAAAACGCAAATAGGGGATGATTACTAACTAATTTTGAAGGTGTTATAATTCTATAATCAGTGCTTTGCATAATTCTTAACTCATTATATCCCAAGCATCGAAAAATTCAAAAAACGAACATTTTTGTTTGTAAATATTTATTTTGTTACACTTAAGAATACATTCCTTGTGTCAAAAAAGAATAAAAAAATTAACGTATATAAAAAAAATACTGATGCGTAAACGAACCACTGGGAGGAAACATGAAATATTATTTTGAGGCACATAAGATATAACTAATAATTTTAACGAAAATATATCATAGAAAGTTTCAATCTTACATAAAATAACTAAGCGTAAATTATTTTCTACATAGAACTTTACTTAATAAAAAAAACATTATAATATTTCATGGTGCGTGAACGCACCAATGGTAACACCCGGTTTCATTTTTGGCGATACTGTACAAAGCATGAGGTATGTAAATGTACATTACATTTATTACAAATGTAAATTGTGTGGCTATGGCAAATTCTACACCTCCTTCGTGCTTTATTGGCATGAGAAATCATGAGGTGACCTGTATTATCATAATGCAGTTCATCTATAGCAGAAGCAAGATTCCTTTCAATTATTGTTTTATCAGTTTTTAGAAGTCGCAAGGCTACGTAAGATTTAATATCTACCTGGGAAATTTTTTTCATTGACATTGTAAATTTTCCATGCGTTGACGACTAAGCTATCCAATGAACTACAAAATAAAGGCCACCACCATTTTTTCCCAAATACTTGGCATCTATTATTAGCAATTCCGTTGTCGTGTAAATCTACCCCACAAATATATTTATTGTATTGGGCAATTACATAAGGTTGGGGTATCTGTACATCTCTTCGTTCTTTTCTATTATAGCGTTTAACATTTTGAACAGGAGCTACACTATAAACATTACTTGCCACCGTTACAACCGAATTATCGTGCCAACGGACAATAGAAACTTTTGATTCAGAATCATAATCTGAAATATGGGACTCGTGGTCCTTTTTACCAAATGATTTACAATTTTCGATTGGACACTTATTTGTCCTATTTTCGCGGATAGTACCGGTGGCAAAATAACCATTATTTTTTAAATGTACGAAGAGTTTGAATGACGAAAAAAAGTTGTCGAAAAAAATTTGGTGATTCACTGGCTTATCCATAACAGAAAGTAGACTCATGACAACGTCACCGTTAAGACCAAGGCTAGAATGAGTTGTATCTATAAAATATAAAAATACGTAAATACGAGTAATACGAAATTCATCATTATTCTCCAAATCCGTAACGATCTCCTCCAGAGCCGCTTCTTAATTTCCTTTGAGTCAAATACCTCGAAAACGGCATATTTTACTGATTTCAATTAAATATCACGTGTACTGCACAAGAAACAAACAAATACTAAACAACACACTAATCAGCGACTGTTTACGCTACATAGGCTGACTTGTCGAGAGTGGCAATAGCTTGGTTTTATTTCATAGATAAAACCAGTGGTCCGTTAACGCACCAGTAATTATTTAATAAAAATAAACCATAATCTATATTATATTTTAAATGTATTTTTTTCTACCATGTAATCTACATATTATAGACCTACCAAAAATGACAATACTTTCCAAAAATAAAATATTTTACTGTTTTAGATTCACTTCAACCTTTGACACAAAATTATGCAGCGTTTTTCTTGATTTTTGAGGTGTCATAAAATTTTTGTTTTAAAATAAAAATCAACAGTTCGGACGATACTAAGTTCTCTAATACTGATAATAATAAAATTTATAAATGGATATGCAAAAATATTTACTGAATTTAACAAAAAAAATCATAAAATATGTGGTGCGTTAACTGGGACAAAATGGGTTAATTTTGTCAATTAGTGTTTGAGAAATTGACTTGAAATTTGATGCAGTAAATCAGCCTATTATGAACAAAAAGAAAATAAGATCCAACAAAAAATTGTTACTGTATGAAAATTCAAAAACTGAAAAATATTGATACTTACAAAATTACATTATTAAAATAATTAGAAATGGCTACAGTTTTGTTCCATACAGTAGTATAATCTGTTTTCAAAACTTGACCTTATCCTTAAGATTTCCTTTGTTATTTGACGACGTTATGCGACGATTCGACTAAATTCCTTGGCTATGTTTCGTAATTTTTATGTTTCAAGTGTCTTCATAGGAAGAAATCAAAAGGGGTCTGTTCGAGGAACTACATAGCTGGTCATTCAATGGGACAATTCATCATATCCATCTCATGGATAAGATCAATATGGTCTTCTAGAAGTTTGCAATAATACTCCGTATTTAAATTACCTTCTATAGAAATGGTCCTATAATGTGATCGTCAGGAATAACAGCCCATTCATAAATTTTTTGAGTTTGAGTATGGTGCTCCTTAAACCATCAATTCATCACTAAAAAAAATGTGGTGCAGCTGATGGGCATTATTTGCCAAATTATTAGACATATTTTTCCAAAATTGCAAATGTCTGTCCAGATTATTTTCATATAAATCCTGAAATATGTATTTTATTTTTATGGGAATGATACATATCTTTATTGAAAATTCGACTAATTTCTGTTGTTGCTTTTTTTTGTTCTTGTTGTTTTCCAGTTTTTCAGTGATTGAATGTTGTCTATCGCCAAATTTCTGTTTCATTGTTTAATATTTGTCTAACACGATTATGTTTTTTATTTGCTACCTATGCAGTTTCTATAAATTTGTCAACGAATTCTTTCACATATTTGTCATCTACTGATCTGGCATGATTATTTTCATTAAAAATATAAATAGTGACTCCATTCAACTACAATCTCCATTTTCTGGCACACCACAGCACAATTTCCACTCGGTCTCTAATGGAATTCACCATTTTTCTGTTTGTGAAAATTCAAAAGCAATGACACACTTCAATTGCAAACCAAACACTGAATAATTACAATATGTACTTCTTTTTGATGAATATTCATTAAATAAACTACCTACATTACAAATGTCGCGGTGGGAAATTTCAGTCGATTCTACAACGAAAAATCTTTCGATGCAAAATTGTGATATCAAAATGGAAATTTATAAATGAAATAAAACAATGAATTTGATAATATGGTCCTTTTATTTTTATATAAGATACTTGCAGGTCTTAACTAGTTTCGGCTCATTACCGTCATTAGGGAAAACTTGTAATTTGACGTCCACCTACTTAGTATAATTTCTCTCGTGTTTTACATATATTTGTTAACTGTATGGCTAAGATATAAAAATTCATATGATATTAATGTTTTTCCTGATGAAAACAATGATCTGAAACTAGTTTGAACCGTCACGTATATTGTGTAGAAATTAAGATAACTATAATCTATTATTTGATTTCATTTATAACAATATTTTTGTGATTGAAGGAAAAAAAACAATAAAAAATTCCACAGAAACAACTAGAATTTTAGCTAAAGTTTAATTAGGAATAATAGTTATAGGGGTAATATTATATAGGGACTACCCTATACATGAAATTATTGTATGAATGGTATTGCTGATGTAATGTAAGGTAATTTTAAAATACACAGAAAACCTTCTTGACATTTAAACAATAAATAGGGTTCCCATAACGATGGATCTGGAAATACTTCATTAAAGAGATGATACCGTTAAACTGAAAGTTCAGCCTACTTGGTTATCATGGTAAGAATAGCGTCTGAATGTTCTTAAATATACCAGAATATACCTTCACACACCATAATATAAGAAAATAAGAAAAATCAATTCAGGCTTGAATTGGCCTTAAAAGAGACCTAAAGACTTATTTATGGAAAGAAGTAATCTCGAGATTTGTAGGTACTTTACAGTCCGAGTTAAATCCTGTCTGCTGGTATGTCTACCAATATCACGAGAGATCCGGATTTTACTTTATGTCGTGCTATAAGATTATTCTTCTCAGACCACAACGAGATCTGAATCAAGAAATTGGAATCTTGATAGGACAGTGTGACATTTTATTGTGGGATCAAGTTACATATGATATCAAAGATTTTTTTAATCACTAGATATATCGTAACAGGTTCATGATATATTTTTATTTGGTCACGCTACATATTTCTTACCTTTTATAATCTAATCAATATAATGTTAATTTTCATATACAGGGTGATGCTTAGGCATACCGAGAATATTCTGGAAATGATTTCTGAACCTATTCTGAGATGGAAAGTAATATGAAGTTTTGTTCTTAACTGCTTCGTTTAACACTGACGTAGTTTTCCACGAAATACCAAAACACTATATACTACACTCGATGTGAGTTTCGTCAACCAAGTTGGCATCATATGGAGATGATTAAAACTGCCTCGTTTAGTAAATACAGTGTTGATTTTTTATAATCGTGAAGGAGAATTTTTTTTTAATTATATAAAAGTATAGAATTTCATTCAACAGGCTGAGGTAAATTTTAGGGAATTCTCACATCAGACGTTTGCCGGACCCTTAGTAATTTTGAAAAAAATATTTCGAGTTTTAAGTTCCTGAGCTCGTATTTATACTTCCGTTGATGGGTGAGATCTGAAGATTAGATGTCGTCTATTTCCTGGCAATGGTGGTTGAAATAGGCCGTCAAGTAAATATTAAAGAAATAATATTTACTGACGTATTTCTTAGAACCTTTTATTTCTACATTTAAATTAATTAAAGTTAGAAGGTGGCCATTATTTTAATATTATTCGACTATTTAATTGATTTGATTTATAAATGTCCGATAATATATAAATATTTATAAAGGTACTATATGTATAAAAGTTTTTTTTTAATCTGGAGAAAGGACGACCGTTTCCAGTTTCCTTCTATGTCATGGAACACCAATTTGCATCTGTCTCCACTCCTACGCTCGAACTGGGATGTACTACACATTTATAGTCAACAAATACAATGAATAGATTAGACTGGACCCAGTTTCTTTTCTACAAAAAAAAATCTCAGTTCCTTGACCGAGTATCCTAGACTGAAGGCAACATGTTTTATGGTATTTTATCATGTTTTTGGCGAACGGTTTTAAGTTTTTAATGATTAAATTGTTTCAAATATGTTGGTATAGTCACAGATTCAACTTTAAATTTATGGTATAGTTCGTTTAGGTATAAAAATAATTTAAGAGATGATCATTGATCAGTTTAAAGACGATAGTACACGCTCCATACCTAGTGGTCTGTAGTTACTCATCATGAAATAGTTGGGATCCGCGGGGTACATTCCAGAGACGAATTGAATTTGAGCACACAATTTTTCGCTTAATGACAGGCAATTTGACTTTTTGAAACTAATAATAAACTCCTGCAATAAATAATGGTAATTGATATTATTTAATTAATGATAATTAAACTAATTCTAATAACACTGTTCAATTTCATAAATAAAACAGTTATATACAAAGACAATGAAATACCAAGAAATAAACAGGGGAATAAACGTATGTAAGTCAGATAGTAGTTAGTAGTTACGTCGAAGTAAATATGAGAGGTCACGGAGACGCCCCCACTCGTGCCTATTCCACCCCGCAGTCCCCTGTTTTGGTATCCATAATTTAGTTGGTGTGTAACTATCGAGCGCGCATAACATTACATCGATAAAGTAGATCATTCCTCGGGAGTATTGTATGTGACAATGTCGCGGAGGCTCTCATCTCAAGCTACTATAAGACATTGGATAAACGACTTATCTGAACTAGAATTTAATGGTACAGAACTAAGATGCACAACTTGTAACCAGACACTGTCATGAAAAGTTAAAACGCGCGTTGTGCGGCATCAATTGTCGAGCCAATTGGACTGTGCCCTATTTCAAATCAGAAAATTAACACAGTTAACAACTTTAGCTACGGCCATAACATTTTATTACAAATTCTTAGAGGTTACTCACATATGACATTTTACACTGGGGAAATTCTTCGGAAGCTGACGTATTTTTATAATACAAAAGAGAACAGTGCGAATTTTTGATACGGCACCATATAGAAAACAAAATTTTAACATTACCCTGTATATTTACAAATGTTTATTGTATATGAAACAAAAATGTAATCACTAAAGACCGCAACTCCGATAAAATACCAAATAGACAATATCTTACCTTATACTTTTAACGGGTGATTTTTGACGGGTGTTCAAAAATTAGAAAAACGCTGAACATTTATCAAAAAAACGCTACTGCAATTTAACAATTATTTTTTTTGCATTAGAATAAAAATATATTACTAATAGTTGTTCTAAATAATATGGAGTTAGATTCCAGCGCATATCATTAAAAAACCCGCTTGTAGTTTGAAAATGACGGTTCCACGTTTACAGACATAACTGGAGCGAATTTAAAATACTGAACTTAAAACATTCGATTTTCGTCTACACAAGATAATATTTTTGCAGCATTTGCAATGACGTTATGTGGAGTTCAACTGTAGGTTGTTTTGTATCCACCGGTCTACGGTATTTCGGAAAGGAACTCGTTGATAACTTTATTCATAATAACACAATAAACCGCCTAAGTACTAATCTTTTGCATTTAAAAGATGACAATACAACTTATATTATTTACAACATGACAGCACCTATAACTAAAATATAGTTCTTTGTTTCTCCACAGTTTCAATTAATTATGCGAGTACATGTGTTGCATTTTGCAAGGTATTAGTAATATACAATAAAATAACATGAAAGAAAGCACACTGAGGGAAATCTGGCTTGAAATGACTAAGAAGCCTTAGTTTTTTCAATTTACTAAACATTTAATATTCTGCATTATATTTAATTCAGACAAACAATTACTTTTTCATAATTTTGTTATAATAATGTCAAAATATGAGGATTGGATTAATTGACAAAACTAAAGGATTTATTTTAAGAATTCTCTTGATATTTATTATTTGTAATTAAATAGTATTTATAAGAAATAAATTTACTCATGCATAACACATTTGTACATGCTACATTTATTATATCATTATATTTATTTCATAAAAAGAAATATTCACTATTAAAGTTACCCTAATATGGGAAATACATATTTAATTATAATAAGAAATATTTATTCCTCATTAATAAATTTGTTTCTGAAAACAAAATATTGGTCCTCTATCGGCGAAATCGCCGTAAAGCAGTAGACAAGATTCAACAAGAAGCCATTGTCCCTTTTTCCTTTATTAAAAGCTTTATGTTAAGTGTTGTGTCCCTTTCGGTAGATGGATAGTTTATTAGAAGAATGTAGGGGCTGGAAAGTCTCAAAGAAACTTTTAAATGTAAGTTTTTAATGTTTGTACGTAGTAGTTCGTTATCATAGCATATAAAATTACCTAACCTAGCCTAAAACTGTTTAGTTGTGAAAATTTTTTCAGAGTAATTTATTTTTGTTATTTTTTTAATAAATATGTGCAAACATTTTTCATATATTTAATTTTGTTTACCTTTAACGACATTTGTTTGTCTGTGCCGTTAACCTGACGCATCAATTAAAGATTATATAAACAAACGGTAAAAAAAATTAAAATTAATCTTTATTTGAGCTTTCTACTATTATTTCTAAGCTAATAATAAACTCACGTATTTAGTATTTTTTGAAACGTTCCAGTTCAGCACATTACAGTCAAAACAGAAAAAAAATAAGAGGAAAATTTCGTAAACTTTTGGGAATTTTCCCATCTGTACTCAAATAAATCGGTTTAGAATGTTCTTTTTTTATTACTTTCTTTGTTGCATAAAAATAAATAGATTATTTTTTAACTAGGTGTTATTTATAGACTATTTTATATTATTTTTACCATGCAATCTATAAAATATGTCTCAATAATTTTCATTCCATTATTATTTTTTTTTTCGTTTACGTTTTATTTTAAAGATCATATCCTCGCATCAATTCAATGCAAAACTTTTACTCGGTATAAGCAGTTATAACAGCTGAATTTCCTGATTTTTACAAATCTTAAAATGTGACATGGAAATGTGGATTTATATATAATAAATTTGAAGCTTAACTGATTCTAATAAGACACATTAGTTAAAAAAAATTTTGACTTTATTAAGCATGAATACCTTAACACCTATGGAAGAAGAATTAACATTATAGATATATACTTTAACATCATCGTATCTATGGAGATATTATGAAGTTATAGTCGATGAGAGTAATCGATTATGCTGATGATCAATTTTGCTTAAAATAATGGCAGATATCATATAATTTTTTATATAATTTTGCGTAGGTAATATCTACGCAAAATTATATAAAAAATTATATGATATCTGCCATTATTTTAAGCAAAATTGATCATTTTTAGAATATGTTTTATTATAAACAACTCGTGAAGCATACAACATGTATGCTTCACGAATTGATATAAAATACATTTTAATTTCGCAAATATATACCTTCCATAACGTTGGTCTCATGACAAAACATCGAATATGCAAGTTTGCCGGTTTCGACTTTTCTGTTGGAAAATAATATATTTTTTTTCAGAGACTGCAGTGCCAAAACCGCAAATGCGAATATTGAATATTTTCGAAATATTTTTATACTAGGAAACTTATACATATTAATAAATTACCTTTGGATATTTAACAACAAATTGAACTTTTTTCTCATCTTCTGATAAACTAGAAAAATGCACATTCGTTGTTTGGCAGTGGACCGACGATATGCTTTACAACTTCCAAAAAAAAAAGAAAAAATATCTACTATAATTTTTAGCAAAATTAATTTTTTAATACATTGTACTGTAGACAAATCGTGAGGCATACATTTTTTAATATAAAACAAATTTTAGTTTCGCAAATATAAACCCGGTAAGTAAAAATTTTTAATTTTTTTTTTTTTGGAATAGAAATGTTTTTAATTGTCTATATTTATTTATTTGTGGCATCTTTATAATTTATCTTCGCACCTTCCTTGGGTATAAATCGCTATCCTGTATAAATCAATATTAATAATAATAATAATAATAATATTTATTTATAATAATAATGGTTACAATCATTACATTCATTATAATTTTTATGTATTATAGATAAATATAGGTTTACATCTGTGTTAATTCGCTTGTGTATTACCGAATATCCTAGAATCACTAAGTGCAGGACTTGTCAGCAATCCTGGGATACATATATCCACACACATTCTTATGTACACATATACACACACACACACATACATACATACATACATACATACATACATACATACATACATACATATACACATACATATATACACACATATATACATACATACATGTGCACACATATGCACACACACGAACATATACACATACATACACACATACACACATATAACAGTATGTTAATAACATTAAAACAAGAACAGTATACAATTAATTAATTTAGGATAGAAAGTGAAAGTAAAGAAATTACAATACACAGTGATGAATATTTTTAGGACCGGTTTTTGCTAATTTTCCTATACTGCTTCTATGGTGGTGTCAATGAGCCATTGCGATAACGTTTTATTAAAACTTATTAATAGTTTTTTATTTTTCAGTTCTTGAGGTAAATAGTTGAAAACTTTTTGCCCTACGTAATGAAAATGTCGCTGTCCTATTGTGAGATGTACTTTAGGTAATATTAGATTATCGTTTTGCCTAAAACGGGTATTATATGTATAGAAGGTATTACATGTTGTTAATCCGTTTTTGATTAGGTATATTACTGCTGTCTTATAGTATAATTTCCTGATACTTAATATACGGTATTCTGTAAAGATTTGGTCCGAAGGGTGACGTATGTCTAGTTCATATATTATCTTTAATATTCTCCTTTGGGCCACTTCAAGGGCTTTCATTGTAGTTGCATACGCACTGCCTCAACCAATCAGTCCATATACTAATAACGACTGTACTAGAGCATGGTATACAGCTATTAAATTTTTCTTATCTACAATTTGAGTCATTTTTTTAAATAAATACATTAACGATCTTAATTTTTTGGTTAGACCTTGTATATGTAAGTCCCATCTTAAATTGCAATCAATTATAATTCCTAAGTATTTTACGTGGTCCGTACTTTCTATTGTCCATAAAGTCTTCTTTCTGAAAGGTAAGTAAATGTCTATTTTTTTATTTTTGGGTAACCCACTTCTATAATTCGCTAACGGTAAGTATTTCGTTTTCTCCAGATTTATAGTTAATAAGTTATTGTCAAACCATATAACGATTTTTTTGTAGGTCCAATGATATTTTATTTTCCACTGCCTCCCACGAATCATCTTCTACAAACAACACGGTATCATCTGCAAATGATATGATTGTACCTGAGCAATTTAAATTAAGTAGTTCATTTAAATATATGATGAAGAGAATTGGTCCTAAGACAGTTCCTTGGGGAATGCCAAAAGTTATTTCTCTTTGGTTGCTAATGACACCATTTATCTCTATCATTTGTTGTCGATTCTCTAAATAGCTTTGAAAAAGTGAGTGTGCTGGTCCTCGGATACCTATAGAATATAACTTTGTCAATAGCTTTCGGTGACTTACAGTGTCGAAAGTTTTTGCCAAGTCTATGAACACTCCTGCACAGGCTCTACTGTTGTCTAAGGATTTATTGATCTTACTAACTAACAACGCTATAGAATCGTTTGTAGATTTCTTATTTGTAAATCCAAATTGGAGTTTTGATAAAATATTGTTTTTTGTCAAAAATTCAACTAATCTTGTTTTTAGGGCTTTCTCAAATATTTTAGTTATGTTAGATATTAAACTAACTGGTCTATAGTTTTCTACACGATTGCGATCACCGGTTTTATAGATTGGCTTTATTATCACGATTTTGAAATGTTCAGGGCATTTGCCGTTTTCAAGTATTAAATTTATGATATGGCTCATAGGTTTTGCAATTTCATTTGATATTTCTTTTAGTAAATTTGAGGTAATATTATCAAAGCCTGGAGAAGTATAGTTTTTTAAGGAAGAGATTAATTCTTTTATTTCGTCTTCAGACACAGGACGCAGAAATATAGAATTGATGTTGAAAGCCGCATGTTCATGTTCTGTAATTATATCGCCGTTATTTGTTCTTATTGCGTGAGCCATTTTCCCGCCAATTGTAGAATAGTGTTTGTTGAAAATTTCTACAATTTTGTTTATGTCTGTTACAGAATAATTATTTTCATCCAGAACTTCTTTGATGATATTCTGACTTTTTGGTTTGTTAATATTGGTATAGCTATTAATTGTTTGCCATAGTTTTTTGCTATTATTTTTATTTTGCTCTATTAAGTTTTTGTAATATTCTTGTTTTAAGTTTGTTGTCAAAGTGACTATTTTGTTTCTATATACCTTGTACTGATTTTTTATATTTTCGTCTTTATTTCTTTTATATAGTTTGTATAGCCTATCTCTTTGTTTTATAGATTCTATTAAGCCTTCAGTTATCCAAGGCTTTTTTTTATGCCTAATATTAGTTCTTACAATATTGGTAGCTTTATTTGTACTAGTTTTAATAATATTCATTAAATTTTCTGTTGCATTGTCTACATTATTGTTGGCTAACACTGTATTGAAGTCTTGTTGTTTTAATATTTCTCGTACTTTAGAGTAATTTATATATTTTTTTGTATATGTTTGAACTGGTGTATTCTTATTTTGTAATGATAAGTCACACTGCAATATAATTGGATAATGTCAGTTATTTTTGAATGTAAGATGATTGGAGTTAAATCTTTGTCATTAATGTAGTTACTTTTTAAAAATATATGATCAATACAAGTCCTTGAATTTTTATCCACTCTTGTGTACTTGTTTATTAATGATTTATATCCATTTTCGGACATAATATTTAAGTAATCTTGGGACTCTTCCGTTACTTCTAATATGTTTATATTTAAGTCGCCCATTATAATTTCAGTGTCACTATGTGTGTTATTTTGTATATAGTTTGATAATTCGCTGTTAAATAGATCGCTATCAATAGGGTGTGGTTTATAGATTGATGTTATAGATAAGGACTTGTTATCATACTTTATATTAATTCTAATACATTTAATTGAAGCAATACTAATAGTATTAACTTGAAAATTATAATTGTCTCTTATATAAACTATCACGCCATCGTTCTGGTTAATGTTACCTTCATTGTAAATTTTAGTATAACCTTCTATATCATATAATTCCCGATTATAGAGTCTCCATGTTTCAATTAAAATAACTACATCAAAATTGTTTTGAATTTCATCCAGCATTACCTCAAGAACACTGAAATTTTTATTAACACTTCGTATGTTTGTATGAAAAATAGAAAAATTATTATTTTTTGTATCTAATTGTCTTTTTGCCTCATCAAGAGAGTCAACTTCTATAGTGGGAATTTCCAAAATCTTAAAATCCCTTATATAATCGTTCATATTTACTAATCGTTTAATAAAATAAAATAAAATAGCGAAGTCAAAATCAAAATAATGTTAACTGATATATTTACGGTTAGTTATGTATGTAATATCCTCTTGCGATTTTTTACTCCTAGTGTTTTTTGGGCTATAACTATGTCTCTTCGTATTGTTTTTATCAGATCTTTTAACTGGTCCCTCTGTCACCACTGGTTGTTTTTTAATTGTAACTTTCTTGGTAATATTAATCTTTCCCGGTTCTAACGTAGCGTCTATTTGTATTAATCCTTCAGTTTTTTGTTCTTCGTTCTCACTTTCTTCAATACTCTCCTTGCTGCTAGTATCTACGTAGGTCTGTTTTTCAACTTTTTTGAGTTCTTCTGCGGTGTATGGTTCATTATTAATATACAATTTGTAATTCTTGATTGTAGCTTCGTAGTTCTTAGCTCTGGCGGCTCTCAAATAATTTCTTAGTGTCTTCTGCTCTTCTCTATCTTCAAAACATAAATCATTTGTAATAGTTATTCCATGTTTTTTTAAATTCTTCAATTTTTCTTTATCATAGAAAAGAGAATTCTTTTTTAGAAATGATACAAATTCCAGCACTATTGGCGAATTTTGGCTTTTTTCCTACTGTATAAATGTTGTTTATTTCCTCTTCTTTAATTCTGATTTCCAATAGCTCGTATATTAGATCTAATGTCGTTTTGAGTAGATCTCCTTTTGGTACCTTTTGTGTTTCGAAAATTAGTATGTTATTTTTTCTATTTTTCCTTTCTAGATATACACACCTGTTTTTCAATTCTTGAATTTCTTTGCTATTACTTTCTATTTTTTCTATTAGTGTTGTGATATTTTGTTGAAATTCGGCTTTAAGTTCCGCTGTTTGGTTATTATTTGCTTGTATGAGTAGTTTGTATAACAATTCTTGTTCGCGTGGAAGACTTACATTCTCCATAATAGCTTGTCTTTGTTTCACGCTATTCAGATTGGCACTTTAACTACCACTGGCGGTTAATGACCACAACTAAGATTTGTTGTAAACAGTTAACAGTTGTAAAGAATTTTTTAACCACTGGTTGTATAATTTGGTCTCTTTCAATAACTATACTTTTCACTTGCCAGATGTTACCGCAGGTCAGTTTATGGCTATACCTTTTTTAGGTTTGCACTTGTTGGGCACTTGTCTACGATCTTAATATTTCTATTCACTTCAGATTTCTAATAGTGTACTTTATTATTAATTATATTAGTTTTTCATCAATTTGGACGTTTTGCTAATTTATATGACTCAATTCAGAATTTTACCGGCTTTTATCAATATCGATTTCGCGTCACTCTTTCACAGTTTAACCGGTTATTTTCACTTTTCTTTCAGGAGCACTTTACCGCGCGTCTGCTCTCTATCAAGGAGTATGTATGTAATAGACGATGCAGCAAAAGGATTGTATTTTCTCCAAAAAACCAACCTGTGACTAATTCTTTTGGCGCAAGAATTTATTTAACAAATTTTTTAAATAATTTATAAGATAATGGCTTTATACCCAAAGCAGGTGTGACGAGAAATAGTTTTTTATTATTAATAAATTAAATATGTTATTAACAAAAAATAAATTTATTTAATATTAATGAATATACGAAATTTTCAGTAGAAATGATTGTTTTTGAGGAATAAATATTTGTTTACTATATATAAATTAAGGACGGAATTAATTTTCCTGAAATTAATGTATTCATCAACAATAAAACCACGCAATTTTCTGTAAAAAGTCTTATTCCTGAGATATAAATATTTAATACTCAGAAACAAATATTTAATATTCAGAAACAAATGTTTAATGTCCACAAACAAATATTTAATGTTCAGAACAAATATTTCTTACAAATAAGTATTTTGATTCAATTGATAATATTAAATAATTGGTTTTTAAACAAATAAATGCCTTAACTCTCCCAATTAAATGTTTAGTTCGCCAAGTACAAAAAAAATCATTTATTTGGTGGAAACTAAATTTATTTCTTCCAATTAAGTCATTCTCTCCGTGTAATTATCCAATTAATTCCTAAAAAAATCGTGTACCATTGCATTTCCCTACGTTCATTTTCATTTCATCAGCTGTATAAGAGTAAGCCCGTAACTAGAGCGACTACCTGAGAAGCGGTCTTTAGTAATCGCCATCCAAAAAACTCAAAATACCACACAATACCAGAAATAAAAATAACCTCAGTATCCCTTAATATCGCTTGGTAAATATACAACCGACCATCAATCATACTTCTATTAAATTATTTAATAAGCTTCCAGAATACTTGAAAAATTTTCCTATCAATGGTTTTAAAAGAGGGATTGAAGAAAAACTAAATGAAAAAGCCTTGCATAATGTTGATGAAATCATTGTTTTTTATAAATAAAACGTGAGTATGACATTGTCTATGTGTTCATGTTGTTTTTTAAAATTCCATAAAATGTCTGTATACAGAGTGATTCATAAGGAATGGGTAATATTTTACCTGCCGATTCTATAGCGGAAAATATAAATTTTTTGCCTAATAACTGGTGGTCAAAATTTAATACTTACTGAGATACAGGGTGTTAAAGTTATAAAGATAATTTCGTAATGTTATATTTCAGTTATGTTTTCAGACATAAACATAAAAGTCGGTACAATTAACTAACATTTTAGAAAATCCTGCGCACTTAATTTTTTTTACATTTTTCCAGTGATCCTCACTTTACTCCTCAAAATGCATAATTTGTTATATTCTATTCGTCATTTTAACAAAAATAACTCTTAATGTCAAATATCTGAAGAGATGAGAAAAGGTGAGTATTTTTAATTTTTAAAAATGGCGGAAATAAATTAAACAATTTAAAAGATAAAACTATAATTTATTTATCAACTTGAATAGAGAGAACGAAGTAAAAAGAAAATATTTTGATACTACAAATTAAAGTGTTACATATCTCAAAGAACATGTTCTACATGGCCACCACCCACTTCAATACAGCGTTTTATTCGCTTGCTCAATGATTTTCTTAAAGAAAAGAAAGTGGCTAGGTTAGTTTTGATCAGCAGCTTTCTGAATTCTGCTCCACAACTCTTAGCGAGTATCTATTGTTTTGGAGTAAACAAGGGATTTCATCTAACCCCAAACACTAAAATCCATTGAGTTGAAATCGGGGCTACGAGATCGCCAAGGAAACTGACTCCCACGACCTATCCAGTGGTTTGGATATACTTCATTGAAGTAATTTCTTACTTGTAAGGGAAAATGTGGTGGTGCTCCATCCTGCATGTACCACATAACTGATTTCTTAAAAAATTTAGGTAAAGTTCTCCGTTTAAATTGGGAGGCAGCTCAATTGGACCTAAAAATTTGTCTGCAATTATGCCACACCATACATTAATCTTATATTCATATTGAAAATGCCTTTCCCTAATTAAATGTGGATTTTCTAATTACCAAGAATGACTATTTCGCCAGTTAAAAACACCACGTCACGTAAATGTGGCTTAGTCTGTAAAGAGGATATTTTTGTAAAATAAACGGTTCTCATTTTGTTTTCTTCGCATTATGCGACAAAAACCAATTCTAGTTGGGTAATCCCTTGGGAGTAAATTTTTGAACGGAGGTAAAATAAAATGGGTGAATCTTCTCCTTCTACAACAGTCTTACTATTTCCAGCAGTTAATGACAGACGGCGTGTACTAGTTTAGGGATCAGCAGTTACTTGAACTAAAACTTCATCTTCCTGGTCAGGTCGTATAATTTTGGGACGTTCTGTATGATTCTTGGGGCGAACTGAACCTGTTTTGCCTAACCGATATAACCAGTTTTGAAAAATCTTGTAATTAGGCTCTCTTCTACCAGAATATGTTTGTCGATATACTCTATCTGCAGCAAAGCCAGAGAAATTTGTTCTTGCATAAACACTGATCATATCTCTCATTTTTTCATTAATAAAATCACTATGTCGTGGCATATTCACATCTTTACTTTAACACAATTTACCATTAACAAACACCAGCAATTCAAATATCACAATAAATATTTGACAGGTAGTAAATAAATGCATCTGTGTCAGTATGTTTCACTTATTTCCATAGCATACTTTGTTATACATTTTTAGCATCTACCCTTTTTATTAATCAGGATGTTTGTTTTACTTTAATTAAGTACAAATTTTGCATTTTGAGGAGGAAATAGGGGATCATTGCAAAAAAGTAAAAAAAAAATTATGGGTGCGCAGGATTTTCTAAAATGTAAATATCGCGATAAGGGTGCATTTTCTGAAAATAAAATAACTATCCCTTTTTTGTTTAAATAAAAATTTGCCAAGTGATTATAAATGAACGAAGTACAAAAAAGTTATGACGGATTCTGTTAAACCAAGATAACTTACTTATGCAATAAACCAAAGATGACATCTTATTTAATTTTCTCACGTCAAAAAAATCTAATTGTACCGACTTTTATGTTTATGTGTGAAAAAATAACTGAAATATTACATTACTGAATTATTTTTATAACTAGTAATTGTAAATATTTGACCACCAGGTATTAAGCAAAAAATTAATATTTTCCGCTATAAAGGCAGGTAGAATATTACCCATTTCTTATGAATCACCCTGTATACGTATTTTTTGCTCTTTTTATGTTAGTTATACAGTGTGTTCGTAAAGTATGGAATAAATTCATTATGTCTTAAACCAAAATTATTTAGAAAATATCCTTAGACAGTTCGATTTTTAATTTCAATCGCGCACCGCACCCTTTATTTTTTGGTTTATGGCGTCATTACTGTTTCCGTTTGACGTCATCGACATTTTTTAAATGGAACACTGTATATTACTCCAATTTTCGGTTCTGCATCAACAGATGATTCCAAATATGTATAACACTTCACACATGTATAACACTTCACAGCTCCACATAGCTACATACATCGCCTATTAACATTTCCATTAAGCGAAGAGAATTTAAAAAAGAAGTTAACGTAATCAAAGAAATTGCGAGAAACAATGGCTATAAAGAAAACCTAATAGATAAACTAATAAAAAACAAACAAAAGAAAATTTACGTAAAGAGTTTTATGTCGCTTCTTCTCAGGAATGTAATAAGAGATATAAATGCATTAATTATAGGCCTAAGATCAGAAATAGGTTAGTAATAAACTGAATAAACTGGGATGTAGGACAATTTCAGTAAATAAAAATAATTTAGGTGAAATGTTAATTAATAATAAAGACAAAACTGAAAAGCTACAAAAGACAGGAGTATATGAGTTAAAATGTAGTGACTGTGATGCTATATACACTGGACGAAATGTAAAAAAAGCGATTTGAGGAACACAGGAAATCTATTGTAAACAATGTATATAGTACGGGCATGTCAACACATTGTATAGATTTAAATAATGTCAAATTACTCCATTCGGAAAAGAAAGGAAAGAAACTTAATCTATTAGAACAATTAGAAATAAGTAAGGCTGTTAAAAATAAGAAAAATTTAACGAATGAACAACAAATTTTTACCGGCCACCATATTTTAAATAAAATAATTTAGATTTAAAAAATAAAGTAATATTCAACTACTTATAAAAATATATTTTACGATAGTTTTATAGTAGGTACCAGATATGCCCCCAAGGCTCTATGCTGTCACCCCATCTGTTCGCTGTCTTCACCTCTGATCTCCCAAGGACCGAAGGCACCGCAATGGCACTCTACGCGGACGACACGGCCGTCACGGCCAGTTCCTGGAGAGCGGGAACAGCCACCAGAAGACTCCAAGAGGCAGCCTCTCTTCTGGAAGAATGATGTATCAAGTGGAAAGTCGCAGTCAACGCGGAGAAAAGCCAGACGATTCTCTTCAGGAAAGGACGCAAGGAAACCCCCACAGGACACATCTCCATGTTCGGCGAGGACATCCAATGGCACGATTCCGTCAAGTACCTTGGCGTAATCATGGATAAAGGCCTGACATGGAGACAGAACACCGAAGCCATCGTGGTAAAAGCCAAGCGGACGAGAGCTCTCATCTACCCGATGGTAGGGAACCAGAGCAGGCTCAGTCTGAGGAACAAGCTTCTGCTAGTCAAAGCACTCATCAGACCACAGCTGACCTACGCCTCCGTAGCATGGGGATACCAAGCGAAGACCTATCTGAAGAAGATCCAAGCCGTGGAAAACGTGGCCATCAGGACAGCGGTGGGCGCACCATTGTACGTTAGAGACGCTGACATCTTCAGGGACCTGGAGTGCACACCAGTTACCGAAATCATCCGGGATAGAGCGAAGAAACTGTACACCTTAGCTGAGGAGCACATGAACCCGCTGATCAGGGAGGCCACCTCCTATGATCCAGCCGACGCACCGAGGCACAAGAGGCCGAAGGTACAGTTACTGGATAACGAGTAAGTATAACTAATCCTTTCCTTACAGATGGACCAAACCCACTGAAAAGACATGACACGACCAACCACCCTCCCACAAACCTTGCGGGCGCCGGTCAGTAAACCGACCAGTGCCCGTTGTCCCCTGGCTCCGTGAAGGACAAAAGTGCTAAGAAAGCACTTAGGCCTTCACCTCCTAGAGCTACACAGTTCATCCTCACCTTGTCCGATGATCCAGATGACAATGTGTCAATTGACACTTTGTGTACTGGCAGTCAATCCCAAGTCACAGAATATCCACACAGTCCCTGACAGACAGAAGACTACCCCCGGGGGTGACAAGCTGGCGAAGAAAGAAGACGAAGACAGAAGAGCGCCAGAAGAGGCCCTAGCCAGCAGGGTTCTTCAGCCAGGACCCAGGGAGGTTGACCGAAATCTTCGGCACCGCTCACATTTGTGAGTGGGGCCGTTCGTAAAGTAACTTAACCCGCCCTGCACGAGGCCGGTCCAGGTCTACAGCGATGACTAGGGTAAAAAGGCAATAGTCCTGCCTGGCCCTAGCATCCGAGACCGTCATCATGCCAAATGAATATTGGCGCGCGGTACCAGATATGGTTATATATAAGCAATGAACACAAATTTTACTGTTCGGTATTCCCTGTACTCTTGACAGAGGCCTAAAAAGCCGAAACACGTGTAGAGTTTCTAATAAAATATTTTTGAAACATTAAAAAGCAAATTTCTTTCATATATTTGAAATATTTAATGATGTTTCACAAGGAGCCAACCGCAGAATCAGTTCAGTGTAACACTTATGATCTAAAATTGAAAAGTTGAAAGATACGGCCATTAAAAAAAAAACAGTAAAAAAGATAAGTAAGCACGTTATTTATTATTTTTCGAGGTAGGCTAGTTTTGTTCGTTTTTCTGTTTTATTATGATCGTCTTTGATAGTGAATCACTTAATAATACTTTACACCAGTAGTGGTTTCTCAATAATTATTGTCGATTTATTTTAATTTATAACATGAGTGTATCTGTAAAGCAGAGAATTGAAATTCTTACGATAAATGAGTATGGTGATAGGATGCGACCTCAACAAGAAGTATGTAATTTATTTAACACTAAATATCCAGAAAGACCCATAACTCAATCAACAGTGAGCAGAGAGACTGGTACGGTGGATGAGTTATCCAAAACAGGTCGCCCAGGTGTTGACGAGGATACAAAATTAAATATTTTACTGGCTGTTGAAGAAAATCAGCATACGCGTTCGCCAGGTTAGTCGCGATTCTGATGTTACTAAAACGTCAGTATCCATTTAAGATTCAGCTTGTGCAAGAATTGTATGATCCAGATCGGAGGATACAATTTTGTCAAACAATGATGAATATGTGCACTGGTGATCCTCTTCTGATAAGAAATATTATTTTCTCCGATGAATGCACTTTCAAATTAAATGGTGAAGTAAATCGTCAGAATTGTAGATACTCGGCAAGGAAAAACCCTCGATGGATGCGGGAGTAACACACACAGGATCCACAAAATGTAAATAAATGTGTGGGCGGGAATTATAAGAAAAATAATCATTGGACCCTATTTTCTCGATGGAACTATAAATGGACCAGCATATCTCTAGTTTTTAATGGGCTATCTTATCCCAACGTTATTAAATTTATTCCCTAGTAGAATTAATCCAACAAATGTTGACGAAAGCCTCTGGTATCAACAGGATAGTGCATGTCCTCATTATGCAGCAGACGTTCGAAGATATCTTAACCAAATATTTCTGAACAGGTGAACTGATAGACGTGGACCCTTCGAATGTCCATCAAGGTCACTGGACCTCAATCCATTAGATTATTTTGTGTGGAGCCATCTAAGAAACTTAGTTCATAAAACCAAACCGGAGAACATTGTTGAATTAAAAGAGAGAAATAAACAACATTGCTCAGGTAACTATAAAAAAGGTTCAACCACACTTTATTAATCCTTTAAGGTACTGTTAGCTACAACAAGAAGAACAGTTCGAACATTTACCATAAATTGTTCTTATTATTAACTAACCGTTAGTTCTAGTGACTATTATTTGTGCAAACAGAACATTACTAAATTCTTATATTCATAATGACCGTATCTCACAAGTTAACAATTTTAGATCCTAAGTGTGCACATTTTTGGAATCAGCTGTTAAAGCAGAATCCAAAATTGAAGAAATATATGAAATTTTCTATTTAAAAAAATATCGATGACATCATAACGGAAACAGTGATAACATTATAACCAAAAATAATAAAGAATAAGGTGCGCAATTGAAATTAAAAATCGATGTGTCCGAGGAATATTTTTGAATATTTTTGGTTTAGGAAATAATGAATTTATTTCATACTTTACGGACACACTATATAATATGTATTTTATCGTTATTATATTATATTAATACAAACTATAAATTTTAATTATAAACTCATAGCTCTATTACACACAGAACATTATACATATTTAGATAGGATTGATTTTGACAACCTCAATCATTGTAGAAATATACTTGAACAATGATTGTAAAAAAAATAAAAAAATAATTGTTTTTAATGTCACTATTACATTTTACAAAAAATAAATAGATATTACTACTACTAACTCAAATTAATATTAATTTATGTTAGCGTAGGTTTCTTGTATAGTAAATAAACAAATAAAAAACTGATTTAGTAACATATTAATAACAATATATTAGTTTCGATTAAATTAAGCCACTTTAAAACATTGAATTGAATCATTTCTCTTATCAGTCAGGAGCACTTATTTTCCTTTTTCTTAATAGAGAACCTTTTCCTCTAGTCAAGAAAGGGCGTAGATATCTCAGCAACAGCAAAATAATTTATCAAATATCGATCAAATAGTCAACAAATATAATAAACGATTTCAGTCAATTTGAAACAACCAAAAATAAATCATAAATAAAAACTGCTGCAAAATATGTTAGTATGTTTTTTTAATCTAACATGGACTAAATTTTTGTAAAACTGTGTTTCTCTTAATAAATCTATACGCATATATTATACAGGATGTCCCATAATTAAGTACCTTCCTTTAGGGTGGTTGAACTAAAACAATAAGGGGTTTTCTATATACATATTTGGTTTAAATCAGTTCATAATGGAGCTACAACCCCTTACAGGGGGCAAATGCAATATAGTTATTTACCAATAAATTAGAAACGTACTTAAGTAGCAAAAATTTAATTTGGACTATTTATTAAGTTCATAATGTTACTTATTTTGTCAAATTTTTATTTAAATATCATGATTTGTTGGAGTAGTTACAGGGAGAGTGAGGGTAAATTCTCGCTAAAATTTTTTGTCTAATTTTTTTTACCATTTAAAACGCTAAAAGCATCAGTGTTAAATACAGCATCAAAAATGTGCCCTTACTAAATTTAGATAGGAGCCATCGTTTTGGAATTACTTTTTTTTTAATATTGCAGCAGAGGATAGGTATGCAATAACTAGAAGGTAACTACATACCTCTACAAAAATAATTCCCCAGTATTTTCAACTATTGTTTGTAAAGCAATTTAAAATATCGCTTTACACAATGAAGCATATAATATAATAAATGTTTATAAATAACCAATTTATTTTTTTTATTCTTGATCATCTTCTGAACTTAAGACACAAACTTAAAATAATATTAATTAGAAAACAATTATGAATAAAAACATTTTTTTGTCCTTAAATTACATGCTTCATTGCCTAATGCGGTATTTTAAAATTCTCTAGGTGACAATAGTTGAAAATAATGTGCAATTTTTTTTAGAGGTATGTACCTTCCATTATTGCACACCTGTCGTGTGCTGTTATTAAAATACAAATAACTCCAAAACGATGGATACTATCGAAATATCGTAGGAGTACCTTTTTTATATAGATTTTAACACTGGTATTTAAAAAGGAAAAAAAATTTCGTTTTAAATACTAAAAAAAAAGACAAAAAAGTTATAGCGAAAATTCACCCTCCCCCTCGTAACTCCCCTAGCAAATTATGATATTTGGATAAAAATTTAACAAAATACTTATATTATTTATTTATTTTCAATAAATATCCAACAGGCAAAAGCTCAATTATTACAGGATACGGAGGTAACTTGAATTTAAACAACAATAAAAAATGGTAATAATAAAAATAACTACAACAAAAAAAAAGCAGTAATAAAAAAAGATAATAATAAAAATAGTAAAAGCAAAATGGGTAACGGTAAAGACAAGCACAAACGCTTATACAGATATACATACACATACACATATATACCGGGTTTCAATTAGATTATGTATCAGCTAGCCATTTTTTTCAAAAATTGGAATAAAATTTTCAAATTTAAAACTCACATATGAGAAGTAAATGGGCTTATTTTGTTGAATATATTGTTAATATCACTTTCGGCGTCGCCGGAAGTGTTATCAATTTTAATTTTTTAAATCGAACATCCTATATATTTAATATATTCTGATTATGCATGAAAGTTTCTATATGATAAATTAAAATATTTGACATTACCCTCAAATATGGCGACTTATTTATATTTTTTATGAAATTCAGTATTAATAATTGAAACTATTTGTGTAATGAAAATTTTCAAATAGGCATTGGATATCATAATATAGTTCAATTTTGATATTTGGGTGCCATATAAAGCGAATATTTTCCATTATAATAAAATTATTTGTAAAAATTCAAAATAATTTCGTCCTGACTTTTGGGCGACAATTACTAATTTTTTTTCAAATATTAACCCCTATTTTTTCCTTCCCTATAGGAATCGTCATAATTTAAGCTTTAAATTAGTATAAGTATAACGAATTTCTTTACAAATAAATTGTGGCAAATTTAAAACTTCTGGTCTCATATGAAAGATATTAATCTAAGGCATTAAAATAATATACAAATTTGGAAATAAATGAGAATTATATTCATATTATTTGAACTGTTAGTTTTTAAATAACTAACAGATTCTTGCTCCCTTACGTTTACTATTTCAATATCCTTTAAAAATGTATACACAAAATGAAAAGTCGACATGTTAATTTACGACGAGTTACAGAGCTGCTGCAATAAATAATGGACAAAGTTTTCCAAACAGAAGACACCCGCTGCAAAATTATTTCATATGACTAAAAGCTTAATTTAGAAAAATTGTCCCAGTAAATGATGAAAATGAAAGGGTAATTATAAGCGAGGAGGCTGAAGTAAATGTATTAGCCCTTGTTGAAATTGATTGGACTGTATCCCTCCGGAAAATTGGTGGTAAGTTAAATATTAGCCACGAGTCTGTAACATCAGAAAAAATAATGAAAAAATAATTTGCTAAGCAAATACTATTTTCTGATGAATCAAGATTTACAAATCTGGAATTATTTAATGGGCAAAACACTTGATACTGGGCACAACAAAATCAACACCTATTTAGAGAAGGAAATCAGCAAAACAGTTTTGGTTCTATTGTTTGGTTGGGCATGGTTAGGTATGGTTGGGTAATGTTTTGCTACCTCCAATAATATTTGATCGTCAGTTGACTTAGGAGAGATATCTGGAATTTTTGACTAATATTAACAATCAATTGCCAAGAAGGGCAAGAGATAGACTGGTTTTTCAGCAGTATAGGGCGCCACCTCATAATGCCTGAATAGTCACCAACTATTTAGATGCGAATTTCAAGAATCAATGGATTGATACAAATGGACCCGTCAGGTGGCCTTCCAGGTCACCTGACTTAACATCAATAGACTTCCATATTTGGGATTTTCTGAAAGATAGAGTTTACATTGTACGGTCAGCCACTCGGGAAGAACTAGAGGCACGAGTCAAAAGAATTATAAATGAAGTAACTCCACAACAGTTGAATAATTGTTTGAGGGAATTCGTTAGAAGAATTAATTTATGCAGAAATGAGGAGGGACGTCATTTTGAACATCTATTATAAATGCAAGGTATTTTTTTTATAATTCGACCAAGATAAAAAACCGGACATATTACATTTTTTATAACTATTTCCAGGGGAACCTTCTCTTTCTTTGTATTAGTTTATAGTTATTGCCTAAGCCCAAAATACCTATTTATCTCTCAAAATCGTTCTCATATATATAAATGTTAATTTAGTTGATATATAAAGTTTTCGTGATTATGTTTTTTTGTGATTTGTTTTTATGAATATATATATATATATATATATATATATATATATATATATATATATATATATATATATATATATATATATATATATATATTTTACTTGGAATTTTCATTACACAAAAAAGTTTCAATTATTAATTTTGAATTTCATAAAAAAATTAAATAGGTCCACCATATTTGAGTGTAATATCAAAAATTTTTATTTATTATATAAAGAATTTCATGAATATTCAGAATATATTAAAATATACAGTAGGGTGGGCCGAAAAAACTTTTTGTAAAATTTTAGAGAGCGCTATAGCAAAAAAGTTGTGTACTAAGGTAAACAGTTTTCTCAAAAAAGAATAACTCATTTGGGTAAATTTTAACCGGGCCCATGGGCCCCTAAAAGAGCCCTTTTTTTTTTCTTTCCGATTCAACGGCGCTACTGCAAAGAACCTTTATTGGGTCATCACTGTTGCTCAAAAAAAGTTTTATAGAAAAAAAATATTTTTACCCAGGCCCAAAGTTAATTTTTGTATCACAACATGCTGAATATTGCAGTAAGCCTTGATAAATATTTGACCTGCCCTCGTACTTCCTTACGCGTGCGCGTTTGCCGTAAAGGTTCATTGACCTGTCACAAAACGACTAGGCGCTAGCTAGTTCATAAGATATTCAGTTCATACTTAGCTTTTGTCTAGTGCGGAGTGTTAATTAATATAAATTGATTGCAGTGTTTTAATTATTTAACGAAACTTTTATACGGTCATAGTGACTAGACTAAGTAAAGTTTAACATGTCAAAGCATTTGGTAAAAACTCGGGCAAGTGCTACGTGTCCAATATTTGGTATCGCGAAAGACATACTGCCAAATGCACTTCAACTTCCGACGTACGAAGATTTGATGCAAAGTTATTTAAGCGTTCGAATAGAATTAAAAGGTGATGGTAGTAAACAACCTCCAAGTGCTAAAGTTGCTAATATTGTTGCCAGTAAAATAGAGCATGTGTGGAAACGGGCTTCTTTGCCAATTTTATCTCATGAGAGGATAATTAAACTAATTTTGGTTTATAATCAAAAATATCAAAATCTTATAAAACCAATAAAAGGAAAAATATCAAACTTTCTACAAATTAAGTTAGATAATTTCCGAAAAGACTCTAAAAAGTTGTTTGACATATCGTCTTGTAAATGCCTCGATTTGGAACGTTGCTCTTGCGGAAAAGAAAGAAAAGTTCCGAAAGTGGAATGGTCTTTCTTGCAAGATCAAAGGTCTGGTCGAAAAATGCAAATAGGAGGAGTTGATAAAATTTTGACAAAGCAAATACAGAAGAAAGAAGACAGAAAATCTAATAGTTTGAAAAGGCAGCATGAAATGGAAGAGCCAACACCAAGTACAAGCGGTATTAAAAATTTAAGTACAACCCTGCAGAACTTCATGCATATCAGCGACAGTTCCAGTGACACCTCGACCGACGAGGAATGCAAATATCCCGTTTTGGAAAAAATCAGAAAAATTTCAACGGCCAAACCTCAGCAAATGCGAGCCAGCTTAATCAACACGGCAAGAATGGCGGACTTAACCGGAACATCTAACAGAGCAGTAGCGAAAATAGTAAATGCAGTTTTGGAAGATTTTGAAATAATTTCTCGAGAAGATCAGTCCAAAGTAGTTGATAAAAACAAAATACGACGAGAGCTAAATAAAACCAGGAAGAACCTTCAACAAACACAAGAAAACAAAGACATTGAAGGTTTATACTTTGATGGGCGCAAGGATCAAACGATCTCATTTATAAATAATCACAAGGTTATTCAACAAGAAGAACACATTACAATTATAAAAGAACCTGGTAATATGTACTTTGCCCACGTGTCTATAAAAAGTTCTGCTACCGCAGCTAACATAAAAAATGAACTATTTCAATGTTTAAAGAAGTATGACACAAATGTTGATAATTTGATTGTAATAGGTTGTGATGGAACCAATGTGAACACGGGATGGAAGGGGGCATTATTCGACTAATAGAAAATGATATTAAACGACCCCTTCAATGGAGTATATGTCTGCTTCATGCCATTGAGCTACCTTTGAGGCACTTGTTACAAAACTTAGAAAACTTAGATGGCAACACCAAAGGACCTAACAGCTATTCAGGACCAGTAGGTTCCCTGTTAAAACACTGTCAGAATATGCCTGTTGTAAAATTTAAAAGCATAAATACAGTACTTCCCAAACTAACACCAAATGATCTAAGTACTGATCAACAGTACTTGTATAACATTTGTAATGCAATTCAAAATGGAAAGTGTCCTTCTAGTTTGGCAGAGAAAAACCCAGGCAACATGTCCCATGCCCGCTGGCTCACTACCGCCAACAGACTGCTTCGCTTATATGTGGCTACTGAAAATCCCCACTCAAATCTGGTTGTTTTGACGGAATTTATTCTAAAAGTATATGCTCCTATTTGGTTTGATATAAAAACAAAGCCACTTATCTACGACGGAGCAAGACACTTATGGAAAGCGATTAGTATGTCAAGAGTTTTTCCACTTAAAATTACAAAGATAATCGACAAGGTCTTTGCGGACAATGGATATTTTGCCCACCCTGAAAACCTACTGGTGGCAATGCTGATGGACCCACGTCCACACATAAGGGAGTTAGCTGCAAGAAGAATAAAAAAATGTAGGTTGCAACCTAGTAAGATGGTAAGAGTGTTTAGGATTCCTTCCATTAATTTAGATGCCACAGATTACACGGAATTGATAGATTGGCAGGAAACGACAATTACCGAACCACCCTTGACAACTAAGTTAACAAATGAAGAGATAGATAATATTGTGAAAGGAACATTTCAACCGAATTTTGAAAAATTTCCATGCCACACCCAAGCAGTGGAACGGTGTGTGAAATTAGTCACTGAGGCATCTACAAAAGTATGTGGCGAGTTATCCAGAGATGGATACATAAGATTAAAATTAGATGGCCGAAAAATGTTACCTTCTTTTGACAACAAATCGCAATACTTTCAAAAACGAAGTGAAACATAATGCTTGATAAAAAGAAGGGATGGAGGGTGGGAGGAGCTCCAGGTGCAGATACCTCCACGTGGTGAGTTCTGGGTTGATTTAGTGTTATGTGTTTTGTTTTTGGCATAGATCATTAAATCAAGCGAAAGGCTGCACAAAATTATGATGAAATATAAATATTTCTTAAAATTCATGTTTACGTTTGGGTGCATGGGGCCGGTTAAAAATTTTATATTTGAGCTCAGTTTTTTTCAGATTACCAAATACCTCAATATGAAACATTTTTTTTGGTAGCGCAACTAAAATTTTTGAAAAAAAAAAAATGGGCCCTAATAAAGGCCCTGGGCCCGGTTAAAATGTATCTTAAAAAATCCCATTTTTTTTAAAAATAACCTTAGGGCATCCATAGGCAACTTTTTCAGACTAGCGCAGTTTAAGTTTCAAAACTTTATGAAAAATCACCTGTTTTCGGCCCACCCTAATATACAGGTTGTTTCATTTAAAAATTAGAAATTTAAGGTGAAACCGGAAGTGGTAGTGAAAATATACATTCGTCACAATAAACCCATTTACATCTCATACGTGAGTTTTAAATTTGAAAATTTTATTCCATTTTTTTAAAAATGGCGGGATGATACATGATCCCGTTAACACCCGGTATACATACAAAATAATTATAATTATTGTAATAGTAAATGACTAGCTATAAACACTTTTCAGTTGGTTGATAGTACAAAAGAATATATCAATCCTGCCCTCCACGTTGTAATAATTAGAGATCATTTGATAAATAAGAGATGCTTTAAGAATATTGGTGTTACCTGTAGGGAGATTAAAAACATTGTTGTGCCACACCGAAATCCTGGGCACCAGTATGTTGATATGCGTTAGAATATCGGGACAATCCATAATATGGTTAAGAATTTTATATAAAAAATATAATCAGATGTATAGATATGGAAAATTATGAAATTAATAAATGGTTCAAATTGAATTTTCACAACTTAAGACGTTTCGAATTTACTGGTAAATAAGTATGTTGTACTTACCCTATTTAAGAGGTTTTAGCTCCCTTATGAACTGATTTAAGGCAAATGTTAATGTACAAAACTCAACTTATTTTTTCTACTTTTTATCACTAATTTGAAGGAAGGTACTTAATTATGGGAACCCTGTATAGCATGTTATTATATTGTCAGGAATATCATAATTTCACTTCTTGTTGATTTCTTCTGTGAAAATATAAGGACATTTATAATAATTGATACAACATTAAAAATATTGTTAAATTGCCCCGTAAAATCATTGTTTACATAAAAAACAGTTCCCCGAAGTTTATGTATTGTAGCCGCTGAGTGATATAAAGCAATATTTTATAAATTTAAGAGAATTATTTGCGTTATCTGTCTAGTCGTTGCAGAAGCAGACAAAATATAATATTCAAAACGAAAATAACAATGCTTAAAATTAAATAGAACCTAATTAAAATGAGATATAAACAAAGATAAATATTTAAATAATTTTTTTGAGCACAATTCAAATAGGTGGGTATTTTATGAGTGACAGTAAAAATGTATATAATACCATATCAAATAAACAAGATAAGGTTAAAATAATTCATATTAATTTGATTTCTAAATGAAGTAGATGATGTTAACTGGTGACAGTTTGACGAGTGTTTATCAAGACATACGCACTATTTTATAATCGAATAATTAGGTCAGGAGGCTCACTCACATGATTATCACTCGAATGCACCTGTACTACGACACTGTTCAGTTCATATGTATATGTGTCTGGGTAATATCACTGAAATGACTGTTTGTAGTGTCTGTGTGAGACAAGTCAGACTGATTCCACTTTCAAGACAGTCTACTGCCGGGCCTTCGCTGGACCATGCCCACAGCACAGAACAACATAATGACTAACACCTACAACTCAAGACTCCGCAACTTCCCATCTTCTAACTTGTTCCGGAAATTTGCTTCGAATAATAATTATCTTGACACATCGGTTAACGTCTTCAGGTTTTATGTTCCGCTCCTGTAGCCTTAAATTTATTTGACTTTTATCTTTATTTATTTTGGTATATTTGTGTGTTTTTTGTTAAAAGGTGCGGTTACCGTCAAATATACCATAATTTATATTGTGGATTTAATAAATTATTTCCATTCTACTCAATATTTCATCATTATTTTACAAAATTGGAAATGATTATACTTGACAATAGTTCATATCCACAAATTATGTAAAACATAAAATTAAGAAAACCATGTCATAAAATAACGAATTTTTTTTTATGTTTGTACGAAGTCAATTGAAATCGTATAAAAACTAAAAGCCTGCAAAAACCGTCGGCATCTCTTTATTGTACATGGGCGGAGGTAAATAGAAATGCTTGTCATAAGAAAATGTTATACTTGTTTGAAAATTGTATTAATTTTTATTATTTTTTGTTTGTTATTAGATAGGCTATTTTTGTTCATTTCGCCGATAAAATATTTTTGAAATATTATATCAGTTTTAGATATAAAGTCTAAATATTTAAATTTATTGGGTTTAGTTTTAAAGTTAACCCATACTATATTGAAATACGTTATTGCTCTGCAAGGACCAACGAGAAGGTATGAACATATCCTTGCCAGGATGAGGGAATGGGACAGGTTAGATTAGCGAGGGGTAAGGATGTTATATAGTAAAAAATAAAATAAAAGTTTCTTCTAAAATAAAAATAAAAATGTAAGTTTCTTAACCAAAGCAAAGAATTAGTACCACAAAAATAAATATTTGTTTAGATAAAACATAAATAAAAACAAAATTAAAATATGTCTCTAGAATAAAATTTCTTGTCAACTAAATAAAATATATTCCAAGAAATGTAACAATAAAAAAGTAAACTTCATACCTAATATAATATCTAAATATTTTGTTCTGAAAATATATGTATATTAAAAAAGTTAAAGGCTAAAAGTTGACGCGTCCGAATCTTCACTTTCTGAAGAGGAATCATTACCAGGTTGAATTATAATCGGCGCATCTAGATACACTATATGCCTGTTTAGTTTACGATATTCTCTGATTTTTTCCAAATAATCTACCCGAAGTGCTACTATACGTCGTGATTCCATAATTACCATACGACTGTCAAGTTTCTTATGTTTAAAACCGCATTCTAATAAAATATTTCGTAGTGTATCTAAAGAACTATAATAATTATAATCAGGATAATCGCTTAATTTTTCTCGAATCATTTTTAACGTAGGAACTATATTTTTTTCATACATATTATAAATTATACGCCGTATTACATCTTTGGTAGCATCATCAATATTTTTTATTTTCATATTTTTCCGTTTCCTATTTGTACCGTGATCTATAACATCTCCTTTTTTTAATTACACGATAAATTGTTGATTTTGATATTTTAGTTAATTCGTTAATACGTTCTATTATTTCTTTCTCACATTTTTCACGATTTTCGCTTTTTAAACGTTCATATATATTTAAAATAATGCGTTGACTTTGTACGTGTAAATCTTTATTTTGAAACTCTAAATTTATTTCGTCTTCCTCGACAATAACAGGCTCAACTATTTCGGGATTTTCGGGCGTTATTATATTATCTTCTGTTTCAAATGGTCTCCAGAAAGCCATGGTAAATTAGTAAATACCTAATACAATATCTTAAATACCTTTTATGTAGTAATAAATATTTACCAATATGAACACTAAGTATAAACCGAACCACCTTGATATTATAATAGGTATTTCTGCACTGCACTGGACAAATGTAATAAATAAATAGGTAACATCCGAGTCCACGTTGACTCCTGACTGATATAAACTCAAACACCCACCGACCAACCGGATTGACGAATATCCTGATCCCAGCCAATCGTCGCCCATCGTCCTCAAAACATAGCCAATGCCGGCACATCTCACAAGTTTCCGTAATTGCGGAGAAACGATTTAATGAGTTTTTTTATACTAGTGGGCCTGTCCGTTTTATTATCTTTAAAACACGTGCAGTCGTAGATGGTTCGTTCAGGCTGATTACATTGCCAGTCTCGGACTCACCTGCACAATTTCAACTACCATTTGATTCTCGATACCATTGCTAAATACATATAACAAAATATCAAGTTAAGTGCGCACAGTCCTGTGCTTTAACAATGACCAATTTCAATTGACTTCGTATAAACTTATACAGTATATGAAATTATTTTTGTTACCAAAAATTCCATTAATGATCATTTCTTAGGTTGTAGGCTGTTCTAAAAATAAAACAAAATCAATGTTTATGTAGTAAATACCTTTCGTGTAACACCAGCATACTTTAATACAAAAAAATATGTAAATTAAGTAATGCTATGTATAATACGAAAAACGTTTAAATCTTTCAGTCCTACAGGGTGGAACGTTTACTGTGTCCTCGCCATTTACTACAATTTAACCCAAGAAGGTCGAATCGGATCAGATCGGACCGGAACGGAGCACTCGGAATAAATAAATTTGCACGGTATTAAATTAATCACGGCCACAGTGGACGGAAACGCCAAAAGCTGGCCAAAATTAAAAAAAATGAAGATTTTTTTTTTGAAATGGAAACGTTTTAAATCGTTGTAGTGGTACCCCTAGCATTAGAAACGACCGTTAAGACCGGTCCGGGTTCACTACCTGAGCGAGGAAATTACTTATTGTGCGACCGTGCAGCGCGTCACTTCAGCAGTTCGCAAAGCTTCAAAAAATCGATAAATTTTGTCTGCAGCGTAAAAATTCTCAAAGTGCAGTTTTCTGTGTCATAAAAATGGATTCTGCATCAGAAAGTAAGTACAATTAAAATATCTCAGTATCAGATCAGTTTATTTATATGTTAATTAGTAAATAATTATCGAAGTGGAGTGCATTTTTGCACATGCAACGATTCATAAACTCCACAAAAAAAGCCATAAGTTACGCGGTTGGTGATGATTGGTCTTGAAACTTATTGGAATGTGTTCAATGAACATTTTTTCGAAAGTGTATAAAAAATTAGCTGCATCTTTTTGCATCTTTGCGAGATATTGACCAAATTGTGCGCGAATGCACGGATGCATGCACATTCGTGCACCATAAAGTGGGCTCCTTTTGAATGCGTTCTCATGAAATGAGAACGTCATGCGTTCTCAACTCATGCGTTCAAAGTCATTACACATTTTTATTCCATTCCCCAGATCCTAATTTTCCCGAAACAAATGAAACACATGAATACGCTTCAATTCAATAATAATTTTTGAACTATGTATATATTTTGGACCGTAATTTTTTTGAAATTCTATATGGGATTCTTCATCAGCGACCCAAAAAAAACTGTATACAAGTTTTGTAAAAAATGCAGCGATAATTGGCGATTTTTGGTATGTTTTGGGTATGTCCGCCATTTTGTTTTTTCAAAATTCAACTTCGGATTCTTGATCAGCGACACAAAAAACCCCTGTATGCACAATTTCAGTAAAATGCCTTTATATTTTGGCCAGCTTTTCGGCGTTTCCGTCCACTGTGCGGCGCACTACTTCGGGAAGAATAAACAATTCTCCCCTGAAAATATTTTTCCCCTTCGACCATTTACGACTAGACCAAGTTTGCCATATAGGATAAAACCCCCAATGATTGACACTTCGATACGTTCCCATTAAAATCGATTTCACTAAATGCTTTTGGGATAAAAGTAAGATCTTCGGTTAAAATATAGATATGTATTTCTAGTCGTAGAGTCATTTAACATTTTCAAAATGAACTGTCTGATTGCTGCATAATTTACATATAAATTAAAGTAGACCTAGTTTGTAATTATTGGCACACTTCAATCAATGATTGGCACCAATCATTCTAATGGTTGGCACTCAGCATCGGGGTGAGAAAATAAGAAAGTAACTTCAATAATAGCAAAAGAAAAATATATATAATTCTCTGAAAAATCAACAGAAACTTTTTACAAAATAAGAATAGTATGTAGATATGACATGTCATTGTGTTTAAACAGATTTATTTTTGCAAGGTTGACAAACAAAAAATTCTCCATAAATACCTAGTTTTTTCAAACATTGCACATGTTAGGTTCGTAAATATCTTTGACATTTTATTCCTACATTACTCAAATATATTATTTCCACATACATAACACAGCCCTCTTGGTACAGCTATATTATTTATTGGTACAAAGTGTTTGATTTCTAGTTCACTCTTTTCAGGAAACGATTTTTGCACATGATTCTCCGCCTTAACACGTTTTGGTTTTCTTGTCGTTTCTTTGGCCTGAAGTGAAATTGGATTATTATAATAATAATTGATGTCAGCAATGTTTGTTATTGCTGTATCACATAGGTTTTTTGGTACATGGTTTTCCACTTCTGGTTCAGTTTCTTCGAAGAATAAATTACGCACATGACTCTGCCTTAAAATGTTGTGGTTTCGCTGCAGTTTCTTTATCTTGGAATGAACTTGGAATGGGACAACCGATATCAAATTAATTTTTTATTTTCTGAAGCGCCTCATTTGTGGTCAGCATTGATGATTCAGGTACATTTTTATATGACAGCATTTCATTATTCATCTTCAATTTTTCATTAACTCCTCGAGGTTTCGTAAGTTTTTGCTTTCCTGTTTTTTGCTTTGTATCTTTGTTCAACAATTTATTCAGTCTTTTTTCTTTATAAATCTCTTCCTTCTTGCTTTCCTTTTCTTGCTTTATCTTTTCTTTTTCTTCAACAATTTTTTTGAAACCAGTAGATGTGAGGACAAATGATGCTCTCTCGCATCGCCTTTTGCCTTTTCTCTCAGGAGTTCTAACTTTTGTTAAATAATCTTCAATTCCGACTTCTTTATAATCAACATTCTCATCAACACGGAGGCAGTCACCACAACTTCTGAGTGTGCTTTCACTAACATCTACTAGAGATTGTTCATCTTTATTTTCCTTGTTTTCTTCATAGTTCTCGTTTATGTCAAACTCATGCGGTTTTTCTATAATAGATTTCCCATTGTCCTCATTTACAAAATCTGTTCGAGGAGTATCAATATTTTCATTTGATTTACTTATATTCATACTGCTGTTTGACTTTAAATCATGCAAAATGATTACTTTTTGGTCCGTTTCAGGGAAATTATTAAAATTATTCAAATTATCATTAACATCTTCATGGGAAATTGCAGGCATCTCTTCTTCTGTGAAATCTGAGAGTACAGACACATTTGCATGAACAAATGATTTCTGAAAAACAGTATTATTATTGTTTGCAGGTTTCAAAGTTTCATATATAAATTTTAGTTTTTGATAGTTATCACATTGTTGTTTAGGACAACCAATTATACCATTCTCCAATTCATGAATTTTAGCTTCTCCGATAAGTTCGCAATACAAATCAAAATTGATCGACTAAAGTTGGACATAACCTTATGTCTAGAATTCTCGTCAATTTTATTGTTAACGTTACGAAGTTCTTGTTTTCCCAAACATTTCACACGGATCCAAACCACAAGCCTTAAATCCATTGACTGTTCTTTCTGGCTTAAGATGAGGTATTGCCTCTTTTAAAATCGGAGCAAACTGTTCTTTCCCCAGATTGCAGAATGGAATTCTTCTACGCCATTCTAGCACACCTTTCTTCTAGAAATATTTGAGAGGGTGGAAGCTTGCCACATCTGCTGGTTGTAGAATCCGGGTAGAGTTAGGATATAGGGACACCAATATTATTTGCAATTCTGAATATAACTTACTCAGTTCATAAGTAAGATGTGTTCTGTGCCCGTCTACAAATAAAACCACTGGCAGTTCGATGCTATTACAGGTCAGGAAAGGATGTAACATGTTATTGATATAATCTATAAAAAAATTTCAGTTTTCATCCACACACTGTCACTAAGTGGTATCCCGCAATTGTCAGGAACACTATCGTTGATAGCTTTGGAAAGTCTTTGATCGGGGTAAATAATTAAAGGTGGTACCACTTTACCTGCAGCAGAAAAGGAAAATATCACTGTTTTACTTGACCTAAATCTACTTCAAGCATTCTTCGTTCCGAGAGGTGCAATCATTTCTCCAAGTTTGAGACTAAACTAGAAATAGGTCTCGTCACCATTGAACACTCTGGAAGGATTCTCTAGTACTGACATAAAGGCCTTCTCTTCTAAGTAATTTTGGATCTGTGTGAACCAACTCCTTATGTCTTTTTCAGAGTCATTCGCTGATGATGCAGTAACACCCTCAGGAGTACGTTCTGCTAAAATTTTGTGTCGCTTCAAAAATAGGTGGTACCAATGATTACCAGGGAGATTGTCCTTAAAAGGATTTTGACGTTTAGAAGCATCCATAAAAGGTTTCACTGATTGCTGGACATCAGTTTTTCCCCTAGGAAAACCTTTACGATGACTTTTCAGAATCCAGTCAACTAACAATTCCTTCTCATTTTTCGTCAAGTAGGTGCCCCTTCCAAGTTCAGGTTTTTTGAATTTGGTGCTAAGTCTAAATTGCAGAGTAGCTCGTGGTGTACTATACTTCTTTGCCACTGTCTCCTTTGGTAATCCTAAACTTATATCATTTATAGTATGTTGAAGTGTAGCTTCACTATATTTTTTTCAAAAATTTTTAATTTTTTTTTATTCCACTTTGGCATTTGAAAATATTAATTTTTGTTGATACCTGTCTCAAGATTTACAGGGTGCCAACATTTGGTGGACGTTTAATTACATTCAATTCCAGTCATTGGCACTAATGTCAATGTAGCACTAATAATAATACCAAATTTTGGCAATTTTTTATTTTAATAAAGTTTTAACGTGAACAGACGATTATGATGAGTAAATAATATGAGATACCATATACTATAAAGTACTGTATAACATTGAAAATCTGTATTCAAATTTGCTTAAAAATTAAAGTTATTTTCAACAAGCTACTTTAAGAAATTTTTTTAATTTCTTAACTTTGTCAACATATGCGTCACACTTCTTAACTGTTCACCTCCATATTGAATACTCATACATGCCCAATATCTTCCTAATACTACTGTTTCAGATTGCTAACATATACCAAAATTTTGGGTAATTTAGTTATAAACTAAGTAAATTAGAAAATATCAACACCATGCCAATGGTTGGGCAAGTGCCAATCATTGGGGGTTTTACCCTACTACAACAATGCAATAATTGAAGCCAACAACAGTGAAGAGGAAAGGAGGGTTCTCTCGGCAACATTGATGTATAATTTAAGAGGCGAAAATGTTTCAATGAAAAAAAAATCATAAATTCATTTTCAGTATTAATTACAAAACATTTTTTAGAGACACAAGTTGATTTTAATTTATGAGAAATACAAATTTTATTATTTCAATTATTGTCCAATTTTTTTAATCCTCTCTTATAAACTACATAAACATAAAATATTCTGTGTAAATAAATACTGTTGGAGATAAAAACATTAGTTTCAACAATATGCAATATGTTTCACTTTATGTGATATGGATATAACAGTATTAACAGTCTCATTTAATACGAATTATATCTACATGATAATTGTGATAGGTCTTAGAATACTAATACTATCTTTATTCATAGAAAAAGCCAAGCATGTTGAATAATATACTATTTCTTAACTACACATTGACATTTTTTGTTAGTTGCAATAGAAAATAAACACATAAAAAAATATAAATACATTTATTTTATGAATAATAATAAAAATAAGTACTACCCATGTTCTCCATCATTGATTTTAAAATGAATTGTTTTTGTCAGTACATGCCTTACTCTTTCCACTGACCCTTGCAAAATTACAGTTTCATGATGAATTCTTATATCTATATATTTCTGCAAGACCAGTTTTATTAAAAAAACATAATTATTTAAAGAGTCATAATCATAGACATGATCCCCAAAATAATTAAAAATTGTACTCGGTACATTTTGAAAGGCATATGCTATTAAACAATTTTTTTCGTTATTAAACTTCGTACTAAAAATTTCTAAAATCTTTATACAAGTTTCACCTACTTTGCGTATTTCAATGACAAAATAAGAGGCATTAGTTAATTCAGTTTAGTTTTATTAATCGGTTTGGATAAAATTAGTAAAGAAAACCTCAAATTCTCATTTGGTCGACGTTTCGACAAAATTTATTGTCTTCCTCATGACTACAACATATAACATAAATTATATATAGATTCAAATAAATAAAGATGTAAAACATTTAAACACACAGTATGACTCTTTTTTTATTTTATAGATAACAATAATTTAAAAATTGAAAAAATTGAAATTAAAAAATTATATTAATACACAAAGTTATACCTAACAAAATGAGGAATAAATATATTATTTAAAAGGTAACAAAATTATTTTTGTTTAAGTATAAAGTAATAAAAAGTAAACTTATATTTAAACAAAAATAATTGTTTTACCTTTTAAATAATATATTTATTCCTCATTTTGTTACTTATAACTTTGTGTATTTATGTAACTTTTTAATTTAAATTTTTTTCAATTTTTATATTATTGTTATCTATAAAATAAAAAAAAGATTCATACTGTGTGTTTAAATGTTTTACATCTTTATTTATTTGAATCTATACATAATTTATGTTACATGTTGTAGTCCTGAGGAAGACAATAAATTTTGTCGAAACGTCGATTAAATGAGAATTTGAGGTTTTCTTTACTAATTTTATCCAAACCGACTAATAAAACTACATTAAGAGATTGTGGATACGAAACTCCTTAGCTAAAAATTAGTTAATTTACCATAACTTTTTCGTCTTTGTGATAAAAACTGTTGTGAAATGTCTTCAGTTTCGAGAATTTTTGCACATTTTACACAAGTTATAAATTTTTTCAAACACCTCACAACAAATCCCGCTACATATTTAAATGCCATGCATCTCATTAAGGGGCCTAGTTAAGAAAAAGCCTCCGTTGACTGTGTCTCTCTCTAGGAAGTTCCGAAAGTGACAGACGTATATAAAATAAATGAACGTAGTGCAGAAAAGAATTTTGGTTCCAGAGTACGTGAACTAGCAACACTTTACGACGGGATAGAGTACAGCAATAAAATCTATTGTTCTGGTCGATATGTACACTCTGGTTAATAAATATAGTAGGGAACCAAGCTCTCAGCGAAACAGATTACATACAACTCGAAATATAAACTGAAATATAATAATAATTACTTTCTTTTTATTTATCATTAATTAATAAATAAAAACTGCTGTCTTTTTGGGTTTCGACCAATGTTACAGTGGAATTACTGACACGTAAATTATTAAAGAATAGAAATAACCGTCCTAATTATTTTATTTTAATTATATAATATTATACTCCATAATACAGTTTAATATTTAGTGTATGCAGTTTCTACTGGAAAAATGATTTAGGTAGTCCATTATGGGTACTATTACGTAATTTATTGATGGGTAAAGTAATATTGTATAAGTAATTGTATGTTGTGTGTTAGTTGTACCCCTCCATATTCCACTCTTCATTTTTATCAATTTACATTTTTCTCTTCTCATTCTTTAATTTTCATAAAACAATCTATAATCTATTCATTTTATATAAACACATAAAAAATTGTTTACAAGGGCTAGCAGAGCAAGTTTCGCGCGCTAGCGAACCGTTTCAAACAGGTTCAAAAGCGCGGGAGTAGTCGTGACATCACACCATACAATTTACAAATGACGACGGAGATCCCAGCACACGACCGCTTGATTTCAGATAAATTTTAAGTGTATACTTAAAATGGAAACAGAAACTCCTTATTTTAAATATTGCATTGTACCGTTGTGTAAGAATACTACAATGAAAGTGTCAGATAAAGTATTTATAATATTGCCAGAAGATAAGATTCGTCGATCAAAATGGCAAAAAGCGTGTAGAAGAAATGAAAAAGACATTTCACAGACATGTAGGTCTCTACATGTGTGTGATCATTTTAATGTAAGTACATTATTAAATACTATATGTCTATCTACTAGTTTTTCGCAGGCAAGCAATAAAATATTCCGAATTCCGAATTATTGAATTTTAATTAGGATAGGATTAAAGAAAGAATGTGTATACAATGTTAGAAAATAAGATTAGTAGATAGAATATAATTTAGTGATACTAAGTAAAGGTAATTTCCTGGTGCTAAAGTAAACAGCTATTTATTATTATACTCTTCGCAAATACGATAACGAAGAGTATATTGCATTTGATCGGGACATTTCTAAAATCGTTAATATCGCTCGCAAAGAAAAAATCATTTCGTTCGTCATCGAATTCTGAACAACTTTCAAAATGTCCGTCTGTTCATCTGTCCGTCCGTCTGTCCGTCCGTCACGTTTCTTGTAAGCACGATAATTAAAGAAAGAAAAGTCCGATCGAATTGAAATTTGAGCTATAAGTTAGTGTTAGCTAGAGGAAGAAATCCATTGTTTTTGAAAAAAATCAAATAGTAAATAAAAAAGTTATAGGACATTTTATTTAAAAATATGAATCCACAGAGGGCTGCAATTTTCAATGTGCTACTAAAATTGAAGTAATTTCCTATAGACACCAAAATGCTGTAAAATATACTACCACAAATTTCGCCTACGCAGTCGGCAACATCGGGAGATGAAAAAAAGTTGAAAATTAAATATGTGATCAATATATTAGGTATTGTAAGAATGAATCTTAGTTTATACTATAAAATATACTGCCACGCATTTCGCCAATACAGTCGGCACCATTGGGAAAGAAAATTAAATATGTAGTCAATACATTAGGTATTGTAAGAATGAAGTTTATAAGACAAACACAAGATTCTTTTCAAAAAACTGCGAAGAGTATCCTACAGAATGTGCAATAATTATATAAAAGTTCAATAACACTACTGTCTGCGAAGAGTAAAATGTTTACCTCTAGTATATATGGTATATTGCAAATCCTTTCCCTTGCCCTTTAATTTATTCTATTCAAATCTTACATTTATCTATTATGTGAATGATAACACGACACAATCACTTATTTCCCTTTCCCCAAAACATAGTACGAAAATACCTACGATAGGTAATTATACATTTGCGCAACATTTCCTTTGCAGCAAATGTCTTCTATAGAGACACTTTACACGTGTGTACAAAAAAAAACACGAAAAATATAGAAGTGGCTATTGTAAAGAATTACCCTAAATTCTTTCAAACATAAGACTAAGTCTGCTAAAAAAGCTTAGTTGCGACTAAGCATTTTGTAGTTATTTCATTTTATTCCGTAATCAAGTCATAACTATTTTATGGTTATAAATTATTACTAAAAGCTAAAAAAATACATACTTCTCTGCCTTGACCCCGCGGACCTCTCCAAGGGAAAAACTTTCACTATTCTATATAAAAGATGCCACCATAAACATATCCACTTTAGGCAAATTATCAGATTGGCCCTTTGAAAAACCTTGTTCAGTCATTTTAAAATATCTGTACAACTACAATAAGCGGTACTATAAAACACAATTATATATTTATATCAAAACAGTCACTAACAAATCAACTAAAGTCTAATAACACCATATTGTACATATGTTTATATAGAATGTCATACTTTGTTAATTTGTTTGTATTATTATTTTTAAGTATTTTATGAATGAATTGATTTTTAGTTTTCTTTTTTCTGTATATAATATATTATGTATATATTAATATAAATTTTACTCTGTACCCCATACAAGTTGTAAATAATCTACTTAATTGTGAATAAAGATTTTAAATTGGAATTGGAAAACATCTGATAGTGTTGCTTCCCGGCGGGACGACTACCGAATATTGTATGGTGTGACGTCACAGTCAATAGTAGCTCGTTTCGGGCCACTTTAATTTTATCGCTGTTTAGATCCTTCATACTGATCGCGTGGAATTAGAAATCTTATTTTTTTATGAAGTACACGTTTTATTACAACGTTACGCTATGTTTTTTAGTATTATTTTTATTTTTAAAATTATAGGCAAGTTCCCTATTATTAATGTAAAATTGTATGATATAAAAGTACATAAATAATTATTTATTATTTTTTCTATTATTATAATTACAAAATATAAACAAAATAGTAAGTAAATACATACTTAAAATATATATATATATATCAAATCAAAACACTATTACAAATTTCACGGAGGGTTTTTGCCGTTTTTATATATCCGCCGCTGAATAATTTTGCTCTTGACTATACCTTCACTCAAGCAGTTTATAGCCTGCTTAGTTACGGTGTGATTCCCAGTAGAGGCAGCACTTCCTTGCTCCATTTCTACTGGCAAAGGTACTTATTTAGAAAATTATTTTTAACGAAATGGTACGGAGTAGAAATATGAAACTTGCTGAACATAATTATGAAGGTTCATTCTAGAAGCCTTGTATGAATTTTACCGATTTATGTCAATAATTATGGAGCTAGTCACATTCAAATTTTACCTATATTTACAGTGTATATTTTTCCTACATGAAGTGAAAATTAATTAAAATAAGATACATGTATTCTCTAGTGCACCTTCATCTACCGCTCTTCCAAATTTGGTGTAATTTGACCAAACCGTATGGACGAAATAAATTTTGAAAAATTACCTTACAAACACAAGTCGGATTAGCCCTCTTAAGTTCTTTGCAGATTCTGAGATAACCAGCAGATTCTCTTAAATCTTCTGCGTTTTCAAAATTTGTTATGGTACTGTTACGACAATATAAAATTGAGCTTGAATTTGGTACCACAGCATTTGCATTATAACTTCCTTTTATTTTAGCAAGTATTAGACACCTTTCATATGTTGCCTTTCAGTTGGATTGTTGTTCGAACCGCATCTACTTCTAATTGCACTAAAAAAATACCTCTGAATGGTCCTGTGACAATTTATATGTCAGAATATATTGTAATAAATAACCAAAAATTTTTTTGTTGGTTTTCTGGTGATAAAGCCCTCTTATACGAATATTTAGCATACCTATTTCTTGAATTTAAAATATCAAATAAATTGTTAAATATTAAACCAAATTTGGCCTCTGCTCCCTCAAAATCTTTCAGTTTTAAATCATCTTTTAAAAACATTAATGCATCTTTAACACTTTTACTAAAGGTCTGCGCTGCAATTTTTACTTTAATTTTTCTCTTGCCCACTGCAAATTCTTTTTTTAAATTTTGTTGCAGCATGTAGACCTTCGGTGTCTTGCAAATCGACCCATTTTTCTAAACATTTTCACTCAATTTTCTTTGCCCATTTTCTAAAACTTTTTTACTCGCTTCACAATTTCTTACAAGTTTTAGCGTATAAGAAGGGTCTAGATATATCGTCTTGATTAACTGGATTTTGAAAATATATTTTTAACGAATAAGGATTATCAAAGTTTGCCACTAAATTTTTAGCCATTGTAAAATTAGAAACGGCACCATAAAAAGTTAAAGAAGACTGCTACTCTACTTTTGTTCAAGAATTCTAAACATTTTATGACTAACTCGGCTCTCTCTGAACCTGAGAGTCCATGAAGTAAAAAAAACCGCTGCCAATTACTTGGGGATCAGAACTTCCTCACCGTAGTAAAACTTGACGTGTGGTGGAGTTTATAATAAAAATAATTTTTGACGTTTCAAAAAAGTCTCATTTTTTGACGTTTCAAAAAAAGTCACATTTTGACGTTTCAAAAAAGTCACTTTGAACTTGAGTCACATTTTTTGACGTTTCAAAAAAGTCACTTTGACCTTAAGTCACATTTTTTGACGTTTCAAAAAAAGCCACATTTTGACGCTTCAAAAAAGTCACATTTTTTGACGGTTCAAAAATTGGGACCGATTTTGCTTATCAACGAACTCAGTCTCTTCCTTGACCTTGACGTTGTGTACCAAATTTGAAAGCTTTATCTCAAAAACTGTAGGTGCTATCGCGAACCAGATAGACAAATACACAGACAGAAAATTTTTTCTGTCTGAAATTTTGTGTATCGTCATAATTGGTCGAGATTCGTCCAGATATGAAATAAAAATTTTCAAAATTTTTTCCACGAATACAACTTCCTCTGAGGAGTGAGAGGAAGTAATAACCAATTTATATTATATATTAATATTGTCCAACTGTCATTTAGAGCAACAAACATAAATACTAACGCTTTTGTAGCTTCAGGTACATTATCAGAATATAAATTTGTACCTATGCTGATATAACCTATAAATTTCTTCTCAGCCCATTGAAATTTTTTCCTTATGTATATTTCATCCATTTCTAAATTGCACACAATTTTGCTGGCTTTGGTTTCAGCTTCACTTACTTTAATGTTTATTACACTAAGAGCTTCTTCTGGTTCTCCATCAACAGAACGATACCACTTAACAATGGTACTAGGATGTGGGAACCACCTATTAAACTTCTCTCTTACATAATTATATGCATTTGTAGAGTAAAAGTTTAATGTAAGCTCAAATGATTTCAAAGTTGAGTTATATTTCTGATGACTTAAGACCTTTCAAAGTTCTTTTAATTATATTTGCTGAAGTACCAGATAATGCGGTCTAAAATTGGTAAAAATAAAACACATTTGTTTACAGAAAATAAATCTAATGTGAAAAACACAGTATTGTTGGGCCGCTGTAAATTGCAATTTTCGTCTTACAGAATCAAAGCCATAAATAATGTTATTTGTTTCGCGTCAGTTAAATTCAAATATGAAACTGAAAACTCTGGACAACTACCATTTTTAGATGTAATAATAATTAGAAATAGTGATAATAAGTTAGAATTTGACATATACAGAAAAGATACTAGTACTCTAAGATATATCCTTAAGGACTCTCACCATTGTGCTCAACACAAAATGGCGAGTTTTAATTTTCTAGTCCATCGTCTACTAAGCTTTCCCCTCAATAAGGAGAGGTTTGAGAAAGAAAAGGCATTGATTAAGGATATAGCTGCGAGTAATGGATATTCTGTAAGTTTAATTGATAAAATAATTAGGAAACTAAAGTTTAAAGAGTCGCTTCGAAATTCCTCGACCTTTCAATATGAAAGAGAAAATCCGAATTTGTATCGATTCCATTCGACCTTCGATTCACCCGTGGTATTAGTAAGATTTTTAAAGATGTAGGTATGACAGTGGTTTATGCATCGGGAAACAAACTACAACAACTTTTAGGCAATCCAAAAGACAAAATTGAAACAAACGAAAAGTCGGGGATTTACGAAATTAGCTGTAAGAACTGTAAACAAAAATATGTTGGACAGACTAGTCGATCAATTCAAACTAAATTCAAAGAGCATATGGCCCATCTCAAATATGGTAGAACATATAAGTCTAGTGTGGCCCAACATGCGTTTGAGAACAGCCATAAAATAGATATTAGCAATTTAAGATTAATTAGGAATGTAACAAATACTAGACAGCTGGATGCATTTGAAAGCTTGGAAATCATAAAGTGTAAAAATAGTATGAATAGTGACAGAGGGCCTGTCCTAAAAAGCCCGCTTTACTGGTTAGTGGGTCACGGTTCACCGAACCGTGACAATAGTTTAGGTATAAATAGGGTAGATTGTTAGCATAAGTTTAGTTTTAATCATCTCCAGATGATGCCAACTTGATTGGCGAAACGCGCGTCTAGTGCAGTATATAGTGTTTTGGTGTTTCGTGGAAAACTACGTCAGTGATATCTTCACATCAAATGTTCCAACCCACTCCAGGTTATTTGTTTCAATTGTCAGCGGTTCTTAAACACACCATTTAATGTTAATAAGTGTTGCACTCAGTATTTATTATTAAAATATTTTTTTGTTTTTGTGTACCGTTAATTGTAGGATTAGCAGAAAACACAAAATAAATAGTTAGTTATACGAGTTTCAAAATAAAAACAAATATATTAGTTTACTAGATTCCTGGGCTACAATTATCTAACAAAGTAGTTGTAAATAAGTCGCTTATGCATATTATACTTATGCACAACTGTTCTGGTGTCAATTGAAACAAATAAAATTAATTATGGCTTGCAATCTTACACTGGCCCGACTATATTCCAATGTTGTAACCTATTTAGCATTTAGCAAATCGTAATCAATTGTAAATTTAAAATACGTGAAAATTAAATAATACTGTTAGTATTTTATAGTGATTGACAAGAATTTATTAGTAGAAAGTAATTTGTAACCTGAATTGATGAGACACTCAATTTTATATTACCAAAAATTAGCAAACATTCATTTAATATCAGTTTCATATATCTATTTGTACAGGGTGAACTCGCGAGAATTACCACTACACCTCCCTTTCTTTGTTATTTTTGTAGTTAGAAAAACATTTCAAAAAACAGATTATAGGAAATTTTATGAACTTTTTTACGATGTCCTCTCTGAATATACATGATGTTACATAAAAGTGTGATCAAACCAACTTATATTTTTTTAAATGGAAAACCCTACATATTTTTAGTTTTTTGAAATTTACGTTAAATATTTGCATCATTTGTTCGGAAGATACAAGCTGTTAAAATATCGAATTAAAATGAAGTAGAAACTATAAAATGTCATATTTCTACAAGCCTATGGAGAAATAAATAAACGTCTAAATAATTAAATATCTGTCAGTCGATTAACTTTCATTTTCTTCTGTCATAACTTGTGTGTGAAATATTTTCTATTAAATAAAATCATGTATTTTTTTAAAAATGAACGCAGAATATACTCGAAGCATAATTTAATAGCTTGTATTTTCCAAACAAATAACGCAAATATATAATATGTATATATCGTTGGAATCGCAATAAAACGTAGATTTCAAAAAACTAAAAATATATAAGGTATTTTAAATAAACAAAGAAAATTTGCTTTTAAATGTTTCAAAATTGTATTTTCACTCTACACGTGTTTCGGCTTTTTAGGTCCTTTTCAAGAGTACAGATGAGAGGTACTAAATTATAATTTGTGTTCCTTGCTTATATATTGAATGTTACATCTGGCAACTTATACTAATAAAAATGGTTTGAAAGATTTGGAATTTTTTAGAAAAGTTAAATTACTTTATCTAAAATGTGGTGACCTGCGAATATTTGTTATTCATTGGTAATCGGTTTTTATTTTTGGAAGCTTTCTTAATTTCTAATATTTCTAGTAAGTCTAATTTCTTGCTTTTCTTTTCGGAATGAAGTAATTCTACATTATACATATTTATAAAGTGATTTTTTTCTATACAGTGTGTTGATATGCCGGTGCTATATACGTTGTTTACAATAGACTTTTTTATGCTCTTCAAGTCGCTTTTTTTATGTTACGTGCAGTCTGGCCAATGTATATAGCGTCGCAGTCACTACATTTTAGTTCATACACTCCTGTCTTTTGTAGTTTTTCTGTTTTATCCTTATTGTTTATTAACATTTTTCCTAGGTTATTTTTGTTTACAGATATTGTTTTGCAACCTAATTTACTTAATTTATTGCTATAAGGTGTTATATTTTTTTAAATAGAAGTTGGGTTGATCACACTTTTATGAAACACCATGTATATTCAATGAGGTCATTGTAAAAAAATTCATAAAATACCCTACAATACGATTTTTGAAACTCTATCTGATTCCAAAATAACGGAGAAGAGAGGGTTGGGAATTCTCGCGGGTTCACCATGTACATGTGGCTTCAAATGAGGAAAACTATACACTAAAGTGTCAACAAACTTACATCTATTACAGCCTCAGCAGATTCAGTGATGTATTGGTTTTCTCTAAAGTGACTTAAATGCGACTTTAAATATCCAATCTTTGATTTCAGACGCCTTCTTGATTGCTGCAAAGTTATAATTTACTTGATTTGCTGAAGGATTTTATTTTTAACCAACCTCTAATTTGTCTTTGCTCTCGGTAGGCTACACATATCATTAGTACTACAATCCCCAAAGCACCGTGGTTGGAAAAATTTTAACCTAAAATTTAAGTAGTAAATTATTTCATATAATACAATAATTATAATAATTCAAAGTATTAAATATTTGGAAAAAACTAATCATATATTTGATTTTTAACTAACTTTTTCATATGGGCTGTACAGTGAAACTTCGTTCTTCAGTTTGAAATTCTTTTGTCGCCTCTGTCGCCGAACGTGATATGTCTGTAACATTGGTACATTTGGACAAGCGGTTAATGTTGCTGTAGAGGAAAAAGTAGATTTATTCATTCTGTAATTATCAATTAACATTAAATTAACGATTTTCTTCTATAAAAATTCTATATTTTATTGCATTTTTTAACATATCAACAATCTACATTTGATTTTGATTGATTATTTATTTATTTCACATAACCCAGTTAATAATTTTTCTTTAATATGAAATAAAATGTAATTTTTTGCTCATTTTAAAATTTTAACATAGAATTTGTTACAAAATAAAGCATAAAAAGCGTCTTAGACGCAAATGCCTATTTTTAAATGATTAGTAAATTGAAAATTATGTTAAATTTGTTATTCATTCAATTAAATATTGTTCACATCCCATTTCAAACTTGAAGAAGCAATTAGATATATACTACTTTACCATGTAGGTAATAGTAAACTTTAAATAATATCTGAATTAACGGGTTGTATTTACTCTTCTTCAGAAGGCATTAGAAAGTAAATGTGATTAAATATTCTTGGTGCAGATGGATGCTGAATATTGTCCTCTAGAAAAATATTTGCTTTGTCACTTTCACTAGAGTTCGGCGAATTTTCTAACCTAAAAATTAACTATCGATACATAACTATTCGTATTAAAATATATCTTAATAAAGATAAAAACGGCATTTATTAATTATTTCAACAAAAAGTGTAGTAAGGGGATATGAGATAATATGAGCGAGGATGTGTATAAAGTACACCAATTTTGGGCCCGTTATAAATAATGTTAAAAACGTTCAACTTTTTATCATATTGTAATATATAGTAAGTTGTAAGGATAGGCACAACTTATGTTCAACAACACAAAGGAAACCACTGACAGGAAGCCAGTCGCTCATTTGTAGTTGAAATTGAGAGACAAAGAAAGTATAGAAGATTATGATCCTTTTCATCTTAATATATCTCATCCCGTAGTAACCTTGTATACTTTAATTTAAACCTTGGGTAGGGAATACCACGCAGGTAGCTATAGTTGCCTCCGTGGCAATATTGTCTGTTTCACGCAAACCATGAACACGTGTTTCTGACTAGTTGGTCTTCATCAGCAAGGTGTAGCTGATTTAAAATGATGGACGAAACTCCAAAAAGACATTAAATGAATTATTACCTCCTCTGTTCCTTTATATTAACGTAGATTACCTCAAGAACATGGAGTGAGAAATATTCGAGGAACGGTTTGAAAATATCATAATTCCAAAATTAAAGCGAATAGCATTATTGTTCTTGACAATGCGAAGTACCATTCGAGACAACTGTATAAAATTCCTAACAAGAGTTCTACTAAATTGGAGTTACAGATTTTGGATTATTTTAATTTGGTTAAAATTGACAAAAAATTTTAGAAAAGGAAATACTTTTCCGAAATTTGATAAAAAAGTCGAATTAATTTAAAATGAAGTGTCGAAATTTAACAAGGAAGATTGGCAAAAAAGAATTAATAGAGTAATTACAATTGAGAATGATTATTTAAAAATTACTGAATATCATATAAATGGTGGAAAAAATTTACTATAAATGAACGAGGATAGTAGTTCTTCTGAAAATGAAGAAAAGGATGAGCGGGGAGGATTCAAAGGAAGAAGCGATGTGAGGTGAGGTAAAGTGAAGTGAAGTGATGTGATGTGAAGTAAGGAAATGAATTTTGTGACATCAACCGTATAATTTATTTCCGTTTTTGTGCATTCGTAGTTCAATGATTGAGAAATATTCTTTTTCTAATCATATTAAATAAACTGACCATTATCCAATAGTTTTCGATCTAGAAAATTCAACTTTTTTCAACCTGTGTAGAAAAGTTTACTTTTCAACACTTCTCGACCAATAAGAAGCCGGCATTTCCACTTTCTTAACACATCCTGTTGTCTGACCTCTCCTTTAAAAATGGACTAATCTGTCAACAATCTGACGCTATTTGTCAAAACTTTTCATTTGTGATTAAGTTATATTGATTTTCAATGGTGTTGTTGCGAAATAGTGCGAAAATTTCTACGAAAATCGTTTAAATAGAAGGGAATAATGGATGTTTCGTCCGATGATGAGATTATTGATAGTACGCCACCAGAAATTGTGAACGCAGCGAAACAAAACTCACTTAACCTCCTTCCTGAAAGATCCAGGAAAAAATATGAGCAAACTTATTCCACTTTTATGGACTGACGCAAAAAGAAGACGATAAATTCCTTTTCCGAAAATGTATTGATGGCTTATTTCGGTGAGCTACAAACTAAATACAAGTCCTCAACTTTGTGGTCAATATATTCGATGTTACGGAGTACTTTAAATTTAAACAATGGAGTGAATATTGAACATTATTCAAAATTGAGGTTCCTTTTGAAAGGCAAATCGGAGGGCTACCAAGCTAAAAAGCACAAAACCTTCACAGACCGAGAGATTGATAATTTTATAAAAAATGCACCAGACAAAGTGTATCTTGCCATGAAGGTAAACATGTATACTTATGTAGTTCCTGATAGGCAAATTGTGGTAAATTTGATTTCAGGTTTCCTTCATCATCGGAGTAATGGGAGCATGTCGATAATGTGAATTGAGGGCGATGAAAATTGACGACTTGGAATATTTAAATAATTCTGTGCTTATGACAGTTCCAATAACAAAAATTAAAACCGTCGAAAATTTTCTGTAACTGGCGAGTATTATCAAATTATCAAAAACTATATAAGTCTCAGACCACCGAATGCAACATAGGATCTCTTTTTAAATTATTAAAAGGCAAGTGCACTATGCAGGAAATTGGAATTAATAAATTGAGTGGAATGGGCAAGCAGATAGCAACGATTTTGAAACTTCCAGATCCAGATCTATACACCGGACATAGCTTTCGCAGGTCATCTGCGACAATCCTTATATATGCAGGAGCAGATATAACAGCCTTAAAGAGAAACGGAAGCTGGAAATCATCTACTGTAGCCGAGGGCTACATAGATGATTCGATGAAAAACAAAATGGATACTGCAAATAAGATTCTTGGTGCTATTAACAATAATAATCCCACCACAAGTGCAAATAACACAAATGTGATGACTAATAAGAATCTCAATGTTGATGTAAATTCTGCACCTCTCAGTATTATCAATTATGGAACTATTAATATTAATATTGTAAAAAAATAGATAATTGTAATATTTTTCCATTTTATTTAATACGATTGGAAAAAGTAGTGTTTAACTCGTGAGAATTAGCCATTTCTACTCGGATGAATTGCTCCACGCGCGTTCGGCTTGTGTCGCAAAAATTTTATCCTCATGGAAATGGCCTACTTTCTCACTCATTGAACAATATACTATTTTCAGGATGTTATTATTTATTAATACTATTTTTTTTTATTTGACAAAAATAGGCCTCCGTTTTTATTATAGTAATAACTTTATTATTAGAATTTATTTTTAGTTTATTTATTAAGAAAAATATTTGTTTCTGCTACTATTTTGAGAGTATATTTTTTGTTTTTATTTTGTTTTTAAAGGTTTCTTTTTACTTTTTAAATAATTTCTTTATCAATGCTAATATTCCATACCCATCCTTTCCTGGCAAGAAATGCTCACACCTCCTCGCGGTTCTTTCTGGGTGGTATCAATTTATATTAAGCGAACTTGAATACTGCAACTGCCGTATGTGTAGGCAATACTTTAAATTCAATACTTTTATTTCAAGTTAATACTTTTTTCTACAACATGGTTGCTAGCTAAACTGAGCACAATAACCTACACTGAAAAAGTAGACGAGCGAGCAATACAGATATCCGGTTTTGCGTTCTGTAGCATTCTGTCACTAAACTGATTTCCCCTACTATACAATGAAACTCTCGCCAGCCGTTGAGCTGCGAGCGTATGACGTCAGCACAACCAGCAAGCATTTATTGATTCAAACAACGCAAGCAGTTTTTGCGGTTGCTGTTATTATTGTGATTGGGCAATATTCCAAATAAATTTCAGATATTGGCTGTATAGACACTATTTTAACTAATATTAACACAATACTTTTTTTTTGGACATGCCTATTTTTCCTGGAATGGGTTGGAACCTTTGATGCAAAGATAGCACTGATGTAGTTTTCCACGAAACACCAAAACACTATATACTGCACTCGACGCGCGTTTCGCCAACCAAGTTGGCATCATCTGGAGCTGATTAAAATTAACTGTTAGTTTTAATCATCTCCAGATGATGCCAACTTCGTTGGCAAAACGCGCGTCGATATAGTGTTTTAGTGTCGCGTAGAAAACTACGTCAGTGATGCTTATTATTATTTAAATGTGGTCGGAGTCAACGAGCGTGCATTTATATGTATTCAGTCGAATGGGTTCAAACAAAGCATGTAATCCGATAGAATATTTACATATTTTATATACTGTCATATGATAACACAATATTAACCAGCGCAGGTGTTATACAGGGTGTCCCAACCAAAAGTAGCCACCCTGAATAACTTTGGAGATTAAAATTTTTTGAAAAATTGGTGAAACACGTCGACCTTGTTTCCAAGGGGGACATGTTTTAATGTAATACTTGTATACCTATCGTCATCCCTCTACCCTACATGGCCACTCCCTCAAAAAATTCAAATGGCAAAGGGGATCGAGTGATACATCTTTTGAAAGGTCTTTCAATTCTCTACATAACTGTGTACTTTTTAAAACTTTTATCGATTCATTCCTGAGAAATAATTGTTTCATTATTTTAGGTTCGGGAAATAAAAATAAAAGAAGCACTTTAAATTATTGTATGTATTGTTCAAAATGACTCCCACCGACTTCCATACAGTAGTATAATCTTTCTTGAAATTCTGTACGAACATTTCTGAACACATCAGGAGTCAATAAACGGCATTCTCGAACAATTCTTTCACGTGACTCTTCCAGAGATGCGGGTTTTGTTGCAAATACCATCGACTTCAAATGTCCCCACAGAAAGAAATCCAAGGGAGTTAAATCGGATGACCTAGCGGGCCACTCCACAGGACCTCTTTTTTCAATCCATCGCTCTGGAAACCGATTATCCAAAAACATACACACTGCTACAGCAAAATGTGGGGTGCCCCATCCTGTTGAAAAAACAGTTCGCCCACTAAAAGATTATCGTCTTCTTCGAGGATTTGGGTAATCATTGGGTCGATGTTATTTTCTAACAGATCGAGGAACCTTTCGCCATTTAAATTGTCAGGAATAAAAAATGGCCCGACAATGTCATCCCCTAAGATGCCAGCCCAAACATGTAACTTCTGAGGCCTTTGGGTATGAGATTCCATGAACAAATGTGGATTGGTTTCACCCCAATACCTACAATTGTGCCTGTTTATCTCCCCATTTAACTGAAATGTCTATTCATCAGAAAAACACGTATTGTACAGTAGATTGGCATTACCGTTTAATTGTTCACTAAAAATCTCACAGAATTCAAGCCGACGATCAGGACTGCCACTTCGACTGCTTCATTTCTAATCGGTCGCTGAGGTTTATGCTCTTTGTTTCCTACAGAACCTGTTTCCATAAATTTTGTCAATAATTGTAAAACATACTGAGAACCAACCCTTCTTTCTGGGTGATTTCTATTAAATATGCGCTCCGTAGCTCTAGCACAATTATTGTTTTTAAAATAAATGCTGACAATTTCTATTCTCTCCAGAATGGTATAAACCATTTTGAGAACTCACTCTGGTAAAATGTATCTCGATTTAAAATTGGTTGTGATCAAATTAATGTTCAAGGACTATCAAATACTTATAAGTCTTTTATTATTCTAAAACTAAACGTACAAGGAAAGTGTTTCTTGTCGAATAAACTCGTGTTGATTTGAGAGCACTAAAGAATATAGTTTTTTTATAAATTCCAATACCCAGTGCCGTGTATTTTAGATTTTTTAAACGATTTCGATTGTGTGTAATCATCAAGAATAAAATTATTTTCCTTAAAAACGAATCGATAAAAGTTAATAAAAATACACAGTTATGTAGGGAATTGAAGGACCTTTCAAAATATGTATCACTTGAGCCCCCTTGCCATTTGAATTTTTTGAGGGGTGGCCGTGTAGGGTAGAGGGATGATGATAAGTATACAAGTATTACATTAAAATATGTCCGCCTTGGAAACAAGGTCGACTTGTTTCACCAATTTTTCAAAAAATGTTTATCTCCAAAGTTATTCAGGGTGCCTACTTTTGGTTGGGACACCCTGTATACAGTATAACATATAGTGAATTTTGTATATACATACAAAACCCAAGGTTTTTGTTTAGTATAATGATATCTTAATATCTAAATTCTTGTATAATACGTATGGCGAAAATTTTTTAATTTTAGTAATCATTTAGATAATGGTCGCTGTTAGAATCCAATCTCTCCGTATACTTAATACCTATGGTGAGAACCATTAAGTGGAGGGGGTGCGACCCTTCAAAACACCCATAGACACGTGTTTCTGCATCTCTACGTCGTCAGTACGAGTATAAGTTAGAAAATAATAAGTAGCAAAACAATTTTAGCGTTAGTATATTTACACTTTACTAATATTTTATGCAGTCATAACAATGATTATAAGTAGGGCTGCCAAAAATGTTCCGTGGGACAGTGACGTACGCTCATTTAACTAATACGAGAAACAATAAACTGTTACAACTTATAACAATGTATGTAAAACTTACCCTCTTAACTAGCTTGATGAACTAGCTTGCTTATCACAAACTGGAGAAGATGTGTAGCCATTTTGCAGCATCAGGTATGTTTCTATGGTTGTCTCCATGAGTGATGTTCGCTTTGGTAAAAATATATTCTTATATTTTGAAAACGGCCGTTGGACATCTACTGAGAACTTTTCTTTAACGCGCTAATTTGTTGTGTCACATATAGCGTGTAGCAGTAGATTTACTTCGTCCACTATTTGCAGTGACTCCGCTAACGACAACGCACTGTTTTCTAATTTTCTTATGCTTTCATGTTCTGTAATGGTTTATAGTTCTTCGCAATATTTTTTTAAAGCTGTTTTAACGGAAATATCTTCGAATTTTGTTGGCTTTACTTAATAACTGCAGCCTCATCTGGATTGAGTTGTAGTATCACAGCTTTTATTTGATGAAAATATTCAGCATAATAAAAAGCTGCCTACAACCGTGTTCCCCAGCGAGTAAGAATCGACTGTCGTGGTTCAGGAATACCGGGACACTTGCTATGAAATACACGAAGACGTTTAGGAGATTTAAGAAACGCTTTTTTTTGTACTTGCTATTAATGCATCCACCTCTGAAAAACCTTTTCGAATAGTTTCTTCCACAAGATGTAAAGCACGCACTTTACACGTAACGTGTATAAACGTACAACCTTGTTCTTGCAAAGAACGGCCTACCGAACGCATTGTCACGGCGCCATCAGTCACAAACTTCAACACGACTTTTTGACACCAAATTTTTCTAACGTCTCCAGCACCACTCTGGTAATTGTATCGCTAGTACACTGACTTAGTCTTTTGCTAGCTAGTACCAGTGGAACTGTCGGTTTAAGTGGATCCAGTACTCGTACTATAACATTTAAAATATAATTTTTTTTATAATCTGTTGTCTCATCAACAGATAACCACAGCCGTGTATTTTTTAATTCACATTTCATCTTATTTACCATGTCTACGTGTACAGTGCAACACCCCCCGTCCAATTGTTGGCATAACACAATAAGCTGGGGATTGTACTTATGAACCGGTAACTCAGTGAGCAAGTCGTGAATAAGGGCTTCGATTGATTTGAGTTATCACCGAAATCTAGACTGGGCGTCAGGACTTTTGCAAGTACCAAATAATTAAAATTTTATTTTAAAAGGTAAAGATAACGTTAAAACTTGAATTCGGTTGGGAAGGAAGTTGAATAAAAAGTTATTATTTTACAAAAAGTATAATCAAAACAAGTAGGTATATGCACACAATATTTACAAGTCAAAAAAAAATGATATTGAAAGAGAAAAACAAAATGAAAAATGAAATGCCTGATCTCTCACAAATTTCTTCTGACCAAATGTAAATGTTTACTGGGGACGAAGATCTTACGTAACTTCCAATGGGTTAGTCCAGCGAAGAATCCACCAACGGCTAGGCTCCTAATGGGTTCGGTGTCAATTTGACTCACCACTGTCAGTACTGCAGTTACCATTGAGAAGAAATGCCAGTTGTATAAAATATAATTTTTCTGCTCCACCCAGTATATAATGATCGGTTTGATCCACCAGTTATCCTCTTCTCTTGGTCCAGATATTAACATAAAAAGGGGAGAGTTTTATGAGATCAGTATTATTGGCAAAACAAAGTTAAAAGCTGTGACGTTTGAATTGTCCAGCTACGTAGACAAAATATGAGTTAACACAAATTTACAGAGTAAATTGCAAACTAAACAAACTACAAACTAGGATCGGTATCCCACAATATTTTAGGAAGTTGAAGACTTCAACTAACTTAAGTATCAATAAAAATTAAGTTAAATAGAAAAAATACTAGTCCAACAAATAAACTAGGTGTAGCTACGATAATAAACAAAGTGAAATAGGTATTCCCTATATGTTAAGATATTTTTTTACTAAAAGAAGTTAATCTTCAAGAAAATAGAATTTAGAATGTCTGTATACAGACAGACAACTAGAAAGATAACGTAAATAAATATTTGCTAAATATAAATCAATAGATAGTTTTCAACTTAGAGGTAAAGTTAAATTAAATCATTTATTAGTTCCTCGGAGAGAGGTTCTAATGAATTGCAGATAAAGTTAAATAAAGATATATACTTGACGATATGTTTACTTTAGATAATTAAAAGTTAATCAAGTGCCAGGTAACTAGGCAGGTATCTTTGCCAGAGAACTAGGCAAAGTTCCACTAGAGCAGCGTTCATGATTAAATACTAAGTAAACGTTCAAGGAAGCAGTCGATATTTTAAATTTAGAAAAACCTTCGGTTTCTGAGATCTGGTTGATAAATATATGCACTGGTATAAAATAATCCATCACAAAACAAATGCACCAAATTAGATAATTTTCACAATTTTCACAGGTTATAAACAAATAGGTTTGGTCCAACCAGGTGTACCAATCTCCAAATGTCACCAGTCACCACTGTTTAGAGAGCGCTACCAACGTAGCTAAGTGACCTAAAACATCAACAGGCAAAGACAGAAAACAACTAACTACGATACAAAATGGCAACATCCGTTGCCGAGTAAATCTAAAATTTACAATAACCGAAAGTTAGTTTAAATTAACACCCGAAATTATTACAATATCAAAGGGATATTAGATAAATTGCCAGCAAGGCACGATAAATTGATACTAATCAATATTAATGATGGCTGTTCCAAAGAACAACCAAGGTGAACTGACCACCGAAAATCAAATTCGTCCAAGGCGTAAATTAAGATAATTACGGTACAATATTATTATGAAAATTACCTCAAAGGTACATTAAATCAATATAGCAACTTTTTAAATAATGATGAGCATAAAATCACAAGATAATACCAGAAAACGTATAAATCTTACCAGGCCGCAGAACTAGAGATGGTTTCCATCAGAACGCGGCACCAGAGACAACCACTGTCTCTGGCTGCCCTAGTAAGAAGAAAGTAGCATCGTAGTATTCTGCTACCTAAACTCGATTATAGTTTGGAAAGAGACAGACATTTGAGAGTAGAGTATGAGCAATAAAGATAGATGGATATTTAGTGCAAAAATCTGCAAACCCAACTGTTCCAGTAGAAATCAGTGGCACCATCTAGACTAGACTGGTTGAAACTTAATTCATCGTGGAATACAACAAACTGGAATGAAATGGCTTGCAATTTCATTACAACAGTTGGTAGATAGCTGCATAACGTTGTGCGACTTGGTAACTTAACTTGGGCATTGTATTTATTCCAGAACTCTCGAAATGGTTGTTTATCGAGTATGTGCATCGGCACATCACAGGCAATCAGCATTAATAGTTAATCAAACATAAACTGTGTTGTCGAGGCACGCCATTTTTATTATTTTTATGGTGTACACTATTTACGTGAAGTCCACTATCACGCTTATCCCAGCATATCAAATCTTTCTCTCACACTTTACAAATTATTTTAGCACCATCATAAAATAAATTCGGGTATTCACCTATGAATTTATTCACTTTGTCAGAAAATGACCGTTTTCTACCCCTGTGTACGTGTGCCATGCTTTATTATTAAATTAATATAAACAATGCAGTACAACAAATAAAATAGAAACACAAAAACAATATGCAATACGCCCAAGTGACTTTACGTATACACAACTCGAAAGCTAATAATAGACTGGACTGGAGAAAGAGTTTCGCGGTCAAGGTGAATGCCGGCGCCAGTAAGTACATCTGTACTCTACGACCATGATACACAGAAACGATTTGCAGCTTTAATTATAAGATTTCAGTTTTTATTAATAATTCTTCAAAAACTACCGATTTATAAGATAGATTTAAAAATTTATTTATTTTTAGATCTTCGCATCCTTTGGTTTCTGTGTAAGAAATAGATGAATATAACTTATTAAAACAGTTTACTTTAAGTACCTACTAATTTTTATAGCCTGGTCTAGACTTCAAGACGTGTGCACGACTAACTTATTTACCAACAAAGATATTATTTGAGATGGTAAATAGCAATAAATACTTGAATAGTTAAAAATATTCAAGTGCAGCGATACTATTCTTTTATGTCTTCATTTTATCTCTATTAATACTAATAATGGCCCTTAAAAGAAATTTCAGTAGCACACATATACATTTTAATTTGTTTCAAGTAGTGATTAATTGTATATTTAGAAATAGTTCATGAGCAAAGTTGTTTGGTTGGTGTTAATCAGGGGACAGCGTCTCTTGATGATTTTTATATTGCTTAGAGTATACCTACATTGACATGAAACAAATATCATTGTGAGAAATAGCTATTGAAAATTATAGAGATTCATTTAAAACCTTCTTTCAATGTTAATAAAAAATATGAGAGGGCTTCTTACATTATAATATTCTATAGAAATATTTTGATATTAAACATAAAGGATACAATCATGAATGAAGTTGTGGGTCCTCAGTACGTCCAGCATGTTAGAAAATTGCCTAATAAATATTTTATTTACAAAATGGATATATTTCATGACAAATTTCCCACTAGTGTGCCCGTATAGTTCCAAACTATTTTGACATTCAAAATATCTTTGTTTCATCTATAACCACAAAAACATATTTTTATTTTAATATTATTAAGTCCCTCTATGATTTATAATTACCTGTTTTATTAGGCCTCTAATAAACAATTAGCAGTCCATTTGGTTAATTTTTATGTTGCCTGTCGGCTGCTCAGTAATTTCGATGGGACAGTTTTTAAATGTTGATAAATATTATCAAATAGGCTTTTAGCTTTATTTATCAACGAAATGGGAAATAGAGATTACAGTGTAATTTAAACAAATTATCACTTCTAATAAACATTTTTAAGAAAGAAAATAGTGAAATTTAGAATAAAAAGTGAATTTTGTGTCCTTGAAAAATCTTCTACAGGTTGAAATTGTCGGAACCAGGACAATAGGTTAAAATAAAAACGCTACCTTGCCTACGTTTCGTTTAATATGCTTAAACTTCTTCAGGGCTCAATAGCCAAATAATTATGTAAAGTTCCACAACAGAAAAACTTTTTTAAAACCAAGTCTGTAGGCATAACAATTATAATACCAATCGATTTAAAAGTCAATAAAATATACATATATGTAGACATTCGACACACAACTTGTTGTGTGTCGAATGTCTACATATATGTATATATGTATATTTAATTGACTTTTAAATCGATTGGTATTATAATTGTTATGCCTACAGACTTGGTTTTAAAAAAGTTTTTCTGTTGTGGAACTTTACATAATTATTTGGCTATTGAACCCTGAAGAAGTTTAAGCATATTAAACGAAACGTAGGCAAGGTAGCGTTTTTATTTTAACCTATTGTCCTGGTTCCGACAATTTCAACCTGTAGAAATTTAGAATGTTGGTTGATTCCAGTAACTAATTTCTAATGCGGTATGAAGCTAGTTAAAAGAAAAGGTAAGTTATTGGGCGCCATGTTATTATTAAAAATATTAATAACAACAGTTACCGGTATCAATCCAACAAACTGTTAACTAGAAACTTATTTATTTCAGTAACTTCTTGGTACAATGCAAGAACACAGACCCCTTTCTCTTAGAAAAATAAAACAAAAATTAGTTTTGCCTGTAATAGGTATTACAGAAACATAAATTAAATTGAAAATTGAACAACTATTTACAACAAAATTAAGTTCTAATAAAATTTGTGAATCAGAACAAAAAGTATTAAAATTGTATTTTTTCTTTCACTTCACAACTACTTCAACATTTACAGAAATTTACTTTAACTGGTACGATGGTAATAGTTGGTAGGACTGGCAAGTTCTAGATAACACAGACAGACAGTACCTTATTTAAACCTATGCTGATGAAATATCTCCTGGTTTATATCTTATCCTAGTTCTTTCTCGACCTATAGCTCAGCGGACAGCTTTCTGGTGAGAATAGTGATGAAACGCAGACTTCTATGGGAACAAAGGTTACTGCTGGTTTAAATTGTTATTCCAAAAAGTATTTAATTACCCTATCTGGTGGGATTTAAGGTTGAACCTTCTTCTAGGTCTCGTTCATAAAAGAAAAGTTACAAGTCAAAATTTATAGCAACAAATATAGAAAATATATATAGGTGATATTACGGTTGAACAAAAAAAATACAATAAGACAAAAGAAAACAATTGACTTTACTGTGTATAAACAGTAACTGAAATCAACCAATAAAATTAGTTAAAAATAATCAAAATTCGGTTAATTCTCTGGAGGAGAAAATTGTCGACAGATAATAACAAATTAATCAAAAGGTATGAATTATACAACAAAGTTATACTATTTTTCTTGATAAAAAAAATAGTTAAGTAAGAGAAAAAAGCCGCTGACAATTACTTGGGGATCAGAACTTCCTCAAAGTAGTAAAACTCGACGTGTGGTGTAGTTTATAATAGAAGTAATTTTTGACGTTTCAAAAGGTTATATTTTTTGACGTTTCAAAAAAGTCACATTTTGAGGTTTCACAAAAGTCACATTGGTGGAATGTCACTAATATTTTTTTAGACATTGGGACCGATTTTTCTCATCAACGAACTTAATCTCTTCCTTGACCTCTAGAATGTGTGTACCAAATTTGAAAAGTTTATCTCAAAAACTGTAGCTGCTATCGCGAACCAGACAGACACATAGACATATAGACAGAATTTTTTTTTTGTCTGAAATGTTGAGCATCGTCATAATTCGTCGAGATTCGTCCAATAATGCAATAAAAATTTTCAAAATTTTTTCAACGAATACAAAACTTCCCCACTTTGAGGGTTGAGGAAATAATATCATAAAAGGAAAAGATAATTAATAATAAATTATTCAACATGTAAGTAATAAATTCTAGTTCAATTAATTCAATTTAATAATGAATTTAAGGTAAGAATTACGCAAGAAAAAATATGAATTTTGCAATTGAAATATAATGATTTATTTCAATGTTACCTGAAGTAATATTATACCAGGAGAGCAGAAAAATACTTTACTTTATAAATAAATTCTGTTAATTTCTCCGGTAAAAGATAAGAGTTAAATACTTTATTTTTAGATAAATTATATTAATTTTCACAACAACAGAAAAATGATAAATAATTTATCTTTTAAATTAATTATACACGGTTGGGCAATAGTGCGTCCGACTTCGATATCTCGAGTTCTGTGATAGCGAGCAACCTGATTTAAAAACACGAAAAACCTATACAAAAAAACACATAACCGGAAATTGTTTTCGAATATACAGGGTGAGCCAAGACGATTCTACAGGGTCAAGTAACTTTTTTTTAAATCAAATGCCATGTATATCAGAACATTTTTTGAAGCCTCTTTGTAGACTTCTTTCACTCCTGTGTTATAATTGACTTTCTCCCAACCACTTGGCTGTAATGATTTTTTCTGATAAAATTATACCATTTACATGTGTACATTAAAAATATCACTACAATCACAACTATCGATTTTAAAAAAAAATTATATTAGTACCAGTTATGAGACATCTGTCTCATGACACTCAGTCATTTTCTGTTTCTAAAAGTATACAGGGGGGCCAAAAAGAATTTTTAAACTTACAACTTTTTGAAGTGAATTATCTCAATTTTTTTCAAAAGGATATTTTTGGACGATGTGATGTAGGATTGAAAAATGGAATATTTTTTGAACGTACATTCCTATGACTATTTTTGGTCATTTTCAATTGATTGATCACTAACTGCAAAATTCAGCAATGAAAATTAAAAACTAGTGTTTTTTTTTTCAAATAATTCAAAAGAAGATATTATAATAAACGTGTTACATGATGCCCATAAAAACATCATACCAACAACAATCCAAAATTTGAAGGAAAGGATAACAACTGCTTTTAGATGTATCACTCCGGCAATTTTATGAACAGTAGGAACCTCATTCCAAAGACGCATGGAAATGTGTGTCAATCAAAATAGGCTATATGTGGAGCACTTTTTATAATATCTTCTCTTGAATTGCAAGAAAAATATATATTTTTAATTTTTATTGCTGAATTTTGCAGTTATTGTTCAATAAATCGGAAATGGTTACAAATAGCCATAGGGATGTACCTACAAAAAATATTCGTTTTTCAATTATACATCACATCATCCAAGAATATAGAGGATGTTCCATTTGAAAAAATTGAGAAAATTCAATTGAGATGTCTCATATATAGTACTTATTACATCCAAATGGTTGGGAGAGAGTCAATTTCAGGAGTGGAAGTAGGCCACAAAGAGATTTCAAAAAATATTCTGATACACATGGTATTCCATTTAAAAAAATGTTAGTTGACCCTGTAAAATCGTCTTGTCTCACCCTGTATGTTCGAAAATAATTTCCGGTTATAGACTTTTTTTATCTAGTTTATTTATGTTTTTAAATCAAGTTTCTAGCTATCATAGAACTCGAAATATCGAAGTCGGACGCAGTATTGCCCCACCCTGTATATCCCGGCTGTAAATGAAACCTGGCTCACCATCTCTATTTTCACTGTTTACAGAAATAAATTGGTGAAATTTTAACATGTTGTTATACACATAGAATTGCATTAGAAGACAGTATTTTAAATTGTTATGCTCTTCCGGTTTCCACGTAAATTACATCAACTTTCTTATTTTAAGTGGAACACTCAGTATATTTACATTTTTGGAATCTATGGTGAATTCTGAATATAACAGTATACATTTCTCTTTGATTTTTTATTTATTTCTATTTTTAACGAAAATTTTAATTTTTGAGTGCTGTGATTTACAATAAATGCTACTAACAGGATCTCGTTTCTTACTATTGCAAAAATTAAATTACTGTTTTCTGATAAATAGTTTCTTATACAGGAGCCTTCAAATGTGAGAAAATCGGTTTTTCTAAAAAACGCATATTTGTCAAATCTCAAAATGGGCTCATCACGATATTTAGAAAATGCATCTTTTACGATTACAGTGATAATCCTCGGTCAAACTGAGTTGATGTGAGAATGTACTAACCCTGTAATGTCCTAATGATGAAGCTTTCAAAAAGTATTTCATTATTTTCTTCTGACATACCCAATCATCCATAAATTTAATATTTTAGGGCTTTTGCTAGCATTTATCTCTTAGTTTATTCATTTACCTATAATCTGCAACAGTGTGTGCATAAAATAAAATTTTTCTCCATAATTTTAAAAAGAAGCTAAATATCGAAATTTTGTAAGAATAAAATATGTCTGGTTCGATAACAGCGGCTTCAGTTAGCTTGCTAATAATAATCAGTGGTATAGTTACAAAAAATTGCGTGGGTAGAAGTATGACCCATAGTAAGGTGAAGTGAGGTAAATGTAAAAATGGGGCAAATGTGATAGAGGCACATAAATTTCTTAAAATAGTCAAAGTTACTTTCTCTGTCAGTAAACGAGTCAATATTAACTTCCTTGAAGTTACGTATGCCCATAGAATAGAATTTTACCAATCGAATGAGAAAGTAGTTAAGATCATCGGCAGCAATGGCATGTGAGGTTATGAACTAAGTCGAACAGGTGTTTTCTTAGATTGGTTTGGTTATTTACGAATTAAGGTAAGTTTTTTTGAAATTTTGGCTACTAAGCTAGAAGAGTGCCTTGTTTGGGATATGCTAATAACGAATTCAAGATTTGTTTATTTGTTTTTTTACCGTCGTGTGATTCATTTACCCCACGGGGTAAATGTATTATATTCTATGTTACATTTACCCCAAGGTATAATACATTAACCCCATTTTTCCAGGCAAAATGGTGCACTGTTACAGATGAAAGGGCGCTGACGTACCTTATAATATAGATGATATTCAGGTGGCTGTGATGCAATAAAAGGTGGAAGAATGACTATATACAGGGCTTCTAAAACCTACAATATTTCATACAGCACAATTTTTAAAAGGCACACGAAGCGTAAAAAAAGCAAATAAAGGTCGTTTAACAACATTAAATTGGGAACAGGAAGAGAAATTGGCAGCAGAAAGCGCTACCTTGAAAAAAATGGGGTTTTGGATTATCGAAGAAGGAAGTGTTGCAATTGGTTGCTGAGTTTGTAAAAGCACAGAAAATAGAAACGCCCTTTGAAGATGGGACTCCTGGTACAGACTGGTTTCTTTCGTTTAAGAAAAGGCATAATTTGAGCATAAAGATTCCCCAGTCAGAACAAAAGAAGCGGATCAATTTATTATTTACGGCTATTTTAAGTTATTGAATGAAACCTTAATTGCGCTGCAGCCTGTAGACGAAGGTTCCCAAATTTGGAACTTAGATAAAAGCAGTTTACGCATGGATCTAAGCAAGACGAGAGCGGTAGGCAAAAAGGGAAACCATGTTCTCATATTATTAGTACACCAGGATGTGAGAACACCACTGTATGTCTCTTGGCTTCTGCTTCTGGACAAAAGAGGCCACCCTTAATAATTTTTAAAGGAGCCATTGTATGGGATCAGTGGTAGACTTCATATGATATTTTCCCGGGAATGTCCTATGCGGCTAGTCACAAAAGATGGATGGATTTTACCTAAACTGCTTCAAAAACAGTAATCCTAGCATTGGGCGAAAAAAACCTGTTCTAATTATTTATGACGGATCTTCAACACATGTGTCCCTAACAGTAATTGAGTTGGATAAAGAACAAAGCATAACAAATCGGGAACTACCAGCTTATACGACCCACCTACTTACTACAGCCGCTAGACATCGCTGTTTTTAAATTACTGAAAACTGCCTGGAATCAAATGTTGGCTAAATGTCAAAGGCACAATATGGGACGGAAGTTACCTAAAAAATTCTTTTCTCAATTTATTGCGGAAGTTTGGAAGGAGACACCAGCAACCACAATCATAAATGGATTCAGAAAAGCCGGAATGATACCATTTAATGAGCAAGTGACTAGAGAAAAATTTGACGTCTATGCTATGCGATTTGATGCTGCAAATTCTGCATACCGAAATGTCACAAATGATGTTAACACTCAAATTCAAGCTACAGGTGACCTTGATGAGGTGGCTGGCACCAAAGCTCTAAATATGCATCTAAATATGCAGGAGACAGTTGAACTTAGCATTCTTACTACTGCTATGCAACCAAGTGCTCAACTCCACGTGAGCTATCAATCTCTTCAGTGAATCGTAGTTTCAAAACACTCCTCTTAGAATGTGTTCGATAAAACCAAAACACACCAAAAATTCCTTAAAAACGGCAGGCTCCCAGAGCTGCAGTTATTGCAGCAAAGGTAATTCCCCTAGTAGGTTTAATAGGAACAAAAGAGAAAAAATTATAGAAAAAGGTAATCAGAGAACAGATTCAGAAGTATCACTTTATCAAGACTCAGATAACGGAGAGAAATTTTTGGATGAGCCTGGAGATTCTATTAACGATCATGTAGATGACAATAAAACAATTAAAATTAATAGGTGGGTGCTGGTGCGATATACCATGAAAAAAACTGTGAAATACTATGTCGGCAAAATCATCGAAAAACGTAAAGCTGATGAATGGCTTATCAGGTTTATTAAATTTAGAAAAAATAAGTTTATTTGGATGAATGTTGTGTATGAAGCTACAGTGAATATTGCCAACATAATGAAAATACTCCCTGATCCGACAGAGAGCTGACATGGAATCACTTTTGCCATGAAGTTTGACGGTCTAAATAGTTGTTAAGAATGCAGAATTTTTTTTAAAATTCTTGAGACATGAATGTTTGTATTTTTTGTATAAAAAAATTATTGTATTTCATTTTAATAAAAAATTAACATCTTTGTTGATACTTAAAACAAAATTTCTGATAGCAAAATATAGAGAAAATGACTAATGAACACATTCGTTACAAACCATATGACATGTGAGACTACATTATCACATTTGCCCCAAGTGCGGGGCATATTAAATAGTTATAGTGAATTTGAAGCTGACATCGTACTCTGTTCCTGAGTTAAATAAGAAAAACTTAAAAAAAATTGGAAAATACACCTGTATCTCATTACATTTTAGAGCATTTTTTTAATATAAATTAACCCTATTATTTTAAGTTCTATTGATTCTCAAAGTTATAATGGTTAAAACTGAATCATCCTCCATACAGTCCAGGTAATAAATTTCAACTAATTGGCGTACAAAAGCTTGCAACTATTCACGTTGCGCCCTAGGTATATGGAAATAAAATAATATGCTATTATTTATAATTTTACATAAAGTAAATATCCTGTATGTTGTGTTGCTGACAACTAATTCTATGAGGTCTATTACTTGTCAAATGATAAACTACCCTACCCTTTAACTGTTATCTAATTAACATATAGTTATAATTAATGATGATTGGTGTTTATTTAAAAAACAGAGATCAAAAGACATGATGATCAATATGTATGTTATTTTAAACAATTATAATATGTTATCTATGTAATAGCCCTAGGGACAGTTTCCACTCAATTATCGTTCAATGAAATACAGTTACCCCACAATTAAAAATTATTGGAAATTGTTTGACCAATGATTAGACATTAGAAGGTAGCGATAAATGATGTTAATTCCAGGGTTGCCGCTAGATGACATGTTACTGCGTAAATATTTTCATGCATATATACCGGGTGTAACAGGATCATGGTACACCCCCTTTTCTCCTTTATTTTGGAACATAATTGATTGAAATTTGGGACATCTCATATACATTATAAGCAGCACTTTTTGGTATAAAACTGATTTTTCATGTGCCGCTTATTATGTATATAGAATATCCCAAATTTCAATCAATTAACTTCAATGCCAAAGGAGAGAAGGGGGTGTACCATGATCCTGTTCCACCCGGTATATACACAATTATCTTACTATGTGGTAACTTTTGCTAGTTCGGTAACATTCGAAGGTAATACGAAGAGGGCTGAAAGTATTGGTGAATGTAACACTATAACCAAATAGATACAAACCTGGGTGGCCTATAATAAAAGTTAAACAATTTAGCTCCTAACTAGCTAATGGTGGGCGTAGGTCCTTCAATTTATTCGAAGTTATTAATGACCTAGGGTCGTTAGCAACTTTAACTTCAGCTAAGCAAAATTTAGTTACGATATCTAGTCTTGTTCGATATTTTGTTTTTTATTAAAAATTTTATTTAAAAAAAAAATACCAGAAAAAATTGACAGATATATTAGACTTGACGTAACGATACACTTCTTGAATAGGGAGGAAGGATATAAAATTAAGAAAGTTTTCCTCAACTAAACATATATTAACGAATGAATAAGGAATAACAAGATTCAAATGTGATTCTGAACAAACAAAAAAACTTTTGCAAAGATTACAAATTGTTAACATGAATATTTATTCACTACTGATTTTTACAAAATAACTAAACTTCGGATCAACTGGGTACATTGAAGACTGAGTGTGAGTATATTTAAGTGGGCGATGCAGTCTATTAAAGGGGTTTACCTCCAGGACCAGGTAAAAATGATACTACCTCCTATCCTTGGGAATATCTTTGCTTGTTCCAAGAGAACTTAACGTATTCCTCCTGATTGTCCAGGAAATAAAAGAAAACTATGCTGAGCTTTCCTCTTTATTTCCCTGACGTATACTCTGGTAGACAACTCACAACTGTGAAAAGACTACTCGACTTTATCCAATCTTTCTCAGTGTCCTCGGTGATAGGAATGTTCTTTATAGCACCAGCGGTCATTGATGTACATATTAAAGAAAACAAGAAAGAGATCAGTATATGTTTATAAGAGTAAAAACATAAACATTGGTGATCAATTAAAGATTACTTTGGCAAAGTTTAAAGTAAAAGAAGAAATTGATGTCCAACCTGTAAAGTGAACAGCCTCAAAAAGTTAAATTTTGATAATCAGAAAACCAACAGAATTTAGATAAACTATGCTAGTTTCTCCCACCAATAAATAAAAGGCCAATTAATATCTTAAACAGTTAAATCCGAAAATATTTTAAAAAACTTAACTAGGATTAGAGTTTCCTCCATATCAAAATTAAGAAAATTCTAGATTTTATGCTATAATCTATAAGGACTCTGAACTTCAATTAAATGCTTAATGTTACTAAACTGTATTACTAATTTTATAGAGAAAAATTAAAATCTCATTAAATAATCAAGGTAAGGATTATGTGTCGAAACATCGTAACAGATAGAGAGAGATAATCATATATGTCTAAAATAATAGATAAATAAAGATAACACAAGCCTTGTTACTTGGCCCTCTCCAAAAATTCTACAATTTGTCTACCCTCAAAGATAAAAAAAATTACCGCGACAATCCTAGAAACAGAAATAAACAAGGTAGATATTTACTCTTGAGCTCTTGTGATTAAAGCAAAGAACAATTATATTCCAAGACACCTACTTGATTAAACATTAATAAGCTAAATTTCCTACAGAAAGATAAAAAAGGTATTAATAGCAGTGGACTAAGATTGCAAACCGCCCTAAATTTCAATTTCAGTGGAGAATATGAAGTTGTACAAATTACCACAGGTAGTGAGCACATTGCTTAAACATAAAACAAAAAGGTTTAACCCTAAATTCAACTCACCTGTGAGATTTAGGCAACCATTAACAACGCTCCTACGTTTTTCTCACTGTTCAAATTCAAATCCTCGGAATAAAAACAATGAGGTTTCCTGAAGCACAGCTGACCTCAGAAACGCGAATATCAGCCTGGTCGATAAATCCCGTGTTTTTACGTTCTTATAGAAGGTTTATAGACGTGCTGCCGAAACAGTTTTTCCTGTTCAGCAGCTCTGATTCCGGTTTTCAGATAATTTGGCTGAAGCTCAGTAACTGACTACATCAGCACCTTGCCGATCTCCTCATCTGATGTCGAATGCAAGACCGAATTCGTCTGCGGCTCTTTTTGCTACCTCATCATTATTAGTATTATTACTATTATTATTATACGTTAATGACATGAAAAAGCGGTAATAAAACTCCGACAAACCATACGAATGTGACCAAATGAATTTAAACAAAGAGCATTTTCTCGGTTCGTCAAAAGTGAGATTTTTAGCCACCAGGGGGCGACGTGGAGGATTAAATTCACAATTGTTTACGCTTTGTTTCTATTCGACGTTTGATATCGCATATTATGTTGTGTAGCACAACTAACCTAAACGTATATAAAACATAAAAATTAAGAAATTACGTCGTGAACAGAGCATACTATTAACACAGAATCAGAGATTTGTGCTATTATATTTTTACAAGTTTGGTTACGTTTGCTATGCACAAATACGCTTTAAAGCACGCTTTTCAACTATATTAAAACAAGGTGTTACTGTAAAAAAAATATGTTGATTACATTGCGATGCTGATCGCTGTAACTTTTTTATTAATATTACCACAATTTATAGTTTAGACTTGTAATGCAGTTTACAGTTTTAAATTTCCAGCTACCAATTTCGGGAAAAAAAGCATTTATCACCCTTAAGTGTTCGTCCTGTACACAGAATTTTTTTTCTGTGCGGTTTCTAAGAATTTTTTTTGTTCGGTTAGTAAAAATATTTATGTGCAAAAAAACATTTTTCTGTTGCTTATTAAAATTTTGTCTAGCCATAATAAAACTTATTTGACTTCACCAAATGAGTATAATAAATATTTTCTATTTTTAATTAGGTAGTGCTGGATAATAGTAAATTATTGATTTACTCCTACAAACTACCAATTAAATAAACACCAGTAATTAATAAAATTATTATTAATAACATGTAGAAAAATATGATTACATAAGGCCGTAATATTTATTGTTTATTCATAGGAGAGATTACCTGATTGCCTTCTTCATATTTACAGCCAATACTTGTTAATAAATAAAATTCGCCTAAACTTTTAATAATGTCAACGATATTATAAATGAATATATTATTTATGCTTTATTAATTTTTATTTTAATATATCTGTAGAAATTACGTCTTAAAAATCCATGTACCACATGATCATAAAATTAGGTACACCCTTTTACAGGAACATCAGCGACTAATCATAAAATATTGCTCCAAAAATTTTATCCTCAAGTTGACGTGCGATCTTTTCTCTAAACTGTTTGACATTGTTTGGAGTTTTCATTCATTGATGAATGTTTTTGCCGACAAGTTTGCCAACCGTCAAAATATTTTCTTCATGTACTCATAAAACATTTTTAAAAAAATTATCCCTATTTTCATAATCGATTATAGTACGACACAACTATAATCGTCAAGTAGTCGCTTTTCAAAGTGAGGAAATTGCATATATGCATACATATCTGCTTATGAACATAAATGTGACATTTTTGATGGTTAGAATACAGCAAAGAAATTTTTACCCCTTGAAAAAAATATTTAAGAATTTTCAGTTACCACTCACCATGCACAATAATATGTTAGAACACATACAAGACGGTGCACTATGGAAATTTTGTTAATGATAATAAAAACAAAGTTGTTGTAATGCTCTATACTCTTATATATTCTAACATATTTTGTGCATGGTGGATGATAAGTAAAAGTTTTTATATATTTCTTTCAAAGGACGACAAAATAAATCTCTGCTAAATGAAATAGTTAAGCAGGCTATTTAAACGCAGCTTAATTTAAAAATAACTAGCGTAGGTGAGGGGCATGGTGTAATTTGCAAAGACTTACCTTTTATATCATATGTATCCATTAATAGTTGTTTATTTTGGTCAGCGTACTTTTGCATCATTAATAATTCTGCTATAATATGCTCTGCTGAATTTTTATGCAGGGATGTAAATATTAAACTTATTTTGAAAACGAATATTCTAGATCTAAAGATGTAATATTTTCATACGCATAATATCGTTTTTGCACGTCCAAGTATTTGTTAATATTACGAAATTTGTCAGTATCCAGATTTTTACTTAAAACTTGTTTAAATTTCTCAGCAACAAGAAAACCAGGGTCATCTGTTAACATCTGTAATATCATATTTACATTGTTCACTATTTCAAAAGATTCGGATAAAGATAACCAGTTGCCTTGTAATGTTCTATAGCGTCTGCCGATATACCATAATTTTCATGTATAGTAAGTAAATCGTGATTGACGTGTGCATTGCTAAATTACTCTTGACTTGCCTTAATACAACTAGATTCTCATGGCTCGAATTTCAATATTACAAATTTAACTTTCTCGAAATGCTCATGATAACAAAAAGCTGCTTGTAGCCATGTTTTTCATCTCATTATTACAGGCTGTTGCGGTTCGGGAATTTGTGGGCATATTTTGTGAAATTCTTGAATACGTTTAGCCGAATTCACATTTTTTTTTTGTATTTGCGATTAACTTGTCGATGTCTGGATAGCTACCTCGAACTATTTCTGCTACATTATGGAAAGCGTGCCGTAAACAGATTATATGTAATAAATTTGGAAATTTTTTTTAACGATATACCTACATTACACATATACGCAGCACCATCGGTCGTTTACATTAAAACGTTGTGTTTCTGTATATTAAATTTATTCATTGCTGTCAATATAAGATGTTTAATAGCGTCAGAATTATTGTTTTTAATCTTTTATTGGCTATCAAATATGTCTCACACTCAGACGTGTTTATCACACGCTGCACACTTTATATTATCCTCAATTAGTTCTTTAACATGGGAAAATTTTCATCGTAATTATTTCCTAGTAGGTAACGGCCAGCCCAAATTGTATTTTTTCCAGAATAAACATATGTTTTCTTTGTTTATTACCAACTGAGGTATTCCACATGCGCTGAAAGTCATAGATAAATTTCCACTACGGACATTTTTGAGTACGAGTTTTTTATGGCTTGCACTTGCAAAATGTTGCCTGCAGTCATGTGCACTCCAGCCTATCAAGTGTTTTTCACAAACATAGCTGTATATAACCGATTCGGTATATATTAGGTCTGGAAAATGCGAGATAAATTTATAATATTTGGGCAGCGAAGGAAAAACAACGTCTCACTTTTGACATTGTATACGCTTGCGAAAATATTATAATGTCCATGCGCATGTACATTGAAGATACGTATCTCAATAGCGTCTTTGGTTGACTGATCATTGGAAACGTATTGATATACGCAGTTCTCGGTATATTCTCTTCTATCTCCGCTCGCTAAGTTACATTAAAACAATCCGACCTTATATTTATTAAATCAAATAGCTTCTAAATGGTAATGTTAAGTTGATTCTAATATACTCCACTTTTCTAACCTTGAATTGGTATTATACTGTATTATATAGAGTAACAGAGCTAAAATAAAATATTGTATTTTTACGTCACTGGAGAGCTCCCCCTATATAGTCATCTGTGACCCTGAGGAGGCGGCCCGCCCTTGGTGACCTCCCCACTTATTTCGCCATTCTCTAATTCTGCAGGACAATACATGATATTTCACCAAGAAATGCATTGATCGATATAGGGAATAGTACGTACCAGAAAATTTTGAAAATTTAGGGAATTACTAAGGGCAGTGTGTTCAATCAATCTAAAATAACTACAAGCATCTGGCACTTCCGGTTATACCGGAAGTCGATACCAACTTGCTTATTTTAAATAGAATACCCTATATGTTTTAGGGTTTTCAAAAAGAGCATAAAATTCTGAGTTAAAAATATGTAGAATACCCTATGCCTAAACCCAGCCGTTTCAGAGATATTTGACATTTTAAAAAAATTTTGACAGGTGTAATGGTTTACAATAACCTTCATAACTTTCTTTGCTTTTTGGCATATAGAAATACCATAAGATGAGGTACGCTCTACAGTTTAAAGAAATTCAATAATAGTATAAGAAGTGTTCCATTTTTGGCGTTACATTTTGTAAACCTCAAACCGCGAAAACTTGCTTAAGTCAAATAGAACACCCTGTATTTTTTTTACATCAAATTATGTATAATTAAATTACTTTTTTTTCTGATATTAGTATTGTGGGGGTTTAAGTTAAAACATTTTGAAATATTTGCGATTTTCTTAGAAATTCAAGAATTTTTAATAAAAAATTTATCAAATTCGCCATGATTAGAAACAATCAGTAATGTCAGTCATTCACGAATATTTTTTGAATTTGTTTATTATTTATGAAGAAAGTGATAAAGTAATATCAAGAACTTGTAGTACATTTGTTACTCGATATCCACAAAAACGGAAAAAACACTAAATACTGTAACATGCCTATTAATTGGATTGGATTTGCATAAACTAAAATAGCTAAGATAAAATCAACTAAAAACATGATTCCATTTTAATTTAATAATTGTTCAAAATTCCGCCCTCGAACCTACACACGTTTCGCACCTTCGGATTAGTTCTTCATGTTCTAATTGAATCCTGTGGTAAGTATTGAAATGCATTTCTTACTCTGCTGGTTTTGACCTAGAATTTCATGCTCATTTCGAAAACTCTAAAATATATAGGGTGTTCCATATATAATAAGCAAATTTGCATCGACTTCCGGTATAACCGGAAATGACAAAGATTGTAATTATTTTAGTAGGATTGGCCACACTAAATTTTCAAAATTTTCTGATGCGTACTTTTCCCTATATCGATCGATGCAGTTCCTGGTGAGACACTTTGTATGTATTTACTAAATCCGTTCAGATATATTGATAGCAAGTATATACGATAAAAAAGAGAATTATGAATCAGACTGTATATTCAGGAATATTTCCCCATTTCCTGCGGAAAAAGATTAATTTTGTACACTATCTCTTTTAAAATAAAATTTAAAATTTTTGTTACTATATTATTTATTTGATTGCATTAGTAATCGACATTCTACAGTGCAATTGTTGAAACTAGTTTCTTAGTTGACCGCATTGAATTTGCAGAATAACCGTAGAAAATCATGTAAAAGGTACATGTCACATCTACAATTTATCATTTAAAGCGCAAACAACAAACTATGTAATTATACATAGATACTATAACATGAAATAAATATGCATGTTATTGGAATAAACTTGTATATTATTTCTTGACGTAATTACGTGATATGCATATGGCAGGGCCCACATGCTGAGACACATTTTTATATTATTAGCGTGTACAATTTATTACAGCTTTATATGAAAAATTGTAGAGGTGAGAAGCTGACTGGTCCTGTTGTTTACTTTTCCTTATTGCGTATTTAATACTGCATAAAGGTTATTCATGATGTCGTTGTTGTCTATATTGAATATAAGGTTCCCCTGAGAATCAATAGAAGAAAAATACCTAAACATAATAAAAAAAAACAAATATCATATCAGACAAACTTTGTCAGTTTATTAAAAAAATTTCTGTATACAATACTGTCGAATTTCAATTAATCAATAGTTGTATCCCATGAGCTACAAATGTATTTGGTTAAATTTTGTTTTATTTAAGAATATAGAGCCATATTAACTGCTTTTCTTTTAAGTGCGTAAAACGCTAAGATTATAAATTTCGGGTTCTTCAGTGCTCCTCCTAAATGGAACACTTTTACCGACGTAAATATCGTAACCTAAGAATCTTTGTAGATTAATAATTTTTAACAATATTTTTTGACAAGATGCGACATCCCCCTACCAATTACAGGCATAAAATAATTAGTTAGTGGTTGTATTTTGTCGTCCGGTAGCTCAGTTTCAGGCCGTAAATAAGGGCTTATACTGAACTAAGATTTCACCGAAATCTGAGTTGGGCGCCAGGACATTTACAAGTACCAAATAAGTTTGAAAGTCACTTACGACTGTAAAGAACACATAGTTTTACTTTGACAGATAACATTGGCGTTAATTCTGTGAAATTGGGAAGGATGTCGAATAAGAAGATGGATTCAATTAAATAGTATAATAAAAAAATATATGTGAATATTTACAAATTTACACAGGCTCAGATGGCCTCTTTTAGATAAAAAGCACAATCTAGTAAAGTAAAGAAGTTGAAGATCGACAGAATAAGAAAATGAATAAGAATAAGATAATGTTAAAAGTGACTGATCTCTCACACAAAATTCTTCTAACTTAATCTGTAGATTTACTGAAGACGATGATCTTATAAAACATAAAATAAGCCATTCCTGCGAAGATTCTTTGATGGGCTAAGCTTTGAGTAGGGAGGTGTTAGTTTGAATCATCCCTGTCAGTACTGTAGTATACTTCAGATGACAAGATGCCAGTTGAATAAAATTTTAATCGTTTTTCTGCTCCACGCTGTATGCAAATTTCAGTTCAATGCACCAATTACATCCTCTTCTCTTGGTCAAGGTATTTACATGAAAATGGGAAAGTTTTATGAGATCAGTACTAGGAAAAACAAGGTAAAAAACTTTGACGTTTAAATTGTCCAATTACGTAAGCACAATTTAGAAAAAATATGAGATTTAATATAGAAAAATAAAATTGAAATATATATCCATCATTTTTTATTAAAAGAAGGTAATCTTGTGGAAATTTAGAAAAATATCTGTACTCATACAGACAAATAGAAAGATAAAAATAAAGTAACTATTTGTTAAATATAAGACAATTGTCAAATTAAAGGTAACGTGAAGTTAAATGATTTATTAGTTACTTCTATAGAGGTATTAATGAAATCTAGGTAAAGCTTAATATGTAGTTTGACGGCATATTTACTTCAGGTAATGAGAAAAGTTAATCGGTTGCCAAATAACTAGGCAAGTATGTATGCTAGGGAACTAGCCAAGGCTATATTAGAGCAGCGCAGCGTTTGTAACTAATAAAGAAATGAAAACGTTCAAGTAGATATTCGATATTTTAAATTTGGAAAAGATCTTAGGCTACAGAAATCTGGTTGGTAGATATATGCACCACAAAGCAAAGGCACTACTTTAGGTCATTTTCACAAAAATTTGTAGTACAAAAACTTCTTTTCAGACAGTAGCGATAAAATAACGGTAAATGTTATTTTCATTAATTTATTAATCCCGGTAGAACACCCTGGCAATTAGGTGACAGTTAATTGTCCTCCTGTTCAAAACAGAAAAAGGCCAAGAGTACCTACTTCAAAAGTTCCTCCACTATTCACAAGAAAAAATTTTAAGTTTTGGCCAGAACTCCAACCTCAAAACTTATTCTTGGCACTACTAAAGTGCTAATGGTTTTCTCATAGGGGTACCAAACTCCAAATATCGCCATTTGCCACTCTTCAGACAGTTGCAAACGTAACCAAGTAACCTAAAGCGTTAACAGATGCAGAAAATAACTAACAACGGTACTAAATTGCGACAGCTGAAGCCGATTGCCAGGTCAATTTATGATTTACAATAAGCTGTAATTTAATTTAAGTTAGCACACCAAATTAACAATATATCGAAGGAATATTAGGTAAAGTACCAACAAGGCACGATAAATCAATACTAATCGATATTAGTGATGGCTGTTCTAACGAAGATTCAACGCGAACGTGACCACCTAAGAAAATTCGCCCAAAACGTAAATTAAGCTAAACACGAAAAAATATTATTATGAAAATCACCACAAAGTTATGTTAAATAAAAATAGCTGCTATTGAAATATGGATGATCATAAAATTACACGGTATTACCAGAAAATATATAAATTTTACCAGAGAGCTGAACTAAAGCTATTGAAATTAAATGAAATAAATCTTTACGATTTTCACAAAAAACATATATTTTTTACAAAATATATAAATCCATGACAATTGTTTCGCCAACACAATGGATTCTTCAAATGTGAGCACAAGATTGACTTACAATTCTAGACAGAGTATAAATAGAGGTTCAGTAAAGTTGTAAAAATAATTGTAAAAATAATTTTGAATAAACTGTGATTGAGAATGTTTTCAGGTAATAAAAAATTCGTCCAAGCATGTCATTCATTACAGTGGTAAAAAATATAGTAAATAAACAAAGTGATAAAATATGACAAAATAAACAAAATTGATTATTAATAAATAAACAGAAGTAAATATAAAATTATAAATTACAATTAAAACAAATTCAGTAACTGTGAATTATTTATTTCCAGCTAATCATTTAATATTTACCTGAATTATTTTATTTGTTAATTTCTAAAGATTCTAGTAGTGTTAATTTTAATCCTTTGTTTTCTACGTGTATTATTTCAAAATTGTCATTAAAACTATGAATTTCATTCAATAGGTGGTTGGCATAAGTAGAATCTTGTTTTCTATTTTTAAAACTTCTTTTATGTTCAGACATCCTTTTATTAAAATTTCTTCTAGTTTGTCTAATACATACTTTAGGACAAGTCTCATAGGCATGTTTATTTACTCCAGATTTATTTTCCTTTCTAATTTTGTCTTATTTTTTTTTAGGCAATAGTAAAGGTCGATTCAATCAACTTTTAAGCTGCTGACTCCAGTTTTTGTTTGGAGGACACACATTTGAGAGTACAGTATGAACAAAAGTTCAAAAACCTGCAAAACCGATAATTCCAGAAGAAACCAGTAGCGCCATCTGGGCTGGACTACCAGAAACCTAATTTATCACAGAAAACGACATACTAGAACGAAATGACGTAATTTCGTTACGAAGACAAATATCTTTTTTTATTTGCCTACATCATATCTAACGCAGATTTAACGCGTTGCGTACCCCAGAAACAGAAATATCTGCTCTACTACTTTTAGGATACATAAAGTATTCTTAGTACCAACGAATAGATCATTAACACTACCGATGGCGTTAAACTTTCAACTTACTTAAAGATGATGTTCCTTGACGGAATAAATCCCTGTCGAGCAACTTGAAAATGTAATCTAAATCTTCTCTGAACTTAAACAGCGAACTTACGATAAAGGAATGTACGTACAGTAAAGAGGAGATATTGCACCGACCAATTCGACATGCTATCTTGACGGAGATTGGCATGAGAAACTGCAAAGATGATCACTTCCCATGAAATGTATATTTTAGCCACTGCCTCCCACGGCCACAGTGGGGCCATATCCCGAAAAGCTGGCTAAAACCTCCAAAACTGAAAATTCGATTCGGGGAATTTTGACCAGTGGGTTGTGTAGAGTAATGATTGGTACATACCATTGTAAAAGGAAAAATGGTTACCATTTATACCTGCGTTGTTATTTCAGTTCGAAGTTAGACTCCGTTTAGAATGTCTGCATTGTGCAATCAGGCCAAGAAAATTACAGTCAGTTGTAAATTGAAAAATTTGAAAGTGAAGTGTTTGATTTCAATTCTACGACATGGTAACGGTTCCTGCAGGTATGTAGAAAAGATATTTACACGGATACAACCTAAGTTAAATATCTGTTTTGTTAAAATAAGTCATGATCTGGCGCCCTTACAAGAACGACATAATTTTAGAGACTTCTATTTTCATCTATACTAAAAGTTATATATAATCCCATATTGCGCGAAGTTTAGGGTTTTAGTTCACTCTATTATCTTAACAAATTCACAAAAATTTACTACCGGTAAGTGCCTCTCTTGCTGCTATGAATATTTTCGCATTTGCGTGCATTGCTCGACCAAATACGCAGCGTAGTGCGATGCGACAGGAGTATAATATGAATGCCAAATTAGCTTTAACGTATACAATGTATTCTTTAAAAAAGAACACGATTGCTTTATCAAATTGTTTTTAATAATGTAATTAGTAATTTTGGTTTAAGATTTTATGAAAAACAGCATGTGTTTTATTATGTAGAATGTAGATGAAATATTTTTTTTATGAAATATGAAAAATAAGATAAGAGTATATATGTTGGCCACTCTGGTATGGAAGGTAACGAAATAGCGGACTCTTTAGCCAGAGAAGGAGCGGGATCACGATTCATCGGACCAGAACCAATACATGGCATATCCTCAAGTACTGCCAAGATGGCTATCTCAACCTGAGCTGAAAGGAAAACTTTCCAGTATTGGCAAGAGTTACCAGGATTAGTTCATTTGAAGGAGTTTATAAAATACCCTTTGAAATCAAGAGTTCAGAAACTTTTAGAGTTAAACAGGGTAAACCTGAAAACTCTAACAGGCCTATATACCGGGCACTGCCGACTAAACTATCATCTGCATAAACTCGGCCTAGCGGAAAACGCCGAGTGCCGTCTATGCCTGGAGGATGATGAGAAGGCAGACCACATCTTATGCACCTGTCCCGCTGTAGAGAGGATCCGATTCTCAATATTTGGCAAAGGGCAACTGCTGCCAGAGGATCTGGACACATTCTCACCCAATAAAGTTATCAGTTTCATGAAGAGACTGAACTTATTGGGTGAAATATACTTAGGCGTGAGCCACAATAGGCCTGCTGATGGCCGCAGTGGAGGGTCTATTGAGACCCACTCACAACAAACCTAACCTAACCTATATGTTGTTTTTATCAATTCAATATCGAAAATAAAATTATAAAAGGACTACTAGGTGCACTTCTAAACAATTTAATTTATAAGTTACTTAGTTTTTATTTTATTTAGTTTCCTTTCTGATAATTAATTGATTCGACTTTACTTGTTGAAAATCCATGTTGACGTTGAACGAAATAAAACTTAATCATATTTCATGATTTGCACAAAAGTTATTTATTTATGTGTCAAATATTTCGCCTACACAGTGGCTTCTTCTGATGTGACTACAAGCCTAGTATTACAATGCAAAACAGGGTGTATAAATAGGTCATAAATTATAATAAAAATAAAATAAGATTCATGGTAACTTCTGATCCGTACATTTCTAGTATCAAAAAACTGACAAAGAGAAAACTAAAGAGTATATCCCAGGAAGCTGTAGATTTGTTACTCTCTCCTACAATGACTTTTGCAACCGGAATGAAACGTGGCCCTACAATTGACACCGATTCCGAAGTTGATTCTGAACCTGACTCCGGTGAGTGGATTTCGACTCTGACGTGGATTCGAATTAATTTCACCATAAACCTTAAAAAGGCTTTTTGTAGTACATGTATATCTTTTTTTTTTGATTTATAAGTTTGGAAAATGGATTAATTGTAATATTTTAAAATGTTTTTTGTTATAATAAACGAAATCTTTTTTATCAAAGTATTCATTTCTTTAATCAACAACCCCGAAAATAACCCCCATATATAAATTTTCATCGATATCTCACATCTTTCTCACATGTTTGTCGGCCATTTTATTCACAACAATTTTGACTTTGGATTCGTAATCAGCGACCTCGAAAACCCCCGTATACTAATTTTCATCAATGTCTGACACCTTTTTTTCATTCATTCATTCATTTATTCAAAAAATATAGAAACAAGTTAAACGATCTAATAAAAGTTGCTAAATAACTTATTACCAAAATAAAATTAATGAAAATAAAAATAATACATAAGTCTATGGCACTGTATGAATGAAATTATTGAAAATAGAAACAAAAAACTGGAAATATGTGAAATAAAGAATACAGGCAATAATATAATAACGGATAAGAGAGAAATTGCCAATGGTTTTGTCAAGCACTTCACAGAAATTGGAAAACAATTAGCAGATAAAATTTAAAAAAATATACTACCCAACATTTGCAATAATATAACACAATCAAATTTTCTTTCAGAAACAAATGAAAAAGAGGCAATAGAGACTATCAATAAATTAAAAAATAATAAATCACCTGCTATAGACAATCTGAAATCTGGAACTCTGACTCTTTTATCGACCTACATTTCTAAACCTTTAACATTTATAATCAACTGGGCATTTAACTCAGGCCAGTGCCCTGCAGCATTTAAAATTGCAGTAATAAAACCCGTCCATAAAAATGGATACAAGGATGTGACTAATTACCGGCCTATCTCCCTGATTTCAAACCTAGCCAAAGTATTTGAGACATTGTTGAAAATACGCATTATGAGTTTTTAAAATAAACATAAAGTATTATCTGAAAGGCAGTTTGGATTCAGGGAGAACAGATCGACATAAGTTGCTATAGTTTACCTAACTAAAAGAATTAGCAAATTCATTGATGAAAAGTCTCCGACACTATGCATCTTTGTCAACCTGGCTAAGGCATTTGATACAGTTAGTCACAGTCAGCTTCCTCATATACTAGAAAATATTGGCTTTAGAGGTGCTCGATATATGTTAATGTGTAGCTATCTAACAAATGGAAAACAATGTGTTAAAATCAGTGATAACCTCAGTGATATCGATATATTAGAATATGGAGTTCCTCAAGGAACTGTGTTGTGACCGATTTTGTTTGATATCTACCTAAGTGGTCTATACAACATCTCGGTAAAAGGAGACATATTAAGTTTTGCTGATGACACTGCTGTTATTTATAAAGCTTCTGACTAGGATACATTAAAAGAAACTGCTGAAAATGATTTTAAAAACATAATTGAGTGGTTTAACAACAGACTTTTAACCATCAATTTTAAAAAACTTACTATATTTCTTTCACATCCTACTATCTACCTTCAATGCCCTAACCATTTGTAATGGTACAGAAAATATTAGTATCGTCTCCGCCAACAATCTTAAATATTTGGATATATATTTAGATTGTCACCTGAGATGGGATACACATATTGATTATGTTGTCAAAAAAATGTGTTCTATTCTCTATAGGTTTAAATATTTTTCTCAAATATTTAAAATTGAACAAATGCGCATATTGTATTATACACTAGTAGAAAGTCATCTTACATATGAAATAGTTGCATGGAGAGCAGCAATAAATAACCGTATATGAAATCTAGAAATAATTCTAAAATTGATCCTAAAAGTTATTTTTTAAAAAAACCCTATACTTATCCTAGTAATGACTTATATGCAGATACAAAATTATTTGATATCCGACAATTATTTTTTATTCAAACGGTAATAAGACAACACAAAAACAAACATGAACTGCTTCAGATTGAACATAATTATAACACTAGACATAAAGTAAATTCAACCGTTGTTCCAAAACCGGAAAAAAACATCTTACAAAGAAGTTATCTGTATATCGGCCCTAAATGATATAATTTAGTTTCAACTGAAAATAAACAGCTAAACTCTGAAAATCTGTTCGAAAGTAAAATAAAAAAATGGATCAGTAACATACCAAGACAACAGATACATCAATATGTAGACCTTAAAAATATTTATTGTTACAAAAACTAAATATTAAGCACTTATGTTTATATGAATTAATATTAAATGTATTTTAGAAATATCACATTATGTATTGTTCTCCCTTTTCAAATTTAAATTTAAATTTTGTCATAGAATACACCATTTGTTATAATATCTAATTATATCTAGTAATAAGCATTTTTTTTTCTAATATTCTAAGAAAGAAGCAGTTTAGTACTCAATTGTATATACCCACCTCCAAGGATTACCTTCTGTGGGTTTTCCTATTTGTTTACTAACTCAAATATTACTTAGGTAAATTATTCTGGAAATATAAAAATGTATTGATTTGGTGAATAAATATTACTATTATTATTATTTATTTTCACTCAACAGGAGAAGTCCCAATTACAGGGATGGATTTACATACAGTGAGAACATATAATACATAATACATGGAATATGAATATTACACATTATACATTATTTTGACATTGATTTTATATCATTGATTTTACAATGGAACATATTTATTTTGTATTGTGTTTTGTTATAATTATTGCATACTACAATAATAGGATAATATTTTAATAGATTAGTACGTGTGACATGTCTGGTGAAGCCGAGTTGATTTAGGTAGAACATGCAGTTGGATTAAACCCAGTAAATCCGGGCAGTATAATTGATTGTTGATTATTTTATGCAGGAGTATGATTCCCCCGCATCTCCCGTCGCGCTTGTAGCGAACAGTGTGAACATCTTTTCAGTAGTAGGTCATTATTATTACCAACAGGTGGATAAGTATTATCTTCAATATAACATAGATATTTTAAAAACTTCTTTTGGATATTTTCTAGATGTCCAGTATGAGTCGCACAGTGCGGGTTTCAAATTACATCAGCATATTCCAGTTTGCTTCTAACGAACGACCTTAGTAACAGTGCTAGTGTATGAGCAGTTTTAAAAACCTTTAGAGTTGCGCATTATGAATCGTAGAGATTTAGATGCCAAAGCTACAATGCTATTTATGTGAGGCAAAAACGTCATTTTCGCGTCAAATATCAAACCCAAGCCCTTGAAAGTATCAACCCTTTGTATAGCGCAATTATTTATTTTGTATACATTATTGAGTACACTTTGTCTACGCGAGTAGACAAACATTACACTTTCCACATTTATAGGTAATTTATGTTTTACAACAAGTGTTGTGAATATTTTGTAGATCCAGCATAAGGAGTTCTATGTCACCCATGCTATTTATTGTGTTACAAATTTTTAAATCATCAGCATACAGCTGGTACTGGCAATGTAGATCTTTGACTATATCGTTTATAACAACGTTGAATAGAAGGGGACCAAGTACTGACCCTGGAGGACTCCTGAATCTCCTGTAAATTCGGCAGACTTGTATACATGGTAATAGATATATGATCTACTATGTAAATATGATTTAAAAAAATAAACAGATGAGGTAACCCGATATTTCTTAATTTATTTATTAAGATACCATGGTCAAGCTTGTCGAAAGCCTTAGAAAAATCAGTGTAAATGGCGTTAACTTGACCGCCCTTATCCAGTGCTTGACAAAGATACTGGGTTAAGCATACTACATTTATGGAGCCGCCTGGCATAAACCCGTGTTGATTAGGACAATTTTTTTTTTTTGAAAATTAGGAAAAACATGTAGAACGGTTTCAAATAACATTGAAAAACTATTTATTATTGTAATAGGACGGTAATTGTTTAATCTCCTTTGCTATTCTTTTTATAAACAGGACAGATTTTAGACATTTTCAACAAACTGGGAAAGTTATTGCTAACAGATTAAAAATATGTGATAAAGGGCGAGCAAGTATTGAAATACAATCTTTTATGAAAAAAGCAGATACTCCATCTGAACCAGCTGTAAATTTTGCATTAAGTTTCTTATCTCCTCTTATTATGGCATCCTCTGTTATGGTTGGAATACATACATTATCCACATTCATTTGATGCACATGATCTGTCTCATGATTAATTGAATTTGATGTCGTGAATGCTGATTTGAAGTATTCTGCAAATTTATCTACTATACCTTAGGGATCATCATATGTGACATTTTCATACGTCATAATGTTGGGTATAGAGCTTGTTTTAGATTTATCGTTAATATAGCTCCAAAACATTTTTGGATTTTTTTTCAGGTTGTTCTGAACTTCAAGTAAATATTTTTTTTATGACTCATCCGTATCAGTTTTAATTTTTGATCTGATTTCCTAATAATTTTCATAAAGTTTAATTTTTAGTTTTTTCGCATATGTGTCCGTCATATTGAATCCTCCATTTTGTATAATACAATTTTGACTTTGGCCAGCTTTTCGGATTTGGCCCCACTGTGGCGCCGTTCCTACGTGACCTACCTGTATAATTTTCTATTTTTAAAACGAGTTTTACTGATTGTAATAAATCAATTAGAAGAATATATTCAACATTTATTTACAAAATATACATAAACTTAAATATTGATTTTTATTAAAAGTCGAATAGCAAAATAAAGCAATAATGTGGCTATATTTTTATCTTCAAATAAAACTTTAATAATTTAATTTTGTTTCCACGTTTTCTTTGATACTAACAGAATTAACGATGTAACTTGGGGATAAGTTATGGATATCCGTTTAATTTCCGATATGCGATCAGTGAAGTTAAGCAGCACTGATCGAAATGAGTTTATCATGTAAAGCCTGTTGGTTATATACACATAAGTGTCTTGTTATTAATATTTATTTATTGTAGTGAGCACAATATGTTCGTGCCTTATTTAAGCTTATCAAATGTATGTCAAAGTTTTATAAATGATTTAAATTGGAATTGGAATTGGATGAACGATAGCTCGTCTAACAGTCGGTAGGCTGTCAACAGACAATCCCGGGAAGGCCGCTAGCCTGATGCAGGCGAAGAGGCGAGCCCGGGTGGAGGAAGAGACCTACCCAGGAGGTTTGACACTCTGCTAGCGGTGCAGGTGGGCAGGCCCAGGCGGTGGGTTAGTTGACAGTCGAAGACCGTGGTCCGAAGTCAACGATAAACTGTAGGTCCCTAGGTAAAAAGCGCCCATTGTGGCCTACTTGCCTAGTAAAATAAGTAGCTACTACTACTAACGATGTAACTTTCAAAAAAATCACTTATCACAGATTCATATTATCAGATAATTTCTTTAACAAAAGTATATTAATTATATCTTTTTTTAGTTAACTTGTTCAGCTCGTTTAAAATAACTTCTTCATTTAAAAGTCAGTAAACATTATATATTAAAGGCAATTATTTTCTAATTATTATTTAAACTCTCTGTAGAACAGAAACAGGAAATATAGCTCCTTTTAGTATATTTTCAGTTGATTAAAATTACCATTGATGTAAATTATTTCTTTCTGATTAAACTCTAGCATTTATACTGGATTTATTCAACTGTAGGTCACAAAAGTTAATTGTTGCCCTTTCAATTTTTATTATTAAAGATTTTTCCATTTATTATTTTCAACGTCGAGTCTTTTTATAAATTTGTTCCTTCTAATTCAGTAAGCAAAAGAAAATGGAAGCCTTTTCGTTTTCTTTCTCTTATGTTTTATGCAAAAATCTTTATGGTATTACATATTTCGGAGCGTATTGTACGATAATTTTATTATGTTGTCAACCTTCTTTCACAATCATCCCTTGCCCTAAGGAGGAAGCAATTCGTCATTTTTTTAAAAGGAAATTTTTCTTTCGTTTCATAGTATACATAAATAACACGGGGTTTCTTGATATATACTCATTGTAAAACTAAGAATTAAACCTTCTTGAAATATAATAAATTATATACAAATATATCAAATTCACATATCAAGTTTCTGTCTTACGGTTTCTAATGGAAGTAAAACTAAGGTATTTATGTGGACCACCTACAGAGTACCATTTTAATAGACGATTTGAAAATAAAGATCCTAGGTACATACATATAGGTGTAATAACTATTATTTCTTGTTTTCTAACGTGCTGGTTTACAAATACTATTCAATTATATACTTCGTAAAACACTAAACTGTATTATTTATACATTTTCATGCAATAAAAACAAAATTAACTGGATAATTTATGGACCAAAATAATTCGATTGAATGTAGCTTACCTGTATATAAAACTACACCCCTAAAGAGTACTAACTCTTTAAAATATAAGATTTATAAAAACCATAATAGGGCTCAATAGAATACGACTTTCTAGAAATATGAAAAAAAATCGGTACGGTAAATTTCGCCAAAAAAAATCTTAAAGTTCGAATGGTAAAAGCCATACCCGGCTACGGTTTACTAAATTGAATTTCAATGTTTTAATGTAGCTGATTGATCTCATAACCCGGGTAAGGATACTATGCCAGAGTCCAGGACCAGTAGTTCCTGCTGACTTATATGGTTGACAGAATGACAGATGTAGACAAATAAAAGCAAAAGTATAAAATTAAAAATGAAATATATACCGCTTGATACAATATATTATTCAGAATGACTGAAGTCTGCCATCGCATTAGCATACAAGGTCACGCCACCACTAAGTTCCCAAAAAATAAATTACCTACATACAATTTTAGAAAAGCCAACTTCATTGAGCTTTACGACTCGTTGTGCAACATAAACTGGGACCAGCTATATCAAATTGAAGACGTCAATGTAGCAGTGGATGAGCTGTACAATGCTTTGAACAATCGTTTATCTGAACATGTTCCTAAGACAATTCCATCAAATAAATCTTACCCACTGTGGTTTAACTCGACAATAATTAAAGATATTAAGACGAAAGAATCGCTACTCGCTAAATTTAAAAAAACCGGAAGCTCAAATATATATGAAAACTATAAAGCATGTCGCAGCAAAATAAAAAATGACATTGACACCTCCTACAGAAACTATCAAAAGAAAATTGAAAACGACTTAAAGACTAATCCCAAGAGCTTCTGGTCCTATATCAATACCAAAAAGCAAAGCACTTCAATTCCAAACATACTGACTTACGATGGTACTAAACTTGAAAACCCAGAATCTATTGTAAATGCATTTGCTAAACACTTTTCATCCGCTTACACAAACTCAAAGTCCCCAACAAACGAAGCTGGAGAAAACAATAACACTGTATATTTACCTAATGTCACCGAACTCGATGTATTACAAGCTTTCAAACGCATGAAGCCAAAATTCACTAATGGTCCTGATGGATTACCAGCTTTTTTTATTAAGGACTGCTCAAATATATTAGCCGCTCCATTAGCCTACATATTTAACCTTTCCATAAAATGTACCGTTTTTCCCGATAAATGGAAAACTTCAAAGATCTGTCCTATCCATAAGAAAGGTAGCAAATCAGATATCGAAAATTATCGTGCTATAACGATATTAAATAACTTTAGCAAACTATTTGAAATTGTCTTATACAACTCTATTTATCCTCAAGTCTCTCAACAAATATCTGAAAGCCAACATGGCTTTGTATCTGGACGCTCCACCGTCACCAACCTAACCTGTATTACACAGTACCTATCCGAAAGTCTTGACTCTGGAGAACAGGTTGATGTCATTTATACTGACTTTTCAAAAGCTTTTGATAGACTGGACCATGGTATACTTCTGGATAAATTGAAAAAATGTGGTTTTTTAAACAATTCTATACAATTCTTATCTAGCTACTTATTAGATCGACACCAATTCGTCCAGTATCAAGGCTTCAAGTCTGACACCTTTACATCATCGTCTGGAGTCCTACAAGGATCTGTTTTGGGTCCGCTCTTTTTTATTTTCTTTATTAATGACATCAACCTGGAGCTCAGTTGTGATACATTACTGTATGCAGATGATGTAAAAATATTTAAAAACATAAAATCTCTATGTGACTGTGATATGCTTGCATCTGACCTTATTAAACTCGAAAACTGGTGTCTCATAAATAAGCTGCCCTTAAACATACAAAAATGTAATGTCATGTCGTTCACCAGACGAAAAACGACCACTCAATTTGAATATAAACTGGACAACACAACTTTAAATCGCCTGACATCAGCAACAGATCTTGGTGTTATCTTTGACACTAAGCTTACCTTTATTAATCAAGTAGAATCCTTAGTTTCTGCGTCATATCGGTCATTAGGTTTTATCATTAGAAATTCTCGCGGTTTCTCTGATATTTCAACACATACTACATTATTTAACACCTTTGTGCGCTCAAAATTAGAATATGCAAGCTTGGTTTGGAGTCCATGCTATGAGACTCATATTGCTAATATTGAAAGTATACAAAGAAAATTTTTAAAATACTTAGCATTTACTAGGGATCACACTTATCCACCTATTGGCGTTGAGCACAGTTTTTTATTAGATCGTTTTAACTCAAAAAGTTTACAACATCGAAGAGACCTTAACAGCGTAATATTTCTGTTTAAATTACTGAACAATAAGCTTAACTGCTCAGACCTCTTAGAAAAAATTAAATTTCATGTCCCCTCAATACCAACTCGATCCATGTCATTATTATATTTAAGAAGACCCCGAACAAATATTTTAAAATTTTCGCCTCTATATGAAATGTGTAGAAATTTTGGTAGAATAGAACATAATATAGACATTTTTTACTGTACTGTTAATGAAATAAAAGCCAAATGGGATATATTATAGAAAGTAAGTTTAGTATTAGTTACATTAGATATATTATAAGATATTAATTTTGTGTACGTTTCTATGTTAATTTATATATTTAATTATATTTTCCTGTTAGTTAATATGTTAAGGTACTATGTTAATGTATGTTTCATCTATATCTGATTATTTGTGCCTACCCTGTAATTGGAATGTAAATTCTGTTGGGTTTGTAAAATAAAATAAAAAATAAATAAATAAAAAATAAATATTCGTTCTGCAATCGTGGTTGTTAAATTTGAGCGATTAGGTCTGCACATACGTTTGTATAAAGACCGTTTCAGATTTACTGAGGTTAATGGTGCAAATTCTAAATAGTTCACAAGGGTAGATAGTGATAAACCGTGCAGATAATTTTCACGAATTTTACACATTGTTTTGTATCACAGGTTACTGTGTAAAACATTATATAGTTTATTGTTTATAGCCCTACTTTTGAAGTCTGATAAAGGCAAAACCTTTTGCACACTCAAAATTTTTAGTATTACATTAACAATCTTATTATTTATTTATTTCATTATTTATTTTACATTATTCAACAGGTCGAAAAACCCACTTAGAGAATAAGAACAATACGAAAAAAGATATAAGTATACACTTAACCCATAAACATCGATATTTGGCAAGATAAATATTGTTACGCCACTGGACTGTGTAGACTGGTTAGATGAGACCACCAGTCTTTGAGAAAAATAAAATTTTGTTGTAGTTTGAGACAGTCATCAATACTTGCAAATCTGCAAAAAATTTTAAAAATCATCGGCACATAATAGGCATAAAACTATTAGGTTGTCAACAATATCATTGATAAGTAAAACAAAAAAAAGAGGTCCTAATATCGATCCCTGGAGAACGCCTGAAGTAGCAGATACTTCGACAGAATTACAACCAAGATATACTACATGTTGAATCCTATGTGAAAAATAAGATTTTAGAAACGTCAGAAGTCTAGTAGGCACCAAAATTAATCTACTTATTTAATAGTATATCAATTCTATCACAGGCTTTAGAGAAATCAGTATAAGGGTCATTCTCACGAAATTGTGAAATTGCATGTCCCAGTACTATAATTTGACTGCCTAATATCAGAATTTGACTTTTTTTTAGTTTTTAGTTTTATTGTGAAGTTTTATTGATAGGTACCTGATTATTTTCCAAAAATTATACATAAATTAATTTTTTTACGAGGTAACAGTATGTGAGATCTCACATTTGTTAATTGTCCCCAGCCTCACCTGTTTGACTTAATTTATAAAGAAAATACTATAATTTCAAAAAATATGTTCACAAAATTACTATTTTCTATTAATTACAGAAGCAAGGTAACATTTTATCTGCCACATGATGAAAAAATTATATATAAATTCATTTTATTTGATCTCTTTCTCATGTCCTCTGTTGGTGGTCCACTTCTGTTAATAGTATTATTGGTTATTATTTTATATCATAGATAGCGCCAAAATGATGTTGTTTTGAGTGAATTCCTTGCAAATCATCAGTTGACTTGTGAACTTAACGAAGTGTACATGTTAGCTATTTAACGTGAGCATAATTATTTAAATAGTGAACAAAACTTGTTCCTGTCGAGCATCAGATCTCACTATTGTTAATACCAACAATCAGGTAAGCATTGAATTTATTTTAAGTCTTTTGTTTTTTCTCATTTTATGTAGAATTACACTTGTTTACTGATGAAGAAATACATTTAACTTCAAACGGTTAAACTAGCTAAAGCGGGAATTTTAAACTGGAATCTCACTTCCGTTAATCTCAATTTCGTTAATGTGCTATATTAACGGATGTGAGGTATATTAACCGTAGGGAGGTTACTGTAGGTTTTATTGGTTTTTTTTTTATTAATTATAGTGGTTTCAACATTACGCCCTTTGTCTGTATTAAATTTTACTATTTATAATTTTTAGATATGGCAAAAACTTCACGAAAAAGTAAAACTGATGAAAAAAAAAGAAACCTCAAAATGAGAGATCTAAGAAATGTATGAAAATATTGAGAGAAAAAATACTAAACGATCCCATATTACATGAAGAACAGAAACGGAAGGAAAGAGAAAGATATAACGACCGAAAAAGAGTAGGAAAAATAAAGTCTATAAATGAAATGACTGAAAGAGAAAAAGAAAAGTCAGAAAAGCATGGAGAAGTCGAAGTAAGAAGTCATATTATGTTAGAAAAGAACGAGAAAATTTGGATAGGATATTAGAAGAAAATAGTCCACCCTCCAGTCCAGTTATCTCGGAAGAGCCTCTGGCTGGTCCCTCTCATAGACCTGACGATACCATAGCTGGTCCCTCTAGGCAACAGATCGCAGGCAAGAAGATTCAGCGGAGGAACAGAGAAAACTGAAGAGTGAAATTGAGTATCTAAGAAAAAACTGAAGAAATCTGAAATGAAGGTTGAAAAATACAAAAAGAGAGCTGCTAGGATAAAAGAAAACGCTCCGGAAACGTCAAATAAGATAGTGACCAACATGTTACGAGGGCAAAATGTAACACCTCAAGTGAAAAGAAATCTAGTTTTAGGAGAAGTTCTAGACGGACAGCTAAAAATAAATTTTGGTGACCAAAAAGCCAACGAAGATAAACGCAAATTAATCAGTTCTATATCTGATGGAATAGTTAAAAAATATAAATTTAAAACTTTGTTAGGAAGATTAAGTTCTAGAAGGTTGACTATAAAAAAACAGCAATCTGATAGATTAAGTAAACGAACATTGACGTTTCTCAAAATTAAGAAAGCAGTTGAGGATTTCTTTGAGGATGATAAAGTCAGCCGTATGTACCCTGGTAAGAGAGATACCATCACATTTAAAAAATTGAAAAAACAAAAACGTTTTCTCAATGGTAGCATGAACAATTTCTACGAAGATTTTAAAAACAAACATGGAGCAATTATCAGCTACGCAACATTTTGTAAATTACGCCCATTTTGGGTGGTGCACCTCAACGCAAAACTTCGTGAAACATGTTTATGTATTACCCATGACAATATGAAACTAGTGATAACTAAACTAAAAACTCTGAAAATTATAAATTCCAATATTTTTATTTAAGTAATCTGTTTTTTTTTTTACCTTCGTTAACCATCTTCATCTCCGTTAATTGTGAAATTACTTTTTTTGTAAAAATAAGTGTAAAGAATCAGTAATTAAGCTCAATCACTTTTAACACCTCATTTATTATTCTACATTTGACAATTTAAAAAAAAATAAAGTCAAAAAATCTAGTTTTTATTTTTTTATTTCATCTCTCCAAAATTCACAATTTCGTGAGAATGACCCATAAATCACGTCGGCTTCAAATTCATCATTGATAGCATCATTTAAAAATTCTGTCATACAAAATAATTTTGTCACAGTTGATCTGCCTTTAACAAAACCATGTTGAGTCTCTGTGATCAAGTGTTTGCAATAAGAAAATGTGATCAAATAATAGCATTTCAAAACGTTTTGCATAATTACAGATTATGATAATTGGACGATAGTTACCAATTTCAGACCGATCACCTTTCTTAAAAACTGGAGTTATCTTGGATAATTTACATTGCGAGGGAGAATTATTCATTTTTAAGGATAAATTAAAAAGTTTAAAAAGGGATTCTGCAAATATTAACGCACAGTCACGTAATAAAAAAGCGGAAATTCCATCTGATCCGCTGGTCAGCTTTAGCCTGAATTATTTTAGAGAAATTAGAAAATTAGTTTGTTATTACAGGTGAATTTAGTTGATCATAGTTATTAAAATTTATAACAAGGTGATCATTATTGTTAGTAGGAGTGTTATAGGATTGCTGAAATTATGTGGCAATGCATTGCATATTTCTTCTGGATCGGAAAGATTTATATTATCAACGGTCAAATTATTCGGTATACCAGCATAAGTTCTTTTTATTAATAAATTTCCAGAAAATAGAGGGACCTAGTACTATATTATTTTCAAAGTTACCTAGACATTCTTTAAACGATTTTTTGGAGTCTGTTTTGAATTTACGCTCAAATTGTTTAAATTTATTATAGAAAGTGATATCATTAGAATTTTTGTACTTTTTCCAGAGTGAGTGCTTTCTCTTAGTGTCTTTTATTATAGAATAACTGAACTAGGGTGGATAGCTGCGACTTGTTGCAATTAGTTTCGGCACATAGGTGTTAAAAATTAATTCCAAGAAACAATTGTGTAGCCAAATCAACATGTACACAATTATCTAGAAAGCTCCAATCAGTTTCAAGTAACCATTGATACAGGAGAGAAAAATTGGCTTACTTAAAATTATACTTATGTAAGGATTTGTTAGGTTTATTTATGACCTATATTTTGCTTTCAAATTTCACAGCATATAATAATAGTCAGATTTTATACATCGTCACTAATTATGTCATCAACAGCTTTTTCTATTGAGCAATCTTTATTACACAACACTAAAATATGGAACGCGATTATTTATATTTCCTACATTATTGTACCGGTTTAAATTCAGGAAATTTTGGAAATTTAAGATTGTTTCTAGTATAGGAGTTGAAGTTATCAAACGAAAAATATTCAGAAATATTAAAGTCACTGAGGATAGGTAAATCGGAGTCAAATAAATAATTAAGAGAACAGAACGAATCGAATATTGAATTATAAATATCGATAGAGCTATTTGGAGGAATATGAATGACAAATATTTAGAGATGGCCAAAGTTTATTGATATTTTAACACCAACAATATCTACAGATGGTATTGATTTAAATTTAGATTATAGTCAGTTGTTTCATCCACTGTCGCCCACAATAATCTATATCGTACGTCCTCTATAATCCAACACATTTTTATATACACTTGGTAGATATACGGCTACTAGGTAAAGAAAAACTACACAGAAAATGACACACAAATCATTAAAAAAAATTTTTTTTTTGTAACTGTACCGGAAATATGTTGTCAATGGATAGCCGAATTTAAATGTTTTTCCGTGGTTATGGCGTGTATCAAATATACGTAACGTCTATTGCATGGAGTATACAGAATATGTGAACCATCTCTGTTGTTTTAAAAAATATGACATTTAATTTGATTCGTATTTATGCATTTCTAGAAAAAAATAATGAAATAATTATTTTGTATTATTATACATAAGCATCCTTTCAAACCTAACATGATAATAATTATAAGTACCTATAGTTCGTTTATATTTCATACTGTCATTATTATCTGAATGTGCCAGTATAAAAGTTTTAGGTAGATAATAATTCAAACACTTCCAATACATGTTAGGTTTGAGAGGATGCTTATGTAATACGAAATATTTATTTTATTATTTTTCTAGAAAAATCTTTTGTCATTGTAATTTTCAATAATTTTTGTAGTTCATGCACAACCGGTAATGACAGCGCCATTACTAAGAATGTTTTTTTCGACAAAGACTTTTATGCATGCACCCGTACAATTTCAGATTGCTATGATTACTAAACTACTACCAGGTACACCAACATCACCAACGGACAAACTGCCAAGCGCAATATAATTGTAAAAGTTTTTTATTCCCGCATAGTAGCCTAACTCTCTGCCTCTATCCTGGTTCCACTGGTTGCCTATGTTACAGTTATATTAATAAATACAACAGGTGAAATTTTATGTTGCGTCTTTTTAATATCTCTATTTGTTTTATAAGTGCTGGCTCTGAAAAATGGAATAAAAATCCGGACCCTGATCATGACAAAACTTTTATATACAACAAAAAGTCTTATCTGTTTAATTATGCAATTGCATAATTAGGTATATATTTTTGTTCAGTGATTGGTACGTTGTCAATGTTATCGGTTTTGGAGTTTGTGTACAAATTCAGGGAGAGCATTTTGTATTTTACGCATTGTTTTGTATTCCAGTTTCCTGTGTTCCTGTGGAAATTTGCGAAAAAATTAGCCAAAATTGTATGCCTCAAATCAACATCAAATACGTTTTATTCTTATAGGACAAACATTACATGTGTATAGGAAAGGTCATAATTTGTACGTACAGCTAAAATGAGAAAAATAAAGACTAACAAAAAGCCATTACAAAAAAAACAATATATTACGGTACAAACAAAACACTGAATAGTGTATTGTTTCAATTAAAATATTCTGAAGTACAACAACTTCAGTTTTTTTTTTAAATATATTTTCTTTTTCTATAAACTTTATGTAATTTGGCAGTTATATATTTTGGCACCTATACAGCTGGGGGCTTTGTAAGTAATATTAGTCCGAGAAAATGGTAAATATAAATTATTTTTTTGACGAGTATCTGCCTGGTGATAATTGCTATTAGTTAAAAAAAATTTTTTTTATTGTTAAAAACGAACAAACAAATTTCAAATGTATATAGGTTATACAGAGTGAGTATTTTAAAATTTTTAAAAATACCTTTACATGTGTGACTAGTGGGTGCATCAAAAATGCACTGTATAATTTGTTTTTCAGCTAGGAATATATCATGCGAGAGGTTCGAGTCTCCTCAAAAACCGATACCGTACCTCAACCGTCTTTCCACTTGATCATAATACACCATGATTAACTGTTCTTTTATAAGAACTGATTTTAGGCTTGTAAACAAAAAATAAATAGAAGATAGTTTAGATGATAAAAATTCACATTGTGTTTTCCAGTTTAACCATGGTTTAACCTAGAAACCGACTTTTTCGAATACAGAAAGCCTCTGTATTATTAATGCATAAGATCAAGTCTGTTATCTTTTGTTATGGTGTGTGGAACCTAATTATCTGTGTTTTGTTACTATTAAATTATAAGGAAATTCTACTAAACCAGTTCATTAAATTTAGTAGCATATCTTCACATTTATTTTTTAGGATACTATTTGATCTATCTGAGATTATTAGAGATGTGTCGTCTGCATATAAGGTAGAGTATGTGTCGTTGGATAATGTTATAATATCATTAATACACAAAAGAAAAAGAATTGGTCCCATTACGCATCCCTGAACTACGCCTATAGTTACTTCAGCTAAATTAGAATTAGAAGTATATACCTCGCTTTCATTTATGTGCTTTATACTGACGTACTGTTTACGTGGTTTTAGAAAGGACGATACCCACTTTAAAGAAGTTCCTCTAATACCATAATTATATAATTTGTTTATAAGAATATCATGGTCGACACAATGGAATGCCCTGCTGAGATCACAGAAGATATCATACCAACAGGGCACTCGCCTGCGTTGATGAATGTTATTAATGTCTCATAGAAGCTATGGATTGCTGTAGCTGTAGATTTTTCACCTCACTACACCAGGTTATTTTTTAGATAAATTGTACAATATTTACAAAACATTTTTTTCAGAATTAGGCGGAAAATATAGCGACAGATTTCATCCTTTATTAAAAACTATTAATTTGTTATAGTTTTCGAAATTTGTACAGTGAAAAATCTAACATCAAATTTCAACTTAATAAAAAAAATCACTTTTTTATAAAATTAGAAATCTATATATTGTTAACACGATTCTGAAAAAAAATATGTTTTTCAAATATTTTACCAACTACTAAAAAATGACCTGTGGTGGACACAATTATTTCACCTAGTTTTCACAAATTCCCTATTTGTATAATATAGATTAGATAGATATAATCTTTGTATAATATAATATTAGCGGACCATATGCCAAACACCGTTCCTCTAAAGTAACCGTATACTGTCGTGTTGCTAAATCAACAAAGAAATAAGTAACGTAGGTAGGTTAATCCCATATGAGTAATTATTCATGATGACAGACAAACAGAAAAATTTTATGAGAATTTTTCTGTCTGTCTGTCATCATAAAGAAATAAGTGTCAAGCTACTTATATTGTTATATACATTTATCCCGGCTTCCTGCATGTTCCCGTCTTAATACTGGTTAATATATTGCATATGTTACAGGTATATAAATAAATATACCACATGGATTTCATATGTGGTATGTTTATTTACATACCTGTAACAGAATTTTTTTAAATCTGTCGGCCCTGAAAAACGGCAAATATTTCCACTGCCTACATCATTCATGCATTTATTATCAACTTGTGGTGTTCAATTTTAAATGGTTTCATAGACATCAATGCAATTTAAAATTATATTATATAAAATAACTGGCAATGGGGAAAAATGATAATGTGCGTTTAACTTATTTAAAATAATGTAAACATTCTGTGTGTAAAATAGACGTTCAAGTTATTCTAGTATGTTTTAAATTAATAATGTATTAAAACAAGTAAACAAGATACACAGTGTAAGAATGTGTAACATATCAATCATACTTAAATTAAAAATACGTTCTTGGACTTGACATGCTCGTATATGGAAAAATATAATTAACTTCTCTAAAATCCGATAATTAAGAGATATTTCTTGTCTGATAAATGTAGACTTACAAGCAATATGTATCAGAGGGTTTCGCATTGAAATTATTTATACAGTAGTGAGTGGAAACAATTTACGATATCCTGTTAGATGCAGTGTGCTGCAGGTTTCACGAAGATATTCTTGCAATTCTCAAAACTACTAATGCGATCTTTTTTGAAATTTGGGTCGTTGATATCGACGTAGTAAAATTTGAAAAAAAAAATGGAGAACACGTTTTTACCTTTTGAGCAACCATTTTGCAGATAAAAATTATGTTTCGTCAACAAATATTTTTTGTTGGCCTAAACACCTTTAAACCGACTTGGTTTGAAAACTACTGTTTAACAATATCTGATGAGATTTTTTCTAATGAAAACCGCTAATATAAATTTTCGAAAGATCCACCCATACATTTCTCAAATTTTACTATGTCCATAAGATCGATTTGGGGGTAATGTTCAACCACCCAAATTTTAAACAGATCGCATTAGTAGCTTTACAGATACAAGAGTGACTCCATAAAACTTGCGACACACTATGTATTTTACAGTATATCCGCAAATATCCGCAAATATCCGCTAGAAGTGAATATTCAACTTTTCGAGAAAAAGTAATACAACATGACCCGGCGGGGATACCTGTACCCCAACCGGGCGCGTCCCCAGGTGGCGGATAGGGGAATGCCCTAAGTGACACTGGTGTCACCGGGTAGGTGTGAAATAAAACAACACCCGTGGACCAACAGGCTTGCACAGAGGGAAACAACCTCTTCAACAAAAAAAAGTTCCCTGGTGCTCAGTGGCGCGGGCCCAGGACCATAGCCATGACCAACATGAACATGGACATGAACATGGAAAAGTTTACGGAGCAGGGGAGGGATACCCCAGTTCCGGTCGAGGAAGAGAGTAGGAGAGTAGGCTCCACCCGACCGTCAGCCAACGACTACTCAGTACCCACAGTGGGATGTCAGGCTGTGGAGGGTACTAATACTACTGACACCCTTAACGAGAGAAGGCAAGCTCTCGATCTCCAGGAAACTGGAGAACATATGGAGATTGGGATCAATCCTACTCCATCAATAATCTCGATTTCATCGGACCAGGAGCGGGAGCTATTAAAGTCTCCGTCTCTAAGGGCCGGACAATTGAGAACTTCAGAGGACGAGGTATCCAAGAAATTGGATGGACTCAACCTTAAAAGGAAACGACTGGGGGGTGCTGCAAGAAGACGCCTTGGTCGTTTACTTAAGAGCGGAATACCTTACGAAACCGCCTTAAGTAAAGTGTTGGAGCAACGGCCAACCGAACAGCAGCCAGAGCGGGGGGCAACAAACCTCCTCTGAGCAAGCTGTAACCGGTAAGCGTCTGCGCTCCGACGACAGCACACCACACCAGCGGGCAAAAAAGCCCCGGGAAGGTGGAGCTGCAAAACTGCTTTTTAGGGAAGCCGTGGAGGGGGTCAGAGTGGGCATAATCCATTCCAACTACCCAACGGAGACTCTAACGAGTACACAGATGGGAGCAATACAGCAGGCAATAATGCAAGCTGTAGAGGCAATCCCAGACGAAGGTCCTCAGGTGAGGTTCCTAGGCTGCACACAACGGCCTGGGTGGCTTCTCATTACCTGTGCGGATGGGACGAGCACCTCGTGGATGGAAAGCGCCACAGAACGCCTCCATCCATGGGAAGGAGCGCGTCTTAAATTCGTGCAGGGACAGGACCTTCCCAAACCTCATGTCTGTTCGGCATATATCCCGGATGACGTCGGTAACCGGCTGTCTTCTGAGGTGGTGCTGAACAGGCTGAGGAAAATGAACCACGGTCTGAACACCCGGGAGTGGAACGTACTACACCGGGAGGATTCGGGCTCTGGTCAAACATGGACGTTCTCAGTAGATGAAGCGTCCATGATTACACTGGAGGGACTGAATTTCAGGCCCTTCTGCGGATTTGGACAAGTCCAATTCCGTCCAAAAGTCAGAGGAGGTAGAGACCCCTCTGATAAGAAATCGGTGGCAGGAACGCCCTCAAGGAAAAGCGAACTACAATCGCTTCCCAAGAGGAGCGAACAGCCCCGACAAGGAACTTCTGGGAAAGGAAAATCCCTCCCGAATAAATCCCATCTTAAGAAGAGTGGAATTAAACCACCTTCGAAGAAGGGAACGGCGGGGGAACCTAACCCAGACAAAACCACCTCCAGGAAGAGTGAGAAACATTCACCTTCCGGGAGGAGGAGAAAAAATCCCACCCCCCCTTAACTTACCTTTAAACCCACAAACCTAACCCTACCTAACCCAACCGTATCTCAACACTCCACAACTAGTACCCTTAACCTTAATCCTTATCCTCAAATCAACTACCCAATGACATCTTATCTTAGATGTCTGCAGGCGAATCTACAAAAAGCCAGGACGGCCACATACGTCCTCGGCAAAAGATTCAAGGAAGAGCAAATCGACATCGCTCTCCTCCAGGAACCCTGGACAAGTAATACAGGCCGAGTAAGCGGCCTGAGAAATACTTCTGGCAAGGTAATAGAAATCGGCTCTGATGAAAGACCCAGGGCATGTATCTTGATCAGGAATAACATTAACCACTTTGTTCTTACAGGTTACTGCACCCAGGACGTTGTAACCGTCCAGGTATCGATCTCGGAGGGGAGGAAGCAAGATGGATATAATCGTCTGCTCAGCCTACTTCCCGGGTGATAGAAATGCAGACCAACCTCCTCCAGGTGTAGTGCGGGATTTAATCGCCTACAGCAAGAGGAACAATATCCACCTGGTTATTGGATGTGACGCGAATTCCCACCATACAGCGTGGGGAAGCACGAACATTAACCAAAGAGGTGAGTCACTTTTTGAATATTTAGTAGGTGAAGGACTAACTGTGAATAACATTGGTTCCGAACCAACCTTTGTCACCAGAAATAGGAAGGAGGTATTAGATATTACAATCAGCTCAAACTACTTGAGCAACAAGATATCCGATTGGAAAATATCTTCTGAACCCTCGTGTTCAGATCATAAACATATTCTATTCAATATAGAAGCTGGTCCAAGACCTGTGGTGACATATCGGGATCCGAAGTGCACGGACTGGGAAGGGTATAAATATTCCCTCCAGTCTCACCTTCAATCCGCTATCACCACAATCAGGAATCGTAATGAGACTGAAATTGCGGCGGAACAGATCCGCAACGCGATGGTCTCAGCATATAACGAAAACTGTCCACTGAAGACAAAAAGGGATAATAGAGGCACGTCTTGGTGGAACAAAAATTTGGATAAAATGAGAAAGGAAGTTCGACGCCTCTTTAATCGAGCTAAAGCTTCGGGCGACTGGGACCAATATAGATCCGCTCTAACGGACTATAACAAAGAAATAAGGAAAGCAAAAAGGGGATCTTGGAGGAAATTCTGTGAGAGTATAACTGACGTACCTCACAGTACTAGAATCCACAAGATTCTTTCCAGAGAGCCGATAAGGGAATTCGGTTCGTTAAGGCGGCCGGATGGCTCATATACGGACTCTGGAAAGGAAACCTTACAGCTCCTAGCACAAAACCACTTCCCAGGGTGCTTGAATGCGGATGACCAACAGCCGTCACCATCAGAAGGCCGATTAAAACGACCTGATAAAAATGATTGCCTGACGGCTAAAAAGGTGATCACAATACCGGCAATTGAGTGGGCCATCGGATCATTCCAACCATTAAAATCGCCAGGAGAGGATGGAGTTTTTCCAGCTTTACTACAAAATGGACTGGAAATATTGCTCCCACTCCTCATTAAACTATTCAGAGCTAGTCTGGTATGGAACTATATCCCATCCAGTTGATCGGCGGTTAAGGTAGTATATATACCAAAAATGGGTAGGAAAGAACCAAGCCCTAAATCGCTTAGACCAATTAGCCTGACATCTTTTCTGTTGAAAGGTCTGGAGAAGGTGCTGGACGGATATATCAGGGGGAACATCCTGAATCATCACCCCCTCAATATCCATCAGTACGCCTATCAGACAGGAAAATTAACAGAACTAGCACTCAATAACCTAGTCGACAAGATCACCCAATCCCTTCAAATGAAGGAAATTGCGGTGGGAGCCTTTCTCGACATTGAGGGAGCATTTAATAATGCACTGCCCGACTCCTTATATGCAGCAGTGGCTGCCAGAGGAATTGAGCCTACTATAGGCGACTGGATTCGTGCTATGCTATCAAACAGAACCATAACAACGTCTCTACAGGGAGAAACAGTTAGGTTTAGAGCCACGAGAGGGTGCCCGCAGGGTGGGGTTCTCTCCCCTTTTTTGTGGTCACTTCTTGTGGACGACCTACTGGCTATTCTCACACTGTGGGAGGTTGAGGTTCTAGCATATGGAGATGATCTAGTCATACTAGTCAGAGGAAACTCTAAAGGAGTAATATCAAATACCCTTCAAGAGACTCTGGATGCAGTGAGTAACTGGTGCGACGGGGAACAGATGTCTGTAAACCCTCAAAAAACAGTAATAGTACCATTCACCCGGAAAAGGAAGCTGGAGGACTTAAGACCTCCCACTTTAATGGGTGAAACTGTTCAATTTGCGGAGGAGGTGAAATATCTAGGAATCACTCTGGATAAATCACTTAATTGGAACTCCCATCTGGAAAAGGTAATCCACAAAGCAAAGCTGTCCCTATGGACCTGCCGTCGTATTTGTGGCAAATCCTGGGGCATGGGTCCCCAACAAATTTACTGGATCTATATCACGGTCATCAGACCAATGATAACATACGGATCCATTGTTTGGTGGCCGAAAGGATTACAACGGACGGCCAAATCCAAACTCTCTGGACTGCAGAGATTAGCATGCATGACCGTAACGGGAGCAATTAGCACCACACCGTCAGCTGCAATGGAAATCCTCCTGGATTTACCCTCTCTTCATATATATCTGGAGAGAGAGACCAGGTGAGCAACCTACAGACTGCAACAAGCGGCCATTAATATGCCGCAGACTAGTATCATGGAGCGGAACAGGTTGTTGGATGACATAGAGAATCACAGCATCCTGGGAATGCCCTCGGATACTATGCCTACTATGACCAACTACGAGCTGATCTTCAACATCCTTTCTCCAGAAAGAGATGAGTGGGATCGGAATAAAGCCGACCTACTGAAGGCAGACAGTTGTTGGTTTACAGACGGCTCCAAAACTCCCGAGGGAACAGGAGCCGGAGTACACAGCTACAGACCAAGGGTGAGGATAGTCTCAAACCTAGGTACTCATGCAACTGTTTTTCTGGCTGAGGTTCATGCCATTGAACTGTGTGTACGAAGGCTGGAATATATGCATCTTACACGCAGATCAATAAAAATTTTCTCAGATAGCCAAGCAGCTATAAAAGCTCTTGGCTCCTACCGGTGTAACTCCAAAACGGTATGGAACTGTCAGAAAGCTCTAAATCATTTGGGCAAGAACAACAAAGTGACTCTGGTCTGGATACCCGGCCACTCTGGTATGGAAGGTAACGAAATAGCGGACTCCTTAGCCAGAGAAGGAGCGGGATCACGATTCATCGGACCAGAACCAATACTTGGCATATCTTCAAGTACGGCCAAGATGGCTATCTCAACCTGGGCTGAAAGGTAAACTCTCCAGTATTGGCAAGAGTTACCAGGATTAGTTCATTCGAAGGCGTTCATAAAATACCCTTTGAAATCGAGAACTAAGAAACTTTTAGAGTTAAACAGGATAAACCTGAAAACTCTAACAGGCCTATATACCGGGCACTGCCGACTAAATTATCATCTGCATAAACTCGGCCTAGCGGAAAACGCCGAGTGCCGTCTATGTCTGGAGGATGATGAGAAGGCAGACCACATCTTATGCACCTGTCCCGCTGTGGAGAGGATCCGATTCTCAATATTTGGCAAAGGGCAACTGCTGCCAAAAGATCTGGACACATTCTCACCCAATAAAATTATCAGTTTCATTAAGAGACTGAACTTATTGGGTGAAGTATAATTAGGCGTGAGCCACAATAGGCCTGCTGATGGCCGCAGTGGAGGGTCTACTGAGACCCACTCACAACAAACCTAACCTAACCTAACCTAATACAACATGAGAGTTTTTACTTTCCTAAATAATACGATTCACGTTGAGAAACTTTATATTTCCAAGCTTTTGTAATTTTTGTTCACCCTGTATAAGAAATATGAGGCTTCTCAAGGTAAATTGTATATTTTAGGAAAGCAAACATTTTTAAATAGAATAACTTTTTTCTCGAAAAATTGAATACTTCTTCTGAAACATCGTTAACTACTTCTTCACAAGGAATTAATATTAGGTAATAATTGTACAAATTATCACAACACGCAAATTTTAGGTTAAGCCGATTTAAAACTGTCAATTATCGACAATTTATTAAATTAAGGATTGCACATTTGTGATTCAAACACAAACTCCTGGATATAAGTTCAATTTCCTCAAATAATACGAAGCAAACAGAAGTTGATGCTTGATAGGAAAAGCTATCACTTCTTGTCTGTTTACAAATGGATGAGTTCTAATTTACTACAGAAAAGAAAAGTAGCTTACAGTACTCTTTATGAACTACCCCGCCTAACACAAATGACATTTTCAAAGAAATCAGTAAATTTTATGTTGGCCAAAGAAAAACTCTTAAAACCTTATGGACTTAGATCGGTTCTTTTATGCTTTAATGATTAGAAAAACGAGCCGTTTTTTTAAAATCTCTATCATACGCGACAAAATTCACAATAAACGTCACTCAGCTTACTCCAGTTGTTTTGATGTGCGATTAGAGTTGAGTAATTTTGATACTGACTTTAAATCTTAGTTTCTCTATGAACACACTCTTTGATTAAAGAATAGAATCAAGAAGCGAAACGTCAGTGTCATAAATCTTTGTACTTAAGTTTACCAATTTGTCTCAAATGATAACAAGATATTTTTCTGTGCTTTTTGTGTTGTTTATGGATTTGTTTTATTTACAAAAAATTGCAGTTATCTGCGTAGCTAGTCTTAATGGTAAGTGAACATATCTTTATATTTATTTTATGGCCCCTCGTTACTTTGTAGACAAACATTACTGTTGAAGATGTATAAAAGTTTATAGTCGCTATATACTGCAATAAATATACCAATTTTAAAGGTATAAAGTTCGTACATCACGTAGGAGTTAACTTGACTGGTGTATTAGAAAAGTATTTTAATTCCGTATAGTCGTGGTGTTAATAGATAAATTTTAAAAGAACTTTTCTGCTGACATATTACAATCATTTACCACCTGGCAAATTGTCGTTGTGTTTTTATCCTTTCTCATAAAGCAGTATAAAATAATGTTTAGGACTATTTATAGATACAACAATGTGTGCATTTGTATACATTTTAAGCATGTGCATAAATTTTTATATAGTATAATCAATACATAAAGTGAGCACTTCAATAATAAAAAAATATCGTCTTAAGATAAATGCTCTACGTAAATAAGTCGTCATTTATTGCATTTTTATCAAAGTTTATTTTATCTCCATCATTTGATCTGGTAATTAACTTAAATTAGATTACGAGTAGAGTCCTTAAGGTTTACGTCCTAAGAATTGATGAGTAGTAGATACAAGTGTTATCACAAAATTCCTTTGCAGGTTGCGCAAACTTAAAATTATTTACGAGTATTTTCCACATTGGCGGGTGTCTGAAAGCTTTGAGAAAGCCTTGATTTCTGCTTGCTAATTTGGAATTAGCGATTTTTTATAACCTTCTTCCCTTGTCTTTATCTTGGAGTTAAACTCTAGCAGAGGTATTCAGATTATTTTTTAATTTTTTTAACCACGCCCTTTGTGTTACTCTTAGATATCCCACAAAATCGTTCCAATCTGATGAATGATGAATCTGCACCTTGTCTAGTAAGCCGATTTTCAATATTATTCCCTTTTACTCATTCATTCCCTTTCACCCATACCAAGGTAATCTTGTTTATTGCCAATTGCTCAACCGAGTGCAAGTTTCTATGGCACGATTTCTACCTGGAAGACGGTGGAAGTTTGCCCCAAGACTTTGAGAGTTTACATTTTGACCAATATACACCACCTACCCCACTCCTCGAGCTTCAGATTTAGTGATTTATTTGAACCACTTTATGACCGTAAGTTTTGTCATTGAGTCTAACTAAAGTTCATTTGGGACACTCAAATGACCAACCAAATTGCTTGATTTCAAGTTTTATATAGTCTACAATCTCTGAGTATTGAAAGCTAATCAGTAGATCATTTTCGGCTTTATGCCCCACGTTTCCCCCAAGAGATCCTGCGCCATGTTGAAACAGTCACTATTTCCCTTGCCAGTTGTATATTGCAAGCGAGCTCTTGGTCTAAGATTGCACTTGCATATTTTATCTCAAGGATAAGCTAATTAGCATCCCATTTATCGCTGGAGTTATCAATGAAAATTTTCTTTTTTTTTGTGAATAGTGACTGTTTTACTTGAATTTGTATTTAAGCTTTCTGCCAGGCACTATTTATTAATAACAGGGCGATAGAAGCCCTTCTTTGATGGGCTGTTACTTTTACTGAATCCCATTCGATTATTTTTGGGCCTTAAGTATGGGTTGTATCCATCTTATAAGCTGAGGGTTCCAAAATCTTTCCTATAACCCTTTTGTTTTATTCATAAAATGTATTAACAAAAGCTCACTCTATATCTATGAATGAACTAAAGTTCCTTTCTTAGCAACAAACGTCTTTTCAATTCCATTTAAAAAGATATGTGAAACAGTTTGTGTGAATTTATTTGCGCACTAGGCAAACTAAATTTTGTGAAGCGATGAGTTTAATTAGATTTTGCCAAGGTTATCTTCATTTTTTTTAAAGAGAAATGAGGTCATGCTTATAGGTTTTGATCTGGGTTTTTGGTCGTCTTTGGTATAAATCCCACTTTTACTTCCGTCCAGGCTTTGTGTCTTAGCTTATAACTGGTTCTAAACATTTGCACCGGGATGAGTAGGAACTGCTCAATTAGAAGATCTGGTAAAATGCCATTTTCTCTAGTTGATTCTTAGTATTAAAAGATGTTAATGGCCTATTTTATCGTGTTACGCGTAGAGATTTTTCCAGAGACGTTTTTTTATAGAGTGGTTTTGAGTATCTCTACCTTCTACAATATTAGGGCTTGGAGAGTGAGTTTGCAGAGGCAATTTTACACTTTCATCTCTGGTGCAAGTATATCTGCCATTTAGATTATACAGCACCACAATTCCGTTTGAGTGGTATTTTGAGAGAAATTTTTGGAGTTGGGCAACTGGAGGTAATTCATTGATCCTCCCACAGAATCGGTTGGATTAATCACTTATTTTTATTATACCTTGTGCCTTTTTATTCCAACTCCAGTTTGTGGTGTTTGACCTTGTTAAAAAGTTATCTTGTTTTAAGTTTACTCAGCTTCTTGTTCCACCAAGGTACGATCATATTTGTAGCGTTTAGTTTTACACAACAGCTTCTCTTTAATATATTATTTTGAGAATTTGCGGTTATGTCAGGGTCGTTTCTATATCCTCGTTGATCTCCATTAAATTGCGTAGGTCCGTGAATTCCAAATTTAAGTGTGCACGACAGAAACACCAGTCGGTCAGCTCCAGTATCCTATGTTCTTCGGGAGACCGTCTAGCCGACTCTAAATAAACCCATATTAGTGATCTCATAATGAGGATTCACTAGGTACGTGCCAGTTTATTATTTAATTGCTTACAAATGTGATAGCTAAGATTAAATCAATACCCTGTTTTCACAAAATGCTCATAAAGGTGGGAACGCTACCTTTGTTGACAATATCTAGTTAAAACCCCTAGTGAATTGAAACTAACTTACATATTAATAGCATTAGTGATATGACAATTATTAAAGAAAATATTTCCTTGATTATAGGATCATTTATTTTGTTGAATGGTCGTACTCATAATCATCTGGATCAATACACTTTTTGTAGTATACAAAGCTATAGTGCTATTGATTTAACCTGATACTTTAATACTTTTTAATGCATACTGACAATTTTATTGTATTATATCACGTTATACCACATCACATTTTAATAAGCTTCAAAATATTATTCTCAAATTATTCCGAAATTCCATCCCAGTTAAACCCTATAAATTATAATAGCAATCAATATAGCTACTATTATTTTAAATTAAAATATATTATGTTGGTTTTCTTTTAACTCTCCTATTGATGATCATGATTTGTGAGAGAATTTTTGTATTGCAATAACCTCAGTATAAGACATTAGTGTGACTAAAAATTATTTCGTATTAAAAAGAATATAAAATCAAGAACAGGTTTGGTCATAAAAGGAAAATAAGGAATAATTTAAATATTTGTAAATTAAATAATTGGCGAGAAGAAAAATAGAATTCATACAAATATCACAACATGTCAGAAAAATTTTAACGGATTTATTTACTTTTGGGGCTCTCACAGTGGACGGAAACGCCAAAAAGCTGGCCAAAATTAAAAAAATGAAGATTTTTTTTTGAAATGGAAACATTTTAAATCGTTGTGGTGGTACCCCTAGCATTAGAAACGACCGTTAATACCGGTCCGGGTTCACTACCTGAGCGAGGAAATTACTTATTGTGCGACCGTGCAGCGCGTCACTTCAGCAGTTCGCAAAGCTTCAAAAATCGATAAATTTTGTCTGCAGCGTAAAAATTCTCAAAGTGCAGTTTTCTGTGTCATAAAAATGGATTCTGCATCAGAAAGTAAGTACAATTAAAATATCTCAGTATCAGATCAGTTTATTTATATGGTAATTAGTAAATAATTATCGAAGTGGAGTACATTTTTGTACATGCAACGATTCATAAACTCCACAAAAAAAGCCATAAGTTACGCGGTTGGTGATGGTTGGTCTTGAAACTTATTGGAATGCGTTCAATGAACATTTTTTCGAAAGTGTATAAAAAATTAGCTGCATCTTTTTGCATCTTTGCGAGATATTGACCAAATTGTGCGCGAATGCACGGATGCATGCACATTCGTGCACCATAAAGTGGGCTCCTTTTGAATGCGTTCTCATGAAGTGAGAACGTCATGCGTTCTCAACTCATGCGTTCAAAGTCATTACACATTTTTATTCCATTCCCAAAATCCTAATTTTCCCGAAACAAATGAAACACATGAATTCGCTTCAATTCAATGATAATTTTTGAACTATGTATATATTTTTGACCGTAATTTTTTTTGAAATTCTATATGGGATTCTTCATCAGCGACCCAAAAAACTGTATACAAAGTTTTGTAAAAATGCAGCGATATTGGCGATTTTTGGTATGTTTTGGGGGATTTCATGGCCGCCATTTTGTTTTTTCAAAATTCAACCTCGGACTCTTGATCAGCGACACAAAAAACCCCTGTATGCACAATTTCAGTAAAATAGCTCAATGCCTTTATATTTTGGCCAGCTTTTCGGCGTTTCCGTCCACTGTGGCTCTGTATAATATATTTATGTATATACCTATCCGAGTACACTTACTCATTTCGTAAAGTATGTTAAATGCCTGCTACAACTAAGTGGAACTATAATGTAGTTTTAAGTAGTGTTGTGAGAGCCATTACCTATAACTGGCGTGTTCTGTTATCAATAATAATTAATAATTAAATCACCAGTTCCTAAGATCATGTATTACTTTACTGTAAGAATTCATTCTATGCTTACATTCAATATAGAGAGTACTAGATTTATTAACTCTTGCACTATCAGAAGTACGAGGAAGAAAATAAACAAAGTAATATAAATTATGTGTTTCCAAACCATATTAAGCTCATTTGGTAATTAGTATGACAGAGCATTCTGAATAAACCAATAAAGGATTATAGCAAAATGAGCTGCATTTTGTATGCAGTGAAGAAATGACAACAGTATGTATAGTCACTCCTAGGATGATATTGCGTTAAAACTGACATGCCGGTTGAAATTTATGGGAAAAATATAAGATTTCTATTAAAATTTTCATTAATCATTTTTACACATTAGTTTCTGGATTTTCATATTGTTTTAAAAGAAAAATTACAAAAAATCAGTGTCGACTTCAAAATGTAGAATTTTTTAGACTTATGTTTATCTGATTAACAATATTTTTTCGTTTTTAAAAAATCGTTCATTTTCTCGAAAATTACAAATTCTGCACGGATTGTGTTGTCATTTTAGCTGACGAAATCTCATTTGGGTAAGACAAAAAATAACAAACAAGCGTATACATAGTTTTAGGTCCACATATTAATGACCCGGCTGGTTTCACAATCATCAGTTAACCATTAGTTATCAGTTTATCAATGGTTAACTACAAAAAAACTGGTTAATAATATATATGATTAACTTTCTTAAAGTTTTGGTCATATTGTAGTTAAGAAAATCTATACCTAATATATTGGTAAACTAACAATTCTTCGTTAACTCAATTCTTATTTTTAAATGTTAGATTTTTATCAGTTATTGTTATTTTATATTTATACAAGCGTTATTTACATTTGATAATGGATATGAAGTATTCGGATATAAAGTATTCGGATATGGATATCTGTAACACTGAATAAGAGGCTACTGTGTGGTCCAGAACTTTCAGATATATACTGATAATATAGACAACAATAGTTTTAAGCGGCTTAAACTTGCTCCAAGAACGGTAGTAGAGGAAATAGACACCTCGGTATAAATAATTTTGTTAATAAATGAATGAAAATATAAGTAAATAAAATAACTATATATTTAATTATGAATGACATAATATGGACATATGGCAAATACTAAACAAAAAATTTAAACCTAGCAAATTATTGTCATAACGTAATACTACACATTTATTAATTTATCCAACACGTTCATGTAAAAAATCGGTCGCGGTTAGGTGCTCTTCGATAGTATTTAATAAGATAAATATGTCAAATGAGATAAACGAGATAAATGAGTCAAATGAGACAAATAAGACAAATGAGGCAAATAAGACAAATGAGACTAATTATAAAATTGATAAATAAGGTAAATGAAAAAAAAAACGAGACAAATGAGGCGATTGAGGAAAATTAGACAAATGAGATAAATGAATCGAATGAGACAAATGAATCTAATGAGACAAATGAGGCAAATGAAATAAATAAGACAGATGAGAAAATTGAGGAACAAGAAAAATGAGGCGAATAAGGCAAACGAGAAGTGATATAAATAAGAAAATATGACAAATAAGAAGAGATAAATGAAACAAATGAGAAAATATATGAGATAAATGAGTCAAATGAGACAAATGAAACAAATTATAGAAATGATAAATGAGATAGATGAGAAAAATTATAAATGAGACAAGTGAGTCAAATGAGACAAATGAAACAAGTGAAATAAACGAGATAAATGAGACAAATGAGACGAATGAGGCAAATGAGATAAATGAGACAAATGATATTAACAAGATAAATCAGACAAATGTATACGAAATAAAACAAAGAATTGAGGCAAATAAGATAAATGATAATCGAGAGAAATGAGGCGAATGAGGCAAATGAGACAAGTCAGACAAATGATACTGGTACAAATATGGGCTAGGCATTTATTATGGGCTATCAGCAGCCCATATTTGTAGCATAGTTTGTCAAACCAATAAAAGTGCATTGTTTTAATTATTAGCTGTTAAAAAAATATTTTTTTCAAAACTCGAAAATCACTTTAACATCATATTACAGAATAAATTAAAAATCAGTTATCAGAATTTCCAAATATCCTATGACATGTGAGTTATATAATGCGGAATTGCATTTCGATTTGAAACATCAAAGTTTGTCAGAATTTTTATCAACAATAAAAGCACAAGAGCTTTTTTCTTATCGGATAAATTTCTCTTTGTAACGAAATAATTTTGCCAATCAGTAATTTTATAAGAAAAACTGATATGAAAAAATCGCGAGACCGCAGGTCGAGCGATTTTGTCAAATTAACTCCTATATGAAAAAGTCTATCTGACAGCACATTTTTGTCACTTTGACAGTGATAAAAAAGGTGCATCGTTTTTTATCACCGATAAAAATATATAACAATTTATAACAACTGTATTTTTAATAACTGTTCCTTTAAATAATTGTATAAATAAAGATAATTATTGTTGTTGTTCGTTCACATATTCTGTCGTTAATTTATCTTGCCAAAAAACACTCGAGCTTTTCTTTTATGGATAAATTTCTTTTCTTCTATTTCGTTACAAAGAGAAATTTATCCGATAAAAAAAAAGCTCTTGTGCTTTTACTGTTGATAATTTATTAAAAATTGTTATTAGTCGTGGATAAAACATTCTACATGCTACATGCATGTAGAATGTTTTATCCAGTTTTATAGCTATTATTCACTAGGGTGATTTACGACAAAAACATCGCCATTGTGAATAATAGTTAACATTACATGTTAGATGAATAATACACTATTAGTGACGTGTGGCATACAATATTTTATTTATTTGCGAAAATTAGCACACTGCTACACGTTTCGTGAATTACATCAGTGGCCATCCCTCCTATCATAAACAAACTGCAGACTCAGCACATCCTACGGGAAGAAGCTATCCAACCTTGCATCTAACAGCAGACAGTTGCCACCATTCATAAAGTAAACGTATTATAATATTATTTTAACAGTTTTCTATAATTTCCATAAGTTATACTTATAAAAATAAAATTATTCTTTAAAAAAGTGAACTAAGGTTATCCAAAATAAAAGTCGCGTAGTCGGAATGGATTTTTTCGGGACTATACGTATCGAACGTGCAGTTCTTTGTTTCAATAATTAGCCGAAAATAAAACAAACTTTGATGATTTTTGTTGACTGATAGTTTTGTGACAGAGTCGCTCTTCAAACATTAAGAACCCTCATCGCAGACCTGTACACAGCTTATTGTAGCAAATATTCATCGAGAATTGGAACGAAAATTGTCCAATTTTGCAAGGAACACGGACCTGGCGAAGACAAAATCTCTAAACCAGACGTTGATCTTATAGAAGGATGCTTAAAGTCGCTTTTTTTTATTGTTAGTATAATCCATGTATGTAGAAAATTTAAGTGAAATTCTCGGAAATTTGAGATTAACAAATACTTCAATTGATTCATCAAATTTCCTAAACAACCCTCAAACTTCCAAAAGAAATTTACAAAATATTTCAAGTTCAAATCAATTAAATCAAAGCACAAACCAATTAAAAATATCTCATTTTAAACCTGAATATCTTAATTTTGTACCAAATTTTAAAAGCGATCTTAACGAATTAAATAGATATTTATCCATTTGTAAATCATTAATTGTAAATTTTTATAACCATCAAAATCGAAATGATTTTCAAAATACTTATTTGTTGAATTCTCTTGTCTCAAAATTAAGTGGTAACGCAGAAGTAGTAGTGAATATACAGAACGTGTCCACTTGGGATGACTTAAAGTTTACATTAACTAGAAATTTTGCGGATCAAAGCGACGAATCTTGTCTTAATAGAGATCTTGTTTTAATTAAACAATTACCTAATGAAAAACCTCAGCAATTTTATGACATTAGTGTACATGAAATTATGGAGGAATCAAAAATTTTAAAGCGAGATCTCTATAATAAATTGGTATTAAGAACATTTTTATCTGGGCTTAAAAAATCATTAAGCAAAACAATTCTCTGTTTGAAACCACAAACAATTAGTGAGGCTACGCAACAAGTTATTCAAGAAGAAAATATTTATTATTTTCAAAATTGTACTAATTGAAATTTAGGAAAAAGTAACAATATGATGCAAAATAAATCACAAATATATCAACGATTTGTTGAGACTCCTCGACGAATGTAAATTAGTAATTACCCACAAAATTAATAACTATAAACCTCTAAATTTTAATGGGAAATCTTTCCCATCTCAACTAATACAAATGCAACCAAGAATAAATAATCAACCACAGCGATTTTATTAAAACAGCCTCAGCGATGTTTTTAAATCAAACCCAAATAATAATAATAATTTACTGAAACCTATGAATGTATCTACTAGAAATACGACAAATCAATATCAACAAGGTACTTCAACTTTGCACCAACAAAAACCACAAAGAAACTTTATCTCTGAGGAATTATTTAATATGGAATTAAATCAACCAGATCAATATGAAACTAATCAGTCAGTAGACTATGAGTGTCAAAATGAGGAATTTATTGATTATTTCTATTATTAGTCGAGGAAATAAAGCACTGAACCTCCGAAATTTCCGCAGCAAGACGGATTTTAATGCGGTCTTTTGCATTCGATTCGTGAGAGCATCAGGAAATTTTGTGAACTAATCTGATGAATAGCAAATGAAAAATTGCATATTTGCATTGTAAAAATGCATTGTTCAAAGTGCATTTAGAATAATTAATTTGCAACTTGGTAAAAATTGATTGAAATGAGTCCAAATTTGTTACTCGGGGGTTTTCGGGGTCGCTGAACACGAATATCATGGCGGCAATGGCCTCCGAGGTACCTGGAGCCCAGGGTGGATACTATCTACCTCATCTCCTGGAATTTCATGTGAATTTGTAATATATTTAGTTGAAACTCATTACTCGGGGGTTTTCGGGGTCGCTGAACACGAATATCACGGTGACAACGATCTCCGAGGTACCTGGAGCCCAGGGTGGACCTCTTCTCCTGGAACTTCTTGTGAATTTTTAATATATTTAGTTGAAATTCGTTACTCGGGGGTTTTCGGGGTCGCTGAACACGAATATCCCGGCGGCAACGTTCTCCGAGGTACCTGGAGCCCAGGGTGGACCTCATCTCCTGGAATTACCTTGAGTATAGCATCATAGCATCATACGAATTTGCATATATTACTCAAAATTATTATCAGAAATTATTTTTGAAAAATATTGTTTGAATCTACATCTTCATTATAATATATAAATAAATAATTTTGAGTAATATATGCAAATTCGTATAAAAATGATGCTATACTCAAGGTAATTCTAGGAGATGAGGTCCACCCTGGGCTCCAGGTACCTCGGAGAACATTGCCGCCGTGATATTCGTGTTCAGCGACCCAGAAAATCCCCGAGTAACGAAGTTCAACTAAATATATTAAAAATTCACAAGAAGTTCTAGGAGATGAGGTCCACCCTGGGCTCCAGGTACCTCGGAGGCCGTTGCCGTGTGATATTCGTGTTCAGCGATCCCGAAAACCCCCAAGTAACAAATTTGGACTCATTTCAATCAATTTTTACCGAGTTGCAAATTAATTATTTTAAATGCACTTTGAACAATGCATTTTTACAATGCAAATATGCAATTTTTCATTTGCTATTCATCAGATTAGTTCACAAAATTTCCTGATGCTCTCACGAATCGAATGCAAAAAACCGCATTAAAATCCGTCTTGCTGCGGAAATTTCGGAGGTTGAGCCGCTTTTAGTGCTTTATTTCCTCGTCCATATAATGAATATGAGAATTTGGACCCGATAGTCATTGACTCGGACAAACATTTTCACAAATCGTCTCATTTAGACAACCCTAGTAAGATCCACAAATTAGTTCATTTAATACATTTAATCCAAGTGAACTATCATATATTGTATTCCCCGAATATAAACTTAAAATATTAATTGACTCAGGTTCAACGAAATCATTTATTGATCCCGATATAGAACAAAAACTATTTCCAAATTCAATTATAAATAATTCCTTTATTGTTTCACTGTGTTTTAAAAATCTACACAAAATATAGTGCCCTCTATACCTGCGTCTACTATATTTAATTTGCCGAACCAACAAAATTTTAAATTCTTTTTATTTAAATTTCATAAAATTTTGAATGGGTTAATTGGCTTGGATAATTAAAAAATTTTGCAGGCAGCTCTAGATCTTAACAAAGATTATTTAATTACCCTGTATGCTAAAATAAAACTATTGTACCATAAAACCTAAAGTGATTTAAATTTATTATCAATTTTACCCAATTCGAGGCAAGTGATTAAAATTAAATAGTACACCGGATGGGGAAATAATAATCCACTAACAAAAATTTCATAACTGCGAAATACCTGAATCACTTATAATTGCCAAAAATGGACAAGCTTTAACTACTATATTAAACGACACAAAACCTATCGAAGTCGAAATATTCGACAAACAATTTGTCAAACAGATCGATTTAAATAATTTTGATGATTATTCAAAATACAGTCTGGATTTATCAAAAATTCGAACTGATCATTTAAACTCTGAAAGAAACTCAATAATCCCTAATTTATGCAAGGAATTTTCAGATATATTTTCCCAAAGAAATATGCCTTTATGTTTCACTATAGTGGAGCGAAATTGACCATAAAAGTCTCTCCGTTCTCGAGAAAAAAAAATTTGCGTACAACCAGATCAGACCTTATAGGTTTTATAAAGTAAACAGTTTTATATGAGAAATGGCTATTTACGATATTTTTCTGTGGTACTGATATTTTTTATTTCGAAAAAACATCAGAAATTGACTATTTAGAAAAGTCGTGTTTTTTTAAATTTACATCCCCATATCTTCAAACCTAAGCGCTTCCAATGGTGTTTTTGTTTCTATTGATTATTGTTTATTATTTTCTTTAAATAACAATGCAGTTATTACTTCGCTAAGAATGCACTCATATTTTCACCAAGCGACAAATTTTTTTTATTTTTGCAAATTTTCATATACATGATGCGGAGCAATTGAAGCCAAGATACGGTAGCAGTTTTTAAGAAAAAAAATTTTCATGTCGGACCTATAGCTTTTTAGTTATGAATATTTTTGTGACGCGATATCGTATGTACACCGCATCACCACGGCGCGTAACTGCCGGTACCAAGTACTGCGACCCCACGAGCGCTAAATACGATATGGTTGTGCTGTCGTAATAGTGAATTCATGTACATCATGGATGTTGTGTGTGATATAATTTTCAGAAGTTATTTTTAAGATTTATTATTTATTTATAATGGAATGTATTATATGTAAAAAAACGGTGACTAGTGATGACAAATCTGTGGTACAGAGACCTAGAAAGCAAGGCTTGTTATCATTAATATCTAGTGCTGAGAAAAGGCAAGATGACTGTGGGAAACAAATTCTACTTCAAAGGGATGGTATTTTGAGTGGAAAAATGAAAGTGAGATATCACGTAGATTGTCGCCAGAATTATACAAGTCAACAAAATATTTCTTTTTCGCAGTCGATTGGTGGTCAGACCTCTCAAAGTGTAAAACCTATTTCTATAATACGTCACTCTAATTCTCATTATAATATCCGAACTATGTGCTTGATTTGTAATAAAAGTGGAACAAAGAACAAACGACAATTATTATCAGTAAAAACAGGTAAGCAAATCCATTAAATCTTATGTAAATATCTATTTTAAGTACTTTTAGGATCCGGAAAATCTACTTATTTAAAAATTATGGACGCTGCAAATCAACGAGATGATATGGATATAATTGCTAAATTAACTGGCTATGAAGATTTATTCGCATATGATGCAAAATATCATAAATTATGTTACAGCCACTACATATCTCATAAAAATATTAAATCGCACATAAGAGCTAAAAATAATCCGGAAGCTACGCACTTACCCGATAACTTTGACAAATTTAACTCGTCATCAAGTAGTAACGATTTTAAAGAAAATTTCAAACTCAACGACTCTTCGGAAATACAGATTCGCCTCAGAGCAGCATCTATTTTACGCAATTCAATGGATACATTTGATTTAAAAAGGCAGGGATTTCCCACACCGGGTGATATTAATAAAGCAGAATTTGAAAATCAGGTTCCAAATATTTTACGTCTTTTCATATCTTGGTTAATAGATGGTAAATTATTTGCGAAGGTAAGCAGTATTTTATTCAAAGTTATATTAAGTTTAACTGTTGGAAAATTTTTTTGGGTAAGGGTCCTTATTTTGAGAAAAACTACTTTTTTAACTTGCCGACGTTTCGGTAATTTTTATTACCATCTTCAGGGCACTGTAAGATAAAATATCTAATAAAAAATCAATACCCAATTTCACTAATTAACAGAATAATAAATAACAATAATAACAGCTTATCAACTAGATCCTCACCTTCAGGCACAAAAACATATTACAAATTACCATATGTTAAAAATCTTTCTGAGAAGGTAAGGAAGGTACTTTCCACGGATAAAATTAATGTTGCATTTAAGAGTGAAAATACGACAAAGAAAAATTTCTTTACAAATTTAAAAGTGAAAACACCAAAAGAATTACAGTCAGATGTCATATACAAAATACCGTGCAAGGATTGTGAAAAAAGTTATATAGGCCAAACAGGTAGATACTTAAAAACCAGAAAGAAAGAGCACATGCGAGACGTTAAAAACAAAAATAAAATAAACACATCATTAGTAGAACACTGCAAATGTTTAAATCACGAATTTAATTTTGATGAAACAACAATAGTAGGTAGACAGCATAATCTTGAAAAGAGAAAATTTCAAGAAATGGTCAATATAAAGAAAATTAAGTCAGTTAATTCAAGGAAAGACATTGAGAACTTAAACGCGTGTTATTTTAATCTTATTAATAAGTTAGATAAAAAATAACTATAATTTAAAATGCATTATTTACAAAATATTAAACAAATAATCAGTCCTTGCCATTATTGCAAATAATCGGTTTTTTTTTCTTTTATCTATGATGGTTTTTATCCCTTCTCATGTGTTTTGCATACTTTAACGTTTAGAAAGATTCATATTCGTGTCATTACCATTACACACTACAGTCTGACAATTGTACCTTTATAAGTGATATATATATATATATATATATATATATATATATATATGTGTGTATATATGTTACATAAGTACACTAAAGAAGGTTTCTTAATACCCAAGGATTTTATCTGTTTGTTTCCTGTTTTATATATATATTTTATGGATTCCAGGAAAAACTCATAATTAATGTAAGTACTTATTATTTTTCACTGCATATGTAGTTTTACCAAGTGTGATATTATGTTGTTAAATTAAATTTGAGATGCCCTAAAAAAAGTATATTTAAATATTTTTAATTATTGTTAATATGTTTTGATTTTTAATATCTATTTATACGTTGTACATATTTTGTGTATGTTTGTAGGTGCATATATCCATTTATTTATTTAATAACTTTTTTTTATTGTTTGTACCACATGTTATATTATATACACTTTTTTTATTTACATTTTTTACAAGTGTTACACATCATAATTTTATATCTTACAGTGCCCTGAAGATGGTAATAAAAATTACCGAAACGTCGGCAAGTTAAAAAAAGTAGTTTTTCTCAAAATAAGGACCCTTACCCAAAAAAATTTTCCAACAATTAATAAGTCGGTCTAAAAACTTTTCTATTACATTAAGTTTAACTTTTTTTTTTGTTGGGCTGATATTAGAGAAACGAGTGAGTTAGCAGTCATTCCATGTAATGTCATAATGGGACTTTTCGACAAATCATTTAAAAAAAATAGTTTTCATGTTGGATTGGGTCTACACATATATCACCTTATTCCTAGCAAACACATTTTGGATATTCTACCGCAGCTTGGTTTAACTTGCCCTTACAATGATATACGTCAACTATCAACGGCATTGGCAAAAGGAGATATTGATGACAAAAATGACGTGTATGTACCGCAAAACTTGGAACAAGTCAATGAAGAAAAGAAAAACTATATTCATGCAAGTATGGATAATTTCGACTTGAATGAAGAAACAATTGACGGCAAATGTACCACGCATTCCATGGCTATGGTCGTATTTCAGAAACAGCAGTCTTTACAATCATTAGGAAGCATAATTAAGGGGGGAAAATATGCCTTAAGTAATGAAGAAGCTGATCTAGTTTTTCAGCACATATTAAAATATAATAAGCCTAAGATCCGTCCACAGCCTTCGAAATTCCTATCACCAACTATTAAACGCGAAGAATATAAATACACTAAAAAACTCAATTTGGTTTGGCGAATTCTGCGCTTCTTTAAAAAAGAGGATTCTTTCTTGGGGTGGACCGATTTTAATAACATTTTATCTAAAAACAACATTCCACTTTCGATTATATCATACCTTCCTTCTTAAATGCTCCCCCTACAGAATTTGATACTATATATACTGCCATGGTTCGAATAGTACAGTTAGCAAGCAGATTAAATCAAAACCATATTGTGATAACGGCCGACTTGGCAAATTATTTGAAGGCGCGCGAAATTCTATGGAATAATCCTCCAGAGCTGGTCGGTAGAGTAACTTTACAACTTGGTGTGATGCATCTTATTATGGCATTTATTGCTAGCATTGGTTATATTTTTGGTGACGGAGGACTTACTTCCATATTTGTCGAAACTTATATTTTCGCAGAAAATTCTTGCAGACTCATGTTGGAAGGAAAACAATTCTCCTGAGCTATTCGTGGACTAACACTAGCAGCTGATGCTATATCTAGATTACTATATGATATTCTAGCTAATTGGTACGAAGAAAATAAGAGGGAAACATTTATAAACGACGACGTAAAACACTTAATGAACTCGATAATTTCCATGATGCGAAAATCCAAAATTGATGAAAATAATTTTAAAAACATTGTCACAAAAATTGAAGGTTATAATCAAATCACAACCGAGTTTATTAATTCAGGCTGTACTTCGTCTGTAACATTTAAGTACTGGTATTTCTTTCTAGAAACAATTGATCTGCTTTGGAGAATGTTGCATGCGGAAAGAGATGGTGATTTTCATTCCCACTTAGCCGCAGTTCATGATGGATTACCTTATTTATCGGCTGCTGGACGTAATCTTTATTTGAAATGGGTTCCCGTATATTTAAGTGATATGGAAGAACATAAACACCAAATTCCGTACATGTATGATTTTTTGGCAAGCGGAAATTTTGTTGTAAAAAACACCAATGAAAAAAGATTTAACTGCGTTGCTTCAGACATGGCATTGGAACAATCCATTAACAGAGAGTGTAAAAGTCGTTCAGGAGTAATTGGTTTTACACAAAAACCAAACGCTCTTTTTCGTTGGATGGTGACCAGACACACTTTAGGGGAATATTCCCAAAATTTTTTAGGTATGTTCAGAGCTGGGCAATAAATAATTATTCAGTATTTAAATAACTTTTGCAATTTAAAGACTTTTTTAAAAGTAATGGTAATACAAAATAATTTGCCCAACCCTGGGTGTGTTCATATTGTTTTACGTAATAATAATACTTAAATTGTCTATTTTAGAAGCTACTTCTACATTACAAACTCGACAAAGGAAAGAGGGATATTCTATGCAGAAGAAAAATGAAAGCGATATTTTGAGAATGGTTGACACAATTGAAAGTGATTGGACTAACCCGTTTAATTTGAACAAAGTTCCTGCTTTCTTAATAAATATTTGTACAGGAAAAGAAGTAACCGAAGAGATAGAAAACAGTTTAAATACTTTTATGGATGAGGTACGAAATAACACGGGCTCAGTTTGGAACGAAGATGACTCTGTAAATTTCTGGAAACCGCGTAAAAGAAACAAAATATTAACATTTAAAGAAAATAATGCTAAAACAAAGACGATGAAAGGGAATGCCATAATTGGTTCTGAATTGATGTTTCGCAGAATATTATGTTCCACCCAAATAAATGAAATAGACCTAACAACGATATTGTCGTATGAACTAACATTAGTGCCAACGTCTTTGTTTCATGAAGATGGTTCCATGCGTAAAACAACGAAATCTGATCTGGCAAAGAAATTGAAAGACGCATCTAATACGCAAGCAGACTGTCTTTTGGTACAGTCTTTAATAATAGACGGAATGGTAATAATTCAAGAAATGAATGAAAAAAAATTCATTACTTTTAATGATCTCGGAAAACTATTCTTGGAATCTATTTTGAATACCGGACGAAGATGCCAGGCTGTGCGAATAACTATAGTTTTTGACAGTTACAAAACACACTCAATAAAAGCAGCTGAAAGAGCTAGACGTGGTGACATCAGTGCAGCTGAATACAATGTTAGTGGTAGTAGGAAAGTGCACAAGTTTCGAGATTTCCTTAAATCATTTAAAAACAAACAGTCTTTTTTGAAGTTTCTTACTGAGTATATCATCCAAAACTGTACCGAATCTCTTAAAGATACTGAGATATTAATCATCGCAGGAGGTTTTGAAATCCCTGAAAAAGTGGTGTTAATGAGCAAATCCAATTCAGTGCGGGCCTTAAATGATTTATATAGCAACCAAGAAGAAGCAGATACTCGTATAATTTTACATGTAGTATATGAATCTAAGTTCTCTCAACAAATCTTGGTTAAATCAGTGGATACTGACGTCTTGATTTTGCTTATTCACTTCTATTCTTCTCTTCCTAATTTGAGTACAATTACATTATATATGCAACTTGGACATAGTACAAAGAAGCGATTCATATCTATAAATAAAATAATACAAAATTTGGGAATAGCAATTTGTTCATGTCTTCTATCAATTCATTGTTTGACAGGATGCGATACTACAAACACATTTTATAAAATTGGAAAAAGGACTGCATTTGATGTTCTGAGGAAGAACATTGATTGCCTCGAAAAAATGTCGAAATTGCCTCTACTGCCTAAACAAGAAGCATTGCAACTAGCTGTAAAGTATGTTCTCTTGTTATACAAAAATAAGGATAGCAATATTCGAACTCTTATAATTTACGTCTCCGAATGGCCATCAATTCTAATAAACCGTCTTCCAAACTTCCACCAACTGATGATGCATTTTACCAACATTTCTTAAGGTTAGTGATTTAAATTATTTAGAAAATACTTTTACGATATGTACTAAAATTGCAGATGTATGCATCAGTTAAAGATATGGTACTCCAGTAATGATCCAAATCCGCTGGTTGAAGCTACCGAAGATTGGGGGTGGACTTTAATAAATGATTGTTGGAATCCAATTTTTTCAATTAAAAAACCAATTCCAGATATTGTACGGCAATATTTAAGCCTTTATTGTTCCGATAAAAATTGCAATAACAAAAAATGTAATTGTGTGAAGGAAGGTCTAAAATGTGGTGAGGAGTGTAAATGTGTGGTGTGCAATAATTGTGTAGAATGTATGGATGAATTTGAGGATGATGAGGAATTTTTTTAATTATAGTTAAAATTGAAGTATTTATAAAACAATAAATATGTATGTTAAGATGACCTTTGATTAAAATTGATACTTTCTACTTGTTTCTAATTTTTTGTCTATATTTAATCATGCAGTGGTAATCGCGCGCCTGCCGAGTCTATGCCATATGCTACTGCGTCACAAAAATATTCATAAATAAAATACTATGTCCTAGATGAAAATTTTTTTCTTAAAAACTGCTCACGTATCTTGGCTTCAATTGCTCCGCATCATGTATATGAAAATTTGCAAAAATAAAAAAGTTTGTCGCTTGGTGAAAATATGAGTGCATTCTTAGTGAAGTAATAACTTCATTATTATTTAAAGAAAATAATAAACAATAATCAATAGAAACAAAAACACCATTGGAGGCGCTTACTTGTGTACTTGAATTTAAAAAAAAATCAGATCGATAGCTCAATTAGATTTGAAGATATGGGGATGTAAATTTAAAAAAAACACGAATTTTCTAAATAGACAATTTCTGAACTTTTTTCGAAATAAAAAATATCCTTACCACAGAAAAATATCGTAATTACCCATTACAGGTCCCAAATAACCTACTCTCCAAAATCTACAGTTTTATCTGGTTCTACGCAAAAAAAATTAAACGACACATTCCTAGGTCGATTTCGCTCCACTACTAGCAAAATAGAACATCAGATATGCCGTGAAATCAATTTTTGAATAAAGTGATCATCACCAATACAAGAACCATCGCGTAATTCCGAAATTGACAATATATTTATGCAAGTCCAACCGGACAACCATACCGTAAACAACGACATCCAACAAGAACAAAATGATGACGATCTCACTATACACTCCAATTCGGAACAAAATCCAGTTGTAAATATTCCTGTATTAGACTGTTCTGTAAATTATGGTCAAAATCAAATCATTGTAAGCTCTGTACTACATTCCCTGAGTAAACCTAAAATTACAATTTTATTTGGGAAAAAAAATGTATGACAGTCCAAATTTCGGAAAACAATTTTCAACAAGACGTCATAGATTTCTTAAAAAACTATGTCTCTCCCGATATATAATATTACATATACTATGAACCTTTTTCAGCTGTTCTTCATAAATACTTTAAATTACTATCAATCAAAATTAAACGGTGTACTAAGAAACTAGTTGCTGTTACGAACAAAGACGATATCGCAGATATCATAAGAAGTTATCACGAAGGTAAATCGAATCACCGTGGAATTTATGAAACGTATCAAAGAATGAAAAATAAATATTATTGGCCAAATGTCAAAAATGCTATCCAAACCTTTATCAATGAATTCGATCTTGTCAGTAGAGAAAATAAGAATAAAATCCCGTACACGTCAAAATGAACTCCACCCGCGACAAAACCGTTTAAAATTATTCACTTAGACAAATTTACATTTGAGCAAACCAAATTTTTAACAATTTTTCAAAGTATGCACAAGCGTAGTTCATACCAACATTAGCGGGAACAGGAAGAGCAAATAATCTTTTACAATTTTTCTCTCATCACGACATTCCGAAACAAATCATCATTGACAACGGGACCGAATTTAAAAAATTCTCTAATTTCGTAACTTCTATGTTCACATAAGGTCAAAGTAAATTTTTGTTCACCGAATCACCCTCAATTAAACGGTGCAATCGAAAGGTTTCACTCGACAGTTAGTGAACGTATTCGCCTACTTAATGCCCAAGGCTTCCTAAGAACCCCATTAAAATGAAAATGACGTACGTTATCCATTCAATCCACTTGACCATTAAAATGAAACCCATAGACGTAGTGAAAGGACATATAAGTGACAATGACCCATCTGACATCAAAATTTAAAAAATTTTACGTAACGGTTACGTAATTGAGCATAAAGAGAGATCTAAATTGTATTCAAAAATAAATTCAGATCTTATTCAAAATAAAGAATAGGTAATCGAAAGAGAAAACAAAAATCGAGACAACCCTGAAATTTTTCAGTCAAAACAAAAGGTTTATGTAAAAAGCACATCCGCCAGAAAAATGCAAATAAATTTGATAAACTAGCGAAATAAACAAAGTTAATTGCAAAATGAAAACGGTTTCAACCGATAAACAAGATAAGGTTCATATGGACAACCTTAAACGCCTGCTTAAAGATACTTTCAAATTCAAACAACAATATTTAAAACTAATTTCAGATTATTGGGATTTCTCAGATCCTCACAAAAAATATCCCTACGATACTTAAAAATCAATCCAGGAATGGTTTCTTTAAAATTAGTGACAACCAAAATTGTATAATGTACACATACCTTAATGCATTATTATGATTTTATCCCAATAATAAGTGAATTGCAATTGCAATCACAATCTACACATCTGTAAACCTTTATCAATAATGATATGAATATTATTCGATCAAAACTTCAAATTACCTAAAAATTCTTACCTTTAATCAAGAAAAAGTGGAAAGCAAATTAAGGGAAATATTACATCAACCTCACAGTGTAAAAGTGGCTTAATAAATTGTTCACAGATCAATTTTTAAATCAATAACAGGGAATCTAGATGCAAATGATGGAGAACATTATGAGCAATTAATTCGGGATTTACGAGACAGCCAAATAAAATTAGGCACAGCAATTAAAAGCCAAAACTCTCTTTTTGTAGCTTTAATAGAAAAATTTTACGACACAATTCAACAAGTAAGACATAACAAAAAACTTTTGGAATTGAGAGTTAATCGAATTTCAGATCGCATATTACACAAAGATACTTCATTATTTATAAAAGATCTTAGCAATCAAATTATCAGAATGTATGAGATAATTAATTCAATACCACAAGATATTTAAACTCAATATCTTTTTCAAAATTACAAATTATGCATCCAAGTATAATAAAAACAGAAGATTTGTTTATTGAATTAAAATCATCGCAAAAACAAATGAAAAAAAGGCTAATTTCCTCTCCAATTAACATTAAACAATATATCATTACTTTAAAATATTGTAAAAATAGACGGCTATACTTAAATAACAAAATTATTTATATCCTACATATTCCAATAACTTATCCTTCAGAATTTAATTATTATCACTTATGCTCAGTCCCTATCTTAACCCAGAGTCAATTTAAGGCAATAATCCTAAAAAATAAATTTTTGGCAAAAGACGGATTGTACTCTGCATTTTTGAGTCATCTCTGTATAGAAGTATCCACTCAAATCTACATGTACGAGAAAACAGACCTTCAAGAAATTAAGAAAGAAAACTCTTGCGAAATACAGCTATTTGACATACAAAAATCCACTTGTAAACAAGTACTAGTTAATCTATCCAAATCAATAATCAAACGATTGGATAAATCTGACCAATGGATTGGTATCCTACCATTCGAAGAAACTGAGATGTACTCATGAAGAAGAAATTTTAAAAATAGTACATACTTAATAGAAATTCCAACTATTTGTCAAATAGCCATCGGGCACGTAACAATTGAGAACACAGATCAATAAGTTTCAGTGAACTAATATTGTTCCTGAATTAAAAATTGACATGAACACATCAAAAGCAAATATTAGTCTCCACTTAAACACTGTTGATCTTGACGAGCTGCAAGAAATAAAAACGCAAATAATTCACAACCAACCAGATATACTTTTCCAAAAAGTGTCACAAGCTCCAAATGTTTGGATATTAATCATTTATGGATTAAAAATTCTAATTCTGGACTACGTCTTCTACAAAAACTGATCTGGAAATGGTTTACCCAAAACCCAAGAAGAAACATCAAACCGAAGAGATAGACCTCTCAAACGTTCAACTACCTTAGTTACCCTCGGTAGTTGAATCTTCTGTGGGAGGAATTACAACAGTTGTCATCCCTTCTATTATGAACAAACTGCAGACTTAGCACATCCCATGGGATGAAACTATCTAATCTCGCATCTAACGGCAGTCAGTTGCCAGTATTCATATAGTAAACATATTATAATATTATTGTAAGAATTTTCTATAATTTCCATAATTTGTAGTTATAAAAATAAAATCATTTTTTAAAAAGTGATCTAATAGTATCCAAAATAAAAGTCTTGTGGTAATAACTATTACAACTACTTTTTACCACGTTAGAACACAAATTATGACACCTTCAACTGTCACTGTAAAGAATAACAAATTAAACGTAGTTCAAACTATTCAATATCTTATATCCACCAAATAGAATTTAGGGCTCACTTTTGGTTGGATTATCACCAGAAAATATAAAGAATTAATGTCGTGAAACAAATTTGTTGGTAAACCAACAGGTGCAGATTATCAAGAAGCAAAAATATAACTAATGATTGTGCCTGTAAGCAAATAAGGAATATGTAAGAAAAACGACTCATGTCAAACTGTCAATACATAAAATTCTAATTTGTTCATGTTAGGTTTATTAGAATATTACTACTTCATGAAACACTTGTTGCTAAGTTGTCCTTAATTTTTATATTCTTATTTAACTTTAAAGATATTGAACAATAAAGAATCAAAACAGTTTCACCCAATTTTTCATCTTTTATTTATGCTACAATAATTGAAAAAAGTTCAACTATTTTATTATTAATAATGTGGCAAAAAAATCTTTCGATATTCTATTCCTGCTAATATGTCCAGTTGACTGACAGGCTATAATTTTCCACTTTCAATAAATGATGTAAAAAATGCGTGGATTACAAATTATATGAAGCATCTTTCTTAAAATGTTATCGTTTGAACAAGGCCGAAAAACAACCGAACAAAATAATGTATTTTTAATTTCCCTACGTCGCGTCGTCTGCGGTCGCTGGAAAAAAATTGAGAATAAACCTTATTTAAATAATACTAACTTAGTACAAAAAAATATTCATACAGGTGTGTTAAAATTTTAAAACAATAAATTAGTTATTAAACTGCCGCCCAAGCACGTGCAAATTCTTGAAGTGTAAATACCATATAAGCAAAGTCTGTCATCTAGAAAACAAACTATTACTGACTGCTATGGTAAATAGATGCTAATTTCGTTTTATCGGCGTTTTATCTGGCGTTGCATTCGCAATATGTCTCTGACAAGCGGGGTCGCAAACAAGTTTTCTCTTTGATTTGGCAGGAGAGCGGTTACGTTGATGTCGGATACAACTTTGACCAATAGAAAAGGAGTACGCTTCCACATTCCAAGAAATAATTGTTTTACATTATTTCTCTAATGATTGTACGTTTAATAAATTAGCCAGTCGCCTGTCGAGAAGATTTGCTGCCGCCTTAGTCATGAATGCATATCTAATGTGTAAATGATATATTAATTTGTTTATAGCCAGTAAATTTCTCACAATTAAATAATGAAATTCTAAATACAGCACCATAAAGGTGGAGCTTAAGTGGTGATTATATTGAGAAAAAATGTAGCTTGGAATATCTTTTTATTGTATAAATGCATCCGTGATTTAAGCTGCCTCTGCTCGTATTTCAAAAAAGAGTTCTTGGGCTACTTTATATATTTTTTGCAGGAACGTGACATGTTTATTGACTTAATCATAACAGTAGTAAGTTATGTTTAAAAATTGATGATCTGTAAGTAAATTACTGACCTACCGGAAGGCGGTAGGTAAATAATAATTAATTAACTATTTTTATAGCTTTAAATTAGTTTTTATTAAAGTTAAAAGTGAAATTACAATTAGAAGAATAATTGTTGAATGTGATTGGAGTACCTACTTGATGCAATAATTTTCAGTAATATAATGTTCGCCGTATTGGATGTAATTTTGCAATACTGATGAAATTTAAGTCAGAGCTCTTTTAATACTAGAAACTACGTTTAGCCCAGGCGCTAGGAATTTTGAGCTGAGGTGAAATAATCTTTATGTGAAATTTTGCGAATTTTTTTGTATTTTGCGTGTTCTAAAATTTTCAAAAAATAAATTTTTGGGAGATTGACGCCATTTTGTTTTATGTTGCAATCACGGTAGCTTTGAGAAGTCTTTTTAATACTTCTCAACTACTAAAAACTTCTATGCAAAATTTCACATAGATATTATTTAATCCCAGCTTTTGCCGTTATTTTTTTCTCTGGGTGAATGGGCTAGTTGGAACCTTTATGTCCATTAAAACTCAAAGTGCTCGGCAAACAATCTTTACCATATTCTTCGGCAACAGAAGTCAATCCTCAACTTCCAGTCTTTTAAGAGGGCCATGAAAAAAGCTAATGTCATAACACTTCTTAGATGGCAGCACAATGCCCATTTTCTTTATCCTCCTATCATTTGAGAATATAATTTTGGATGACAAATCTACATAATATTTAACAACATCACTGTCTAATATAAGTTCCCGTCAGTAGGTGGCACAAGTGTTAGCCGTAAGGTTATAAACATAGCGAGCCAAAAGCTATATATTCTGTAAAATTTACATAATACACAAATCATTGGCAAAGGATTAACTTTTGATAAAAATAATATGCTCTTGTATTAATTATGTTTAAAAAATTATCACCTTCCTACCTAGTATATTTTAAATAGTTTTTTTTTCATTAAGAATAACGAGCCCTGTTTCTTTTGTTTTTGTTTTTAATTAAAAATGTTGGCTATTCGGGAAAATTAAACAAATGAATAACTTGGTGAAGCTACAAAATTCACAAATATGTAAAAGTGATGACAGAAAATATATGGATAAAAGTATCAACGTAACCAGTGACATCTGGTGGATTTAGGTTATACAATATCTCAATATTGTACCATGGAACCCAGGCACGACTATCAGTACTAATTGAAGTTTCGCAGAAAAAAATTGAGAAAAATGTGCAGCCTCCAAAGATTACTTCTAGACCATTAGTAAAATCTTTGCAAACCTTTTTTTTCGTAATCAGAAGGAATATAAACATAAAGATATAATATTACTTTCAACAATTCACCAAGAAAAAGTAATACCTATCTAACTACCTTTTCTAATCTGTACAAAATCTTCATCACCATACCTAAATATATTATATTTTATTTCACTTTCTGTAGTAATCTTATTACTTGAAAAACTCGTCTCATTAATCTTTTATGAAACCCATGATACAAATATTTCAATATTTGTATCATGTCTCAAACAAAAATACCAGATATTGTATATTATATCAAGGATTAAACATACACAGTTATTACGCTTCACAATAAAAGAAGTGGTCCAGCAAAGTAAATACATTGAATTGGGAAAAGTGGCCACATAGCTGAACTGGTCAACTGTAGTCTAAGATACAAAAAAGTGCTGCCCAATGAGAGTGCTTTGCACTAACTATCTCACACCCCCTTAAAAGTCTGCAATGATTAGAAAGAGATGTATCAAAAAAGGATCATTTATTCCATATTCATTATTCCTGAATTTGAATTGAGTGTTGTGACTTGTTTTGCGCTTTTACGTTTTACATTCATTTCTGTGTATTTTTATACTTTCTGTGATTTTGGTGCCAGTGAAAGGACTCATCGTGCGAAAGCAATGAAATTAAGTAGGATAAATAGACTTAATAAACTGTAAGTACCAGGCTTCTGCTGCCCTGTACATCTCTCTCGGCCTACAGTGCGTGTATGGCAATAATGCCTTAGATGAACAAGCGTCAATTGGTATTTTTTCACATATGAGGTGTTCACAATGTTCGCATTATGATGGACCGATGTGTATACATTAAATCTGTTTATTGTGATGAATAAAGACAATATACCTATAACGTTTTTTTTTCATACATTTGCATTTGCAAGTTTGATAACCAAAATCTGTTTTATATGATTACAAATTTGTTGAAAAAACAGTATTTTTAGAAAAAAATAAAGAAATAATTTTTGGGTATTACATAAGCATCCTTTCAAATCTAACACGACAACAATAATAAAAACCTCTAGTTTTTTATAATTTATACTGTCATTCTTATATGAATGCGCCAGTACTAAAGTTTTAGGTAGACAGTGAATAGGTGAGTTAGTTTCTATGATAAAATATATTAGAAGTGTTGTATTTGACTCACCATCTACCTAAAACTTTTATGCAAGTATATTCAGATAAAAATAAAATATAAAAACTATAGATTGTTATGTTAGGTTTGAAAGGATACTTATGTAATACCCATTTTGTTATTTTTTTCTAGAAGTACATAAACATGAAGCATATAAAATGCCAGATTAAGAAAAAAAAAACAGTATTCCAACACAAAATATACGTTATTTAAACAAACTGAATTGACAAATTTTTAAATTAAGTTTTAATCGACACACAAAAAATATGACCGTCTGAAATAAGCTCGAATTTCATCTGAGGGAGATGATAAATTTTGGTAATGATCAGTGACATAAAATTTTGATATGTTATTGTTCAGTGATTCGTTATAACTTCATTAATACACCGCATTTAGTAATAAGAAATTATTAAGTCCTAGTTTAATATCTTATTTATATGTATCACACTTCAGTTTTTTGAAAAAATGTAGTTTTTGATAAGTACGTAATTGTATGAAGGTCTGTTCCTTGGATTTTTATTCATGCCCCTCTTAAGGTCTAAAACATCAACAACTTTGTTCGCCAGAAAAGTAGCCGAATTTTTCCTAAACGCATATCTGGTTTAAAAATGTGGATCTGGAAGTTCAAGTATTGCGTGATTTGGAGGGCCAACTTCCTATTAGGGGGAAGTTAGAACGACAATTGTGTACATTTAGAAGAATAGCTGAAACATTTAGGGATACATGTGTGAAAAAATTTTAATGTGCGGCCCAAAACGTCTTGGAAAATGGTCGCAATCTTTGAAAACAATTGTAATTTTTTTAAATTCACGTACGCCGCCACCATAAAATGACCAAAATCACGCCCCCAGGCCACACTTCGATTTTTCGCGATAAGTTTGAAATGCAGATGACGCATGACGTGAATATGATAAAAAATATCTCACTCCATGGTTTGAAAAAATATAGCCATAAGGCGACGATGCGTCGTTTGTTATGAAAATGTTTAGGAGAAACTAGGCATATAGTATAATTTTCAACATTTCTCATATATTATGTATGTACTATGTAATATAAACAATTACTTTAAACATATGCTCGTAAAACCTGAACCAGTAACATGGTTCACGGGGAAAATATATATTTTCTGATCTCCCAGGCCACACACAACATCATTCCATATGAATACACGCAATCCGTGGTACTACAACGGAACCACAGACCACTTAATCATGATACATAGAGAGAGACACCTGACGTGACACGGTCCTAAGATAGTATATTTTCTGCGACACTACGTGGATCTCATGACGGAGTATGTGTTAAAAAGTCTAGTCTTTTGTTCAACGCTATTTTATATTTTTAGGCTTCTTGTATAGTTTCTACAGCAAAAGGCGCTCTTTAAGAAGAGCATAGACAAATCAATGTAACAGTGATGACATGTTTTTTATTGCTCTAGTTAAACTGACATCATATTATATACAGGATACAATTATTGACAGTAAGGTGATGTCAGAATTTAAATTAAGAACTTACTGGAGAAAAGACAAAAGCACACTTAACTCGTATCAAAGGTATTCTACTTAAAGACATCCAGAACGAGCATCTTTCAATAGAGACTGAGATGCTCCGATCACTTTAAAATAATGTCTGGGTAACGCAGTGCATTATGCTTGCGACTTTTATGCAGAAGTTGATATTAGAAATACTGCAAAATAGATAAAAAAAATGCGACCACAAACTATGGAAGCACAATCAAATAAAGTCTGTTCATTATAGACACTTTTAGTGTGACGGCATATAATTATGCAACCTATCTAATACTGATATGACATACCGGTTGGTTACACATACTATTGAAACTTGACCCTTAATGCAAATGTCTATATAGAGGACATTTTCGCGGGTTGGACACAGCTTAGAATTTTACTCTATTTCTCCTTTGAGAAAAATATTTAAGAAATTTCAAGTACCATTTACTATACACAAATCATGTGAAAATATGTGCAATTATAATGTATTACAGAAACTTTTATTATTAGTAAAATTAATTAATAATAAAAACGGATGAAATATCCTCCAATAGAAGTAAAGTGAAAAGTTAATAGCTGCAAACTTATTCATCATTTTAACTTATTAGTGTCACGTTTTATAATCGAACCCTCATATATTTAAGTTCAAATGTTGTATTATTGATTTAAAAAAAACGTTTTTGTTTTTATTTTGAACTATGGCTTTATGATTTGCTCCAGAGTGTGATCATATTAATAAAAGTGGATGTAAAATGTTTAAGATTCCAGAGGATACCAAATTGAAAGAAATTTCTCCCTTCTATATGACTACTTTGCAGAAGTTAAATGTGTTACTCATACAACCGGTTTTTACATTTTAATTTATAGACTGATAAAACAGTGAACTGGAAATCATTTTAAATCAAATAACCGGTAAGGCTAAACATTTTCTTAGTTACCTACCTGTAGGATATTATATTCCAACAATTCAAACACAAAGTTATTTTATAAAATAAATGAGGTGATAACTATGTCAACAACTTGAGGTTAGCCATGTGCAATATGCTTTTCATAGACTGTAATTCCTATTGGTGGATACTAAATCCGTTTTTAATATCAATTTATTAAATCAATAATAGAGTTTTCCTAATGTATTCAGCAGTGTACATAATCAGACAGATTCTGCTTGAGTAAATTAGTTCTGTAAATCTCTAAACAATTAATTGTATCATTTTCTTGATTAGTAGGCATAAAGGTTCGCTGAATGTGCTAGTTTTAGTATTAGTAATATTAACTTGTATAAACAACTTGAATATCTTCTATTTTCATTTTGTGTAATTCTTCTATTCTACACGCATCCACCTCGACACCCGCTATTCCAGGTACTATAGCAACTTTTATATTTAAATTAATTTTATCGGGTTCTTCCATAAAAATAATTATAATAATAATAATAATAATAATACACCACATGTAATGACAACCCCCTTTATCCCTGAATGTCTTAAATGACTTTGTGCGGGAGAGGGTTACACATTAAGAGACAACGGACGTACATCCAATATCCGAGTATACTACGATTAATCTCTCTCACAGAAAAATCCCAGTGCCACGGCCGGGAATCGAACCCGTGACCCCGAGGTTTCGAGGCAAGTACGTTACTTCTAGGCCACGGAGTCATATTGTACATATTCTTTCTTGAAAATATGAATTCGATTTCTTGGACCGATATCTAGTATTTTTTGTCTAAAGGAAATCAATTAACGTAGTTTTGAAATAACAATTAAGTTATCCAAAAAAATTGTAGCCTTGAACATGGAATATTCAGCCCATAAACTCCCTGAGTTTCTCTCTTCCTTGAACAAAATAGGCCAACAATATCTGTAAAGTTTTCCCAATTTTTTTCACTTTAGTTTTGAAAACTTTGTACGTATCTTTATATCGATATTTGGATTTTTCTAATATAATTGCGGAAAATCCTGTGTTCCACGCATCTTCAAGTTCAGAATCATCGAGTTTTAATATAAAATTTATGAAATTATTCCTGAACTATGAAATACGTTTTCGCATTTCTAGCGATTTAATTTATTATAATTCAACGATGAAATTCTAAATAAATTGTATTAATTACTTTTATGGAATTCTTGATCTTTCCCAGAAGAAGTTTGTTTATTCTTAGACCAAGCAAATATCAATGTCATCTGGTATAGAATAATGGCATGTATATCCTATTCATTTTTTATGCAACTGTATAACCATTATAATAGATAAATTATTATACCATAAAAAGTTAACCATTTTATGTCATAATAAAGTTAAGGAAAGTATAGATTATCAGTTGCGGGAGTGGGCACACGAGAAGAATACAATTGACAAAGAATACAATCTTGCTGAAATGTAATTTTTAGGTGTAATCAGGCGAAAAATAAACTACTTTTTACTTTCTTATACCTAATATAAGGAAGTATAGTAATGTGATTTTCTTTGACCTTGAGATTTTGATTGATTTATACGTTTTGAACCCTCCTGAATCCATTTTGAATATTTTCGGATTGATGTCTGTCGGTGCGTGTGTGTGTGTATCCGCGATAACTCAAAAAATGCTAATGGGAGACTTCCCAAATTTAGCAGTTAAAATTTTCAACAGCATTTTAGGTGACATATTTAATTTGGTGAATGTGGTACCACCAGAAGACACACAATGAATGAAAGAAAAAAAATGGTGCAATTTCGGGAAAAAATTCATTGCATTTCTGGACGAATCTCGACGAATTATAATGGAAAAACATAACTTTATGGAAAAAATCTGCCTGCATGTCTGTAGTATCGCGATAGCAGCCACAGTTTTTGAGATAAAGCTTTCAAATTTGGTACACTTGTTCTAAAGGCCAAAGACAATGACAAATTTGATGATGAGCAAAACTGGCCAGCTAAAAGGAGGACGGGATCCAAACTTTTTTGTATTTGCCTTTACAAAAAAATATATTCTTGATGAAAAATTATAAATCATGTCTACTGTATCAAACCAACAAAATATATTTTTCAATTACTTAAATAAAGCTAATGTAAACTTAATTTTTTTATATATTTGACCTCATCAAATGGGGTTAGGATAAATTAAACAGTTCAATATTTGAAATGACTAATTTAGTTACAAAAATGTCAATGTCAATAAGAAGAAATTATTAAAATATATGACATGAATTATTATTGACAGTATCGAAGGACGCTAATTATTTAAAAATTTCAATGAAACATTTCAAGGTAGGCTATTAAAATTTAATTAAGGTAAGTGAAGAATTAAATAGAATGATTTTTTACATCAGGATGATATATTATGGTATAAGAAAGTTATGTGCTTGCCACATCAGATATTTTTTCTATTTAATATACTGATATTTATTATATTGTATTAACTCTAATTAACTAATACACCAACCAATGATATCCCGAGTTACAATGCAATACTGTAATTTTTATCAGGTTTGATTAATATTGCATATTAAGATGGGTAAATTTGTGCTAATTCAATGCATTAATAATGAAAAGATTTGATAGTCCCGAGATGTATATTGAATAACTAAAAAGTGACAGGGTAATCTATCAATTATCCTCGTCATCCTCTTCGTCGTTCAATTTTTCTGTGGTTTCTGTCATATTGTCGCAAAAACCTTCTTCCACTGTGACGAGCCTCTTCTATTTAATATGCATCCTTATGCATCCTTTAACAAAATCTCTCGATTGTTATCCTCAAGAGATATAATTGATGAAATCATAGGGAGATCAGGATATATATATTTACTCCAATCATTAAAACATCAGAATCAGCTTATAGTTCAGTCAATAAAAACATCCGACCTTGCAAAAGGTCATGTAGTTATAATTTTTTAATATGTTGTTAGGACTTATGGCAATAGTAAGGAAATAACTTTGCTAATTCGAAAGACCTGTGCTAGCTGCCCAATGCGCAAAAAACATCGAACTTTTTGCACTTTCTTCGGTTTTTGCTCAAGATCTCCGAAAGTATCCGTCCTACAGAAAAGTTATTCTTAGCTTAGCTTAGCAGATAAAATTTGCTAAAATTTAAGGAGGCTCCATATACCCAGTACTTTCCGAGAAACAGCTCTTCAAAGATTGGCCTTTTCAAAAAGTGAAAAATTTCCGTTTTGATCATGTATCTTGCCAAATATCGGGAAAAGTAGTTGGTAACACATTTGGAAAAGTATCCCTCAAATGTAAGAATAAAGTATCCACATTGACATTCATCAGCAACTCAGTCAAAGTGGCAAAGAGGAGACTAGAAATCGATACACTTATAATTTTCCAGAAGGTGTGCATAACAAAACAATCGGACGAGGAACAAAAAGTTCATTTCAAGTATGAATTAGCACCATTCTCAATGTCATTCTTCAATAAACAGGGGATGCGAAAGGAAACCAAGTCCAGCTTCTACCCTGCATTCACTTCACTCTCCAGCAACAGGCCAAATGACACCAATGCGTTTGTAGTAGTGGATGGTGGCTACCTTCTACATCGCAACAATTCCGTAAAAGCGATTGTCTCAGGTTATGTCAGCTATGTAAAAAAACACTTTGGTAGCAATATCTCGAATGTTTTCGACGGCTACTCTGAGGAGGCAACCAACAAAAATACCAAAAGTACTGAAAGAATTCGACGCTATGCTGCGATATACATTTTGAGGAGTCCACCAACATCCAACAACCTCAGGAAAAACTTTTGGCCAATGATAAGAACAAGAGCCGCCTCATCGCAATTATGCGTAGCAATGCATTTGAGCAACAGGGTATTGAAGTGAAAGTAGCCGAAAAAGACGCTGATCGGGGCATCAATATGAACAAAAAAAATTCTAGCGTCTCCCAACAGGAGTCCTCTCCCTTAATTATTCTGCACCATAACAGCTGGAGCTCAATCATCTCGGGTTGCGGATTTGGGGGTTCCTGTTGCTGCTGTCTGTGTTTATGTTGCGTAGGAGACAAGCGAATCCCAAAAAAAATTATTAGTATGACTATGCCGATGGTAATGGTGGCACTATTGGTGATGAGAGAATGGTGTATTGAGTGCCACTTTGCCTTGCGAAAGTACTTCTGCCAGTTTTCTTCCTTTATGGTTAGCTAATCTATCGTCCAATTTATCAGTGGATTTAAAAACCGACTTTTCTTGAATATCTTCGTTAAGTTGATGTTCGAATGTTATATTCCCTGGCATTGGAATTGACCTTGCATAGCTGGTTAGAACAGAGATGCTGTTCACTCGTTTTGGAGCCAAGATGTTCTTTTTGGTTTTGATGATGTAGTCTTGTGATATTTAAATGATTCCTGTGACGTTGAGTAGGACGTCTTCTCTAATACCATTGCACGAGACAGCAGCCTGCATCGTTTTTGTAACGATAAACATACATGTATTGGCCATGGACAATTTTTTCCAGGAAATGGTTTGGATACTGTTCCTCCTAATCTTGCATTTGGTGGGTTCGCTTCTTTGATATAATTCATCGATTATGCAGTTCGGGCTTGTTTGAATGTTTTTTACCATTGTGGGCGAGTAGAGGTAATTATTGTTGACGTTAGTGATTCTGTTCTCGCATTCGTCTGCTATCACTTGGAAATATATCTATGTATTGTAGTCGATAGCTAGAAGTTCGTTTAGTCCGTCAAATATCTAGTAGAACCCATTATCAACCCTTAGTGGCGTGGGTGTTATTTTCATCATGACAAAGTCAGTGACATTTGCGATTGGAAGATATGAACGAATATTTTATCATGTTCCATGCTCATCTTTACAACTGAAAGTATTACATTGGTTGGAAGTTTGTTGTTGGCGTCTTGAATAATATTATTTATATGGGCAGATGAGATTTTCCCAGTTGAATGAACGTTTATGAGTTTAGTGTAGTAACTGCAAAGTTTATTTTTGAAGTTGGAGGCTATTTGATATGCACTTAACAGTGGCCTTGTAACAATACCCCATGTTGTTTGCTGCCTGAATGCCTTGATTCAGTTTTATTCCGAAGTGTTCAAGTTGGTTGTTAATCCGGCTTTCAGTATGATTAAATGTTGACAGTGCGGCTATCATAAAGTTGGTTTAATGGTTCTAAACTCTTATTGACTCTTCTCCAACGAGTCAATATCCTGGTAAACTTTGTCATTGACATTAAAGACGGAGGTTAGTAACTTGCCCAACAGTCCTCGTTTGGATCGATTGTGTATGATTCCATCCATCCCATCCTTGATCGAAAGCAGTTGATTATGCTATTCGGTTAGATGACGGACCAGTGCAGTACATTGGGATTCTTGGGACAGTAACTTGGTTATGTTATAGAAATTTTCAAATTGCCTGATAACATCGGAGGAGGCAGCTACATCTTCCTTGAGTTTAGACTTGGCGTGTTTCAATTCCACTTTGAAGATACTTCTTGATTCTGGTATGCCCAATATGTTCAACGTACAATCCGGGTGGTGGATACTGAATCGTGTACCTGGCTTGTGTGGATTTTGGTAGAATACTGTGCAGCAGGCCGAATAACAGTAATAACGTCCTTAAGTTAAAGGGCGTACCCTTGTTTCTGTGTGATGTGTTACTGTTTGTAGTTATGACATTTGTGGCCACGTGCTCATCTACCGTTGCAACATTGGGTATGTCGGTTTCTACTGCAACGGATAAAGGTATGACCTTATGGATGCTTCTCTTCAACGTATGTCCTTTTGTTCGTTTAATAGAGACTACTCGGACAATTTCATCTGCAGAAGGATGTATTTCCAAGATCCTAAGCAGTGGCCGGGATGCAACGTTTGCATTAATTGCATTCTTTGTTTTATTTTGATTGTTGTTAAATAAATTTGACCCAGTTTATAAATACGAAATATGCTAGAAACAATATGAGGAAAAAAAATATGTTTAAGTGATTAACACCAATAATGGTGAACGTGGCACGAATTACTGTGATGTGGTCATTTCTATAAGTCGCTAAGCACCAGAATTTCCTTGATTGAATTTCTACTGAAATATCATTTAAATCATTTGCATTTTTCTGGAATATAAGGCTGCGGTTACAGTGCAAGCGTGTTTGCGCAAAGTATACTTCGCTTGTGTGCGCCTGAATTAAACCTGTAGAATTAAATATGAGTTGTTACAGTATATGCGAATTAGCAAAGAATACGTTTACTATGTGTAAAACATCATAATAATAATAAAATCATAACTGTGAAAAATAACGGAAATAAATAAATCATAAATCACTGAGAATATTCCCCGAAACTTGCCGGAACCAGACACCACCTATCTACTCGTCCGAATATGGGCGTATTTGCGCGAGGTACACGCTTGCACTGTAACCGCAACTTAAGCGATTATTTAAAAAATATTAAATAATTCAGAACAATTAGAAAATGTTATTCTGGGTATACTATCTTATGTCACAAAACACATATATGGTAGAAATAAATATACGGTAGATAAATATCAATACTATAGGTGCAAAGAGAAAGACTAACTATGAAAGAGAATAAACTAACTGAACACTGAAAAAAACGAGCCTTGTGCTTTATATGCATTAATAAATTTCTACGTTTAGATCATTACTAATTCATTATAATTGCTGTTTTAGCATACGTTTATGTCCAAGGCGTTAATAGTCGCACCATTTAAAGTTATAAACACAAATTTACAATCGTTATATGCATGATAATCGTCAATTATATTTCAGCCTCATCTTGTAAATAAGTGTAGTGTAGTAACTCCGCTTGTTGTCAAATTTCACACAGTTCAAAGGTAAATTTTTGACTTATTTACTTCAACGAGGCTGCATATAAATATGATTAAACTTCACTTAGGTAATTTCGTTTAATTTCTAAATTTTACACGGTCACAATAATACATCTCATCACGTTCATAACGCTTTCTCATGCAAGGGAACGGGAATAATATAACAAAGAGAAGAAACTTTGTTTCTTAATTTTCACATTTTAGAAATATTTTTGTCATGCATTGTGTCCCCGATAAACAAACAGCAAGATATAAATTGAAAATAAATAAAAGACCATTAGCCATACGGCCAGATACAAAATGATGATATGGTATTTTATCTACATCTAACCCATACCAAGGGGTGAGCGTAGATCTGCTCTACCAATACTCGTATTTCGATACGAAAAGTTAAGTACCGGTAATCGCAGTCAATAATTTAATAGTGACTCAAGTAAAAATCGGTGACCTCGTCTCGTTTTCTAGCAGCTTGTTATCAGCGTATAAGCAGAAGATAAGTAATCTTAGGAGAGGGTTGTGTAGGTGATATACCAACCTTCGAAAGGGATGTAAAGTCCCTTGTCTATTAGATGTTAGGCAGGTACAAAATCTCCACCTTTCGATGGAGAAGAAGTTCGGCAAAATTTCCAAGTTGGAGGTAGCTCGTCTGCTGGCACCGGTGATTGACCATGGTAGCGGAAGTAAGCCGGCATTAAATAAAAGAATAAAAAAATCTATACCAAAAGAAGCAGACAAATATTTGAATAATAAGTTGTTGTTTTTACAATTTTTCTCAAAACTTAGTTAGCTTTAGGTAGCCATCAAAGGTTCCAATTCACTTGAGGAAACATAATTTTGTACCTAAAATGAGCTAGGGTTCGATTAAGGCTAAATGTTTTGAGTTGTTCGAATGCACACATATATATTTAAAGATTTTTATTAGAAAATAGCTGAAGACTCAAAATTATTATAGTTGTTTTTTAACTTGTCGTAGAAAATGCCAAAATTTACATTTGCACCCATGGTAGATCAGGGATATCGAAGCGAAAGTGTCTGCACTAAATTACATTATTAATGCATATGGATATGTGTATGAGTATTTTTTGCCAATTCGCATGATGAAATTGGCGTGTGACGCTCGTACGTCAAAACTATTTATTTTACAAAAAAAATGACATAAATTTTAGTAAATTACATCTAGTTTAATTTAATTATCACATGCTTATTTTTATGGTAGAAAGGAAAATATTATTGGAAAACTCACTTTTGGCGCCATTTTTTTCGATATGGTGCCACCATGGCAAAGGTACGATGTGGCAGAGTAAAAATTTGAAAGGAGCACCTTAAAATCTATAAGTGTGCCGAATAAAAAAACTCCCGGAAAACTTTTCAGGTAAAACTTGGACTACGAAGTTAAGATGAAGCATAGAAATGTCATTTTTGAAATATGAGATATAATATTTTTTACAATACTATTAATTAATTAGTTTTCGTTTCTGTAAAATGAACTATTTGGCATCTACGGCGTTCTGTGTCAAAATGCCGAATACCTGTTTTGTCTCCCTATCCATTGTTGACTAAGAGAAAAAATTGTTGGAGCCGAAACAGATGAAACCTTGTTCAAAACAAGAAATAAAAAAAACAAGATGTGGAATCTGTCATGTTATAACTAATGACCATTAATTGGAATGATTGCTCATGCAAAAAATAATAATATAATCCCTGTATAACACTGATAATCAGGATTATCTTGCAAACTGAAAATCTACATTTCACTATCGTTAATAATTTGAGTATTATTTAGTGGAAGCAAATATTTGTCGCCATACTCCTATGTGTTATTCGTGATAATAAATTAGCTATTAAATTTACTAATTGTGTTAAACATCAGTTTCAGCATTGTTTACTGTTGAATATGAAATGTAATTAAAATTGCGGGGATCGCGGTTCTAACGCAAATATGAAAACCTATATGGTGATATTCACGTAATTTAAATGTTAATGAGAGTAACACAATACAACATTTTTCATCTATCTAGCACTGTTTGTTAATAAGTGGAAAATTTATGACAAAAAAAAATTGGAGATATGGTAATATGATAAAATGGTTTACACCTATGTTAACTTTTCTCGCTCAAAAATTTGAACCCCAAAATCTCTATATTGCTATGAACAGTACCTATGTATTTTGTTAGTCTCAAAACTGTATATTATAAGAAATAAAATAAAATATTTATTTCCATAGACTTTTACCAAACATTACAATACAGTCAAATTTGTGAAACTACACTACACTAATATTTTCTAATACAAATACAGCAATTAAGTAAAAACAATAAATTACAATGAAGATACTAACAACACAAACAAAAAAAAGATCAATATGCAAGTAAAAGTAATTTAACTTCTTTCTTGAAAAGATTAATATCACTAATTTTCTTAATTTGAGCAGCATGGGCGTCCGCAGACTTTTAACTAGAGAGATCACCTTATAGGGCATTGCAAACAATTCAATATGACAAAAACGTTTTTCAGTTTAATAATATAAATAAACAGGTCCAATGTAAACAACAAAAAAAACCGATGCTAATTAATTGGGGATCATAACTTGCTCACCGTAGTAAAACTCGACGTCTGGTGGAGTTTATAACATTGTACTGATTCTGCGGTTGGCTCCTTGTGAAACATTATTAAATATTTTAAATAAACAAAGAAAATTTGCTTTTAAATGTTTCAAAATTGTATTTACACTCTACACATGTTTCGGCTTTTTAGGCCCTTTTCAAGAGTACAGATGAGAGGTACCTCTCATCTGTACTCTTGAAAGGCCCTGAAAAGCCGAAACACGTGTAGAATGAAAATACAATTTTGAAACATTTAAAAGCAAATTTTCTTTGTTTATTTAAAATATAATAATAATAATATACAATATACATAGAAACAGTTTGATTTTATTGGCAATTTTGTAGAGTTATTAAGTGATTTTTAATTTTTTTCTGAAAGAGTATTGAAACACCCTGTATCATTTTATAATACTCAGAATCATTTAACATATCAACGGATAAATATGCATAGCAACACTGAAATTTTGCTGCTTTATGAGGGCGAATATCAAACTTATTCATATCTCTAAGGTTCTTCTTGTGTATTAACCGCCTAGGGTTTAGATATTCTTTTAAATATTCTGGTTTTCCACTATAATAAACTTTCTTTAAAAAGATACCAAAGAAATACTTAAATCGATAATCAATTTTTAAATATAGATGTTCCTTGTAAATAGCAGTAATACGATCATACTTCGTAATCGGGTGTACAAAACGCACACATGCATTTTGTGTTGTTTGCATATTTTTAAATTCGAAGTGATATGTTTGGAAATAATTAATTAATGTGTTTACTACATTACATTAATTTTGTACGTTAGAAAAATTTACAGTAAAGTAAAAGTATCAGTTAAACATTTTACCTGATGTTTTCGCTTACCAACATTTTCAGTTGCGGGCGCATTTTGCCTATCGTGATGAGTAGTACTGATTTTTAATACGACTTTGCATTTAGATATTTTTTCGTGCTTAAATTATACACAGAAGAATATTATTTGTTATGGCATCTTTAGTACACATGAGTATATAATACTTTGCTTTGGCATCCTAGTAATCATATATTTATTGCAACATCTTATACACACGAGTTAATATTTATTTGTTGTGGCATGTTTAGAACACATGAGTAGAGAATACTTGGCTGTGACATCCTAGTACCCACGAATTTATTAGAACATCTTCATACACACAAGCTAAGAACTACTTGCTGTGGCCTCGATGTCACAAGAGAGGTTAATGCCTGCAGCTATAACTCTTTTCACAGCGTGTGTAAACAAACCAGACCCAATGCACATTGTTGCCAATAGTTTTCTCTACTTCGCAGTATGCCCATCTTCACTGAGGCCACAAGTTAAGTTATTTCAAGGATGCGACAATTATGTATGCACCCGTATAGGTGTGTATGTGTATGTGTATATGTGTATATATATGTTTGTAAATGCATGTACATGTATGTATTTATGTGGATATATATGCATATATAATTATCACGCCCTTCTCGCTACTTATAACTATATCGATAATAACTGTTACAAAATAATAAAAAAGAAAAATAAACACATGAAACAAGAAAAATAAAAAAACTTAAAAACGAGAAGGGTGTATAATACTGTATAACCTCACATTCAAATACAATGTATTTTTTGAGGAAGCCTTCTTATGTTTATTTACATATTAAGAATTTATTATTGTATATAACACTGATTTTGTTTATGTTTTTCGTAAATAAACTTATAGTATTAATATTATTATTAAGAAAAAAATTGTTTTATGAAACTTAATATAAAGGGGTGTTTAATAATAAAAATAATATAATAATAGGGATTTATTCATCGTTCAAATTTTTCATACATGTATATAAAAAAACATCAGACTAGTCAACAATATACATACTTGGTATAAGAGAAAAATATAAATTATACGCCACAATAAATTCCACATCAATACATTAAATTAAAACTGAATAAAATAAATTTAAGTTAAATGATATATGTCATAAAATCAACGTCCTAAAAATTCATCCAGTGAATAAAAGGTCATACTAATTAGATATTTATACAAATTATTTTTAAAAGTTGTAAAGTTCTCTTCATCGCCAGATACGTCCATAAATATGTTGAAACAAATAACACCTTGATACTTATGAGAATTTTGGCCCACAGTAAGCGTAGAGAATGGCTGGTACATTTTATTTTTATTTCGCTAGTTATGACTGTGAACAAAGGCGTTTCGAACTAATAAACTTTGCTTTTTATATGTAAAACTAATGAGAATATATATAATGATGATAAAGTAAAAATAGATAAATTCACGATTAGTTCCTTGAGAAGTTCCTTACGGAGAACACACGATATTGAAATTATATTTACCGTATCTTTATCGCTAATATGGGTTTTGTAAAAATCACATTTATTTTTTATCCTAGTAAGCGTGTTTTGAGAAAATTCCAGTACTAATTAAGCCGTTTTAAAGCATTTTATAGATACGTTACTAAAATCTGAATCTCATTCCCATTATAATCACGAAGAAATATGGTCAGACTAGAAACGAGACACAATGTGTAATCGAAAATGAGCCTCTACTCATAGTAAACTGGACATATTCATCTCCTTCTTTTAGAATTTCTTTAAATAATAGTTGGATTCTTGGATTTCTGTTGAACTCTTCGATAACAGTGTTTATAAAACAATTGTTCAATACAAGAATTTTAAATTGCTGCTAACTAAATTTGAATATTTTAAACATATATGAATAAAAATAAACATTTAAATTTTAAGAGGGGGTTAAATGAGCAGTTTGACCCCCTTATGGACGCCAGTGTTGAGCAGGTAATTTGTTGAATAATTTTATAGACATTAATTTAGGACCTTTTGCAACGATGAATAGAGTATGAACTGGTATATTCAAATTGTTATGTGTGATCCACAGTTTAGACTCGAATATAAAGATGGAGCAGTTAAAATCCTTAATTGCTTGAAAAGGAATCTGCACGAATTTTGAAATGGTTTGAACGACATTGTATGTTTTTTTAAGCGTAAACGAGAACAATTATTCCAGCATAAGATGCAATAAATTCAACAGGACATGCAAAACAACACATTTTTAAAATATGTTTGTTTACAAAAAAGCGCAGTTGCCAGATGATATAACAGTGAGTAGATAATATATTAATACGGCGAAATGAGTTTCCTAATTTAAAAGAGAATTTTGAGACTTTTTTTCCTCTAAGAGAAAAATGTAATTCGTGACATCCAAAACTAAGGCAGTAATTGTGCCGTTTACGGATTTCTTGGGCGCTAGTTCCTCTTTAGAGTACAGAAACAGCATTTTTCCCCATTAGCGGTTAACAGGGTCTCAGATAGCTGCAGGAAAGACCAATTATGTTTATGGGTCTAGAAAACAAAACCAGGAATAAGAATAAGGCACTAACAATTTCACAATTTGTTTTTATTCAGATGGATCTAGAATACTACAAATCATTCATTAAACGGTGTTAAGTTAACTACAAATAAAAATACATATATATATATATTTGCTTTTATTTTGCTGCTTGATCATGTGGTCGTGCAGAATAAGACAAACGTGGATAAACAGAAAAATGCTACTAGCCGGCAAAACTATAAGCCAAGTTTACTTTACGACAAAATTATTAATTATTAAATATCAAAGATTATGGTTATGATTATAAGAAATATTAAATTTATGTTAGCCCTTAATATTTCCTGATGATGCCAGATGGAAACACTTTAAGGTTAAGGGGAGTTGTATAAATACAATTAAGGATTGAAATTTGTTCAAAAACTAAAGTGGAAACAATTGCAATCAAGGGTTTAAGCTAAATCCAATGTTAAACACAATTTTTTATCACTAAAATCGCAACCATTTATAGTAGGAAAAATTGCTTTAGTGACAGTTGTCTGGAATGGTACTTCGCATTGTCAAGAACAATAATGCTATTCGGTTTTAATTTTGGAATTAGGATATTTATAAAGCATTCTTCAAATATTTCTCCCTCCATGTTCTTGTGGTAATACACGTTACAGTGTTCTGCACAGTTTCAATGCATTATCAACTCATTCATCAACAGATCCATAGAGTAATATAATCGACCGAGACCTTTTATTAGGGGCAATGAGATTAGTTGATATTTCCTAGATGTATCAGTCCATCCTTTTTTTTACGGTGTCATACCAAGTTTCATCTAGATAATAAATTGGTCTATTTTTCCTTCCGAGTTCTTTTATCTCTTCTAGATATGAATTTCCCTAATCCACTATTCATCTACTTTCCATAATCGCCATGCGTTTATTAATAGTTTGATATTTAAATCCAATTTTTATCAGCGAAGTCCTAAAGTTCTTTTGGTATATTTTAGATTATAATCCATTTCTTTTAGTTTTCCGTCTACCACGTCAATAGTTGGGATTTAATTTTTCCAATACGCGTCGTAAACTAAAGTTCATAAAAGTTTTGCTAACGATGAATCCCAGAGTTTTCCATTGATCAGCGTCGGATCGTTGTTTTCTTGGGAGGGCACCTTCTTTCACCAGTTTGTGTATTGTGGGACGGAGAACGTCATTCAGAGATGCTGTTTCACCTACTACATCTAAATCATACAAATTAGGGTCATTAGCTCGTCGCTTCTAAGGATTATTGTAAACATTAAAGCAAATTTGTTTCGCTTGCTTGTTAAATGTAGCTGATTTTTTTCTTACTGAAAACATTGATGAACTTTGATTTTCTTTATCACTGTAGTCACTATCACTTTCGTCTTCATAAACACAATAAGATGTAGACGTAGAAGCCTCCCACGGTCGAAACCTTTTACATTAAAAACGATAACCTTCTTAAATTATTTTCAAAAACACACCAACAAATAAACAGATATAAAGTATTTATTACTACATTGTCCTACAACGCACTGCTAAACAAATTGATATCAAAACTAAGTGCAGAACTGAAGTGTCATAGAATGTAAGTGAAATTCCACCTCATTCGCGTGTTAACTAAAACAACAATAATCTTTCCCGCTTTAATGTGAGCGGTGTAAATGACGGAAGATGTCGTATGTAAGACATTTTCCACCCTCATATCGTTCCGTCACTAAAGCGATTTCTCCTACTATACATTATTTTATTTTCTTTTCAGGTCGCTATACAAAATCGATAGAAAATTATGAGCTAACAGTTCCACATAAGCTGTCAAGTGGAGGTGAATTTGAATCGTTTAATTTACCACAGTATTATAAACATAATTTTTACAAAAAAAAGGAGACGAAGAAGTTTGGAAGATCCAGAGTTAGTTCATTACGGAATTACAATAAATGATCAAAATTACCATGTATCACTATGGCCTAATCATGACTTTCTGTCACCGGATTTGATTTTCGAGGAACGGGATCCAAAATTAAAAGTGCAGGATAGGAAATTAAGAACATTGATGGACAGAAACCTTTGCCATTACACAGGGCATATTCGAGGACGCCGAAATTCAAGAGCCGCACTATCTACTTGTGAGGGTTTGGTAATATCAAATGACTTGTACAGGATGGATAACACTTTGTACTCTTCCTGTGAAATTATTGGAACCAATTACTGAATGGTTTGAATTTGAACAAAATTTTTTTGAAAGTCAGTTGTACAATGGATTTATTTAAAAACGGATAGTATTCAACAACTTTTAGTCTTTCAATATACAACGTACATCAAAATAAACCTTTAACCTAGTTTCATAAAGTAAAATTTTTGCTATTTTATTGAATTTGAATCTCCAATTTTTCTTTTTAGTATTCATTCTTTCGTTTGCACTTTCAATTGACGTGCAATATTTTCCGGAGTTGAGAGTGACTGGGGTGTATTTATTAATTTTTGATTCAACTGACCGTAGAAAAGATTTCTATTGGGTCCATTGTGACTCTTAGGTCCAATTAAAAGTAAAACTAAATTGTTTAGAGACTTTAAAGTATGAAAAATAAATTATTAATTTCATTTTCATAAATACCTTGATTTTTATGAGGTAAAGGCGATTAAATTGAAAAATTGAGATTTTGAACTCTACCTCTTTTTCGTTTAATACGCGTTATCATGCCCACCACTAAATTTACCTAAAAATGGCCTTTATATATGTGTTGATGAGCCAAAACACTGACTGTCTTGTCTAATGGTAGCATCATTTACATACATATATACATGCTGTAACAAATTCGTTTCTCACTACAGGTATCTCGAAGGTGGTAGCAGATACAGCATCGGTTTAATTGGGTCAAAGTTGCAGAATTTTGCGATCAGCAATATGTCGTTGAGAAATCGAAAATATAATTTATTTTAATCCAATAAAAAATGGCACAGCTCTTCTTGTGTAGTGTAAAGGCGACTTTTTAATTATTCAATTGGGAACTAAAATCACCACGGCGCACACTGCAGTGGGGCAACAGGCTCTCAAAGTTGGCATTAAATTGTAACGGTTCACTTTCTATGAACATTTATTTATATTAATGATTCACATGGTATCATCAGTTTGTGCAATTAATATAACACTTTAACAGTTATTAAAATATTTGGTGGAAATCTTATTCTGGTTAACTCTGTATATTTAAATTCGACAATCTATATTCTTTTGTTTTTTATAAAATTCCATCCAGTGGAATAAAAATCCAAGAGTTTGAGGTCTGGTTAATTAGTAATGAATAGGTAATAAAAAATAATAAAGAAATAATAACAATTTATGCAAGTAAAAATGAAATAGTGCATTTAAAAAATTACATGGCATTTGATTTAATTTCGTGAATAGTAAAGAAATATCACCAGTAGAAATATCTAGTATAAAAAGAAGAGAATGATAAAAACAGAGTTTTTTTCCGAAACTGATATAAATCGAGACATTAACTGTTAGGTCAGGTGTAAGGTTGTACACATTTTTGATAGACCTAAATAGGCCGATTAACAACTATAGGTAAATATAACAGTATATTTATTAGATCATGTAATTTAAAAATGCGTTTATTTCAGGCCTTTTAGCTTCTAGCTTTTAGCTTTTAGCTTTTTTATTTCCTTTTACTTTTTATTTTTACTGTTACTTTTATGGTAACTTTGTTGCACTTTTACGTGAAGTCATGCCGCTGAGAAACACCGATGGTAGTTAATATTGAATTTGGTTTACACTGTTATTTAATCACATGGAGATAAGGCATATTTATTTATTGGTCACAAAGGAGAAAAATCTGGAATTTATTTTGATGGTTGCAATAAATAACCTACCAACACTGAAAATATAGAAAGAGGTACTGAGGTTTGAATTTGTCTTTCTTGGGTAATTATGTAACCATTATGAGTTGGATTTGTCTTGAACGTGGAAGTGACGTGAGTACTTTTTATATTTATTCCTACCTGTCAGACACCTTTAAAATCAGAGGAGAGCAGCCATAGGAAACCGAGACCTCAATCTTTTATTGCTATAAAACATTTTATAAGTAAAATTTGTCACCTTTTATTGTTGTGTTAAATTGTTTTAAGCAGAGGCAATCTGTACCATTTTGTGGCAAAACGCTATTGCTATATTATACAATTTCTGTGTAAGCTTGAAGGACAGCTGTTTTATCAAGTAGGTAAGAAAAAAGTTACATACCTACCGATTCTAGTTTAAGTATTAGTAATTTACGTGTAAACATATTGTTGCTTTTGGTTTTTGATATAGTATGTATATATATTTGGGACACTTTCAAATATCAATCCTCAAAACTCTAGTTACGTATAATTAATCAAAAGTTAATTGTTTTAATTTAAAGAATTAAACTTTTTATAGATCTTTGAAATTTACCTTTAGTGTTGTTTTGTACTTCCCAATTTTCCCTTGTCAATTTTACATTGGCTGGCGCCCGCTGCTTACTTACATAATAAATTCAGATCAAATAATCCACGACCTAAGCTCCCGACTATTAAAGCTGCCGATCGCTTATGTAGGCAAAGGTCACAAAATCAAAAAATGAAATAGCATGTACACCTTACTCCCTCTTATTTATCCATGCACCACTACCTCGTACATAATAAAACGAACGAGTACGGTCGTCATTCCCACCCCTATCCTCGCCACAGCCCTCAGTCCAAGTTAGTTACCTGCGGAGATGTGCATTGTATTGCGTAGATTTTATCCTGTTTTTGTGCTGTGTTTGAGCTATATTTTGAAAATTATTTCAATCTTTCGTTATGGAACATTCAAGTTCAGGTATGTATTAACATTTAAATAAATATAGAGTTGCAGAAGAGTTTTATAATTTTATAAAAATAGTGTAAAGTAAAATGAACGTTAAATGTTAAAATTTTAAATTATTCTTAGAAACATGCAGGCTATTAGTTGTGTTCCAAGACAGTCCGAGTTTTAGTTTTGGATTTTTTTATAATGCATATTGATTGTGATTTTCAGAATCGTTTTATTTGTTTGCACTTATTTGCACTTTTTGTCATTATTCGAGTTTTTTTCGACGCTAGCAAATAAAAAATTACAATGTTTCTTCCATATTACTTAATTCATTTTTATTTTATTTCAGGAACGAGTTCGAACATTATGTTTATAATGAGAAGGGAACTTCTTGATATTATGAGAAGTTCTGGAACAGCGAAATTGATGAGCCATTTAATTTTTTGAGAGAAGAGATCAAGAAACAAACAAAATGTGATGAAGAGTATCTTAAGGGTTTGGATAAAAAATTATCATATTTCAAATCAGAGTACAAATCTCGTTGGAAAAAGGCATTTAGGACACAAGAAAAGTTTCGCAAAAATAATGCTGAATGGCTGGATACTTCAATTTCATTTCAGGCCAGAGAAGAGACGCGGTCGTCCAAAAATTTCTTTTCAATCGAGTTCTGAGCGAACTAAGCGATTAGAAACAAAGGAGTTGAGGGATTCTACACTGGTGGATATACTGAATTATGCCACTCAAATGAGCTTAAGGGCAGCAGGACAAGCACAGGCCTCAAAAGTTTTGCATGAAATTACAAGCACAAGTCCGAAACGTGCGAGTAGGTATAGAAAAGCATACGTAAAGTCACTCGAAAAGCAAGCTATTTCAGGTGAAGATGATCTAGTGATTTTGGTGGACGCAAAATTATCTCGACATCAAGATCATATAATCAGGATGAGTGCCCCAGAGAAATTTCCCTCATACATAATAGTTCAAGCTGCAAAGAAACATTGCTATCCGAAGCGAGAATATATAAAAGTGACCTCCACTTGTGCAGAAGTTACTTTGCAAGCTTTTCTTGACCACACTGTGGAACGTTTACTATTATCTAGAACCTGTGATTGAGTAACTTAAGGACGAAGAACTGAAAAGGCTGTGTTTGTTTTCAAAATAGGGCTTTGATGGCAGTTCGGGTCATAGTTCTTACAAGCAAGCGTTTCATGGTCATGAGGCCAGTGATTCGGCCGTTTTTATTACTTGCATTGTTCCAATTCGCCTTGTTTGTGGTGGAAAAATTGTCTGACAAAATCTACGTCCAGCCTCTGCCAGATACTGCAGGCCATTAAAAATTGAATTTGTTAAAGAATCTACTGAAACTTCAGTAACGGAGAAAAAATAGAATAGACGACCAAATAAAAAACTTACAGAGAAGTACCTCGATAATTCAAGAAAAATCTCTGGATATAAGTCACAATTTAATCTATGCCATGGTCGATGGCAAAGTATGTAATGCGCTTACTGACGCAACGTCGACCCAAAAATGCTATATATGTGGCGCAACATCCAAACATTTTAATCGCATTGAAGAAATGATTGAACGAAACGTAAAGACTGAAAACTTGGAATTCGGGTTGTCCGTTTCACACGGATGGATACGTATGTTTGAATGCCTTCTACATCTATCGTACAAATTTCCTCTCAAGAAGTGGCAAGCTCGAGGACGTGACAAAGGGGTTGTTTCAGAAAACAAGGCTCGTATTCATAAAGAATTTAGAGAACGATGTGGGTTAATCGTAGATAAACCTAAACCCGGATTTGGCAATTCAAATGACGGGAACACGGCAAGACGTTTCTTCAAGAACGCAGAACTATCAGCTGAAATTACTAAAATAGACATCGAATTAATCAAGAAGATGCATATTATAATGATAGTAGTTTCTAGTGGATATGAAATTGATGTCGAAAAATTCAGAAAATTTGCCCACAATACCGCTAGATACTTTGTTGAACAGTACCCCTGATACAATATGCCTCCTACATTACATAAATATTTTATACATGGGCCTGAAATAATATCTTCTGCTTTGTTGCCTATAGGTCAATTAACGGAGGAAGCACAAGAAGCGCGCAACAAGGACTTTAAAACATATCGAGAGCATTACTCGACGAAATGTAGTCGTGAGAAAACTAATGAGGACATCTTTAATTCATTTCTACTTATTGTTAGTTCCGATCCTGTAATCACGAGCAAGCGAAAGTTACAAAAGAAGAAACTACGACACCCTCCTAAAAAAGCAGTAGATTTGTTAAAATCTTCAACTGTCCAGCTTCTTGGCCATGATGATATTGATGACGCTGATGATGACGAAGATAGTGAAGATGACAGTGAAGACGATGATGAAAATGTCTTTTCACATTCTGAAAATGTTGAAATTCTTTAAAAGTTATAATAGCCTTCCTAAATTAAAATATTATAATATATTTTTTATAACTGTATTATATTCTTTTAAGTAAAGAAACACTTAAGAAGCTATCTATGTCTTTTCTTTTGGACTACTAACACCTCTACAAAGCAATATTTAAGTTAGTAATCCATTCGTGGAGTCTGTGATTTATTGCCAACTTTAAGCGGCCTCTTGCTTCACTGCATGGCGGTGTGGTCAGAAAATAAAAATGAGCTGATTCTTGGGTTTGTTTACATTCGTTTTATTTGCTCTTGTGGGTTCTTTCTTAGATAGAAAAATATATATTAGTACACAATTCGAAACCTGGTAAGTAAATTTGATAAGTTTAACCGATTCTCTGCTAATTTGTGGAAGTACGTAACCTAAAGAAGTCACTATTATAACGTTAAATACCTATTGCATTGTAGTCCTCTGTCTTAAAATGAACACGCATATCCGAAGTTAATGTTTTTCCAAACAATTATGCTTTCTCCCATACTTATCTTCTATCTATTTTCTCCACAGCACCACATCTATTGGTGGTACAAACCCCGCGTCTTTCTTGGGAAAATAGTGAAAGTGGATTCATACCCACATTTTTTCTTGAGTAACAATTGTACAAACAAAATTCGTATTATTTGCCATTTTCTTCATGAAATAAAGAAAACCGGTAATAAAACCCCGCCAAGCAAACTATAAATATATGATCAAACGAACAAAATTTGCTTGTTTCGTTAAAGCTCGATTTTTAGCCATCAAGGGGCGAAGTGAAGGCTTAAATTCCCAATAGCCTATTAATATTAAAATTATCGTTAATAGCACAGAGCGAGTAAGTTGTGTTTAAAGTTCAAAATATAAATAAAAGCGTAAATTAAATTGCAAAAGTATTAGGTATAGTAAAAATAATTCAAATATACGTGTTTTTTGAAATTAAAATGCCACCAAAAATAAACAGTGAAATGAAATCTGTTATTATGGAAGTAATAAAAGAATTCCTATTCGATGAAGAGTTTATATATAAAATATTAAGCATTGTCGCAGAAAAAAATGGAGAATTTAGAAAAACACAGTAATGGACAGTAATGAAAAAATTAAAAATTTGGAAAGGCAAATAGAAATGTTACAACAAAATGAAAAAATTAACAATATATGTGTATACGGCATGGAAGAGGAAGAAAATGAAAAACTATCAGAACAAATGCTAAAGTTATGTATGACAAATTATCCGTAAAAAGTTAAGATATTGTGAAATGCTATAGAACTGGAAATATTACAGTGAAGCCACAGCCAATAATAGTTAAACTAGACCAATATTACCTTAAAATTTTTAAAAATTCCGGGTTCTAAAATGGGTATTGCTGAAGACCTACTAAAGAATAAGTTAAATCTTTTAAAGTAGGCACAGGAAGCATTCGATAGAAAATCGGTATACACATGTCATGAAAACACGTATATTAAAAAGGAAAACTTCACCAGAAAAATACGTAATATTAATGATATAAAACTATTACTTAATCATAATTAAATTATGTATTTTGCACTAGGTAGAAAATCTTATTTTTCTTTTTCAGCACTTCATCCGCATGGGCAATATTTTATACACACACTATATTTTGTTTTGATTTTTTATAAAATTTCATAGTTTAGCTTATTTTTTTGTTTCTTTTTTTTATATTGTAATAAATTAATCACAGTAGGATAAGAAAGATAAGGTGAAAACAAGTTTATTGTTTTTGATTTCTAATAGGTATAATTTACTTGATTTTAAGACTTTTTAAATGCAGTGGAGGATTATGGTAAGATTAACACTGTTGTATCTGAAAATATACAGGATTGCTATGACGTAATAGATGGAGAAAATAAATTAAATATATTTCACTTAAATATAAGAAGTCTAAGAAAGAACTTTGAGGAATTATTGATATATTTAGATATAATTAACTATGTCGATATGCTTGTATTATCAGAAACTTTTAATTTGAAGGTGGTAACTGATTTTCGTATTAACAGTTTTAATCTATTTTATAATGAATCAAATGATTGATCAGTAATTTACATAAAAGATAATATCATAGTAAAAACTGAAATGATTAAATTTAATCAAATTAATATATTACGTTGCATCTTACAATTAGATGACAATATTCAGCTTGGGATTACAGGGTGTTATAGGCCACCTTCAACAAACATTGAACTATATTTAAGCGAATTGGAGGGATACATGATAAATCTACAAATGAAAGATATGGAAGTATTCGTAGGGGATTTAAATATAAATATATTAATTAAAGATGACCTTGAAGTATATTGTTATTTAAATATTATATTTGAAATGAGATATTTCTCGTGTGTAAGTAAATCTTCAAGAGAGACTGAGACCTGAATTTAGGGATAAAATGAAAAAAGATTTAATACATTTTTTTTGTCAATAAAAATATTAAATATAAAAGGTATCGAAATATGCTTAACGGACTAATAAAACAGGCAAAAATTCAATATTATAAAATAAAAATTGAAGAGGCAAACAAAAATTGTAAACAAATCTGGGATATAGTAAATGAGGTAACAGGAACACAAAAAAACAAATTTAAAAAATATTGATATTACAGATGACCAAGGTAACCTAATAACAAATAATGAAGTAAAATCTAATATATTTAATGGCTTTTGTATAAATATTGGCTCGAAAATGAAAAATAAAATACAAAAATAAATAAAACGTTCTCACCAAAAAAATCAACAGAAATTTTCTATTTTTAAATCTTATAACTGAAAATAATCTTACCATACATATTGGAACACTAAAAAACAATTCAGCACCTGATGAAGACCAAATAATCTCAATATTGATAAAAAACATATGTAAAAATACACTAAAACCACTGAACCATATCATTAATTTGTCATTTTCTACTTTTAAAATTCCTGTAGATTGGAAATCTTCTCTAGTTACCCCAGTGTTCAAAGCAGGAAATCCACATTTATTAACAAATAATTATAAGCCAATATCTGTTATTAGTAATTTTGCAAAAATGTTTGGAAATTTTTTGAAACGGAGATTAAATAACTTTTTAGAAGAGAATACTTTATAAAAAACGGTTTGGATTTTGAAATAATAAAAACACAGAATACGCACTCTTTGAATTAACACATAATCTTATTAATAATTTCAAAAACAAACAAAAATGTCTAGCGGTATTTTTAAACTTGGCCAATGCCTTTGACATGGTTTATCATAAAATATTGTTTGAAAGACTTGACAATGTGGGTGTAAGGGGTGGACCATTGAGATTGTTTGAAGACTGTTTAACAATAGGTTAATGTTACAAAAAGTAAAATTAAATAAAACTATAAGTAGTGGACAAATAATAGCAAATGGGTTTCTATAGGTTACGGTAGGGGAAATAGGAAATTTACCCATAGAGTGTAATATCATCTCTTATGTTGATGACATTGTATTGTTATTTTATGCAGAAACATGGTCATATCTATACAAGAGAGCGGAGATGAGTCTCACTATGGTACTAGGCTGGTTATATGTTGACTTGTTAAGTCTTAACACAACAAAAACATATTTTATTACTTTCTCTGCCACAACTGATGATCAACCTGAAAATAATACATTAAAAATACATGCACATTATTGTAATGCAAATAAAGGTACAAAAAGCCAAAATGAATGTAAGTGTTCAACAATTGATAAAGTACATAAAATAAAGTATTTACGAGTAATTATTGATCAACACTTGCGGTGGAACGAACATACTGATTACTTAAGGGGCCTAGTCGGGAAAAAGCTTCTGATAGCTGTGTCACTCTCTAGAAAGTTTTTATACATGCGCCGCTGAATAATTTTGCTCTTGACTATACCTTCACTGGATGTTTCATTCACCGACTTCATTGAGGTGCGATTCCCGATAGAGGTAACATTTCCTTGCTCCATTTGTAGTGACAAAGATACTTATTTAGAAAATTCATTTCAACCAAATAGTACGGAATAAAAGTTTGAAACTTGCTGAGCACAATTATGAAGATTTATTCTGGAAGACATGTATGAATTTTACCTCGAATTTTATCGATTGATATCATAATTCAGGAGCTAATCACGTTCAAATTTCACTTATCTTTACAGTATAAATTTTCCCTACATAAAGTGAAAATTAATTAAAATATATATACATGTACCCTCTAGTACACTTTCAACTACAGATCCTCCAAATTTGGTGTAATTTGATCAAACCGTATGGAAGAAATAAATTTTGAAAAATTACCTTAAAAACACTGGTTCGATTAGCCCTCTTAATTACTAAAATAAGAGAGCTGTACTATACATTTTATCAGGTAAGAGTTATTCTCTATAGAAAATTAATAAAAATATTATATACCGCTTTGGTTGAGTCAATAATACGCTATTTATTATTATCTGGGGAAGCCTGTACAATAATGCTATAAGAAATCTGTCTGTTTGTCAAAATACCATTTTAAAAATATTTATTTAAAAAGAACGTATGTATCCCACGGGTCAACTCTATCAAGATAATGATATATTAAATGTTAAAAAGTAATACATCTACTGTTGTCTAAATTATATAAAAAAAATCTGGCAATTATGTCCAGTCGTTTTTCACAATCATCAAACAAGAAATAACATGAATGAAATATTACAAATACTACTCTGTAACAGCTCTATTTATTACCTATTATACACCAAAATTTTATAATCTATTACCTCTCTACATACAATGTTTATTATACAGTGTGGAAATTAAGTAACGCATAAATTCAGTAATTCCGTTGATATTTATTTTTTTGAAAAAATCTCGAAGGGGTATAGCGATTTTAACTTCAGCAAATATTTTCAGTCTATTTTCAGTTTCTTATGTCATTTATTTTTTAAGTTATGACGTCATCGATTTTTTTTTAAATGACAACCTATATTTCTTATTATTGATTTTGGTAGTAGCTTTTATTCCGGTACTGACCGTATACAATTTTCAATATGTTATTATTTGAAAAAATCGAGAAAAACAGTCTTAAACTTCAAATAATAAAAATTCATTAAATTGGGATTTATCTAGTTGCCTAAGTTTGACGGAAAGTTATCGACGGCACATTCGTTTTTATTTTGAAATTATACAAATAGTTGAAAAATCGAACTGCTCAATTCATAGTAATAACGATAACTTCGTGAGGCAAACATTGGTATAAAAAGAAACTAAATTGATTAACCAGAAAAAAACTCTAACAATATTGTCAAACACAAAAATAAGCACAGAAATAACAGTTGTTAAATTACATTTACACTAAATGTTCAAATTGACGACCCTGTAACATTTGACAATAACCAAGACCATTATAAAATTCATTTCTCACATTCTGAATAGTTTGAGGTGATATTAACCTAATCTCATGTTGAATTCTTTGCATGAGATGGTCTAAATTATTGGGTCGATTGTTGTACACTTTACTTTTTAAGAAGTCTAATGGCGTTAGATCAGGAGACCTAGGCGGCCATTCTATCTGACCTCTTCTCCCTATCCATTTTGCTGGGAGAACTTGGTCCAAATAGCGTCGCACAATAATTGCGTAATGAGGCGGAGCGCCATCTTGTTGTAACCAAATTGTATTATTTGGTAGGTTAGTGTTATTTGCATTGAGAAATAATGCAGCTAATGCAGGCATCAATTGTAAAAATTGCAGGTATCTATCTCCAGTCAAATTGTTTTCAAAAAAGAATGGACCTATAATTCTGTCACCAATAATTCCTACCCAAACATTAACTTTCTGAGAATATTGGGTATGACTTTCCTGCATCCAATGGGGATTGTCCCTAGCCCAATATCTACAATTCTGTCTATTGACATGGCCATTTAAACAAAATGTTGCCTAATGCGAAAATAAAACACGCTGGGAAAACATTAGATCGCGATTGCAAATTTCCATCATTTGTTCACAAAACTCTTGCCTACGATCAAAGTCATCTTCTGTCAACTCATGAACCAAGTGCACCTTATATGGGTGGAATTTTTGAACTTTTAAAAGTTTTAGAACTGTAGTGTTGTTCAAAGCAATGCTTCTACTAGTTGAATGTGGATTGTTTTCAATTTTTAGTAGCACATCAAGTTGTGCATCTTCATTTAATGTCGCCGGACGTTCAGTTTTTGGAAGATTCTTTACAACGCCCATGTTCCCGAAATTTTTTTTCAATCCTACTAATTGTTGATTGATTTATGGGCTGATCTGGGTATTTTTTCTCTAAAAAGATGACACACTTCTTGATGTGTTCTAGCTCTATCGCCATAACCAATCATTATTAACACTTCAATTCTCTGTTTGTCGCTCAATTGTACCATTTTTATTAATAAAATAGTTTTTCTAATTTAGAAAAAGCAAAATAATAACACTTATTCTATTGTGACATTTACAAATTGTGTAATTCTGACAGCCGTAACTAATGTGATACACCAGCAACTAGATAAATTTACCCAATTTAATGAATTTTTATTATTTGAACTTTAAGACTGTTTTTCTCGATTTTTTTCAAATAATAACATATTGAAAATTTTATACGGTCGGAACCGGAATAAAGACTACTACCAAAATCAATAATAAAAAATATAGGTTGTCATTTAAAAAAAAGTTGATGACGTCTTAATTTAAAAAATAAATAACATAGGAAACTTAAAATAGACTGAAAATATTTGCTGAAGTTAAAATCGCTATACCCCTTCGAGATTTTTTCCAAGAAATTAATATCAACGGAATTACTGAATTTATGCGTTACTTAATTTCCACACTGTGTAACCATAAGAAATTTAAAATAGAAACGAAAGCCTACATTGTCAAAAACAGTGCTCCATTTTTGCAAGTATTAAACAATTGAAAAGCAATATTAATCTCCTAAATATTCTTTCTAGTTCTCCCTGTCGAATGTCAATAAAATAAAAACATTATTTAAAAATATATGGTAACCCTGCCATAATACTCCTACTGTATATATATCTCTACGGCTCAAAAGTCATCTTCTCATTTAAAAGAGGGGGTTTCATACAAAAATTGTTTTAACAATTTAGGTTGAACTCCCTTTTTAATTAATTATACAGATAATTAAACATAATTTATTATTTTTAAGAAATCTTGAATATATATAATACAAATGTTAATGTATAAATCAAAAAAAAAAGATGATATTATTATCATTATCATTATTATTATTATATTAATAATTCCAATACACAACTAAATTTTAGCAAAAATCTGTGATGAGTTGTCCCATTTTTTATTGTCCACAACTGTACAACTCTTAATTGATATTTTGTCATAATGCTCTATATAATATATGAAAGTGTTTGTAAAAAAAATTTTTGGAATACGTTTGCAAATTCTAACATTTTGCACGTTTTTCTATTTCTTATGCCAACGACATCCTATCGTTTTGTAATGTCCTGTCAGAATATCATCGCAACATTGAAAAAAAGCTGTATTATTGTTACTAAGGCACTTTTATTGTAAGGGGTTGATCTTAACCTATGAGAAGCATGGAGTATTGGATAAGGCGTTAGTTCATTTTTGTCAAAATAACAATTTTTTCGTCTTGACAAAACATGGGTATTTGTTGTAAACAATTATTTGTATAGTTTTCTTGAATAAATAAGTTAATTATCAGCTCTAAAGGTCAACATTATGATCTCGAGTGTTAAAAAATTCGTTGCAGTGTTTACTGGACGTGGACTAAGAGCCCAAGGTTCCAGTACTCCTAATTTCGCATCCCAAGTATACCACTGAATAACGATAATAGAATTATCAAATTTTAAAAGTAATGCTACCATTAGAAGCCCGATTTGTTTTAGCCTGTACGAAATTACTTAATTTAAGTTCTACAAGGAATTCGGAAAAAAGTGTCTGCCAGAAAAGGGATATATTGTACATTTAAAACTAGGAAGAAGAAAGAATAATGTCTACTTTTTAGAGATCAACGGCAAACGCTTGTAACTCAGACGTTTTCCGAACGCTCTGTATTGAAATTATTTTGTTTAACATTTTAACAGACATGAGGCTGCTAAATTAACTAAACTTTAGTTATTAACATACTTGATTTATTGATCTATGTCAAATCATATAGGATACCCTATGCCTTAACCCAGACGATTCAGAGATATTTGACATTTTGAAAAAATTTTGACAGGTGTAATAGTTTACAATAACTTTTATAACTTTCTTCATGTAAAAGATACTCATTTGCTTTTTGACACGCAAAAAGATCATAAGGAGAGATACGCTCTACAGTTTAAAGAAATTCAATAATAGTATTCCAAGTGTTCCATTTTTGACGTTACATTTTGTAATTTTCAAACCGCGAAAATTTGCTTAAGTCAAATGGAACACCCTGTATTTGTACAAAGTATCCTTCCTGTATTTGTTAAATATATTGTATTTATGAGAAATTTTCTAGGCAGGATACATCACGTTGGACAACGTAAGATATTTTATAGAACCCGTGGAAGAGCATGAACCAAATAAAAATGGGCATCACCTGCACGTCGTGTACGAAGCGGAACCTAAATTGGATAGGCATAAGAAGAGTAGATGTGGAACCACTGAGAGTTGGGAGGAAGCTTGGAAAAGGAGGTTTAGAGACAAAATGGAGAAAGGTGAAAATATTGATAAAAGAGGCACAACTAGTGAACATAGATATCTCGAAACATTGGTGGTTACTGATAAGAAATTCTTAGATTACCATAGGAACAGTGACGTAGAGACATATGTGCTGACTATAATGAATATTGTGAGTCAATTGTCTTTTTATATATTAGCCTGGTTAGTAACGATTACTGCAACTATACAGGGTCTCACCAGGAAATGCATCGATCGATATAGGGAAAAGTACGCATCAGAAAATTTTTAAAATCTAAGGAATTACTAATGGCAGTGTGGTCAATCCAACTAAATTACAAGCATCAGGCACTTCCGCTTATACCGGAACTTGCTACCGAAATCAACTTTCTTATTTTAAATGGAATACCCTATATATTTTAGGGTTTTCGAAAGAGCATAAAATTCTAAATCAAAAACATGAAGGATACCCTATGCCTAAACCCAGCCGTTTCAGAGATATTTGACATTTCAAAAAAATTTTGACAGGTGTAATGGTTTACAATAACTTTTATAACTTTCTTCGTGTAAAAGATACTCATTTTCTTTTTTGGCATGCAAAAAGATCATAAGGTGGGATCGCTCTACAGTTTAAAGAAATTCAACAATAGTATTCCAAGTGTTTCATTTTTGACGTTATAATTTGTAAACCTCAAACCGCAAAAATATACTAACGTCAAATGGGACACCCTGTATTTTTTACATCAAGTTATGTATAATTAAATTCCGTTTCTTCTGCTATAAGCATTGTTGGGTTTAAGTTAAAAATTTTTGAAATATATGCGATTTTCTTAGAAATTCAAGAATTTATAGTAAAAATTTGATCAAATTAGCCATGATTAGAAACAATCAGTAATGCCAATCAATCTCTTATGTCAAAAAATGCCACCGCAAATAAATTACACCCACGAAGACTTTTTGAATTTATTTATTATTTATGGAGAATGTTATCACATTCTCCAGTAATATCAAGAACATTTGTCACTCGATGTACACAAAAACGGAAACCGTCACCAAACCATGTAAAACGCATACTGGATAATTTTAAAAACTATGACTCTGTCAAGGCAAGACTTCAAAAGCGGAAGCCTATTGTTGATGACAAAAATGTAGAAATAGCAATTCTGGGATATTTTCATGCATTTCCAATGATATCATTAAGACAAGCTGCTCTGGAATCGGGACTATACAAGGATTCAGTTCACAGAATCCTACTTAAACATAAATTTCACCCGTTTTCGTTCCAAATGGTTCAACGATTAAAAGAAACAGATTTCCTAAGAAGAGAAAATTCTTGTGAATTTATTCGAATTAGGTCTGTAGGCGACGATTCTTATTTGGAAAATATTATATGGTCACATGAAGCTAAATTTACCAAGAATTTACTTTTTAATCAACACAATTCGTGTGTGTAATTTAAACGCGGTGGTATTTTTTGACATAAGAGAATGACTGACATTACTGATTGCTTCTAATCATGGCTAATTTGATAAAATTTTTACTAAAAATTCTTGAATTTCTAAGAAAATCACAAATATTTCAAAAAGTAACTTAACTCCCCACAATGCTGATATCAGAAAGAAAGGAATTTAATTATACATAACTTGATGTAAAAAAAGATAGGGTGTTCTATTTGACTTAAGCAAAGTTTTGCGGTTTGAGTTTTATAAAATGTAATGACAAAAATGGACCACTTGTTATACTATTATTGAATTTCTTTAAACTGTAGAGCGTAGCTCACCTTATGGTCTTTCTGCGAGTCAAAAAGCAAATGAGTATCTTTTACACGAAGAAAGTTATAAAGGTTATTGTAAACCATTACACCTGTCAAAAATTTTTTTTAATATATCAAATATCAACAGGCTGGGTTTAGGCATCGGATATCCTACATGTTTTTGATTCAGAATTTTATACACTTTTCGAAAACCCTAAAATATATAGGGTATTCCATTTAAAATAAGCAAGTTGGTATCGACTTCCGGTAAAACCGGAAGTGCCAGATGCTTTGCTTAGTAATTCCGTACATTTTCAAAAATTTTGGTGCGCACTTTTCCCTATATCGATCGATGCAGTTTCTGGTGAGACACCCTGTATAGGTGAAGTCGCTAGATACAAAATTTTGGGTTTCATGAAAGTTTAGTATAGGGTTATTTAAAGAATTTAAAAAAGGAGAAACCTTAGACTATCGATAAAAAATATACCTATCTATTTACATTATACCGTCCCGGAGAAACCTAAGCACATTTTAAGTGACGTGAGAAAAGCAATAAACAAATCAAGAGAACCAGATAGCACATTAAAACGTGAGCGCATCTTACAACAGCAAAAATCTTTAAGAATTATAAAATTATGTTGGCAAGTTAAATAAATCTGTTATGTCTGCTGGTAATCCAGTCAATAGAGACAAAAAAAGGCCTTTGCCTTACAAAAGGTTAGGTCGCAACCCTGATGAAAATCTAAGTTTTCGACCATGAGGGGGAGGTGCGAGCCTCCATCTTGAATGAAGTTGCAAAAAATTGGTTCTTTCAAAGACTCTCCGCAGTGGTTGACTCAAAGACAAAAATTTCAAGGACAAAATTAAAGAAGACAAAATTCCTTACATTTTTGACTATTCATTTTTTTTTTAAAGTGTAATATGTAATGAAAAGATTAAAAGATGAACATTTTCCAGAAAATAGTCAAATTTCTTTTTCTTGTCAAATTTAGTAAAAACAAATTACACTATTATTTTTATAAAGTTTTTTCCACATCACAATAAGATTATATAGCAAAACTAATTTCAAATTACAGTAAATTGTTTTGTTACATATAAATTTTCATACCGTCGCACCCGCTGCGGTAATAAAAAATAATAATACAATCGCAAAACTGTAACATCGGTGGATTAGACCTATTGGGGAAAGCACAAAAAAAAACGCGCCATTTACTATACCTGATGGTCGTGTGGACATAAGTTTACTTTGTGTTACAAAATTATTACAATTATTATATAATGAATAGCCAAAAAAATCAGCCGTATCTAAGTGCCCCTCGACAATACTCTTTCATCTTTATTTTCAATTTGGCATGAAAGGAATAAATTGCTTTAATTGAAAATGGCTTTTCCATTAATTTCATTTATATAAAATAATTAATATGAGCAAAATAAATAAGATAAAGAGAAATATGACAAATAAGATGAGATGATTTATGAGAGGAATGAGATAAATGAGAAATGAGGCAAATGAGACTAATAAGACAAATTATACAAATGAGATAAATTATGCAAATGAGATAAATGAAATAAACGAAAAACACAACAAATGAGGCGATTAAGGCAAATGAGATATTATATAAATAGGATAAATATGGCAAATAAGATGAGATAAATGAGGCAGATGAGATAAATGGGCCAAATAAGAAAACGAGACGAATGGTAAATTATACAAATGATAAATGAGATAAATTAGAAAATAAGATAAATGAGACACATGAGTCAAATACGATAAATGAGACAATTTAGACAAATTAGACAAATGAAACACGTGAGGTAAATGAACCAAAAGAGACATGAAAAAAATGAGAAACGAGACAAATGAGGCGAATGAGGCAAATGAGACAAATGATGTAAATGAGATAAATTAGACAAACGAAGACGAAATAAAACAAAAGCTTGAGGCAAATGAGGAAAATGAGATAAATGAGTCAAATGAGACAAATAAGTGAAATAAGAAACGAGACAAATGAGGCGAATGAGACGTATGATATAAATAGAATAAATGAGACAAACGAAGACGAAATAAAGCAAAGCAAAATAATTTATTTTCCATTCATTTCAAATTGTATATGGTAAGAAGGTATTATCGGGATCGACAATATTTTTTTTATTTAAAAATAATTTATGTTTCTCAGTAATGGTTAATCGTACGAAAAATTTTCAAGATTCTTTTCGACGCATTTGCTCATTACGAACAATTCTTATTTGAAATATTTTTTGATTTGACGCAAAAAATATTGCGTCCTAAGACGTACCCTCCCTGGTGCACCAATTTTATTGATAGAGTTCGTCCTTGGAAATTACAGATATTGCATGCAAAGTTTTAGATTTCTACGTAGATACGTATTTGAGAAAATGCGGTCAAAACAAATAACTTGCGACACAGACATACAGGCGGCATGCCAATTTGGATAAATTTTCCTGTCTCAAAACATTCGTTTTCTTCATAGAATTTGGTTTTTTCACGGCGCCAATATGAAAAAGTAAAAAAACAAAAAATGGAGTTTGACGATTTTTTTGGAAAATGTTTATTTTTTCGCCGCTGTAACTCATTACATATTAGACTGAAAAAAAAGTGTATGTATAATAAATTTAAGCCATCTTGTATTCCTTAACTTTGTTATTGACATTTTTGTCATTGGATCAATCTTTGTGGAGTTATTTCGAAACAAAAACAATTTTATGCACCTTTCATTGAAGATGGCGGCTAGCGTCTCCCCTCTCAAATGTCGAAAACTTAATTTTCCATCAGGGTTCTGACCTAAACAACATATATGAAAATTGTTTCTCCCCTACTCTTTGTAAGGCAAAAATCTCTACTGAATTTATTATGGGGCCCTTTCCAGAACATAGTAGCAATTTACTTAAATCATCATTGATATAGTCTAGGGAAAATGGGTATCGAACTACAACAACTTATATTACCACAACTCTCGTAATGCAGCGCCTTGGAGACATCATCACAGATTGTTATTCTGTGATATCAGTCCATGGATGCGCAACTGTCATTGCATAATTTCTGATTGCATGTTTGTGTTGTTTTCGTATGTTGTTTTGCTCTTCGTGATTATACATGTATTGAAAATTGTGCCCAAAACTCTGATAGATAATTGTACGATGGTGATACAGTGCGAAGTGTCCAAGAAATTCAGTTACTGGGAACCAAATTTATCTTTTCATCGGTAAGTGTTTACATTAATTGATAGCTAGACTCGTAGCACCGACGAGATGAACTTAGTGGCGTATCACTGAAACAGTAACTTTTGAAATCTGTTTTTGTTTTTTCAAAATATTGAGCTAATAATATATTAGCAATGCGTAGTTGTGAAAGTGTTTCAGTTTCTTTCCTAATTTATTTTTCCAATGATTATATAAATATGCATGGAAATTTCCTCAATTTCAATATTAAATGTTAACATTTTTTGTAATTAATACAAGCACTAACAAGCGTGCGCGTTTATGTTTAAAAACGCAAAAAGGGCTGTGAGAATTCCTAATAGTTCCAGCTTTCTCATTTTGCCTTCACCATGTTGGCGCATCAATAACGTTTATCATTGGAATGCGGTGTCTATTTTTATTGATAGTCTAAGGGAAAGACAAACAATTCATTCCTGAGGGTGTAAAAGTTCTTTATTCTTAAGCAATTTTCACATTATTGGGTTTAATGGACGCTCTGTGTATAAAATTTAAACTTTTCTAAAAGAAAAAGTATTTTGCAAGAATACAACAGTTTTTATGAAGAAGACTTTCTCTCAAAATCAAAAATTGAAAGTTTTATTCTCATTGGACATCAATCCGGGAACTACAATCGATCATTTTTAGTTTTTAACTTTAGAGGTAAATATTTGTTGCAAACTACACTACTACATTTTGTATTATATTTTAATAATAATTTAAATTAATCAACATTGAAATTTCAGTGAGTCATAGTATCGTTTAAAGGAGTTGTATCTTGAGGTGACGTTAAAGCTAAATTAAATTGAATTAATGTTATTAAATATGTAATTATGGCAGAAAATAGTTTGGGTAAAAATGATTGGTTCACGTTGTAAAATCCAGCTGCAGAAATAATTGGTTTCCACATGTCCAGATATTTTGCTAGTAGCAACAGTTGTCTTCTTACAAGTTGATCATTAACGGTCTGCTGAAGAAAATAACAGGTTTGCTGTACTTTCTTGTTACTTTCGTCAAGGTTATTGCACGACATAACCAATATTACGACAGACGCCTGAAAAAAATTGTTAATATTAGCAAGCACTAATAAAATAATATTTGTACTATTGTACAACTGTTGTGATAAATTGTCTACACAATTTATTAAGAATTATTGTCGTTATGGAGAGCTATAACAAGATGTACTAATGCCAAAAAAAAAAAAGCTATAACAACACAACAAGAACTATGGTAGGCATGCTAGTTATCAATCGTGAATGAAAATTCAGGACAGAAATATTAGGGTCTGGATCCGAATATTACATGACTTAAATATCAGGGGCAGTTCTAGTGTGTAAACAGATTCACACGATTGATAAACATGCCACATGTACCAAATTAAAATAGGTGTATTTTAAACGCTGTCTAGATGCCTCCATACTAAGTTGCATCTTTTATTATTTTCATAGTTCTCGCCCCGACTGCACACATATCGTTTCTGCATTTATGCGTTCTAACATATTTGTTAATACAATGCGGATTGGCGTTGCTCCTGTTTCATCCATCCCCCAACCAATACATTAAATTTGCGGTATTCTGACCACTAGCGTCGCTGGCTTCATCCACATTAACCCATAAGTGTTTGTCTTGCAACTCAGAAACAACGCCTAATTTAATTTCTTTGCACACCGGCGATATGTAATTTGTCCTTAATGTAGATTCCGTAGGCACAGTAACCTTATTGTACTTTCCACTAACATATTTTGCAGAACCAGTTTAAAATGAGGGTTATTTAGTTTGGCCCACGAAATGTTACACGCTGCCATCATTTTAACTAAATCTAAATAAAATTGTTTATATCTTTCAGTGGCATTCATACTCTCACCAGACGTGTTATGTTTTTTAGTTGTAATATGCTGTAAAACTTGTGCATTCACTGTCCATGACAGTATTTCCTCACAAATCACCCAATTCTGTTCCATTAAACTCTAACTCTGGAAAATCCTTTTTCCATCGTTCCACATTGACTCTTTGTTGAAAGGTAATTGAACGCGACATTTTCAAAATGTTTCACTACAATATACTCCGAAAGTATACATACCCGCTGCTTTCACGGATTGTCTACTGGACAGTGTTGCCAGTGTTGGTCCAGTGTACTAGAATCTTCTTGAAATTGTCCTAGATTTGCTTAAAGTGTATAAAATTTTTTTAATCTTAATTAATCACAAACTACAAGGTAAAGTTTTTTTTCAAGATATTACTAAAATCTGTAAACCGCTAACAGCGAAAGTTGGATACTTGGTGAAAACGCCCTCTTAATTTGACCTAGATAAAAATGTCCTCATTTTATTTTCTACATCTGCTTATTTTTAAATTGATATTATTTTGTGCTTTAAGGTAGAGATAGGGAGGTAGTGACGACTTTTGTATAGATATAATATTATATTGTAAACACCTACTGAATTGTATACAGTATTGGAAGAAGTTTAATTAGAGTGCCTGCTTTGTGTGTGCATAAAGGATAAAAATAGCAAAGTCATGCATGGAACAGAAAGAGGATTATGCATCATTGTTGCCTCATTGTACGTTGTCTTTGTGACGTAAAGAGGGCACGCTCCATCATATCCCTTCTTTTCACACACAGTTTATTGTAGAGATATTAGGTGTTTAGGAAAATTCTAACGATTTGCAAATATTCTCTATATCTGAAACTATAAAAAAAGCAAAGACAGATATAGTGAATTGGCCACTCGGGTTAAATTCTCCTAAACCCCTCAAAAACCACGAAGTTGCGAGCACAATCATTGGTATGCGTAATTAGTAGCGGGAAAAGTAGTAGCCAATAAATTATTCATGTGTTCACTGAATTTAAATTGTAAAGAATATAAGCTTGAAGTTGATGTGATAACCTATCGCACTGAATTATAATTACCGAGCGTTATTGTTCACGCACCCTCGTATATCTCTGGTCTAGTTAGTTTGAGGGACATTTTATACTAGAATACGAGTCAGCGACCTAAACTACAATGCTATTGAGTTAGAAGAGCAACAGGAATATTGTCATTGTCTGTGGTAGCCGACGTAAAAATAGAAGTCTAATGCATCGTGTGTGGATAGAATTCCGTCTTACAATTAGTCATAGTTACACTATCAGTACGGTGGTAATACCTCGTGTGAGGAGAAGACCTTACTAGGTAAACGCAAAGCGGCATACTCGTTCCGTCCGGCACACGTAATCAATAAACCCTAAATCAGGGATATGAGGGCTAATCTTAAGCACGCTCGCGATAATACAGTCAAAATATACCGCCTGTCCCTGGACTGACCCCTGCACTTGTGTCTTGCTAGTACTTCGTAATCGTTTACACTAATTATATTGCTGTACTGACCGCTTATCGCAATACCGCTTGCTGTAGCTAACAGTAGCAGTAGCTGCCATACGCTTAGTTTATTTTCAATCACCGATTGCTTGCTTGTGTAGATGCTTGTGGTAAACAGTTGATAGTAATACCATAGTAGTTGCCATAACTTAGCTGTACTTGATAATATAACATAACCGATCACCGCTTTTTGCATTTTAATAACCTCTTGCTTGGTCCCTTATTTGCTTATTTGTAATATAGGTTAATATTTATACTGTATTAAAACATAACTGTTGTGTATGTATATCTTTTTATGTCTGAAGCAGTCTTAAATAAATAGAGTAAGTGAAGTTGAACTTCTGCCTTTTTATTTAAAACAAAGATATAAGTAATACATTTGTTGGTACATCGAGAATCATTTTCGACAGGTGAGGTGAAGTTGTCAATTGCTACGAAAACGCCAACCACACACACAGACCGCCTAGCATTCCATTTCTTCACTGAGTCACCCTAGTTTCTATCAAACCGCTGATAGAATAAAGTGGTGTTCCTACACTTTAAAGGAGGAACTGGTGCCCAGACCGTTACCGTAACAAAAAGTTCAAAGTATCGCTACTGCATTGAAGGGTGCCGAAGTGACACGTCACACATACACAAATAAGAATTGTGCTGTTAGCAATACATCACAACTAAAAACAACATTGTACCAACAAAAATGTACTAACGGAGAGTATAAATTGCCTGGAGGTTCGATTTAAGGTTACTGAACAGGTTAATCTGTTCTTATAGCACGTCAATAAACCCCTTTATTGTGTCTTCTATAACGACAATATTGGGGTTTATCGACAAAGTTAACATTAAATTTTTTAAGATTAAGCGGAGTTAAGTAGGACCGCAGGGTTTACTGTGATCCGCCAAGATAATATCAACACCCTTATTTACCGTAGCCTTGTGATGAATGTAGAGTTCCTTTACCAATTACAGGACCTGCTAAACTTGTGCTTTGCTTGCCTAATAATATGGGAATTCAACTTATATCCACCGATATAATGTGACAATACAACATTACCACAAACTATTTTCGTACGTAGTAGATGAGGGATCAGTGCTGTGTTAGATATTCAATTCATTCTTCTAGTCTGCAAGATCAAGGGGGATATAAATCATCGAATACTCGGTGTAATATGAGACAAACAAATGGGGAAAAACATCAAATATCGCGATTTGTCATACAAGTTCTAAGTTCACTACCCAGACTACGAGATCAAAGCAGTCTTCCTGATCATCGGTGTACTGAAAGGAATGAAGCCGTCTAAGATCTTTAAGTCGAATAACAACAGACCTGATAGTAATCAGTCGAATAGCTGGTGGGCCAAATGTAGAAGATGGCCATCCTAAGTTGCCATGTCTGTTTGGTGTATACGATTCTGGATTCTACAGCCACTAACTGTGATGGATATGCGGAGCGGTTCTCGTCAACAAAAATATATGTAAAACAATTCTAGTGTCAATCGTGATTACGAAATAAATAAACGTTATAACTATTGGCCGCCTGTGTTAGCCTATTTAATAAATTTTTAATTATAAAAACGTGCTCATTGTTGCGTAAATGATTGTTAGTATTTAACGTTAATTAATTACACAGGCCTACAAAAAAAATTGTCCGTCCTAGAGATGAGTCCCAACTTTTTCAATGTATTTTGACGCGCTGAAACCAAATTTGGCAAAAAAATAAATTTTGCGCATTAATTTTTCTCTACGACCCCTATAATTCATTGGAGGGAAATTTTTTGAAAAAATTTCTACAAGGTTTTTTTTTGGGCTGCTGATCACGAATCAGAAGTCAAAAATGAATTTTGACATAATGACAGCTGTCAATAAGCTGTCAAATTTTATAAAAAATGTAAAAAAGTCGATATGTAAAATTTCATTATTGACTTCTGATTCATTATCAGTAGCCCAAAAACTTAATAATATGCACCAAATATTGATTTTTTTTACATTTTTCTTGAAATTTGATAGCTTTTTGATAGCTGTCATTATGTCAAAATAAATTTTTTTGATTTCAGATTCGTAATCAGCGACCCAAAAATCCTTACAGATTTTTTTTCTAAAATTTCCCCCTTAGGGGAAAATAGAGGGGGTTATACGGAGTCGTAGAGAAAAATTGATCCGTCAAAAAAATTTTTTGGCAAATTCGCTTTCAGTGCATCAAAATACATGGGAAAAGATGGGTATGATCTCTAGAACTGTTGATATATAGCTTGGGGTATTTATCGGTATAGCAGAATCTATGCAATTTAATTTATTTTTTTTTGGTTTTTATTATGTTGCACAAGAGAAATCTTGTGGTATGACTTTAGTATCGGATTTCTTTCTATTTTGTTTTTTATAACTTTTTTTACTGCGATATTCATATTCGCCTGTCACAGTGAGTTGGTAGAGAATATTCTGGAGACGTTGATGACAAGTGCTTTGCTAACTATTGCTTTTTTTTTCATAATTACAACTACAAACTACAACTCAACTCAAGGGACGTCTGATAGCTGAATGTTAACTTAATATTTTGTTTTACAAGCTATAAGAATAACTAAAATCAAAAATATTTTACGCCACAGGTATGCCAATTATTTATCCATCTGGCAATAAACTGAGCACTTTTAGACAATGCAAAGAATAATATTTAAAAAAAGTGAAAGGCCGGAGATTTACGCAATTCGATGTAAGGTTCTATCAACATTATGTTGAACAGACGAGACCATCAATTCAAATTAACTTTTAGAGAATATACGGTACACATTAACTATAGAGATAAGTTTAGTGTTGCCCAGCATTCGAATAATGACATGAATGATGATATGCTTAATGAATAAATAATAATACTAGATTTTTGAAAGATCAAAAATAAATGCTAAAAACCAAATTAACTAAAGGGCCTATTTGTATTAGGCCAGTGAATAGAGACGTGAAAACTAAAAAATTTAACATTAATTCTAACATTTTTGAAACTTTGTCATCTGTTGAAGTACCAACCAAAAGAAAACTATAAAATTTTGCAACTCGATTCAAGGTCGGCAACATTGTTAAAATCGCGAAAAAATTAAATTAAGCAATATCTCGACAAACAAAAATGTACCACCGCTGCAAATTTGATATAATTTGTATTACAGTATTCAAAATATAAAGGTAAATTTGCAACACCTGATGACCCGGGCAAGATACTTAATTATCAATAAGTAACATTTTTGCACCAAATTTTGGAAACATAATATTAACATGCTTGCAAAACGACAGTGTACTTGCTAAAATCGCCTTACATCTAAGTGTAAGTTTGCAACTCTATCCGATGGCGGCGTGGTACATTTTTTAGAATTTACAACTTGTAGAGTATCATTTACCTAAAATAGATTCCAAAAAATAATAACATATGTACAGGTGGATTGCAAATGATCACATTCGTAACTGAAATGCGCTCTCCATTTTGCAGCAATCCCAGACGTCGCGGTCGGCAGATTGATAAAATTTGCAACAAATAATTTGTTGCAAAATTTTTACTATCAAAAATAAAATTAATATCACTGCAAATTTTACATCGAACTCTATAAACGTTATTAAATGTTCATAGTCCTGTAAGGCGATTTTAGCAGGAACACTGTAGTTTTGCAAGAATGTTAATAATATGTTTGAAATATTTGATGCAAAAATGTTAATTATTGATAATTAATTATTATGCTCGGGTCATAAGGTGCTGCAAATGTAGCTTTATATTTTGATTATTGTAATACAAATTCTATCAAATTTGCAGCGGTGTTACATTTTTGTTCGTCGAGATATTGCTTAATTTAATTTTTCGCGATTTTAACAATGTTGCCGACCTTGAATCGAGTTGCAAACTTTTATAGTTTTTTTTTGGTTGGTACTTCAACAGATGACACAGTTTCAAAAAATGTTAGAATTAATGTTAAATTTTTTTCCCTATTCACTGGCCTATATAGTGAATAACGATTCATTGAACCGTGATAATAACTTATTTGATTGGCAAAACGCGTATAGACTGTGTATAATTTTCATATTGTGGAAATTACCTGATGGTTATATAGGCCAAAACAAGATAATTAACACTCATATACATTAAGGAAAAATGTTCTTAATAAAATGCAGATACTTACTATATTCGTAACAGTGATCATTGACCCAATTATAATTTTTAAATATCTAGTTTCAATGCTTCCCTTTGAAATATCTATAATTATAAATAGTGTGACAAATATTATAACACACATGTAGAAAAATATATTCCAACCAAAAATATCGCTTATATCTTTAGCAGCAGTATACAACAACTTCAATATTTTTGTAATATCTTTTATCTGTGATATCGACTCATTGGTTGTTATTTTCTTATGTACTGTATCCACGAGACGTCGGCTCAAGAAATTGTATCTCCTTTGTAACATCAGTGTTAATTTAAAAATCAGAAATATTATGAACATAGAATAGAGATTAGTAGTAAAATATCCAAAATAAAAAGGAGTTGATTCTCTTCCATGTATAAAAAAATAAAAAGTATGTTTTCCGATATAAATTAGGATAAGCATAAATATTTCTATGTAAAAAGGAACCATTTTGATAGTTACATCAAAATTTAGTTTATTTAATAAGATTTCCACTTTGTTCAGTTTATAGTAAAGTTTTTGCCAATGTTCTTCTTTAATTATATTTGCAGTTGAAAAACACACTCCAACAAAAAGTAAATGCGATATTGCCGTTCCCATTTTAAGTAAAAGGATTATTCCAGACCAAATTTCTTCACACACATAATGTTGCATAATATAAGATGTGTAAACTGTACAGATAATAAGCAACAATACTACGAAATTTTTCAATTTATGTCGCCGAACCTTAGAGCCTTCTAAATTAAATGGTGTCACAAAAAGGTATTTACCACAACTGAGGAGAAGCTTTATCATTTTAAAATCATTATTTTCATATGTAATTAGACTTTCGTTTCTCTTATTACGGAATTTAATTCTATTTCGGAACAAATGGATTTCTTGATTATTTTGTATCATAATTGTCAGAAACAAAAAGTCCTTATGAACTATGCTGGGGTTACTATTTGAAAATATTAAAAGCTTATTACACTGTCATTTATTTCAATGTTATGGCACTGCGTGTATATAATATTACATACGTGAGTGGTCGCCAATCATAGCAATCAGATAAAAATAATAATACATACGATAAAAGCGCAGGTACTAGAAGGCAAAATAAATCGTTTTCTTGAGAGAGTGAAAAGTTGAATTATAAAAATCATTTTTATCCACGGTGTAAATAATGTATGTGTTTCCTCAAAGATATCCAGTATTCACTGCAGTGACCAATGAGTTAATTATTCACTGATTCACTTAATTCATTGATTATGACAGGTCAATCGAAGCGCAATATTGTTATTTGAATTAATTGTAAAGTTCGCCCAGGCATGTGTCTCCTAAGTGTTATTTCCTCAGGGTTCTAGGATCATAGTGAAAAGAAAGAACACCCATGGCCCCCTTACGGAGTATAATATATAATCAAAGTCGACTTTAGTTAATGCTCCTAAATCTGCAACTTATATGAGGGAAGTTTATTGAATGTCAGAATTTTACATGTTAATAAGGTTAATAACCAGCCGAAGGGAACTTCATAGCGATATGCCTTGAAACCTTAATTTGAACAGCTTCATTAAGAACTTTGCATTGAGTTTTTACCTTAATTAACATACGCCAAGCAGATTTACTATGGTGTCTGTCATCAATAATATCATCTGCTCCACTACAATATCGCTGTACAACAATGTTGTACCATAGTCAATGTTAAGACATAAATTCAGTCGTATGTAGGTGTTGGTAGGTCACAGAATTAGTATCTTTTATTATTCCAAATTTTCTTTTATATTCCTGAGGTTTGCTTTACAAACTTTTGAGTTTTTAATTTACATGATATGTCAACTGCTACTACTATTTTTAGTCTAGTGCGAGCTTCTGAATTGGTAACTCTTCGAGTTTTATTTGGTTCCTTATTTAATGTAAACAAGATCTCAATTATTATTGTATGATGTACAAGGAGAGGAAACTGGACCAGATTCCAGAACTGGTTATTCCTCATAACTGACAGAAGGACATACATATAATAAAAATAAAATTAAATTAGGTTTCCTCTTCTTGGTAAAAGTTTAAAATATAGAGTGGAATGAAAAAATAGTAACGCTGAAAAATTTTTTGCTAATTATTATTTACTACTTTTACAAAACTTCTCATAGATAAGTATAATTTACATCTTTTTAAAAAATTATTTTTTCCAGCAATTTTCCAAAACGCTGAAACTTGGATTACAAAAAGGATAATATGCACATTATGTTCAGTGTGTTATTTTTAATTTCCACTATATAATTTTAATTATCCTGTTATCTGAAACCATCAATATTTATTACATTAGGGTTTACTAGTATTCAGTTTCTTTGCATCCTTTAAGTGAGCTGTCCAGAAGACGCTAAAAGTAGAAACACGTGTCTGCAGATGTTTTAATGTTTGTAAAGTAATTGTTCAACTGGTGAGTAGCTTCTGTTTTATTTATTTTTGGTTTTACTGAACAGAATAGTTGAAATTAAAAATAACATTATTGAGTCAGTCACACTGAACATAATGTGCATATTATCTTTTTGTAATCCAAGTTGTAAAAAGATAATATGCTATCTTTTTTGTAATCCAAGTTTCAGCGTTTTGGTAAATAGCTGGGAAAGTAATTGTTTAAAAAGATATATGTTGTACTTATCTGTGATAAGTTCTGTAAAAGTAGTAAATAATAATTAGCAAAAAATTTTTCAGCGTTATTATTTTTTTCATTCCACTCTATATAATGAAAGCAAAAGTGTAAAATGAGTAATGAGATATATATCAATTGATGCAATGTATTATTTCGAATGGTTGAAGTCTGCCATCGCATTAGCACACATGGTCACAACTAATATTCTGCATTCGTGGCTGTTAAATTTGAGTGATTTGGTATGTACAGGGTGTCCCAGCTAAGATGTCACTTGAAATTTTTTCAGTAATTTTCAAGACAAATTTGTACCCAAAAACTAAAGTGATACAGTTTTATTCGATTTTTCAAAAAAAAAAAAAAATGGCGGATTTCTCTATTTTTTTGTTATAGGATATTACTGGAACAAATTTCATATGAATTTTTCATCAAAAGATTTTGAATCCCCTACTATATTTTGGTTGCATTAATTTTGTATCAAAAATGAAATAACCACTTTTGTGATGGCTCTAACCATTTTCGAAATATTAATAGCTATTTGATTGTCCTCACACCTATCATACAGCTTACAATTTAAGTGACATCGCAGTTAGCTGTGGCCAAGACGACTTGTGTTTGAAATAATATCATTCTTAGAGCCAAATCGTAGTAGACATGTGTCAAACTAAGACAATTGAGAAATCCAACACAAGGCGCCTTGACCACAGCTAACTACGATGTCACTTAAATTATGTGCTATGTGGTAGGCCTAAGGATAAAATCAAAGAGCTATTAATATTTCAAAAATGGTTGGAGATATCACAAAAGTGGTGTATGCATTTTTGACAGATAATTGAATGTTGAATGCAACAAAAATGTATTAGGATTTAACATTTTCAGAAGAAATATGCATTTCCGGCCAAACCGAAAGTGATGAAAAAACTGTATATATGAAATTTGTTCCAGTGGTACCCTATAATTAGAAATGTAATAATCTGCCATTTAGATTTCTTCGGAAAAAATCGATTTCTCGCTATAATTCTTGTATTTGATGCTCAATTGTTTCTTTCTTGGCGGCATAGGATTCCTCGGAAAAAACTACAATACACTAGTCTTTGAACTACGAATTTTTATTGAAAACTATCGTGAAAATCGCGAGTGACATCTTAGCTGAGACACCCTGTACATATGTTTGTATAAGGAAAATGAACATTACGCATCTACCGAGGTTAATGATGCAAATTCTAAATAGTTCACATGGTCAGGCAGTAGTGATGGGAATATTGGGGACACAATACGGTAATCGAATTAGTCGATTATTTAAATATCTCGAGATCATTGATTATAACTTCAAAAAATTAGTAGTACTAATATTTGTTGTTAAGAAAACTTGCTATACACAATTATTGTACGATGAATGCGACAACGTCTGATTCGATTACTCTCTCGGTTTCGAAGTTGGAACCCTCAATCGAAGAACACGATGAAGTACAAAGTAGGTAATTAGTTAGTTTCAACAACAGGGTACAGCAAATTCATAAATTTCATTTAGTAAACTAGATACAATAATTGGTGAAAAATAGCGTTTTCTTTATAAATACGTACATAGTGTGAAATAACTTAAAAGTAGTTTAAGTTTTAAATAACTATTTATTGTTACCTATTTGCAAAGTAAATAAAACATAAAACATTTCAGAAATTAGTACATAACACTATTTATTATAAATAAATGCACCCAAAATGAAAAAAAAAATAACAATTAAGGAGGCTAAAATTACTAAAATTATTTTAAAATATCTGGATTAATAAGAACCGATTATTGAAATATCTCGATTATTCCCATCGCCAACAGGCACTAACAAACCGCGCAGATAATTTTCACGAATTTTACAAATTGTTTAAAAAAAATGTTTTCTTAACTGCCTCTCAAGTCACCGAAGTAACTCCCAGAAAATCCTAGGATTTTATGTTGAGTAAAGAGAGACGAGGCCCTACAGTTTATCGTGGAGTCCGAACCACTCTAAGACATTGACAGTTCTCTCCCCCATCTTAATCCAAAACAAATTACAAATAAAATTTCTAACTTGCTCCAGGATGAATTCGAACCATCGATAATCGGTACCGAGTAAATAGCTATAAGCGCTTTACCTACTCGGGTACCATGCCCTTGTTTTATATGCCAAACGCCAAACACCGCTCCGCGAATTAAATATTTTAAAACTCGAATGTAAACGAGGTTTCGCAAGCTTGCCGATAATAAAACGGGATTACGATTTCATCATTTACTAACTGCTGATTCGGAATGTCTATTGATAAATTAAATTTAATTAGGTCATTCAGTTCTAAAATTCCGTCAAAATATTTGTGGAAATTAAATAATAAAAATTCTATTTGATGGTCACTATTAAATTCTTGAAGTGCTGGTATCGTAGCTCGGTAGGTATCTAATTTCTTTTTCTCCTAATGATGTTTTTAGACTAGAAGGATTGTGATATATTAAATCAGGGAAATAATTTTCTGCGATAGATGGTTTTAAAATTGATGTAAAAGTTCCTGTGTCGATTAATAATTTAATATTTGGATTACATATTTGTACATAGGGTAAAGAATTTACTACAGCTGAATTTATTTCAATTAGGTCTGATTGTGTATTACAGGGTCCTGTTGAAAATTTAGATCATATAAATTTATGTCGTCTGGTTGATTAGCAGTATAATCAACATAATCATAATTAGTTGAATAATCAAATGGAGGATCTGGACAGGTTAAATAATTTTCTTCCTCAATTTCTGAATATTGATATTGATTTTGATTATCGTGATAGTCTTCAATATTCGCGAAATTATGTACTTCTCTGTTTGAATTGAAATTTGTTCTGTTAAAATTACTAGGTACTCTCGATTGAGTGGACATTGGTTCGGGTGTAAATTGATTTTGATTAGAAAATTTATTAGGTTTAAAAACGTTTTGAGGTCTACCAAAAACTTGCTGGTTTGTGGGGAATCTGTGTGGAATTTTTCTGGGTTGAACATTTATTGGTTGACTAGGTAATACTGGTTTTGTAGACATTTGTTGTTGAAAATTCGGTATATTACGAGGTTGATTAAAATTTGCGTTGTTATTATAAAATTGTGGCATATTACGAGGTTGATTAAAATTTTGCATATTACGAGGTTGATTAAAATTTGGCATTCAGGGATAAAGATTCCTCCGTAATCTATGTTTACTGGGTAATCTCTTATCAAAGTTTCAAATGGACTGGTTGATCACGATGACCAGGGATGCTTACGATATTAGCTGTACCGGTGTTCTATCTACTTTCCTGCCTCTTCTAACAAGCTACTCAGTTCACTTGCGGATTGAACCTACTTTAATTCAGCCCAATATGTCTCCTCCAGATTCTTCTTCGATAGAGTAATCCTGAAAAAAGATGCACGATGCACTTGTACACTTGGATGAACTAATTATTAGGAACGAAATTTCTTTGATTTGTCTAAAATTTTTAAGAAAATCGGTCGGAATTACGAATAATCGTAATTATCTTCGATAGATGGACCGACTGACAAATCCTACCGACTGCGCTAATTAAATATTTTAAAACTCGAACTTGGTTTTTAAAAATTTTATTTTATTATAAAAAACACAAGTTGAAAATTAACACAAATAAACTGACAGTAATTCGTTTAGTGACAGGAAAGTTACTATCATTCCTCTCCTGTCACTAAACGAATTACTGTCAGTTTATTTGTGTTAATTTTCAACTTGTCTTTTATAATAAAATAAAATTTTTTAAAAACCAAGTTCGAGTTTTAAGATATTTAATTCGCGAAGTAATTATAGAGCAAAGATACGTATAATATTATATATATTTAACCTGGCTTTCAGCCTCAATAATGACTGCATATATTACAGGTACATAAATAAAGCATACATATCAATGATATATCAATTAATTCAATCATATAAGAGCTCTTTAAAAAATAGGATTTTTTTATATAATTGCCGGCCCTGAAAAATGGCAAATATTTCCACTGCCTAATTGGATGTGTTAGCGGGTTACATCTGTTGGGAACAGCGACGCACGTTCCCGAAAATACACATCAATGAATCAGCACGACATTTTCAGTGAATTCATTATTTTATCTACGATTTTTGCTTACCAATTTTATTTGCTTCTTCGCTAGTAAGTGCGCATCCCTGTAGATTTTGAAATTATAGCTATTTTTTGTTTTGAAATAATTCATCTTTTTTATTCATACCTGTATTATTTTTATGACTCAAAGAAATAATTGAGTATGTGATAACTGTGTTTAGGTATAAAAAGTGGCTACTAAACTGCGCTTATTATTTTAATTTTGTACTATGGCGTGTATATAATGCTAGTAAAATATCAATCAGCTATTGAAATCAGACAAAACTGTACAGGGTTGGGCAAAAGTAACAAATATTCGCTGTAATTTTTTCCAGTAGACATTTCTTGAAAAAATTCTGCAAGAATACAAATTAAATTACACTTTTTGAAAGGATGCTTATGTAATGTCCAATAAATCTTTTATTACATTTTTTTCTAGAAATTCATATACCAAGCAAGTAAAATGTCAGATTCTTTAAAATGTATGAAAAGAATGTGCTTATTTGGGTTAGGTTAGCTGTCATGAATGTCATTGTTTTTACCAAAGTTACAATTAATCCATCAATTTGTAATGTCAAATGGTCATATCTTGAATTATGTAATTCAAATATTTTTATAAATAATATGTTCATGTTTACCAGCCCGTGAAGAGTTCTGGAAGAATGAGAGACGATTTACAGTGTGGAACAGCCAAATGGAATAAATTCAGTATCTCAATTATTGTGCATATTCATAAGAAACTCCGAGACACGTCGATTTTAGATTCAAAAATGACATCCTCTAGCATAAAAATTGCATCCCTAAATTTAACCCCCTTTGAGTGGCACTTGCAACCCCTACATTTTTAATCGTGAAGTAGGGGTTTGTGATACCTCATTTGAAAGGTGTTTTCATTCTCTATTCAAAAGTGCTATGGTTTTAATACTTATTGCAAAAATTAATGGTCTGCTTGACGAAATCGCTACAACAAACGAAAAACAAAAACTTACAGCGTTTTGTTCTTGTAGGCTAGCAAAAACAATTTGTGTTCATTTTCAACATTATTAACTAAAACGACATAAAAACATCAAAATTCTTCACAGCTGGCATTGCCAGTTTTATTGAAAACGCAGTAGCTACTTGCTATTTGATTGACAGCAATAATTAGTTGTCAGTGTTTTGCGTATTGTTTGAATTTTGCTAACTGCAATTCCTAAACATGGTTTATTTAACAGATATGCATAAAATAACAATTATAAGGATGGTTGGTAATGGAGATAGAATGCGATCACAGCCGAAGTTGCTCGCCTATTTCAAGAAAAATTTCCTGATTTGCCGCCTATATCCCAAGGTGCCATTAGCAAAATTGAAAAGCAATTTCGCGAAAATGGACATGTACGGCAGATTAAAAAAAACTTTCTTCAAGTCGACAAGCAGCTTCAGCATTGAATGTTTCCCAATCCTCGATTATTCGCCTATTAAATGAAAATGGAATGCATCCCTTTAAACTGACCCCAACTCAGAGGCTTAGTGAAGACGATTTTGATAGAAGAACGTATTCTTCGGAACAAATGATGCAAAGGTTAGATAATAATGTTATCCAACTAGAAAATGTTTTGTTTTCTGATGAGTACACTTTTACCCTTCACGGCCATGTTAATCGTCAAAACTGTCGCTACAGGGCTAATGAAAATCCTCACTGGATGAGAGAATTACATAAACAAAATCCTGAAAAGGTTAATGTTTGGGCGGACATAATTGGAGACCATGTCATTGGGCCCTTTTCATTGATGGCAATTTGAATGGAGAAATTATTTAGCTCTGCTCCAAAATAATTTCGTACCAACTTTGGCAAACTTATATCCTGCTCAAGCAAACCCACAAGTTCCAGCCGATGTGATATGGTTCCAGTAGGATGGAGCACAACTACATTACCGAATCAATATCTGGCAATACCTCGACGTAACATTTCCAAATCGGTGGATAGGGAGGCGAGGATCGCTAGAATGGCCAGTATGTTCTCCTGATCTTCCAGCCTTAGATTTCTTTCTACGGGGATATGCAAAAAGTATGGTATACAAAACTAAACCAAGTGATATAGCTGACTTGAGAAGAAAAATATCGGTTGCGGTAAGGTCGGTCACGCCTCAGATGTTGAAAAACGACATTTTTATTTAAGATTAGGATGCTGCCAAAATGTTCAGGGAACTCATTTTGAACATCTCCTATGTTGAAATTAAGTTTTTTTTTTAGTTTGCTGTAGCGAATTTCTTCAAGCAGATGAATTTATTTTTTTTGCTGTTAATTTTTGCAAAAAAATATTAAAATCAAAGCATTTTTGAATAGAGAATAAGAATACATTTCAAATGAGGTCTCACAAGCCCCTACTTCCTATTTAAAAATGTAGGGGTTGTAACTGCCACTCGAAGAGGGTTAGATTTAGGGATGACATTTTTACGTTGCAGGATGTCATTTTTGAATCCAAAACCGACGTGTCTTGGGATTTTTTTTATATATATATATATATATATATGAACAATAATTGAAATACTGAATTTATTCCATGTTGCTGTTCCACACTGTATATATCAGAATAGGGGTTTTGGTTTCGATATTGTAACTAGAGGGAATCATTTCTTAAGTTTAACAATTGTTCCTTTTGGCAATTTAATATTTTTTGCTTCCAATACTAAGAATACTGTGAGGTTTGTTCCAACTAGCAATCCAGGATGATTCCAAATTTAATATTCCGATTGGTCCAGGTGATGAAATATAGTTCAAAGTCGTGTAAATTGTCCAGTAACATCTGAGAAGCAATTTCAAAACCGTTCCGAACAGTGTTGGAACAAGCCCGTTGTTTAATCCAAAGCAATCTCGATTAGATTAAATGGTTGTTTAGGTTATGTTATAAGGCTATGTTTGAAGTTATGTGGTTATACAGAGGTTATATTAGGTTATGTTTCTTTTGACATTTCCGTCATAGTGGGGGAAAATATTCGCAAAAGTTCATTTGGTTTTAATTTTTTAACGGATTCGCATTAAAATTGAGATCTCCCGCCACGAATATTTTCAAATCAGTTTTACATAAAATTCGGACGAAAAATTGTCATTTTGCAGCTGTGAAGTGGGCATGAGGCTTTAGTCTTATTACTAACCACTCATCAATGTCTACCAATCAAAAACCAAAACAGCCTTGCAAACATCATTATCCTAATAAAGCACTCACTAATAATTAATACCCGCTGATATTTTTTATAATTTCCTCGAATAATAATTATATCATTCATATAGAGGTTATTAAATAATAACGCTCATATAGTTATTATGCGGTAGCCTAGTAATCAATAATAATTGATATTAGATATGCATCAAAATTATGAATTAAATCGAGACTTCCTGAATAATTTATTATTTTCAATAGTATCTCAATATTTATTTAATAATTACATAGAGGGTTTTTAACTACAGATTATGAATAAATTAAGCTTCCGTAATTCGAGCTAGTTAACTCGTGCAACAAACATAGGTATTTAAATTAATTTTGTTCATACATAATTTTTATCATACATATTTATAACCAGTTTCTTGAGGCAGAGATACCGTCATTTTTGTCTTCGAAAATGCATCCAAATATAGAGGACATTTATAATTATCCACTAAACGTATGTAAATTTATTGTGTCATTTAAAATTGAGACCATGATTTTTAATACAAAGTGGAATAAAAATATAATTTGAGGTATTTTAAACAAAAGAATAAAAACAATGCGATAGGTTGTGGATTCGAAGAAAAACAAATTTAAAATTACTGGTGCTGTACAAATTATGCCAATATTATTTCAAAATTATTGTTCCTCGTCAGTATGGTTTAGCTGAAGGAAAGGGATTTGGAGTTGGACATATCTGGAATAATAACTAACCAATAAGTAGAATGCATAACATGTAATCATCTATCTGCACCTTTGAATCTAGTGGACATATAGAGCCCTATATTCACTGCCCGTCTCTACCTGGTGAGTTTAATATCAGTGAATCAGATTGTGGGGTTGAAGGAATCATACCATAAATTCCATAAATGAAACACGATACAGCTGGTTTTCATCGACCCCGCCATTCTCTCATTATGTGCGTCTACACGGTTTCCCCATGTCTACTGGACTCTTAGGCGAAAAAGTGTCCTGTTATCAGTGTTTTATAACTATTAGTTAGTCATTGTTCTTGACCTATCCCATTATACCGGGTGTAACAGGATCATGGTACATCCCCCTTTTTTTCCTTTAGTTTTGAAGATAATTAATTGAAATTGAATTGGGATATCCTATATACATAATAAGCGGCACTTTTTGACATACAAGTGATTTTTTTCACTTCCGGTTTCACCGGAAGTGACACTAACTTTCGATTTTTAAATGGAACACCCTATATATTGTATTTTTGAATTTTGCATAATTTTCTGAATTCAATGATACCAAATAAGTGACATATCAAACGTCAATATTTTTTATAATATAATTTTTAATTTTCTATTTAAGTGTGTCATGACGGTTCCGATTTATTCTAAATGACCCGTGCAATGCTAGAAAAATCGAAATCCCGTCAAAAATACTAAATTACGTGATTTATGAGCAAATAAAGTTCATCAAAATGGTTTTTGGGGAAAAACTCAATTTTTTCAAATGGAACCATATTGGTATCGTGGTACCATTTATTAGTACTATTAATAAGAAGTTTATTCATATGTCGTATTAAAATATGCGATAAATTCAAACAACAATTATAGCTAAAAGAAAATAAGAAAATACAATTTTGTTCTAATTAAATATTAAGAAGTAACTAAGGTGGCTTTGAAAACAATGAAATATTTAGTTTGTCAAACATTTCTTGGTTTACTGGTGTTTTTATTGTGTCTTTAAAAATTTTTTTAAATTCTTGTTAATTGTGTTCAAAATGCCGCAAATCTATACAAGAGATGAAAATGTGGACATATTAATTACTTATGGGGAATGTAGAAAAAATGCCGTTGCGGCTAGACACCTTTATGCCGAACGATATCCTGATAGACAATGTCCAGCGAGAAATTGTTTTAATCGTCTTACAAATCAATTCTTGACGAAGGAACGGAAATTAATGTTTTGGCTCGAGTAGAAATTGATAAGACTGTTTCTTTAAGGCAAATTGGGTTTGAATTGGAAATTAGTCTCCAACCAGTAAGTCGAATTTTGCACAAATACCACTATAAATCTTTTAATTACCAATTGCAGCACCACTTGTACGAAAATGATTACGAACGTAGGATGGAATACTGCAATTGGATAACGTGCAGCCAAACATTAATTTTTTGGGAATGATTTTATTTTCGGATTTTTTGACGGGATTTAGATTTTTCTAGCATTACACGGGTCATTTAAAATAAATCGGAACCATCATGGCACACTTAAATGGAAAACTAAAAATTATACTATAAAAAATATTGACGTTTGAAATGTCACTTATTTGATATCGTTGAATTCAGAAAATTATGCAGAATTCAAAAATGCAATAATATACAGTGTGTTCTATTTAAAAATCGAAAGTTAGTGTCACCACCGGCGAAACCGGAAATGAAAAAAAAATCACTTGTCTGTCAAAAAGTGCCGCTTATTATGTATATAGGATATCCCAAATTTCTATCAATTATCTTCAAAACTAAAGGAGAAAAGGGGGTGTACCGTTATCCTGTTACACCCGGTATGTCATATTTCTTATCGATGGCTTAGACTGCAAACCGGCTAACTCCACTTTTTACGGAATTTGAGATTTTGGTACCATCTGCTAGTAAAAATAAAAGTCCATAGTGTGGTAAAGCAAATAACTCCAAGACATTAAGGTTTTCCTTAAATTTCACGGCACGTATACCGGCTATCTCCACGATATAAAATTTCAACACTGTAAAGCTTCTAACTCCTGTATCAGCAGCCATTCTCAATGTGCGAATCAACCAAAATAGTTCACAATTCTGTTATTAGCTGCCAATTTTCAGTTTAGAAGTTAAAGTAATATATAAAAACATTATTATAAGTGCATAAATGTAAAAAAATTTATGTGGATGGTTTAGTACAAATTTTACCTACCAATCGTCACAGGGACAGAAAAGATCCATCAGTATCGAGAAAAACTTGTTCTGTAATCTTTAACTTGAGAAAAGGGGATGGATTAGTAAGAATCCTAAGACAATGTTTTTGAATACATTGTGTATAGGGAAATGGTGCGTACTAAATTGGAAGAAATCATTGAAACAAAATGATGTTCTTGAACCAAGCGAAGAAAAAGATTCGTTATTACCAGCTCTTAAAAAATCAAATAAAATTAATCATTTCACGAAAGAAAACAAAGCAATCAATGATTTTCTTAATGAATTGCTGAAGATGGAGTCACATTATGGTCGGAAATCAACAGAAAAAAATTACCTCTTATCTGAATGGCCATCGAAAAAAGCCCTCTACAACTTCTACGTGAAAAAATTGTGTGAACAACGTAATATAAAATCCCTATCTGTATGTACATTTAATAACGCTTTGGATATGAGAAACATCTCCTTATATCTGCCCAAAAAGGACCAATTTCAAATTTTCTATTCACACAAGTTGTGATACTATTCAAATGATCAACATGCCTTACGTATTGAAAAGAAAAAGATGCTACAAAAGAAAAACAGAAAGACAAGGAAAGAGAAGATTATGTGTTCACTATGGACCTGCAAGCTGTTCTTTTATCACCACAATCCACTGTATCCAGTTTATATTACAAAACTAAGCTTTGCGTTCACAACTTTTGTTTATTCAACTTGAAATCTAAGGAAGGAACTTACTATTTATGGAATGAATCAGAGGAGGGAGGGCTAAATGCAAAAGGATTTGCTACAATTGTGGTTAAATTTTTATTGGAAAAAGTGATACCTCAGTTGAAAAAAGAGGGCGACAGCAATAAAATAATATTGTACACTGATGGCTGAGCATATCAAAATCGAAATGTCACAATGAGCAACGCTTTACTTAATTTAGCCATGACAAACCATAGAACAAACATTTTTTAGAAGTTATTCATACTCAAATGGAGGCCGACAGTATGCATGCCATGATAGAAAAACAGCTAAAAAAGCATAAAGTGATCAATATCCCTGCTGAGTACATTGATGTATGTATCAAGACTAGAAGTCTCGAGCCATATAATGTCTACTACTTGACTCGTGATATTTTTAAAAAGTTTGATGTCGAATTTTTCAAGTCGGTACGGCCTGGGAAAAAAAGGGTAACCCCAAAGTTACCGATGTGCGTGCGATTCAATATAATTTTGATGGTGAAATTTTTTTAAATTACGATTTGCAAATGATTGGACCTTACTACCTCAAAGGCGAGATAGAGAAGTTAGAACAAGAACTTGGGATGAATTGCCGAAATTATACACAAACCGGTGTAAAATTAAAAAAAGAAGTATGAGCATCTTCAAGAATTAAAAAAAGGTGATTCCTTCTGATTACCATGACTATTACGACAACATTCCGTATGACAATTAAGTTAGATTCTATAAACTGATCTATAGATCAGTACGCAAAGTGAGATTTTGTTTTTTTCTTTATTCTTAATAAGAACCAATATTTCGTTTGTTATTTTTGATAAAAATATTTGTTTAATGATATCTGCAAATTACAGTAATATTGTTTAGAAATTAGAGAATAAACGTCTAACTCCAAAATATCTATCTCATTATTTTATAAAAAAACTTCTAACTCCTTAATTATCTTAAAAAAAGTAAAATATAATAAAATTTTAATATTTTTCATTCCATTACCACGTCCTAATTTTAATTTTATAATAATATGGTGATTGCACCATACATTTAAAGTTTACAAAACCTGTAAATAGTTTTTATTGTCTCCTGTAAAATTTACATTTTTGGAGTTAGCAGGTTTGCAGTTTAAGCCATCGTTATGCTATACTATGCCGATGAGGAATAAGTTTGAATTAATTACTAGTGTCGGTAGTTATGTCAAATTTATTAACAGTAGGAAACGGGCCAAAATGTGAAAAAGCTGCATTTTTTTATTGTATCCGGTGATTTTTTCCATATATGGTTTATGTCCAAATGAAACTTCATTCATATAATAGAATTGGGCATTGATGATAGAAATATACTGTCAACTTTTATCACTTAAATTTTCTTGTGTACCTTTACGACCTCAATTGTGAAATTCTTTTGTACTATATTTGAAGAGATAGAATGTTAATGCCAGACGTATTGTCAAATGTCACCACTGTTTTCTTGTGCTGATTTATTCAGTGTTATCTAACTGAATTTGTAGGTCCCCATGAATTTAGGTTTTATTTGCCATTCAAAAGAATCACGACAGTTGCCGACTCATATCATGGCTTATAGCTACAAAAATATATTTTTAAGTAGTACTATTAAGTCCCTTTATGATTTATAATTACTTGTCTTATTAGGCCTCTCATAAACAATCAGCAGTCCAATTGGTTAACTTTTATGTTGCCTGCCAGCTGCTCAGTAGTTCCGGTGGGTTCGTAGGTCAGGACAGTTGTTTAATGTTGATAAAAATTATCAAATAGACTTTTGGTTTTTTTTATCAACGAGATGTGACATGGAGAATACTGTAGTTTAAATAAAGTATCATTTATAATAAATATTTTTGAGAAAGAAAAATTGCGAAATTTAGAAACTTGGTAGATTCCAGTAAATAATTTTTGATACGGTATGAACCAAGTTAAAAGACAAAATAAGTTAAGTGGGCGCCACATGTTATCAATAAAAATATCAATACAATAGTTACGGGCATCAAACCATCAAATTGTTAACTAGAAACGTATTTATTTCAGTGACTTCTTGCACAATGTGAGAACACACTTTTATAAAAATAAAAAAAACAGAGAATTTTTCAGGAAACAGAATATATTACAAATAAGAAAAGTGTACCTGTAATAGGTATTACAAATTAAATTAAACTGAAAATTGAAAAACTATTTATAACAAATATTAACTTTTATTAAAATTTGCCTGATGGGCCAATATAAATGATATAACAACAAAAACAAACAAACAAACAAACAAACTGTGAAGCAGAACAAAAAACTTAAAATTGTATTCTTTCTTTCACCCCGCAACTACCCCAACAATTACGAAAATTTACCCTGACTGGTACGGCGTTAATTACTGGTACGATCTGGCAAGTTCTAGATTTTACAGACAGATAGACAGTACCTTATTCAAACCTAGGCTGATGAAAGTTCTGGTTTGATCTCCTGGTTTATAATTTATCCTGGTTTCTTCTCGATCTATAGCTCGGCGGACAGCTTTCTGGTGAGGATGATGAGATACAGACACCTAGGGGAACAACAGCTACTGCTGGTCTAAATTGTTATTCCAACAAGTAATTAATTACCCTATCTGGTGGGATTTATAGTTGAACCTTCTTCTCGGACTTATGCATAAAAGAAAAGTTACCAGTCAAAAAAAGTAATAATTTATTAACTAAATAAATTATATTAATTTTCACAGGAAAAGAAAAGTGGTGTGTGTGTGTGTGACTATAAGTTATTAATACATTATTTACGGTAAATATCGACACAATCTAATATGCTTTAGTGAATTAAATTAATTTTCTTCAATACGTTAATATAGCTAAAAATCGAGGCAACACCCTTACGAGTCCGTAAATTCAAAATACATAGCTTTGTAAAGGTAAAGAAAAATTGAATTAACTGACATAAAAATGGACAGACTTTTTCAGTCTCCACAAGAATTTTCGTGTTCTCCAGCAGGAAGATAAAAAAGGACGTAAGTCCAGGAGGTAAGTGAGGGTAGCAAATTGGCAATAAAAGTGTTAATTGACAAGGTACGATAAGATAATTACTAATTAGATAAGATAATCGATATAAATTTCATTTATAGAGCTAGTAATGTGATCCAAACGCTAAAATGTTAGGAATGTAAAGAACGCGCAAATATGATGACTAGCCCGTGGCCTTTATGCTAAACTAATACAGCTCAATAAAAATCGATATTAAAACTTAGATAAGGAAATAAATAACTTGTCAAACATCATAGGAATCATAGGAATGCCCTACATGCCCTAATAGTTTAAAATGAAATTATTAAATATTTTAAATTAATAATTTAACGATAATGCTACGCAACGATCACCGTCCTACTTGAAAAATACCCACAGTCTTTCCGCTTCGCCCGTACCCTCGTCAAGTGATTGACTCGCATATGAATGAAAATTAGGGCATTTCGATTGAAACACAAGAACGGTGAGGTAGTAACCATAATTTGCTAAAATTATTGTTACAGGTTGGAATTTTGATTAGCAAAAATCACACACTTCGCGAGACTTTCATAGATTTACAGGATATAACACAGAATTCTACTTTTTCCGAAAGTCAATAAGTCATACAGGGACATGAAAAAGCTACCCTGACGTTACAAAAATAATTTCTGTTATCTCTCAGCCGTTGGCTTCTGTAACAAATTAAAATTCTATCTGGAAAAATTATTTGTTCTTTAGTGCCACACTGGTAGTGAGCTTATATCAGTAAATGAACCCAAAATACCGTATTTACATATGAAAAATCGTCTTCTACTTAACTCGCAACTGGTAGTAAGATTTCTTTGATATTTTGTACATAGTAATTCATTAGGAATTGCCTTAATTCTAACTCTTTTTTTACCAGTCAGTGGGTTGCGATAGGGGTTTCTCAAAACATTCTTAAAAAAAGTATTTAAATTAAAAAGGTATTTTTTTATCCTCTCGACAAAAATTACTAAATTAGATTTATTTTTCCCCTATTTAGAAATAAAGCAAGAGATTTCAATTTATTATTTCAATTTATTAGGTAGAGTAGTAGGATAGTACAATGTTATTACACTTTGTGGTAGACTATAATCTAAAGTATATTAGAATTACAATATACAATACATATAATAGTAAGTAACACATGTAAATCAGCATTACCAGGTTGAGATGAAATCACCTAAGCACAAAATGCTTGCTTTGTGAATTTCGTGTCTTCCTGGTTGATCAGTAATTTAATTGTATAGTTTTTTATATTAAAAGAGAAATGAACAAAGAGAGATAGGAAAATATTCTAACTAATAATTATTGACAAAACGAGACTGCGGATTTATACCAGCAACACACGGCAGTAAGTGAGTACGTACTTTAGTACTAATATACTATGATTGGGAAGATAAATGTCTTATATTATTTCAACTTTGTTCGAAGATATTAAACTTATTATGGTCGAGTTTTCCATTTAATGCAGGATATTCTTTATAGAATCATGATTTTGGGTAATAAATTTTTTTTATTTCAATTTTGTATTTACTAAACTTGCCTATGGTTTTTAGATACAGCGGTAAAATATTGTATAACTTTGGTCCGAGATAGTAGACAAATCTTTGTGTATGGCTTTTTTTGACTAATTGCAATCCTATAGACCTATTTTCTGTAAACCTGGTTTCATATCTAAAATGGGCTGGTGAGGGGGTTCTTGTCATACATGTGTAATAAACAGTGATAGGCAAAGAGATTTCTTATGTTGAATACGTCAGCTTCTTTATATAATTGTGTGGAGGAGTAGAGTTTTTTTTTCTTTAAAATTATCTTTAGAATACTATTTTGTGCTGTTTGCAGAATATTCATTATATTATTACGTAACCCCCCCCAGATAATAATACAATATCTAATCAGTGATTCTACTAGTGATTTATATATAGTCATCAGATTTTTCCTATCTAATATATCCTTAAAGTAAAGAATTTATGCGTAGTTGTCTAATTTTTTTTGTGACGTAAGTAACATGCTCGTCCCATCTTAGATGATGGTCAAGCATAACTCCTAAATATTTGATGGTACTGGTTTTCCGAATTTTTGGGCAACTGCAATTTATTTGTTGTAAACATGTATTATTATGTATATACAGTAATTCTCTAGTAGGTTGATCGGTAGCTAATAAGGTGAATGTTAGGAATTTAGTTTTTTGAATGTTTAAGCTCAATAAACTAAAGTTTAGCCACTTAGAAATCAGAGTTAAACTTTCTTCTGCATTGCTATATACTGTGTCCCATGAATTTTTCCCTAAATACAATGGCAGTGTCATCAGCATAAGATACTAAATGGCCTTGAAATTGTTTTAATTTTGTAATGCTGTTAATATACAGAAGGAAAAGTATTGGACCCAATACAGTCCCTTGTGGTACGCCCATGGTGATGTTGAGCGAGTCACTGTATACGTCATCAATTTTTACGCATTGTCTTCTATTTGTGAGATAATGTTCTATTAGACATAGTGTAGGTCCACGTATACCATCGTTTTGGAGTCTATTTAGTAACAGTTGATGTGGCACGGTATCAAAAGCTTTCGCTAAGTCGAGAAATACAGCCATGCTTTTTTTTGATTTGTCTAGGTTTGTTACAATTTCTTGTATTAAGTCCATCACTGCATGCTCGGTACCTATATTTTTTTTTAGCGCCAAATTTTCTGTTTGTGATCACATCATGATTTTCAAAAAATTCCACCAGTCTGTTTTTAAGGCATTTTTCGAATATTTTAACAAAATTATTGATAACTGAGATAGGTCTGTAGTTGTTTAGATTTTTGTAATCACCAGATTTATGCACTGGGGTAACGTTTGACTCCTTCCATTGGTATGGTATTAGACTAGTTTTAAATGTTAAATTAATTAAATGTACTAATGGTTTAATTATATATAAGTGTATGGATTTTATTACTTTAGCTGATATCCCGTAAGGTCCAGCTGAAGAGTTATTTTTTAAACTGCTAATTATTTCAATGATTTCATTTTCTTTTACAGGTTTAAGGAATATCGATGATAGCATGGAATCATTTTCTAAGATATTATTAGGCTGGTTATCAATTTTTTTCAATTCTTTCAGACATTTTTGTGCCAATATTTATAAAATAATCGTTAAAAACATTAGCCTTTTCTATATTACTTGTTACTTCTAGTCCTTCATCATTTAACATATTGATGTTTTTAGTTTGTTTATGTGTTGCCGTCGAATTTGAGGCACTATTTACTATTTCCCAAATTTTTTTACAATTTCCTTGTGTATCTGCAAGCTGATTTTTATAGAATTGATTCTTGACATCTCTGAATAATTTATTCAGCATATTTCTATATTCTGCATGTTGTTTCTTAAGTTCAGGTGAGTAATTTTTTATTAACCTTCTTTTTAGGTAGTCCCTGTGCCTAATAGAATTTATTGTGTGGAATACCCTGTACAATATTTAAAACACAGTTACAATATTTCTATTTTGAATAGATCACTTACTAAGGAAATAACAAAGTCCATTTAACTGAAAGTAATACCATTTTAAAATTCATTATTGAAGGATTAGTAAAAAAAATACCAGTTTTAGTTAACATTGAGAAAGATTATATTATGATGGAATTCACAGAACTGTCAAGGAAATTATTGGAAATAATTCCAAAAACAAATGAGACCACCAGAGATGATGCATTTAATTACACTGTTTATGAATATTTCTAATAATATTACATTACCATTATAGCGAATAACTGTGATTACTTTTCAAACAGGTTGCCGATTACTACCATGATGCATCCAGTGGTAACCAGATGGATGTCGTTATTGTACGCATCATGTATTTAGAAAAAGAGGAAGAAGAAATAGATTTAATAATTAACCATGACGCAGATAAGACTCTAGCCAGCTTCTGTAAGTGGCAACAGAAGGTAAACCCCAAAGACATCGAGAACCCTAATCATCACGATATTGCTGTACTAATGACAAGGTACGATGATAATTTATAGTTAAGGGAGATTTCACCACACCAATGGTACTACTTAAAACTACATTACATTTATTTTTCATACATTTTATTTTCATAAACTGTTATTATTCACAATAATGGCACTAAATTTATACACTTTACATAAAAATTTTACTGAGAAGCACTAATGATATACAGGATAGGGCAATAGTGCGTCCGGCCTCGATATGTTGAGTTCTATGACAGCTAGAAATTTGATTTAAAAATATGAATAACCTAGACAAAAAAGTCTATAACCGGAAATTACTTTCGAATATACAGGGTGAGCCAAGACGATTCTACAGGGTCAATTAATTTTTTGCCATGTATATAAGAACATTTTTTGAAACCTCCTTGTGGCTTCTTTCTACTCCTGTATTATTATTGACTCTCTCCCAACCACTTGGATGTAATGATTTTTTTTTTAAATTGTGCGATTTACACGTTATACACTACAGTCACAATTATCGATTTTAAGAAAAAATATGTTAGTACCAATTATGAGACATCTGTGCGATGATACTCATAATTTTTCACTTCCTAACAGTATACAGGGTGGCCACATATAATTTCTAAATTTACAACCATTTGAACTGATTTTTCTCAATTTTTCAAATGGAACACCCTGTATTTTTTTTGGACGATGTAGAATTGAAAAATGGATATCTTTTGTACGTACATCACTATTGCTATATGTAACCATTTTCAATTTATTGAACAATAACTGCAAAATTCAGCAATAAAAATTAAAATTATACATTTTTTTGTAATTCAAGAGAAGATATTATAAAACGTGCTCCACATGGCCCATTTTCATTGACACACATTTCTATGCGTCTCTGAAATGAGGTTTTACTGTTCATAAAATCGCCGAGTGATACTTCTAAAAGCATTTATTATCCTTTCCTTCAAATTTTGGATTGTTGTTGATGTGATGTTTTTATGGGAATCATGTAATGCGAATTGGACCTAGGATGGGATATATCAGGAACAAGAACTAAAATAAGGCTAAGGTATGTGCCAGGTGGAATCAAGTAGTACACATAGAGCTCTTTGTGTCGACTGTGCTCATCAAGGCTCCATTTGTAGCACATGGGAACATGAAGGCACTAATTGAGTACTATGTACTGTACTGTTACGTATTTTCTATCCACACAAACACCGATAGTCGTAGATTCGTTGATTGAAAGTCCAGGTAACACTTAGTCACTACTTTATTTACTAATTAACAATTAACAACAACAGATTAATTATTGTCTTAACTATAATCACACTTGAACACTTATACGTAAAGCTGCAAATCGTTTCTGTGTATCATAGTCGTAGAGTACAGATGTACTTACTGTGGCCGGCATTCTCCTTGACCGCGAAACTTTTTCTCCAGTCCAGTCTATTATTAGCTTTCGAGTTGTATACACGTTGTCACTTGGGCGTATTGCATATTGTTTTTGTGTTTTTATTTTATTTGTTGTACTGTATTGTTGATATTAATTTAATAATAAAGCATAGCAGATGTAAGCAGGGGTAGAAAACGGTCATTTGCTGACAAAGTGAATAAATTCGTAGGTGAATTCCCGGATTTATTCTATGATGGTGCTAAAATAATTTGTAAAGTGTGCGAGAAAGATTTGATGTGCTGGGATAAGCGTGATTGTAGACTTCACGTATATAGTGTACACCATAAAAATAAAAAAATGGCGTGCCTTCGACAACACAGTTTATGTTTGATTTACTATTAATGCTGATTGTCTATGATGTTCCGCTGCACATGCTCAATAAACAACCATTTCGAGAGTTCTGGAATAAATGCAATGCCCAGGTGAAGTTACCAAGTCGCATAACGTTATGTAACTATCTACCAACTGTACACGTAGACATGGTAAATAAGATGAAATGTGAATTAAAAAATACACGGCCGTGGTTATCTGTTGTTGAGACAACAGATTGTAAAAAAAAATATATTTTAAATATTATAGTACGAATACTGGACCCTCTTAAACCGGCAGTTCCACTGTTACCGGCTAGCAAAAGACTAAGTCAGTGTACTAGCGAAACAATTACCAGGGTGGTGCTGGAGACGTTAGAAAAATTTGAACTGTCAAAAATTCAAGTGTTGATGTTTGTGACTGATGGCGCCGGGACAATGCGTTCGGTAGGCCGTTCTTTGCAAGAACAAGGTTGTACGTTTATACATATTACTTTTAAAGTGCATGCTTTACATCTTGTGGCAGAAACTATTCGAAAAGGTTTTCCAGAGGTGGATGCATTAATAGCAAGTACAAAAAAGTATTTCTTAAATCTCCTAAACGTCTCCGTGCATTTCATAGCAAGTGTCCCGGTATTCCCGAACCACCACAGCCGATTCTTACACGTTGGGGAACATGGTTGCAGGCAGCTTTTTATTATGCTGAATATTTTCAACGAATAAAAGCTGTGATATTACAATTCAATCCAGATGAGGCTGCAGCTATTAAGGAAAGCCAGACAAAATTCGAAGATATTTCCGTAGAAACAGCTTTAAGAAATATTGCGAAGAACTATAAGCCATTACATGAAAGCATAAAAAAATTAGAAAACAGTTGTCGTTAGCGAAGTCACTGCAAATAGTGGACGAATTAAATCTACTGCTACACGCTATAGGTGACGCAACAAATGAGCGCGTTAAAGAAAAGTTCGCAAGTGTGTTAAATAAAGACACCGGTTTTACCAAATTAAGACAAATATCTGATGGTGCAGCCCCAGATCCGTTAAGTGCGTTCAAAGACTATTTTACGTATGCGTGTATTACATCAGTAGATGTCGAACGGTCGTTTCCAAAATATAAGAATATATTTTCACCAAAGCGAACAGCACTCATGGAGACAACCATAGAAACATACCTGTTGCTGCCAAAAGGCTACACATCTTCTCTAGTTTGTGATATGCAAGCTAATTCATCATGCTAGTTATTAGGGTAAGTTTTACATACATTGTTATAAATTGTAACAGTTTATTGTGTCTCGTATTAGTTAATTTCGCGTACGCCACTGTCCCTCGTAACATTTTTGACAGCCCTACTTATAAGTGTTTAAGTGTAATCATAGTTAAGACATTAATTAATCTATTGTTATTAATTGTTAATTAGTAAATAAAGTAGTGAATAAGTGTTACCTGGACTTTCAATCAACGAATCCACGAGTATAGGTGTTTGTGGGGATAGCAAACACGTAACAATATTATGTATTATATATCTTTGTTATTCTTTATATATGTAGTTAGATATTATTTATGTGTATGCATTTATGCGTGTGTGTGCGTTTATGTATGCATGCATACCACTAAAGCTATACCCAGGTGGCACATCGAGTTTTGATTTGGACGCGCCACGTTCTGACACCTGTCAGGGTGTTGGCATGATCGGATTGAAACTTGGCGTGGTACTCGAGTAATACCTATCCTCTAATTGGGCTCTTGTCCGTTGGATATATGATTGTAATAAGTAAATAAATAAGTAAATAAATAAATTAAATTAAATAAATAAATAAATAAATGAATAAATAAATAAATAAATAAATAAATAAATGAATAAATAAATAAATAAATAAATAAATAAAAATAAATAAATAAATAAATAAATAAATATTTACCGAATTTTACCGCTTACTTCGTCTATTATTAATTATTAGTTTGTCCTTGATTAGGACATATTTAAATTCAATTGTAACCATTGTCATAGGTATTGTTATTAGTAACAAAAATTGCAACAAAATTGATACAAGAATAGTGTTCTGCACTATGGACTGATTTTACCAACATCTTTAATGTAATTTTTAACTTTTCACAAGAAATTGTGTAACTAACGAAAAATAAATAAGAGATAGCCAAACAAATATTATGCGTGCAACTTTATATTTTCATGCAACCGAGTATTAGAATATAATCAAAATCGAAAAAAATTGCTGTACAATAATGTTCCCTAACGATATCTCCATTCAATAATTCTATAAAAAATATAATTCACCTTAACAAAGCTGAAGTTATGTCCGTCATTATACATCGGTATTTAGTTTGTTATGCTTAATATGCAGAAATATCAGGTTTTATTTTTTTAACCACCTTATCACTTGTTACGATAAAAATGAGCTGTCGAGTAATTCATTAAATTAAAGTAGTTCAGGTGTTAAGTTTTTCATTCATATCACTCATATCAGTCATATCCCTATAATCATAAGATTTAAAATATACACTGAGCCGAATACGTATATTAAAATTTAACACCTGAGTGAATTTGTTTGTTTGTTTTTAAAAAACAAGCGCAGGCGTACAAAGAATTGTTTGCAAAGGTTTTTTAGTATGTAAAATTTTATAATTTATGCAACCGATAAAATTGTGGACGATTCTTAACATTGCATATTAATTATGTGAAGGACTAAGTAAATTTCATGTCAATAATGTGGCTTCATGATCGAGTAATAAAGACACTTGTCTCTCATTCTGGACTCCCGAGTTCGATCCCCAGTCGAGGAGCTAGAATTTTTTCTAAACTAGAAATAAATCCTAGCATATTCTGATATTGGGTGTGTGTCTATTGTCTCTAAATGTGTAGCCCTCTCCTACACAAGATATCTTGAGGTCCCTTCAGGGATACAGAAGGCTGTATTACTTGCGGTGGCGGTGGTTGTGTATAAATTTAAAATTTAATGATAGAGTGAGTTTCCAGTGCAAACAATAAAATCATATTTCTAATTTCTTAAAATTTCTCATTACGTTTTATTGAAGCAAATCTTACATGATTTCAATCTTTTTGAAATGTCGCACTCATTTTTCACATGTTATGCCATTAGGAATATTGGTTGTTTAACAAATGAAGGTTTTATGTCGCGGCCCATATATTAAGGGAGCTAGATTAGTTCGACATCATTTTTCATATAGTAGCCTCCATTGAATACTTTGAGATGCTACCAATGCAGTCAATCCTCGAAAAGCCTTCAAAATCGTGACCAACTGGCAAGATGAAAATACTATATAATTTCTTGATCAATCGACTATGCATGAATCAAAGATTATTTAGACCAAAGGTCGTAAAAATCCGCTTAGCAGAACATGTCAAAATGGCGGCAGCTTGAAAGTAACAAATCGTATTTTTGAGCTTTCTGAGCTTGTTACTTGAAAACGGTTAACTTTACAAGAACATATGCTTACAGACTTTGCAGCTGATAGAATAACGAATATAATGTGCTTGGATTTGATATTAAATAAATAAATAAATAAATGTCTTTATTGTGTAAAATAGAAGGAATTTAACACAAAAGGTTAGTGGTACAGTATACACTGATATCAAAACTACTAACCTCGGATACCATTGGTATAATATTAGTACAGTATATAATATCTAACTTATGATTTTATCCAGCATATGATAGTACAGTATATAATATCCAATATTACAATAAGTGTATATCTGACGTATATCTAGTTAAGTACATATATCTACAGTATATTATGAACATATAATATATATCAAAAACAGTATTTATCTATATGATGTCTAGATTTTATCACTATTTTATCACCGTCTAAAACAATTTTAAATTTATGTTTAATTCGCCGTTCAAAATTAGAGACTTTACTTGACGTTTTAGTACATTTGTTGATTTATTGTGTAGCTGTGGAGGTAGATTATTATAGACATAAGTCGAGAGGTAGGTAAAGGATGATCGAAACGTTTCATATTTAGGCATTATTGTATGCAATTGGTCGTTTGTATATCTCAAGTTTCGGTTATGCATAACATTTCTCGCAATTAGTTTATCATAGAGATAAATATGTTTTTGCGTTAGGATGACATTATTTAATAGTGAGGTGAAATGTAGGAAGCGCCTCTCATTTATTTTTAGTAGTTGTAACTCCCTGATATGTGGTGTTATATGCTCGTAGATAGAACTATTTGTTACAAATCAAATACAGATATTCTGGATTTTTTGACATTTGTTTGCTTCTGATAAATTTAAGCAAGGCCCATAAACATAATCACAGTAGTTGACGTGTGATAAGACTAAGGACTCGCATAACAGTAGTTTAGTGGCCCTATCAAGGATATTTCTAAAACTTGAAATCTGTTTAAAAGAGCAGAAACATTTTCTAAGGACTTCTGATATATGAGGAATAAAGTTTAAATTTGTATCAATGGTTAGCCCCAAGTTCTTCACCTTGTCAACTTGTTCTATAATTATATTGTCAATTGATAATTGAAAGTGAGTACGAACTCTTAATTTATTTGCAGTGCCAAAGTTTATATTTTTACTTTTATTTGGATTTAATAGGAGTGAATTCTAAAGTGTCCAATTTTTTATTTCATTTAAATCATGATTAATTTTGGTTTGGGCTTCCTCAGGCTTCGTCACATCAAAAGCAAGGTAAAGTTGTATATCGTCAGCATACATGTGCACTATTAAATAGTTTCAGGAATACAAATTTTTTAATTTCGAAAATTAAGCTACGCGGGGCTCCGCAAGTATTTCTAATTTATATATCTTAAAAACGATTAAGATAGGTCAAGAGACAAGTGAGGCGGTTTTTGAGGAAAAAGGAAAACAATGTGAATGCGTGGTATCCCCATTCTCAACTTAATAATTGTCTAATGTCCCATATAACATTCATATAAAGCGACTTAAGATAACTGGTGTATGATTGTAAATGTATAATAAATAGATACAAAAAAAATTGTATTGCTGGACATGCTGGAAAATATTTCTCAAAGTCAGTTAAAAATTCCTCCTAGATTGGGTGAGAATATCAGCTCCCCTTATTTTAGAATAGGCAATGTTTATTAGTCTTAAAAATATTTTAATTTAATTAAGGGTTTAGTATATGATATAAATTTGGAAAATAACTATAACTAAAAGTAACGAAAATAAGGATAAATTTAGAATCTTGTACTGCGTATAATAAGGGTCTGGCCTAAAGTGGTAATTTGTGTTTGATGCGAAAAGTCGCGTTATGACTTGGATGATATTGGCTGTTAACCATTATCCATCAGCTTGAGTTGGTAAAACTTTTGATATGTATTCCGAATATAATCCGCAATGGGTTTTATGTCGTCAAAGAGTTTGTGTAATTCTCTAGGGTGGCGTAAGTATTCTTCCTACTCGACCAACATCTTTATAACATTCATATTACTTTTTATGGTATACTTTCTATCACGATTTAATCTATTAGAGGAAACCTTACAGTAAAATAGACAAATTAATTGTTTCAAGTGATGATAATTTTAACTCTCCCGACATGTGTATAGAGGAGTGCATTCTATTTCCTAAAAACCATTAAAATTTTATTTTTTATATATGGATTTCATTTTCGTGTTTAATAATATACGTTTGCAATGGGCAACGGTAGAAATCCTATAAGAGACTGAGATGCAGAATGAAAATTGCTTAGTTTAGTTATAACTGTTTTCCATTTTGTACTATATTCTACAATGAAGTACAGTTTGTATCTATTCTATTCATAGGATGAAACTGGCTTCTATAGGTCGTCTTGGATGTGCTATAACAGGATCTGGCAATATGTTTACTCTCTGCCGTTCATGGACTTTACTAACCTATTTTCACTTAGATAGTTTATCAAAGCAATGTTAGTTATCTTAGAGGGTAGAAACCCTTTGAACCCTAACACCATTTTCTGTTTAACTGAATTACCAGTATACACAGAGTTATTCATTATAAATTACTCATCCCTTATCATTGTTATTATTACCTATAAAAAAAAGCTTTAAATAAAAGTTGTGTGGTTATGACTGAATTTTATCAAAATGCTATCAAAATTACAGTAGCGTGCAGATTTCAGGGAAAACAAAATTTTTTTTAAACGGGATATCATGTATATTATAAAATTTTTCGTATGATCCTTTGTTCCTGATTTCAAAAATAAACCATATGTTACCCCTACCATATACCATTTTTGAGTTATTAAACGTCGAATATCTTAGCTAAACTAGTGACTCTAAATATGGAAAAGTTAACATTATTAAAGTGAGCTATGAAAATGACAACTATTATGTTTGATAAGTGACATTTCTTTAATGAAATAATCAAAATGGTTTACAGTGAGGACGAAAAAGTCCAAATATTTACTTATTATATATAAAATAACAAAAATAAACGTGCAACAAAAAGAGCATATAGGGTGTTGTATCCGAATCGTCCAACACCATCAGAAAATACGTTCAAAAATATTTACCGAATGGTGAATAATACCTCCAGTTTTAGTAGAAAAAAGCGTATAGTTCAAGCAAACCAAGAAGAACAACTAAATATACTGCTTCATTTCTAAGGTAAGCCCATCCATATTTATTCGCGAATAGACTTTTTTTGAAACATTGTATTATTTTTTAGAAAATTCTGAACGTAGTATAAATAATGCAATCGATCAATTAGATGTTATTCCAAAATCTAAAGTACGTTAAAAAATAACAGCTACAGACCATATACAATTTTACCCGTAAAACTTTTAACTAACGGAGGCTCATAAAAGGAAAGGGCTGGACTTTTGCCGCCAGATGATTCAAAAGTTGGATGAAGATCCCGATTTTTTTTACTAAAATATTATGGAATGATGAATCATCCTTTTCTACGGCAGGAGTTTTTAATAGAAAAAATCGAGGGTCGTGGGAAAACAAGCATAACAGAAAAAGATTGGTCAAACAAATAAAAAAATCATGAAGAAAAACTGTTAGCTTGGTGCGCAATTTTCTGAAACAAAACTGTTGGGCCTATATTTTATGATTATACTTTAACTGGAGTTACCTATCTATCTGGCAATAAATATCATAGAAGCAGAAAATATTCTTTTGCAGAATTTTCCGGAAGCCGAACTTGATGATATGATTTGGATGTAGGATGGGACAACTCTGCATAGTATCCTACCCGTTCGAGATCATTTGAATAATGTATTCCCAATATGGATAGGGAATAATGGACCTATTAAATGGCTACCGGATTTAACCCTTATGGATTAATTTTTTGCGGATTTCTAAAAGACGTTGTCAATAACAATAATATTATTCAAGTCATTACAGACAGGATTCAACTTGAAATATACAATCTGAATGTAAATAATGAAGCCATTTCCGGTGCAATTATAAATATAAGAAGTCGTTATCAATTATGCATTGACAATAATGGTGGACACATTGACCATCTTTTATGAGATCATTTTTTTAAATTTTAATTTCCTTTGTTATTTATTTTATATAAATATGTGGTTTTTTCTTCCTCACTGTAAACTATTTTGATTACTTCATTAAGGGAATGTCACATTAAACATAATAGTTGTCATTTTCATAGCTCACTTTAATATTATTAACTTTTCCATATTTACAGTAACTAGTTTAAATAAGATATTCGAAGTTTAATAACTCAAAAACAGTATATGGTAGGGGTAACATATGGTATATTTTTGAAATCAGGAACCAACGATCATTCCAAAAAATTTAATAATATACGGGGTATCCCATTTAAAAAAATATATTATTTTTCTGTATCCCCTGAAATCTGCAGGCTACTGTACTTTTGATAGCATTTTAACAAGATACAATCATAACCACGCAACTTTTATTTAAAACCTTTTTTCTATAGCCAACAATAACGGTGATAAGGGGTGGGTAATTTATAATGAATAACCCTGTACTTATACAAACGCTCCTATTTTCCTGCTGTTTTACTTTTTAGAATGATTTGTGGATTTGAAGAATTTTCGCTTTTATATTCGCAACTGCAATTTTAGTCGAAAAATCGATTGAAACCAAGTTCATTTATGGAATTTAGTGATCTTGTAAAATAATTAATTCATCGTTATAAGTAAAATGGACTTTTTAGGTTATTGGTCCAAAACCAGGATTGGCTTGCAGATGGAACTTATGTGCCTTAAAACTTTCATTATGATACACTACTATACCTTAATTCCTAATTTGGTGATTATTTTGGCCTATTATTATACCCACCGTGTAAAAGAAACTTGAAAAAACTGGACCCGTGTGAATTTGTGTGCAAACATAAAATATAACACGAGTGATAAGGATAATAATCTAGTTTCACATTACGCTTATTAGAGAGTGGATTAAACTGTTTTAGCTCTTTATCCTCTAAATAAGTTAGAAGTTGTGCAATATATCAAGGAAAGTTATTCTTGTTGTAAGGTGGAAAATTTATTTTGTTTTAGGGTATTACTTGTCCCTGTACTTTCTTATTTTATGTCTATTTTATACAAACCAAAGTATGAGGATAATAATATATCAGAAGCTGAATAAAAATATTTAATTAACTTCGCAAATTAATTTCTATCTCACATAATGCACGGTTTCACAAAATGGTATGCCCAACACTTTTTTTTCAGGAACTATTTAACATATTAAAGCAAAACATTGTATTAAAAAAGGATGGAATATTTATTATCCGATATTATTATTCGATTGCCTTATTTGATAAAAGAGCCAAAAAACTTAATTTTATGTAAACTTAAGATTTACAAACAGTTTGTTTAAGGTTTCCTGCTTCATTCTATTTACTAATCTGAAGTACATTTCTGAAATTCTGATTTGATAAAAACTGTTATTTCTTTTTAACATAAAAGAACTGTTTCCTCGCATCTTCATTTACGCCTAGTACGTAGAAAAAATATCTTGTTTGCAACACATAGGAAAAGTCTCTTTTCGTATACAACATGTTTTTAAACTCGGCTACGCCCGAGGCTACGCCTTGGTTAAAAATCTCAACGCAACTGCGTTAAAACAGACAATCCAATAACACCAAACATGTAACAACATTTAAAACAAATACCTAATAATTAAAAGTTTCTCTGATGATGGCGTAATAAACAGAAACGTTAGAAAAAAATAATAAAATTATATCTGACTGAAATCCCCAAAAAAACTTTCAGATATTATTTGATACTAACGGTCAAGAAAAGCAAATAAACAGATATAAAATAATTATTATTTATAATATTACACTTTCTCCTGCAACGTACTGCTAAACAGATCGGTAGGAAAACTATGTGCGGACCTGAACTATCACAGAATGTAAGTGAAACTCCGTCTCGGTCGCGTGCCAATAAGAACAATTAAAACACATACCTCCAGTGTTAATGTTTCATGGAACCTCTTATAGTCTGTTTAATGCATTAGTATAGATTGATGTTATCAGAATTTGCCCTACGTTGTCAGCATTCAAGTTAGAACGATTTGGCCGATAAATTATTTAGTATAGAGAAAATGAGCGTTTTACGTCGACAGATGTCAGCGGTGCACATTACTATACCAAGCGTTGCCCATCTTCCAGAAACTTCTGTAGCCAAAACTCTTAGGTCCGTGATGATGGCTGCGCCATGACAACCAATCCGTTTGTTATTTTAGGAAAAATTGGTTTTAAATTTTTTCCAATTAATTACCAAACATTAGTCAAATAAAGAAGTTATGAGAAAATCGTTTAGTGCTGCCAACTTCACGTCTCCTAACCATATCAACCAATCGGTTTGATATTTTCGGAAAAATTAGTTCTCAATTTATTCTAATTAGTTACCTAATATTAGAATTTGTTCCTGTCAAATAAATAAGTTATGATTAAAACCGTTTTGTGCTGTTAACCTCACCTCTCCTTTTATGTCCATCGCTGAATTTTATGTTATTAATTCTAGAAACACCTTCATTTAAATGCGCTCATTTCGGAAATAGCACTCTTAAAATATACTTATTATTATTGAAATAGTTTTTAAATTCAAATGCTTATTCGGCATTGATGAGCTGATTCTTGTAGTTCCTACTTTTATTTTCTTGTAGATTTCTAATATGCATAATATAAAATAATTATCAGTTGTGATCATTATTAACGCAAAAATATAAAAATTTTAAATAAAACTGAAAACGTTTATTTTATCCAAAATGAAAAATATAAACAGATGTAAAACTATAGCACATAACTCGAAATATTAGAAAAAAATATGCAATAGCACGATTAAGTGACTATTTCATTCAGGTTAAAAAAATCCAATTTAGTCTACTAAAAAATGTTGATATAATAGAAATCAAATTATTTGTGCGGAAGACACCTATGATTCGCTTACCTCCATCCAGGAGAAACTGTGAAAGTGTGACTTCGTGAAAGCTCTTGATCATTTTAAGTGGTTTTCAGTTTTGCAAATCAAAGGACCTTGATCGATGACAAAAACTATTTTCTTATCAAATAATGTTGCCTTTTTTGTTTAAAATACCGTAAAATGTTATAAAGATAAATTGTTGAGAATATAGAATTGTGGAATTATGCATAATTTCAGGAAGCTTGGCCTACTTTGATTAAACAAATTTCATATTAACGTCTTCCATACGAGATTATAGGGAATAAGTTGCTTACAAATTTTGATAAACTCATTTTAAAGAGAGTGCTAGAAATGGATATACAATGAATTTAAAAAGAAATTATGTTTTTATTAATTCATTCTATCAAACTCTGAAGGGCACTGGATAATGACGAAATGTTAAAATAATTCATCGAGTATTACTTCCTCACCCCTCAAAGTTATGAGAAGTTATGTATTCGTGAAAAAAATTTTGAAAATTTTTATTGCATTTCTGGACGAATCTCGACGAATTATGACGATGCATAAAATTTCAGACAGAAAAATGTTTCTGTCTGTGTGTCTTATGTATCTGTGTTCGCGATAGCAGCTACAGTTTTTGAGATAAATCCAGCAAATTTGGTATACACATTCTAGAGGTCAAGGAAGAGATTGAGTTCGTTGATGCCCAAAATCGGTCTAAAATAATATTAGTGACATTCCACCAATGTGACTTTTTTGAAACATCAAAATGTGACTTTTTTAAACGTCAAAATGTGACTTTTTTTTGAAACGTCAAAAAATGTGACTTTTTTGAAACGTCAAAAATTACTTTTATTTTAAACTCCATCACACGTCGAGTTTTATTACGATAAGGAAATTCTGATCCCTAAGTAATTGGCAGCGGTTTTTTTGTTTTATACCTGAACAATGTTCTGTACAAACCTAATTTGTTGTGGTGCAGTAAAATATTTGAATCTAATTACACGAACTTCCAATCTGTCTATCACTATCTTTCTTCATTTCTGTTTGTTTTATTTTGATTATTCTAAATTTTTTTCCAAGTTATCTATGCAAAATCAAAAATTTCAAAAACTATTAACTCGTGAAATCAAACTTTCTTGCAATAAAAAATTCGGCGGTGCAACATACCCGCCCAACCTCTAAGTGTCATGAGCGGATTTTTTCCTTGGGTATTTTCCCCGTTTTGTCTATAAATATCTGATGTAGGTAGCACATAACTTTCTTATACCAGCATATATTATCCAGATCTAAAAAAATTATTCTATTTAATTCTTCACTCACCTCAATTCAATTTTAATAACGTACCTTGAAATTAGCCATTTCAAATATCAAACTGCTAAATTTATCCTAACCCCATTTTATTAGGTCAAAAAATGTATAAAAATGTTTAGTTTACATCAGCTTTATTTAAGTACTTAGTAAATATATTTCATTAGCTTGATATCGTAGACCTGATTTTTAATCTTTCATCAAGAATTTTTTTTTGTAGTCAAATACAAAAATGTGGCCAACATTGCTCATCACCGAATATATCATTGTCATTGGCCTTTAGAACATGTTTACCAAATTTGAAAGCTTTATCTCAAATACTGTGGCTGCTATCGCGATATTACAGACAAGCAGACAGACTTTTTTCGATATAGTTATGTTTTTTCATTATGATTCGTCGAGATTTGTCCAGAAATACAATAAAAATTTTTAATTTTTTTCCCGAAATTGTAGCTTTCTTCCTTTGTTCATTCATTGTGTTTCTTCTGGTGGTACCACATTCACCAAATTTAATGCGTCACTTAAAATGCTGTTGACAATCTTAACTGCTAACACACAGACACACATACACACACCGACAGACATCATTCGGAAAATAGAATGGATTCAGGAGGGTTCAAAACGTATAAATCAATCAAAACCTCGAGGTCGAAAAAAAATCACGACTACTATACTTCCTTATATTAGGTATAAGAAAGTAAAAATTTACCGTGTATTGTGTCATGTATAACCTTCTATTTCTAGTTTTATACATAATTATTTTAAATCCTTTCAGAACAATATCTCTTATTATAAAGTCATTATTATGCGCAGTTTACGTTTGGCCGTTGGCAGTAGTGGAGGGCCCACAATCGCAAACCAGTATGCGACGTTCATCATTTCAAATTTAGAGATAACTTCGCTTCGAACTTCGAACACGAAATAAAGGTAAGTTCTGCAGGCAATAAATTTGCATTCTAGAAATTATGGAAATATACCAGTTGCAAGAGAGAAAACAAATTATTAAATTGCACCACCAAAATCATACTGTGAGCCGAGTAAAAGAATTATTTGGAGTGTTATTTGAAGACAGACACACGCCTTCTCTTTCTATGCTATATTAAATAATTATAAATTTTGAGCACCATGACTGCGTATATCTCTTCAACGCAAGAGGCTGCCTGTCATCGACGATAACAGTAAAATGCTAGAAATCATGGTTTGCGTTACTGCCAACAAGAATCCGATATTTTCCAGTAGACAAATTGCTGCGGCAGTAAATTCAAGTGCTACGACAATTAGACAAATTATAAAGAAAAATGGATACCGTTCTTACAAAGTAAAAAAAAAACGTGAAATTCTTCCCACAGACAATAGTCGGCAAATGGTAATTTGCGAAAGAATAATGGAGAAAATAAACGATAAAAATATTGCTAGAAACGTGTTCAACAGATGAATCTACATTCCATTATTGGGTAGATATAATCCATCTAGAGTAAAATTGGTTGCATGAAAATTTACATAGGTATTTTACAATTGAAACTCAGTATCTTCAAATATTAAATGTTTGGGGAGGAATTTTAGGGGGAAAATATGATTGGTCCATTCTTCATAGAAGGCAATTTAACTTGTCCTAATTATTTGGATGTACTGCAGAAACATATTGTTTAGGAAATTCTTCAGATGCCAGGGGAATTTTTGGTGACATTTTTGATTCCAGCATGATGGTTGCCCAACATATAATTACGGTTTAGTTCAAGAATACGTAAACAACACTTTCTCAAACTATATAACAACGTAAAAGGAACCATCCTGTTGAAAGCCAGGTCGCCAGATCTCACACTATACGATTTCTCTTTGTAGGCCTATTGCAAATAAGTAATTTATGGCTTTGAAAATAGGCCTAAATCTTTAGAAAAGTTACAAGTGAAAATCTCGGACGTTTTCCAAAATATTTTACTTAACATGTTATTGTACGTCAGGGGAATGGCTTTTATAGCAGATTGGGATATTTCACTGCTCGTGAAGGTGTACTTTGGGAACATTTGATTTAATTTTTTATTTTTGAATTCTATTTTTATTTTTTTCTTTTTTAGGCCTGCCATTATTTTAGAGATATTTTATTTTATGTTTGTAGAATCGACTTTTATTTAAAAAAAAAAATGAGAAAAAATTACTTAGTAGTTCTAATAACTTTCTCATTTTAATATTACACACTATCTAGGATGAAATATTGAAATTAGAAAAACGTTTCACCAGGAAGGCATAAAAAAATAAATATTCTAGATGAAATTGCTGTACATCACAGCATATCTGATGCAATACTTCAGTCTAACTGGTTTTGCAAATTATTGTGGTCAAGTGGTTTGGTAATTCTCGGGTGTTGTAATACATCGTCGGCCAATATTCTACGGATTAAAAATAAATTGCGCATACTAATATCCGTGCTCGCTCCTACGTGGTTTAGTTTGTATAGCTTTAGACTATGCAAATACAAAAAATTGGAATATTTTGGTTCGAATGGTTGTTATTCAGTTTGACGATACAATACGAGGAGGACCACTTACATATTTAATGCATATATCGGTTTATTCATCAGCGATCCTCTTAGTAAGATCTTCTTTAGCTTCTTAATACTCCTGCTGCTTCACTGTCTTATCTAGGGACACTCTCACATTCCTTAGCTCGGGTATGTTTTTTAGTTTGTATGCATTATGAATTATTTCACAAGCAGTCCTTTCAGTGGGAAGAATAACCTTTATAGGTCGAGAATTTGTCTTGTTTGCATCAGATTTACCCAGCCTGATAGTTTTAAGATTATGTTCAGATTCCATCTCAGGTAATACACAGTTTAAAACTTTATCAATTTGTTTCTTGTCAATGCGAATAGACTATAACATTGCATTTGCGGACATTTCTCTCAGAGATCTCCTGTATGACTTCTTCAAAATTAAATGAAAGGTTGCCGGCATTTAGTGATGATGATTTGAATGATTTGAGACTCTCAATTTCTCGTTGAAGAGATATTATGAGAGCCTTCAGATCCTTTATGCTGTCTCCTATCTGAGAACATTTGGGACAGGTCCAACTTAGGTTCTTTTTGGACTTGATTGTCTTCAGTTCAGTAACACTCAATTCAGCACAGAGATTAAAGTATTCTTCTTTCCAAATGCAACAGGATACCATTTTGTGCTCCTCACCAGTTTTATTGCAACAATATATAACAATATATATATATATATATATATATATATATATATATATATATATATATATATATATATATATATATATATATATATATATATATATATGTATGTATATATATATATATTGTTGTGGAGGATTGTTGTATTGTTGTATTTTTATTTATAGTTTGTAAAAATTTTGAATTGTTTTATTAAACTGTTGTAAAATTGAAAATTTTGTGATTTATTAAAATTTATGAAAATTGGCGCCTTTATTTTAAATTTGTATTTATTTTTATTTATGCCCTTTTTATACCCAAACTAGCTCAGATTTTATTTTACAAGTTTTTACTTACTGTTTTATTTTCTTTTGCTCTTACTCAGGATGCAGGTTCACTATGTTTCTATCTATAGTATAATTTCAAATTTAAATACACAAAATCAGTACACATCCATACACACAAAAAAAGACTAAACACTTTCAGAAAATAACAAGTTGTTGTTTTCATTTAATAATTTTTTTAAAAAATTTTAACAAATAAATTTACCATAATAGCTTAATTTACCCAACCAAATGTTAAATCTCGATATTTTACCTTACTTTGTTTTCTATCCTTGCAGTTGGCCAAACTGTGTCGTTTCTTAATTCTGTATCAGCTGTATTCCACGTTCCAAGTTCAGATAATATGGCCGCTCTAATTTTCTACTGTACTGGTGTAGTGTATTTACTTTATTTTTTTGTGATTTATCCCCAGCTGGATTTTTTTATAACAGGTAAGTACTTACAAAATTTTCCACTGTTTCTTTATTTTTCTGTCTTAAATTCTTATTTTAAAACCTTTTATTTACAACACTTTACTTCTAACCTTGATTTTCTTAATATTTCTTCTATTTTTATTTCATTCGATCTCAAAATTTCCAAAACTTTTTTCAACCTCCAATTTTTTTTATCCATAACAACCAACTATCAATTTTTTTTCTCTGCTTACTTTAATTTTGTACATAGTAAAATCACCAAATTTCAAAAATGACTACTTGTGACAAATTATTTTTTTTATGTCAAACATTTTTAATTTTGAAAATAAAAACTTTTATACTACCTTTTTGTTGCCTTTTTAATACAATTTTCTTTTCTTGATACTTTCCTGAGCATTTTCTGTAAATTAGCATGTGTTATGTTCAGTTTAAAAAATTTTTTATCTTTCACATCTCTTTAAAAATGTTTCTTAACGAGTGCCCTATAATTTTAAACAAACTCCTTTTTTATAAACTAGAACTTATTAACTACTCATAACAAATCTTTTCATCTCTAGATTAACATATCTTTTCTCAAAACTAATATTTTTGTTTCTACATTTTGTAGGCTGTCGAAATTGGTTTCACCCCTTTTACCACACTTTAACACTGTGTCTTGAGCTACCCCCACTCACACACGAAGCACTGAGTGTCTTCTTTGTCCTAATGGCATGTCTTTGCACATCGATGGATTTTCTGTTTAATTTTGGATGAAATTATAGTTCAACTATGCTGTCACACATACAAAAATCAAGAAATGTTTATGTTTCAACCCCAATATTGGAGAAATTATTATGGCATTCATCTAAACACATTACTGCACCTCTGTTTGGTAAGTTTTATTTCAGTTTATATTCACTTTTACAGACCATGCACTTTTTATGTTTCGTTATGAAAGTTTTAAGATAATTTACAATATTTTCCCCTGTTTATTGAATGTTGCTTTATTAACTTTTATCTAAAGTTCAATTACATTTACTCTATACTAGATTTTTCATAAATTTCCCCTTTTAAAAGTTTATACTATAACAATTGTCTCTTTTTATAGGTGAAATCTTTCCCCTGAAATTATGCAACTTTTGATACTACTGAAGTTGATTGAAGTGAAATTTTTATATGGGACTACATTGGTGACACCTTTTCGATGGCAGGAAATACACAATGTCTCTCGTCAGCTCTACCAGTGAAGATCCAGGACTTCGGCTTGAACACCTTTTTCTTGCTTTTTTTTTTTTATTAATTTTTATGGCCAATTTGGCTTTGCAAATACCTTATAACTAACTACATTTTTGATATGAACAATAAATACTTAATTCTACTACACATATGTTAAAAACTAAATTAAAATTATTTTCTGAAAATGTTCATTCATAAATGTATGCATAATACTGTATTCATCAAACCTTTTATTTTTACTGCACGTTTGCACTCTATTTTTGTCCCTCTATTTAACTGCATTTTATTATTCTAATAAAACAATTAAAAACCCTTTAAAATAATTTATAATATTGCTACATGTGATAATATATATATATATATATATATATATATATATATATATATATATATATATATATATATATATATATATATATATATATATATATATATATATATATATATATATATATATATATATATATATATTCACATTCTAGATAATTTTATTAAAATATTATTTGTTTCAATCAATTATGTTATATCAAAAGCACTAATTTAATTGTGCCTCGTTTCATAATTGTATCCTAATCTTTGTAGAGCTCTGAAGAAGACTAAATTATAGTCGAGACGTTAGCGATTGAACTAAATTAGTCTCTTTTTTTTCATATCCCGGCGAACTTCCCATCAATTAATATTTAATAAGGCATATTTATTGTTACACTCATTTCACAAAAGTGGTCAATAATCTGCATTATTTTTCAATGCTGTACTATCTGTACAATGGCCGGCAATGACGCCTTTAGATTATTTTCTAAATTCAAAGAAGGCCGAGGTAATATATATGGGTCCCTATTGTGTTTAAGCCTATGGTAAATTACTGACAGGACATTAAAACAAAAGAATTGTAAAGAATGCCTGTTCCAGTTCCATTAAGAATGCGGAACTCACACTGGAATAATAATATAACATATTATGTAATGCAATGAAATAAATTCCTCTTTCCAGTTTTGTAAATTTAACAATATACTTTAGTACACACCGTGGTACTACAATTAAGTTACTTTTAATTCTCCTTAATTTTAACAATAGTTCTGAAAGGCTGTTGAATTTATTTTCCTATTAATAATAAGATGAATTTAATTAAAGTTAACACCTATTAATTAAACTATAACATTAACCTTTCATACCGATTCGCGTAATTTAATTATGTGCTAATTTTACTCGTTCTTGCTGTTGATATTGCTCTTTCTAATAAATTATTTATTTATATTACATAACGAACTAATATTAAGGAGTAAATCAGCTAATGACGATTAATCCCTTATGATTATAATAATAATAATAATCGCCTTTATTGCCCAACAGATTACAAAGGAATCCAATTACAGGACAAAATTAGTAGTTAATATTCATCTAAGCTAAACTAAACTATATTAAAAATTATTGAATCTTCAAGTTAGTCTAAAGAAAATAGAATTACATTAAATTACTCAGGTTGAATTAAGTGAGTAAAAAAACAAATATATATATATATATATATATATATATATATATATATATATATATATATATATATATATATATATATATATAAAACTATAACAAAAAAAAAGAACACAAAAAGAATAATAATTAACAGTAAAAGTAACAATAATTAACAAAAGTAAGGGGTAAAAAAAATAAACAAATGTATAAGCTTACATTAAAATTGTTGAATGTTCAAGTTAACTTATGGTAAAATAAAATAACGTTAGATTAATTAAGTTTAGTTAGGAAAAAAGAAAAAAGACAATATGATACAAATGCAAGGTAAATTAAATAAGAACAAACAGTCAAAACAGTTAGGCGAGGTTGCCATATTCTATGACAATTTTGGTAAGCTCATTTAGGCTGTTGTGGTGTATATCGCAGAACATGCTAACGCTGTTCACACTATTGCACATATTATAGATAGGTGACCGTAGTAATGTATTAGTTCTAGCCACAGGTAATTGAAACGTAGTTGATACTCTTGAATGAAATTGCGGAACTCGAAATGGTATTTGATTGACAAGACTAATGCAATCAATTTTATTATGTATTAGCTTGCAGATACATCTCACTGCAAATACCACTCTTCTTAGATGTAGCGATTGAGTATTCAAAGAATTCAACAACAGATGTTGAGCGTACCCCCTAACAGGGTAGACTCCTGAGATTTTATATTGTAAAAACTTGAGAAATTTCCTCTGAACATTTTCAACAGCCAATTCTTGTGTATTATAAAATGGATACCAGATCAAGGAACCGTACTCTAATTTTGACCTTACATAAGAAAAATAAAGTGCTTTTAATGCAGCGGAGTCACGGAAATTACTGCAGTTTCGAATTATAAAGCCTAATATTTTTAATGCAGATGTTGTAGATTGTTTAATATGCTCATTGAATGACATTTTTGTGTCGAACACTATACCTAAATCTTTTATGGATTCGCATAGATTCAAGTCAGTGGATTTTAGTTGATAAATAAAGTTTGCATAATATTTTTTTAACGTAAAGGTTAGGCTTTTGCATTTTTGAATGTTTAATTGGAGATTTTCTTCTTCACACCAGACTTCTATCTTTCTCAGCTGATTTTGAATAAATATAAATATTATGACGTACTATGCATACCACGAGCCGTATGTATTGGGATTCTGCTATTATTACTTCTCCAGTTTTACTTATGAGGAAATTTAAAAATAAATTATCAGTTGGGCCCATCAGTCCAATTGGGCCATTTCTGGTACTAACACCATATTCAGCTAAATCCAGTTATCTGGAATAATCTGTTGAATTTTCATAATTCAGCGTTTTCCTACATAGGCAGCACTGCACAGGGTTAGTTTTACTAATTGAACCATCCCCCCTCTATTTTCTAATATTTTAATATTTTTATATATTTCATTATTTTTTCCTATTTAATTTTTTACGATGATTTTGATTCCATCGTCAGATTTACTATTGGACTCGAAATATAGAGGGCGTTTAAAGGGGAACGTTTTTCTTAAATAGAACATCCTGTATATTTTTATATATTTCGCTTCCCCCTAATTCCTCCGATTTCAAATATGTATATAATTTATATGATTTCCCTACAAATAACTGAGCCATTGATGAACTTTCATATTTTCTGTTCTGCGTATAACTTTCAATAAATAAAATTAACAAATAATAAATGGTTTAATCAAATATCACAGTTATTACTTCAGTGAACATTTCGAGAATATAAAAGTTGCTAGGTGCAAAAATTAATAAAACACGTCGGGAATTAAACCAAAATTACAGGTAGGTATATTTAGTGCAATCTATAGAAAAACAACATTTACAAAAGAATAACAAGAACAAGAAACAAAACCGGGAACAAAAATAAATATCTTTAACAGTTTTTTACAGAATATTCTCCACATAGCCACCATTATTTTCTATACAAATGTTTCAGCGTTTGATAAAGTTTAAACGTAATTTTCAAATGGACTATTATTTAAGTTCATGAAATGAATGCATTCGCTTATTGCATTTTTTAAATGTTGAACATGTTCATATTCCCTATGTTTATAGATTTCTTCTTTAAGAACTTCCCAGAGGAAACAATCTAATAGATTTAAGTCAGGGCTTCTTGCAGGCCAATGTAACGGACCATGTCGACCACTCCAAAAAGCATAATAATTATTTAAAAAAATTGTAACAGCTTGGGTACTATGAGTTCCGTCTTGTTGCCAGTTGATGCTACAGCATTGTATGATAGGTATATTAATATCTCAATATTTTTCTATCCTATTTTCTAAAATATTTAAGTCATTTTTCCCTGTCAAAGAACCTTCAATGAAAATAGGACCAATAATTTTATTGTGATGTATGCCACACCAAACGTTTACAGTAGAACGTCTCTGTTTTCTATTTTCTCTAATGGTGTCAGGATTTTCCACAGGCCAGTTGTAGTATTTGTTCTATTATATACACCTGCTGTCGAAAAATACGACTTATCTGTCCATAAAATATTTTTTTGAAAATTTATATTGTCATTATCTATCGATCTGTCGATCACCTCTTGACAGAATATTCTTTTATCTCGAAAGTCAGTAGAATATATTTTGAACTGGCAATACATGATATGGTTTAAGGTCATATCTTTTCTCTACCCCCGTGACACTTGTTTGAGGTACATTAAAATGCCTTGAAGCATCCACTGTGGACCGGTTGGGATTCTCATTAAAATACAGTAACATATTTAATTCCATGTCTTCATTAATTATACGATTTCCCATTTGTCTATTTGTGTTTATCAAAGAATTGCTATTCATCAATTTTGTATAAATTCGCATAAAGTTATTTTTGGATGGTGCTAGTCGATTTGGATACTTCTCTTCGTGCTGATGCCTTATTTTTTTGGCAAGAAATGTAAATTTCTAATTTTCACTTTACTATCACTTAAAATGACAATATATCAGGCGATTAATAACAAGTGTATGAATACATAAATAATTTGACAGTTATCAGGCAGTTTTGTAAATTTATAGCCTACCTACTTTAATAATAGTTGCAAAATTTTAAGTTTCTTATCCATAACTTTACTTGCAGAGAGATCGTGTAAAAGTTAATATGTATTTGGCATCAAGCAAAATTAGAGAACAAAATATATAAAAAAATATGCAGAATGATTCACTTAGAAAAAACACTTTTTTTTAAACACCCTGTGTATATTATATCCAATACAAAATCTAATTGTGGAATCAAAATGTATGTAAGGAAAGCGATAGGAAAAATTTTAAAATCAATCAATCAATCGATTAACATCCTCGATTGCGAAATTATTTGAAAAAATTATAAAATCGCGGTTAGTAAATTACTTAGATAAAAATAAAATTTTAGCCAGCAGGCAGTATGGTTTTAGAAAAAAATCTGTCAACTCAAGACGCAATTGCTGAACTGACTTCATTAATATACATCGACAATAAAAAACCATGCCTGGGTGTTTTTATTGATCTAGCAAAGGCTTTTGATACCGTAAGTCATGGGCTTTTGCTGGATAAATTGGAAAACATCGGAATTAGAGGGAACATTCTTAATCTGTTTAAAAGCTATTTAGAATCAAGGAAACAAAAAGTTGAAATGAATAATGTGTTTAGTGATGAAGATACTGTGACCTGTGTTGTACCACAGGGTACAGTTTTAGGGCCTGTGTTATTTACTATATATTTAAACAGTTTATTTACGTTAGATTCCTCTGGAACTATCATTTCTCTTGCTGATGATACTGTTATCTTGTATACTGGACATTCTTCGCTGATGTAAAGGAACTGGTCGAAAGGGACTTAAGGAGAGTGTTAAATTGGTTTAGTGCAAATTTATTGACAGTTATTATTAATAAAACTAAAATTCTACCTTTCACTTCCTATAGAAAATACCTACCTGAGTTCAGCACTATATCAATTGATAATCTTGTTATTTCTTTTACTGGGTCAATCAAATATCTTGGCATTTTTATCGATACACACCTAAGACACGTAAACAATGTTAAAACAAAAATTCGTGGCCTAATGTTTAAATTTTACCAATGTCGACAAATTCTTCCATTGTATCAGCTCAAAATATTATATTACGGCTTCACAGAAGCCATTTTACAATATGGTATAATTGGATGGGGAGGAGTAAGAAAAACGTATTTGGAACCTCTTGAAATAATTCAAAAGAAAATTTTAAAAATTATTTTTTTCAAACCCTTTAGATACCCCACAGAACAACTGTTTTCAGAATTGAATATATTAGATTTAAGGCAGCTATTCTCTAAAACGGTTTTATTATTTTTGTTTAAAAATAAACAATATGTAAGTGAGATTAGTTATGAGCGTAACACTAGAAATAAAGAAGCTCTCCACTTAGTTTTATCTAGGGCATATAAAAGTATTGGCCAACGATGTTTTGTCTATATTGGACCGAAACTTTTTAATATTTTACCAAACTTTCTGAAAAGCATAAAAACAGTGCAACTTTTTAAAAAGAAATTAAAAACATGGATTACTTCAAACGATAGAAATTTACAGCATAATATTATTGACCCTCCATTGAATTAATATTTTAAATTATTTATGTTTTTCCCTTTAACTATTTAGTATGTCATTGAGATAAAGAAATGGCAATTTATTTATTTATTCAAATCGATTAATTTTATTTTGTTTTATTTTATTTAATTTTTCTGCTATTCAGTTATTCTTTATTTTTTTTATGTTGTTTTGAATCACTTAAAAATTAAATGATTTTCTAAATTTTTTTTTGTATTTTTTGCATTTACTTGAGTGAAATATATCCATAGACAATCTTTGAATAAGCCTAAATGGATTTTCTATATTTATTTGCGAAATCCATATTATGTCTCATTATTTTGTATTTTGTACTTAATATTTGTAATTCAAATTTTTGTACCCATTTGTATTTATCTATCTATTTTTTTGTAAATAAATATTATTATTATTATTATTATTATTATTATCAAGTTGTTATAGATACCAGTAATTGTCAAAAAGTAAAATAAATTTTTTTAAAAGTTTTAATCAATAACTCGGTTATTTGTAGAGCAATCGTATAACTTGTATGCATATTTGAAATTAGGAGTACTAGGGGAATCCAAATATATGAAAATATACAGGGTATTATATTTAAGAAAAAACGTTCCCCTTTAAACACCTTGTATATTTTGAGTCCAATAGAAAATCTGACCAAAATCCTCGTAAACAATTGAATGGGAATAAATTTTTAAATATTTAGAAATCTTAAAATATTAGAAAATAGTAAAACTAACCCTGTAGAGCTATTTCGGCAATTACGACATTTGTTTTTTTTTCTTCAAATTCAAATTCGTAGTTCTGAAATTAATTATAAAGGAGCCATCTAGGACTCACCATGGCAACCAAGTAGAGTTTTTCAGTATAAATGGTGAATGTACAGTTGTTCAAATTAGAAAATTATATACCATATGACTGTACATTAACAGATACCACTGAATGCAACTCAGAGTTATAATGAGGCCAGAATTTCGTTTAATGCTAACGTTTATTGATGCGCACTGGAAACTGTTGAGGAAAGCGGCTCAATCACTTCCTGATTGAAAATTCTTTTGGAAGTCCTTACATTATTGTAGAACCCTGTAACATATATTTTGATTCAACAGACTAATATTGCCCAGTGAACTAGATATAAAAATGTTTTCTTTAACCCCCTCTCAAGTTATCTCCTGAGAATCTTAAGGATTCTTGTGTTAGGTACACAGAGATGAGGTTATACAGTTTATTGTGGAGTCCAAACCATATCTAAGGAATCGGCAATTCTCTCTCACATTTTAGTCCGATAGAAACTACAAATAAAATTCACAACTTACTACTCAGGATGGAACCTAATCATCGAACTTTGACACCGAGTAGCAGCTATAAGTGCTTTACTCATTCGGATATTATGCTGTAGCTAACTATGCTAATACCAGTGTCATGACCGTTTCGGGATGTTAGAACACATCAGAATATCAAAATGAATATGTTATGCTACATTGCACGTTGAAAGCATAATGGAAACATCACATTAAAGAAGCCGTATTTTCTCATAGATTTGTAATCAAGATATATTAGAAAAACAAATCATACTGAATTACGAACTTACATAATTTAGTCCTGGAGTGGGTTGGAATCTTTAATGTGAAGATAACACTGACGTAGTTTTCCACGAAACACCAGAACACTATATACTGCACTCGACGCGCGTTTCGCCAACCAAGTTGGCATCATCTAGAGATAATTGAAACCAGTTTTAATAATCTCCAGATGATGCCAACTAGGTTGGCGAAACGCGCGTCGAGTGCAGTATATAGTGTTTTGGTGTTTCGTGGAAAACTACGTCAGAGTTACATAATTTACACAAATGGATTGATGAAAATACTCATATTACCATTGTGAATCACTATCAACAGTAGTTCGCTTTTAACGTTTAGGCTGGTACTTTTGGAGAACATATTACTATGCCAGTTGAATTACCTGCACACCTCAATGGTAACCACTATTTTTGTTTGCAAAATGCACAACCAAAATTAATTGATGTACCTCAATATATTAGAGAAAGCATGTGGCACATGCACGATGGTGCACGTCCTCACTTTGCACGAAACATGCCAGTTTCCTAAACACTGGATAGGTCGTGGTCCTGATATACCCATGGAGTAACCAGCGAGATCACCTAACCTCATTGATTTTCATTTTTGAGTTTATATTAAGTTGATGGTGTATGCAACTCCTGTAGGTGCACGACAAGAGCCATGAATACGGATTTTTCAAATTTATGAAATTGTGTGTCAAAATGTAGGAGTGTTATTTCACGGGAAATTATCTCTCATTTGTCTCATTAATAAGCCTGGCCAAGCGATGGTAGATTCAGGGTCGGGCGCAATACCAATGCCATCGCGCGCTTGTTTACGATGACAATGACACGACACACCAGTTGTTATCTGTCGGTCGATGCATAGAGTACTAATAAATAATGAATAATGTTGAGCGTAAAGAGTAGAAAACGACCGTACGCTGATAAAGTGAATAAATTTATCGGTGAATTTCCGGATTTATTCTATAATGGATATAAAATAATCTGTAAAGTTTGTGATCAAGACTTAATGTACTGGAATAAATACGGCTGCAAAATTCATGTGAATAGTAACCGGCATAAAAATAAAAAAAAATGGCGTGTCTTCTTTGGAACCTCAGTTTATGTTTGATTTACTATTAATGCTGATTACCTGTGATGTTCCCCTGCGCATATTGGATAAACCAGCATTTCGGGAGTTCTGGGATAAATACAATCCCCAGATGAATTCACCAAGTCGTTCATCGTTACATAGATATGTACCAAGTGTTCGTGAAGACATTGTAAATAGGATTAAATGTACATTAAAAAATACATGGCTGTGGTTGTGTTGACGGGACGACAGATTGTAAAAAAAATTCTATTTTAAATGTTATAGTACATGTACTCGACCCTGTTAAACAAACATTTCCACTTTTACTAGCTAGCAAAAGACTAACTACGTGTACTGGCGAAACAATTACGCGGGTGTTGTTGGAGACTTTCGAAAAATTTGAACTGTCAACAAGTCAAGTGTTGATGTTTGTGACCGATGGTGCTGCGACAATGCGTTTGGTGGGCCGTTTTCTTTAAAGAAACGATTTTAAGTTTTTTACATGTTATGTGTAAAGTGCATGCGTTCCATCTTGTAACAGAAACGATTCGAAAATGTTTTCCAGAGGTAGATGCATTAATAGCAAATACAAAAAAAGTATTTTTCAAATCTCCTAAGCGGCTTCGAGCATTTCACACACTGTGTCCTGGTATTCCGGAACCACCAGAGCCGATTCATACACGTTGGGGAACGTGGTTGAAGGCAGCTTTTTATAATGCTGAATATTTCCAACAAATAAAAGCTGTGATACTACAGTTCAACCCTAACGAGGCTGCAGCTAATAAGGAAAGCCAGACAAGCTTTCAAGATGTTTCCCTTGAAACAGATTTAAAAACTATTTATAACAATTATAGAGGACTACACGACGCAATAGAAAAATTGCAAAATACTTCGTTGTCGTTAGTGGAATCGCTGCAAATAGTGAACGACGTAAATACACAGCTACAAACTATAAATGACGCAAAAAATAAGCAAAAATTCGAGAATGTATTACGGAAAGATCCTGATTTTACCAAATTAAGACAAATTTGTGATGGTGCATCTACAGCTGCGTTAAGTTAGGTCACAGAGAGTTTTACTTATGCCTGTATTACTTCCGTAGATGTCGAACGGTCTTTTTCAAAATACAAACATATTTTTTCACCACAGCGAACATCGCTTACTGAGACAACTGTAGAAACATATCTAATGCTACACAGTTATTATAGAAGTGCTCCAGTTTGTGATAACGACAACCAAGCTACTTCATAAATCTGCTTAAGAAGGTGAGTTTTGTACATATTTTTATAAATTGTACCAGTATTAATAAAATTTATTTCCATTTGTTTCATTTATTTATTTATTTATTATTAGTTATCACTTAGATATACAATGTACATGTGTGAACGTTATTTAACAGTTTAATAATAATGTGCAGCACTAAGCTTACAAAATATAAGGAAATACATAAAAAAAAATTTAAACCGAACGAAATAGTACAAAACCATACATCACAATATATAAAATATTTTTGTTTTTATTATTGTACTTATTCAAGTATTAAGAGATGATGCATACCCAGTACGTCTCTGTAGGATTAATGACCTTGGCCAGGCTTACTCATTAACTAGTGCATACGAGGAAGTGACAGTCAATTTCAATACCTCAGTTTTTTTAAGTATTAAACAGACACCCTGTATATCCAATGTATTCAATATATCCAATATAATCAATTATTATAACAATTACCATTTCTTTGATTATTGTCTTCTAATTGTAAACTAAGCATTAATAAACAGATTTTGAATTATTTAGGTGGAACTGGCAACTGAAGGTAGACATTACATATCATATTTTCGTTAAAAACATAAATATTTCTTATTTATTTGTAATCTCGATCATATTCGAGACATCAATCCACATTACACTTTTATTGCTTGAGTTAAAACGTTAAATCGCATTTTTTTGTGATACTGTTCCGTTCCCAGCATTTTTCATATCTGACACTTATCAGCAAGATCCTTTATAATATAAAGAGCTATAAAGTGTCTTCAATAAAGCAAAAAGTTGACTAGTCTCTTGTGACGAACTGATACATGAAAACTCATAAACGCTAGAGATAATAAATGTTTTTTATTTTTATTAGGTATGATATTTGCGCGAATAAAAATGAAGATTGTGGCCTCATGGGATTGGCGTATGTAGCAGCAGCCTGCACACAGGACGAACCTTGCGCTCTTAACGAGGATGGAGGTTTGCAGCTGGGTATCGTTGTTACCCACGAGATTGGTCATGTGTACGTATGTATAATATTTTTATTTGCTTTCTGTAAATTCTTTCTCGCTGAAAGTGGAATTATGTGTTAGTATGTAATAATTGGTCCCTCTTTGTTTCAAGTGGTATATAAAAGTATAACTTGATGTTACGTACTTATTTGCTTTCTGGAGGGTTCTAGTAATGAAGTAGAAATGTATGTTTACGGAAGCACAGTTTTTCACCGTGAGTTCAATGTCACTAAAGCTAATTTTTCGCGTACTAGACGGAAATATACTATATTTCTGCATGCTTTTTCATTGTACAATTGTTCAATAACCTCTTTCAGTGTAAAGTCAAATAATTATGCATTCTACATACTAATATCATGACACACCGGTTGCCTACACATCACACTGTAACTTGACCCTTAATGCACATGTCTATAAAGGGAACATTTTCGCGAGTTGGACACACCGTAGTATTTTATTTTATTTCTCCCACGTAAGAAATATTAAGAACTTTCAGTTACCATTTACCACGCACAAAGCATTATAATTGCATATACATATATGCAATTATAACGTTTTCCCGAAACTTGTGCTAATAATATAATTAATTAGTAAAAAATGAATAAACAGCCTTCTAAAGTATTGGAACATATTTAAGATAAACCACAAGAAAACCAACAACAGCTAAATCTAGAAAATTGGAAACCAAACTCAATGTGAATTGTGTAATAGGTCTGTAGGCCGAAAAATAAAGAATATTTGTGTCAAATGTTTAACCCCAGTTTTTAATGACCATAGATTTGACAACTATTAAATCCGTTTCTAATATTAATTTGTTAAATCAATAAGTTCTTTCTCTAATGTGTTGAACATTGCACATAATCAAACATCTTCTATATATGTAAATTACTGAAAGTTCTTCCAACAAGGGAGAAATAAAATAAAATTCTACGCTGTGTAAAACTCTTGAAAATGTCGCCTTTATAGACATATGCATCTAGGGTCAAGTTTCAGTGTGGTATATAGGCAACCGATATGTCTTGGCAGTAGTACGGTTGCATAATTATGTGACGTCATAATATGGTCCATTAAAAAATGTTAACCATAAGACTGCGTACATTAATCGCTGTCACTGACTTAAATCAATGTATGATGTAAAGCCAGAACTTCGTTTGATAATAATGTTAATTGATGTGCACAGAAGATTGTCGAGGAAGACGGCTCACATTGGTTTGTTCTTTATCCAAATAGGTTAAATTGGAGAAAATATTACTCAAAGTGTAGAAGGATGTTTAGGACATGCAATAAAACTGATATGGAAAATATGCACTATTAGAGAAGATAATTAAGACATATCGATGGAGATAAATCATAAAAATTCTGAAATACCCCATGAAACTCAGTCATTTAAAAAGAAATGGAGGTAAAACAAATCATTACTCCACCGACGCACTCATTTCCTGACTGAAAAAAATTCTTCTGTGAGTCCTTTACTGTCAATGCTGTTCTCCACATATCCATAAGCAACGGTGGTCGATCGCCATCCTCCACACCACTTCAGCATCTGAATGTAAGCTCCACTGTCGGAATGTAAGGTGTTCTGCGTAAACAACATCCCATATATTTGCTGGAATTTTGTACCAGTAAATACTTCGCAATTTTTCTTGACATTTACTGTTCTTCTAGATTAAAAAGAATCTTCGACGATCAAGGCGTTTTGGTCGTACTTTGAAATATCTTCGACATAATTCAATTCCATTAATGCCAGCCACTTATGAAGTAACCGAAAATATACGTTTCTTTTTTGTCTTGGTATCATGCAATGTTACATCCAATACGCCTTCGGTGACTTCAATGTCAAATTAAAAAGTAATTTTTTTCTAAAATATAAAAAGACCGGATTTCCATGATTCAGCCACCTTCACAGATGTTAAACAATGTTAAATACTATTACGATGTTAAATAGAAGTGTAGGATCTATAATACTGGGTTTTACAGATGCTTCTTGATTTGTGATTATTTTTTTCTTATCCCTAACCGTTTTTGAGTTATACGCCCTTGAAAATTAACACTGACGTAGTTTTCCACGAAACACCTAAACACCATATACTGCACTCGACGCGCGTTTCGCCAACCAAGTTGGCATCATCTGGAGATGATTAAAACTAAACTTATGCTAACAATCTACTCTATTTATACCTAAACTATTGTCAGGGTTCGCCGAACCGCCAAGGTTCGGTGCACCGTGACCCAGTAACTAAGAAAGCGGGCTATTTGGGACAGGCCCTCTGTCACTATCCATACTATTTTTACACTTTATGATTTCCAAGCTTTTAAATGCATCCAGTTGTCTAGTATTGGTTACATTTCTAATTAATCTTAAATTGCTAATATCTATTTTATGGTTATTCTCAAACGCATTTTGGGCTACACTAGATTTATTTGTTCTACCATATTTGAGATGGGTCATATGCTCTTTGAATCTAGTTTGAGTTGATCGTCTAGTCTGTCTAACATATTTTTGATTACAGTCCTTACAACTAATTTCGTAAATCCCCGACTTTTCCTTTGTTTCAGTTTTGTCTTTTGGATTGCCTAAAGTTATTGAAGTTTGTTTCCCGATGAATGAACCACTGTCATAGCTATATTTTTAAAAATCTTACCAATACCATGGGTGAATCGAAGATCGAATGGAGTCGATACAAATTTCGGATTTTCTCTTTCATTTTGAAAGGTCGAGGAATTTCGAAGCGACTCTTTAAACTTTCGTTTCCTAATCATTTTATCAATTACACTTACAGAATGTCCATTACTCGCAGCTATATCCTTAATCAATGCCTTTTCTTTTTCAAACCTCTCCTTACTGAGGGGGAAGCTTAATAGACGATGGACTAGAAAATTAAAACTCGCCATTTTGTGTTGAGCACAATGGTGAGAATCCTTAGGCATATATCTTAGAGTACTGGTATCTTTTCTGTAAATGTCAAATTCTAACTTATTTTCACTATTTCTAATTAGGTACTAATACATCTAGAAATGTTAGTTATCCAGAGTTTTCAGTTTCATATGCGAATTTAACTGACGCGAAACGACTGTTTAATTTAGATACAAAGTTATCAATATCAGCGACTTTTGTATCTCTCAGTGAAGGTAATTTTATTTTCTGCAACTTCGTTTTTGAGCACATTTTCTTTAAATATAACGGTTTAAAAGGTACGAGACATTATATGTATGTCCAAAACCGTGGTGTGAAAATTATTTTTGAAAAAAAATTACATTTTTTAACGGCTTTTAACTCGAAAACGGTTAGAGATAAGAAGAAAATGAATAGATACTATTTTGTGCCATATTTTTAATATTGTATATGATGACGTTTTCGCGAAAAACCAACCATTATCAAGATATAAGTGAAAAACTAAGAATAGGGACACATTTTGGGAACCCCTGGTTAACTCTCATCGCAAGCTCCATGACTTTTGGTATATTCATGTCCAAGCACCTACAAACTCAGCTCAAATTTAAAAAAAGTGCGCTCATTAGTCTGTCTACAACCCATTTTTGAGATTTCGTTGAATGGATTATTTTGCATTTCTTGTTTCTCTAAATATTAGTTGTAAAATTTTCAAATCAACACACTGTATTTCATAAAACATGGTCATCATTCATTTCTAGCATGGGTTGTGCGCATGACAAAGAAGGAGAATCCTCCTGTGCAGCTCAAGATAAAGATGAGTCATTCTTCGTTATGGCACCTTTCGTCCACTTATTTACAACTAAATGGTCAACTTGTAGTCGAGGATTTATAACAGCTTTATTCGAGTAAGTAACATATGATTTTATTTAGTTTATTTCATCTCAATCTTCGTACAATAGCGTTGGCCATATTATTTTTTGTTCTATTAGTTACATGTCAGTCAAATTTATCTTGAAATTGTTTGTATGTCAGTCTTAATATAGTTGGTCGGAATATATTTTTTTTTGTATTTAACAATTTATAGAAAAGCTTACAATAATTCAAAAATCATTAATGTGAAATGCTTCACTCTGAAATGTTTTTATCAGTTCAATAATACTGACTATAGTCAAGATTTTTCACCTGACTGAATTATCAAATTTATCAATATAAATAAAAATGGAGCAGTGTATTTTGAGAAGTTAGTTATATGATGTAATATTTGCCTAAGATTAAAAATTTCGTTTTATTTTTGTCAACAAAAGATAAAGTAAAATTTAACTTTTCAGCATTTTATAATCATGGAAACTTAATTTATTTTGAATAACATTTATAAGAGACCTACAAGGACTTATTAGGTAATATAAAAAAAAATTAAATATTGTGTGAACGTTATTTGTGGCATTTTTTAAATTTCCCTTTTCTTTTGTTGGGGCTTACTACCACATGAATAATTCTGGTTATCTAAAAAATAAAATTAGTTACCCAGTATCCTGTTGGAAAAATAAGCCTCTGCGCTTGTGACATTGCGTCAAAAGATCACTCAGAAGGTGCTTTTTTTTGTACAATGAATATGAGACAAAAAAAATAATAACATATTTCCCTAACGTTTCAGAAAAGAATCTGTTTCCTTTCTCAAAGTTATTTATCTTGTTTTAGAATATCCTATTCAGTCCCCAATTTTATGTACATACCCTATTGTGTTTTGTTAGTTAATATTAGTTGACTAAGCATAAATAATAAGTTTGTTACTTCATTTTGGACTAAAACATATATTTTTGAAAAAATTACTGTACACAATTGTGTACGCGAGTATCATCCATACTTTTTTCATAACAGTTTCTTATCATTTGGACCTAACATACACATAATATATAACTTAATAAATAAAAAAGTTGTACTTTAAAGATTATTTATTGGACAATAATAAGACTTATTTACAATTCCTGTCCTTTTTAAGACACAGAAAAACGTTACATTTTACACATTTAATAATTTAACTCTGGATCTACCAGTGCAGCTTTCACTTCGACATCGCTGGGCAGTAGGTAACTTCTTTACTTCTGGCAAATGTTGATCTTCTACAATTCTTAACCCACTTCTTGGAACTGAAACATTTCCAGACCTACCCTTGGACTTTTTCGGATTAAAATTCTCGTTTGCATCTAATATCCTTCCTTTTCTGGAATTGATAATGAGATCTTCTGCAACTGACATTTTGAAGTGAAGTAGATCGATTATTTTTTTTATGGACATTATACGTTTTGCAATGTATGTTGTAGGTGATCCATGAATTTACCACTGCCATGTCTATGACATGTTCGATAGTCCGAACTGGCCATTTCTTTTTTCTATGGTATGATCTCTACAATGAGATCATTCTATTTACTAGATCCCTGCCACCCATGTTTTCGTTGTATTGTTTTATCATGTTTGGGCGTTGAACATTTATGTATTGTTTATCAATCTTCGAGTAACTTTTTGTAGTACCCAACAGAATTTCAGAATATACTGTAGAAGCCATTATAACACTTCGGTTATCAAACCATTTCAGAATACATATTTTACCATCTTCCCTGGTTTTATTATCTAGGCTTCCCCGTCCAAGATTCTTCATTTCAATATCAGATTTAGTTCCAATTTTAGGAAAACTTTTTGTAATTATGGTGCCTGTTGCAGCAATACCTTTTTCAGCGAGTATTTCTAATAATTTAGTTCCTGTAAAATATCTGTCAAAATAAACGTTTGTCCCAGGAGGACAAGTTTCTACTAACCTAAGAACTGCTCTACCACCTATTCCTACATTGTTATTTTCAGAAAAAATTTATCTGTGCACCCTGATAAACTTCACAATCCAAAATGAGACCAGAAGCAGCCGCCAATACATACACTTCTAAACCTGTAGGGTTTGGCTTACGCGGTACATACTGTCTTACATTAACATGGCCAGCAAAGGGTATGATCTGTTATCTACGCAGACATTTTTTCTCTTGGTAATTTTAAAATTCTTTCTCTAAATCTGTCTATAAGTGGCCTCACTTTCCATAGTCGGTCATTAGTTTTATGTTTCCCAAAAACGGCATTATTATCAACAAGGTGAATTGTTTTCTTTAAAAGAAAGTATCTGTCTCTAGTCATTGTATCTGTAACAACTGGCACACGAAAATTTGTTGCTCAATACATATTAATTCGTGGATATTTTAACACGCTCATTACCATAGTAATCCCTATAAATTGCTTTATCTCATTTACAACAGTACCTAAAAGATTTCCTGTTGTCTGCAGATAGTGAATATTTGTTTCTGAGGCAACCATTACAAAAAAGCATCATTATAATATTCATAAAAATATTTTATGGGAATAGCCTCAAAATATTCTTCATCAGATTCATCCACTGCAGTAATTTCAAAATCTGGGAAGATATTTTTTAACTTATGCTTTTTTTCCCACTTTAATTGTTGTGGTTTGGATTTCTTAGAAGTATTTGAGGATAGACGTTTCTTCTGTGTAGCACTTTTAGATGCGTTTCTAATGGTTTTACTTTGGTGTTTCTGTTTATTTGCGTTATCTATATTTTTTTCGATATCATTTAATTTTGAGAGTGTTCCATAGGTTGTCGAATTTCTAGGGCTTCGCTATTTCCTTCAGGCATTCGTTCACAGTTGTTATTCAGTTCATTGGTACCCATTTCGGGAGTTGTTTTATGGTCAACATTTATTTCATTCCTCTCAACATCGTTTTGATTATCTTCGGTGTCATCTTCTATCTCTTCAGTCACTCTTTCATTGGCTTCATCCTCACCCTCAAGATATCCGTCTTCCGGATAAGGCATGTCATCTTTAGATAAATCGTCAAAATCGGGGATATAGTCTCTATCAACTATAGAGTCATCTTCATTTTCATCTTCCAATTCTTCAATATCGCGTTTATTGAGCAAATTCAACAGTTCATCTTCAGTCAATGGTCTTTTTTTCTGTGAATATCAAAATAACATGTCAGAATACATGTCTCGTAAGAACTAGAATGTACATTTGTGTTTAAATTATAAATTAAAAAATGTGGAGTTCATAACTAACGTACACGTTTGTATAGAAACAAAAATTACTAAAAGTTGATATCGGATCATCGAATACACAAATGTGTACAACTGAATTAACGCGCGAAAAACTTAATTATTTTCGCGGTAGTTCTCCAATCCCTAAAGTGCATCATGAAATGCAGTATTGTAAGTGTACTTTGCTATAATCACATTTGTTTTTAATTGAAAAAAATACCAGTACTTACCGTATTTATTTAATGCACTTACAGAAACAAATTTTTCTCTAGTAGCCATTGTCATAGCAGTGCTGCCATCTACACTTTTGAAGGTTAATTTCATATTCTGCATATTAGAGAAACCTAAATCTATTCGTTAAAGGTGTGGTACAGAATTCTGTAACAATTTAGTGTTATTTCTGACCAATGGAAATTGTGTACACAATTGTGTACATAAGGACTCACGAGGATATGTTAGGCGTGAGACTTGACACATATATTATTTGTTTATGTAACAATATATAGAACTCGTGATACCTACTTAAAATTTTACATTAATTTTGTTCAGTTCTTCTTTTAACATTGGTAACCACGTTGTTGTACCAAAATCAACAAAACGAGGATAAACATTTTTCTTCATTCAATAACATTATAGCCGATTCCTTAACTTTCTTGCTGTCCGCTTCCTTCGTTAATATTTAATGAGGATTACCGCGCTTGAATTCACCACGAGAGGCGCTAGTGTAGGGTAAAGTAAATGTCACTGAATGTTACTGTTTACTGTGGCGTTTTAACTCGGGTTTTTAGAGATTTTTATAAAAATTATCCGAAAAACATTGAACACAATGATGATAGAAGGGGAAAGTAGTAGTTTACTTGCTCAGTAGGGAAATTATTGTACAGGGCTATTCATTATAAATTGCCCACCCCTTATCATCGCTATTATTGCCTATAGAGAAAACAGTTTTAAATAAAAGTTGTGTGGTTATGACTGAATTTTTCAAAATGTTATCAAAAGTACAGTGTCGTGCAAATTTCAGGGGATACAAAAAAAGTAATATTTCTTTTAAATAGGATACCCTGTATATTATTAAATTTTTGGAATGATCCTTTATTCCTGATTTAAAAAATATACCATATGTTTCCCTATCATATACAGCTTTTGAGGTATTAAACGGCGAATGTCTTAGTTAAATTAGTTATTGTAAATATGGAAAAGTTAACATTATTAAAGTGAGCTATGAAAATGACAACTATTATGTTTGATAAGTGACATTTCTTTAATGAAATAATCAAAATGGTTTATAGTGAGGAAGAAAAAACCAAATATTTATACAAAATAGATAACAAAGATTTATTTAGGAAATTTAAATATAAATAACTCATAAAAGATGTTCGATGTGTCCACCAATATTGTCAATGCATAATTGATAACGTCTTCTTATATTTATAATTGCACCGGAAATGGCTTCATTATTTACATTCAAATTGTTTATTTCAAGTCGAATCCTGTCTTTATTGACTTGAATACTATTATTATTGTTATTGACAATGTCTTTTAGAAATCCCCAAAAGAATTAATCCATAGGGGTCAAATCCGGACTGTTACGTGGCCGTTTAATAGGTCCATGATTCTCTATCCGTATTGCGAATACATTATTTACATGATCTCGAACAGGTAGGACACTATGCGGAGGTACCCTATCCTGCATCCAAGTCATATCAAGTTTGGCTTCCGGAAAATACGGCAAAAGAATATTTTCTGCTTCTGGGGTAATTATTTCCAGATAGGTAACTCCAGTTAAAGTATAATCATAAAATATAGGCCCAACAATTTTGTTTCTGAAAATTCCACACCAAACGCTAACAGTATTTCTTCCTGATTTTTTTTATTTGTTTTACCAATATTTTTCTGTTGTGCTTGTTTTCCCACATTAAAGACTCCTGCCGTAGAAAAGGATGATTCATCAGTCCATAATGCACGTTTATTTTTGTTATTTTGTATATAACAAGTAAATATTTGGACTTTTTTTTCCTCACTGTAAACCATTTTGATTATTTCATTAAAGAAATGTCACTTATCAAACATAATAGTTGTCATTTTCCTAGCTCACTTTAATAATGTTAACTTTTCCATATTTACAGTAACTAGTTTAACTAAGATATTCAACGTTTAATAATTCAAAAACGGTAAATGTTAGGGGTAATATATGGATATTTTTTAAATCAGAAACAAAGGATCATTCAAAAAATTTAATAATATATAGGGTATCCTATTTAAAAAAATATATAATTTTTTTTGTATCCCCTGAAATCTGCACGCTACTGTACTTTTGATAGAATTTTAACAGAATTAAGTCATAACCACAAAACTTTTATTTAAAACTTTTTTTTCTACAGGCAATAATAACGATGATAAGAAGTGGGTAATTTATGATGAATAACCCTTTACCTATCAGAAGTGTCTTATGTCATTAAAGTTAGGTTAAATCAAGCATGAGCATGATAAAAACAATGAATGTGCATTATCATTACTTACGATTTTCTGTAGTATGCTCCTTTGGAAAGGCATAATCGTCAGGATTAAAATGTTTCTTACAAACACACGAATGTCTCAGAAGAGTAATGTTGTCCCTGCGAATTGCTACCAACCACTATTTTAGGCGAGTCTTGTCTCTCGTAAACATATCCGCCTTTTGTTTCCAAACAAAATGGAACTGCACAACACTGAGGCTTAATTAACAAGTTTTTTTATTTACCGGTAGGTATACGAAATAATTATCATAAAACCTTATAAACTTGCTCCGCTCCTAACAATAACTTTTGACAGCTACCTTACTCGCCAGTGGCGCCAACTGGTGAGCCTAAAAACGGTAGCCCTCATTGATAACTGGGAATTGGGAAGAATATAAAATAATTTTAACTTTGGCAAATTTTTATTGTAGAGGTCCCTGCAATTCTCTGAAATTCTTAGAAGTTCTTGGCATTCCTTAGAAATTTTACAATTATTATAATCAAACATTAGTTATTTACTACATCATAGCATCATTTATTTTACTTTATTCTTGTTTCATATTTTTAAATAGAAATAACCATCAATTTCATTACATATATATGAATTGAAGACACAAGTGAATAATTGTCAAGATTTATTTATAAAACCATTTATATTCTTTTTTTATGAATTTCATTTATTCACGAAATTTCCCAATTTTTCAGCTGTTAGTCATCTCATTTCTCTAAATCAGTTAACATTAATTTCTTCTTTCTAAACTTCCTTCCCGGCTTCCTTTCTTTAATAAATCTACCCTTGAAAATTATGTATACTCATTGAGACTTTCTCTGTACAAATAATTTCCAGACCTCTCAACCTTAATCCATTTAATATGGTCCTTGAGGTTCACTTTTCCCATTCAGAGTATTTTTTTAAATTTGAACAAATGTAATCACCCTAAGAGCTTTTCAAAATTGTAAAAATAGTTTTTCGTGCCAACACACATGGAATTTATGGGCTAGCTGATATTATTAGGTTTTGTAGGTTTTATTGTTTAGCCACGTAAACTTTTCCACTCTTCTGATTTTCTTTTCAATACGATCAAAATCTCCGTCGAAGTCTAGGTAACTATGACTAACCTCTGGAAATTTGTAGTCAATAATCTTGAATAATCCATTCAAAATTAGAAGTTGGTAGAAACCGACAATGTAAAATTTTTTACTTTGGTCAATGCATAAATCCAAGCAAATTACAAAATAATGAATAATTATTTATTATCCGTTTCTATGAGCAAATTGCTAAACCTATACAAACAACTTGTTACTTCACAGCTCCATCTATTTGTCACATCCTCTGGCCAATTGTAAAAAATGCTATTTCCCACATAAGACAAATTGTACACACCGAAATAATATAGCTACATTTGCCTTTGAAATTGAAAGCTTCGGAAGTGGTATTATTTGCTGTAAATCCATAGTTACATAACACTTATTTTTATCAAAAAAAGTTTTTCTCTATCTTGTAGTTGATCATTAAAACCTCTTTTGTTATTTTCTATATGCTCATCAGTATTTTATCCGAAACCAAATAGACTACATTCATCACTTTTCGGATGCCTGAGAGAAATGTAAAACTTAACATGTGAAGAAAGTTTCACCATAAAGTTGTCGCAAAGGTTTCTGTCCTCGAATTATTTAATGTACTATTATCCATTTGAGTTATATATGAAATTTTTGTTCAGCTAAACTGATGTAATAAACCAAATTCATCTATGCATGCTAAACTTGTTTGTCTGTCGTAACTCAATACGTGAACGAATATTGTTACGGAATTTTTACATTAACTCGAAGATGTTCAGCTGCTGTTATAGCAATACTTTTAAATAATTTCGAATAATGTCCAAATTATTTTTTTTTTTCAGAATAGCCTTTCTGGTTTCTAAATTAAACTTTTCACTGCACCTCAATCTGTATTTTTTTCTTGCACAACAATCCCTGTTTTATCTTCTTTTCGACACAAGCTTTCCATTTTGGCTGAAATATTGTTCTCTCTCTTGCAATTGCTGATCTTATTTTTTCCATTGATTGGTTCGGATTTATTAGCCGCTTTCTGGAAACCTTTTATTTTAATGGCAAGTTTTTCCATCTCCCATTAAATTTATGTGGCACATAAATTCCGTAGATACAATTATTGATACAATCGTAACCAAGGAATTGACATACCAAATTAATTTAATGGGAGATGGACTGACCCTAAATCATATATTTTGTTTTTGACGTACCGTTTTTTTTTTCTAAAACAGTGACATAATTGTAGCCATCTAAAACTAATTCATATTTAGTCATTTTCAGGGGAATCATTTATTCATTGTTAGTTTTTTCAGACATTTCTAGGGAACTTTGCAATCAGCGTTGGTTCCTTCTTCATCACTTGAGGGCATATATTTATTACCAGACGATACATTTTCACCATTAGATATATTGTTTGACATTTGAGTTCTATTAGATCCTAAATTTACACAAAATTGCAGGAAAGTAGATTGGTTTTATTTTATTTCCAAAAAATTACTTAACTTTTAGGTATTATATAGCAATTTGCAATGGTAAAATTTTTAAATGACGCCGTCGAATTACAAGAATATATTGAATTTGCAGAAATGGTCTTGGCGACTGTCTTAACGATGAACCGCAGGTTTCCATATACCAATATAAAAACGCTCTGCCAGGTACCGTATACGACGCCGATGCACAATGCGGAATTCTCTACCCAGGATCTACTGTATGTATATTGAATGAAAATAATTTTTGCGAGATGTTGCTATGCAGAACTACTCCCGCTGAATGTATGGGAAATGACGAACCACCTGCAGATGGAACAATATGTGGCGAAAATAAGGTAATTGGTAACTATTTTCCTATAAAAATATTCAGATATTGTTTTACAATAATAAATGTTATTGCAGTAGTTTTATTTATATTCATTTATTCACAGGGTATCATCCACCTAGTGCGTATTTGTTTCATAATTCTGTAACTATTATAGTTAAAAAAAAAGTCCAAAGCAAAGTTGTTTATCATTCACCATAGTATATTCTTAAAATATTTTTCATACAGGATGTTTCATTTTGGCTCGGTAGTAGTCAACTTTTTTAAATTAAATGAAACATTATATATTATTGCATGTTTGACATTGTTTGGTTTGTGAAGGTCAAGAGCTTTTCAATGAAGTACCATAACATTTACTTTCTATGAGCTGTTCAGGAATTATATGAAATTTAATAGAAATTTTGCCGAATGTACAGCTTTACAAGAAATGTTGTATTCTAATGTGAAATGCTTTCAAATGTTTCGATGAGGTAGTGAATTACAATAGAAAAGGGCTTTTAAACCACCCGGTTTTCGATTTCTTAATAGTTTGGCTATTTAAATTTTTTTTTTAAAATAACTCGTTTTTTAATAAATAATAAATAAAAAAAAAGTCAAAGTTGATGTAGGTGCCTACCGATACACATGTACATGTCTTAAAGTTTTAAGACATGAGAGCACTTTTATGTACGCGCATTTATGTATGTGGTATTCAAATATCCTACACACACACACACCACACACACACACACACACACACGCATACACACAATTCTGTTCTAGCAGCAACAAAAGATATGTTCAACCTTATGAGGAATTAGCAAAAAACAGGAATAAAATAAACTTAAAAGCGCTAAATTAGTTTTAATGTTTAGTAAGGGCCTCCTATAAAAACGGGGTTGCCAGTCATGAACTTAGCCCTTATTGCACTCCCTTCGGTTCTTTTAAAGAAAAAACGAAATTTCAAAGCAAAAACCTGGCGGAATTCATGTACCAAACTATTGTGGAAATGAATATATGAAAATAGTTTTTAGATTTAAATTTCAAAAAAATAAATTAGACAATCAATACGATAAAATAAAACACATTTTAATGAGAAATTTTAAACACGATTTATGATGCAATAAGTCAATAAATAGGACTTTTTATACTAGGATTAACAAACAAAGATTACAATTTAAAAACATCGAAGTTTGAATGGAAACTTTAACAATGGAATGTGATTTGGCTAAACAGATAAATTTTGACAGCGTGATCGATGATTATGCCAGTAGGAGAAAGCAAAAAAAGTTTTATTATAACTTTTTTCATTTTGTATTAATAAAATTGTCATACTTTACTTAATGTACCTATTTGTAAATAATATATTTCAAATTAAAAATTATGTGCATGTAAAAGTAGTACTTTTGATTTGTCTCAATCTAAGAGGGACTGTCCGTAATGGCTCTCTACAGGCCTGACTACTTTCAATAGTATTTGCCGATTACAGATATTCGTATTTTATTAAAATATCCCCTGTCATTAGAAATTTCATCATTAAAATGTAATTCGGATTAATACCATATTCATGGAATTTCCAACAAATGATATACAAGAAATCAGAAATAAATTTTATTTCTGATTTCTTAGGAAATTTTTTTCTTCTAGTACAGTCAATATGGTGTAAAAATTCCCTTGACCTGGGCAAAATTGCAACACAAATGATTCTTTTTTGCATTCTATTGTGAAAAGTGTCTATTTTAACATATTCAAAATCCCCATTAATCCCGGCGCAGGAAATCAGTCAAAATCCAAGATGGCGGCTAAATTTTGTATTTTTCATTACAAAATTTATAACTGTGTATAACTTTGTATTTATAAGGTGTAACGTGGCAAAAATGTTTAAAATACAAAGATAAAAGCATAAAATAGGTATTGAATAGATAAGATAGGTATTGAATCACTCAAATTGCCTATTATACATTAGAGAAAACTTTATTACACATTAGACTTACAAGAACAAAAAACCATTATTTCAAAGTATGGGTTATTTTCCTTTATTGAACAAAAATTAAAATGATTTGGCTGTTTTTTCACAATTCATCATAATCTTCATCTCTACTTTCCATTTCTTCATCTTCTATTCGCTGCGGACTATTTTCCCAACTTGTTTCTTGACACTGACCACATGAACTGGTACATTCCAAACCATTCTTTCGGCAACTACATTTCATGGCACCACAGCCGGTTTTGTAGGCACATCTTACTATGCGTAATATACATACTTTCAGGTGCTGGTGACAAATCAATTTTTTTCGGTACATACATATTATCATGTATACTCCATCCCCACTCTGTTGGGTTCAAGCCTTCTTGCATTTGCTTCCATATACAAATTTGCAAATATGCACGGAGGTTATGGTACTTGAGAGCTGATTCCGTTGGGGGAAAGTTACGTGGCTGAACGAAACATTTTGCCTTCGATACTTTATCAATAATAGTTCTATACCTAAGTGTATTTAGTGTATCATCTGGATTTCCACCAAAAATACATACCATTATCTTCTTTCCAAATTCTTCAACCTGACTGGGATTAAGGTTTGTTGAGCTGAACGATAGTGCAAGTTCACGAAAGTATTGATCTTCAACAACACGTTTGAAAACTGATTGTTTTCCAATATGGAATATTCTGGAGGTGCTGTCACATCCTGTATACGAATGTATAAAGAATAGACTGTTCGCTAAATCATTTTCGAGCGAATATCTAATGGCATTGATATCATAAATATTATTCTGTTTGGAAGGTTTTTTATTACTTCTGAAAAACAGCTTGTGGTATGCTTGATTACACCAATAAATCAGCAATACCAATAGGTCAGTGTCTTCTCCTATCACTGTTGTATTTTTAATTTTTGAAGATTCCACTGCAGTTTTAACAATGTCAACATCAGCATCATCAACTGCATGAATTACTGAACATCCCTGTTGTCGTATTTCTTCAGCGATTAGAGTAATTATTTTCTGCTTGTTTCCCTTATTAGTGAGAAACATTTCCTTACTTCCTGTGAATGTCATATCTGGTGTGAAGTTCACGGAGGGGAAAATTGTATTTGTTCGGCGATTATGGGTCATGTCTTTTATTATGTATTCTAATGTATAACCATCAAAAACTACAGTTGCTTGACCATAATTAGCTGTCAGAAACGACGCATAACATCTTGCTATATCCCTGAATGTACTGTCATTATGCCATGGTAGGCAATGCAGTAAGGACCCTTCATCGAGCACATACTTTTATCTTTGTATTTTAAACTTTTTTGCCACGTTATACATTATAAATAAAAAGTTATACAAAGTTATAAATTTTTTAATAAAAAAAAAATAAAATCATTTTGGATTTTCACTAACTTCCTGAGCCGTCATTAATGGGGATTTTAAATATGTTAAAAAAGACACTTCACACAGTATAATGCAAAAAGAATCATTTGTGTTGCAATTTTGCCCAGGTCATAATTTATTTTTACTGCACTATTCATAAAAATTGGTTTATTATATAAATAAAGAAACTGTTCACTTAATTTTTTTGTCAAGTAGGTGCCTACTGATTTTTTAAACATAAAAATTTAAACCCCTTTCCTTCCTAGAAATTAAATACTGGCCTACACCTTTGAGTCAGATCCTAAACCACAGGAACACTATTCATACATACACATTTTCATATTCATGCAACTTAATTAAGTACACTAGAACGTTTTCTCAGTGTATATGTGCTAAATGCACAATAAAGTGTATTCTGTGTAATAGTTACTTTTTTCAGTGTACCGATAACATATCCTACTGTCATTTAGAGATCACAAAAATCGGCCCCTTCCAGATGCACGGTGATTTTATCAGCTTTCGTCATAAGAACAATTATAGTCTTGTGCTTTCGCTTCTGTGTGGTTTAAGTCTTCTGTGCTTGGGGATTCAGCTCATTGCCCAACAACTTCTTCACATTATAATATACTTGGAAACGGTGCGCTTCAGCTGTTTTCGCTGTATGTGGTAATGAATGTAAGTTGCAGATTTAATTTTTATTCACTAATTTACAGAAACACTAGTAACGATAGTTATTCAAGGAAATTTCTTTAAGGGTAGTACCATATATGGTCAAGAAAAATCGTATTCCATTGGGAGAAATTGATTTTCGAGAAGCATCACTGTTATGTATGTCCGTCAATACGGATTTGTAATAATAATCATGTAATGCAATTTTAGCTCAGAATAGAGCAAGTGTGGACTGTTTTGTTATTTGTTTGTAATAAATGCTAATTAAAAAGATACAGAACGGCGATCGGCAGAATTCAGCGGTTTACCCTTTCTTTTGTCCTGCAGGTGGCAACTTCTGGGGTCCTGAATGTCGGCCGGCCGGCGAAACGAATGCTTGTAAAACCAAGACAAATAAACAAGTTCTGCACTTATTATTAGCAGGCACTAATCACTGGTTTAGATTTTAAGTAAAGGTACAGGCGCGTAATTGTTCCTGTTAGCCACGTTTCAAGGAGTTCAAAATCTTAATATTAATATTTCTTGTCACCACACATTTTTATTTTAATCTTAAGTTCTAAATTCCCTCTCTAGAGGGCAGTAGCCTTCAGCCACTGGAAACTGCCTCACAGACGGCGCGAAAATATAAGTAAATTTAAAAATAAAATAAAAGCAGCTATTTTGGCTTAAACAACAAAAAAAAGTAAACTGCAAATTAAACAATCACTTCGATTGAAAACTTGACAGCATCTTTCAAATTTGGACGCTTGTCTAATAATTTCAGAGCTGCTGTTTTACCTCTGTGAAAAGAGCATATCCGGGAAATGCGTGTATAAATAATGATATGATCCTTGCTGCCTGTATATTCGTCAAAATTTCAACAAGAGAAAATTTTCTGTTTCACTGTTCTTTTGCTTGGTTTTAAAATAATATATTTCTTCATCTACAGGGACAACTCGAATTGTCCATTTTCAACGCTACTTTAATTTCTAGTACTACAAAATACGTCTACGAATGCTAAAACTAATCAAAACTGTATGGTTTGATAGCAAGAATGCGGTGAAAAGGTATAGTATATTCCGAAATAAAAGAGGGATACTACTAATTTCTGTTCGGTTTCAATTATTAATTATATTCAAATAATAGTATTTATTCTATAGTTCTATCGTCCCTTTGTAAGTTTTCAAGCGTACTAACATAAATTTAACTTCAGAATATAATTTTACAATATCAGTCTATTGCCTAACTTTTACATAAAGTTTTCACGAAAACTATAACTCGTATGACAAAAGTAAGGACTTTTTTTTGTAAATAATATTCTGATCTTTCGATCTTATACTAACATTCATATTCGTAAAATTAAAAGGAATGGAGATATTATCGCGAAAACCACTGTTTCTAACTCTTTTACGCACTATTAAATTGTGCGTACACTTTTTGAAACGTTGCGTTATTTAGAACGACGAAATAAAAGTGTAAACAAATGAGGTTTTCCTGAACTTTCTTTTTTTGCATACTAAAAGCACTGGACTATAACTTCATATAAAACTTTCATACCAATATATTTAAAATTGAAAATCTGATGTTTTATCTTACTTAATTGTCGTCGTTATACACGGAAAAAGGTCATTAATATACCTTACGGTTAATGTGTTTTATTTATTAGTAAAAAATGAAGTTTCCTGTGTTTAAAAACATGACCAGTATAATGCAGTACCATTAGAGAGCATTTTAAATACAATTTAATTAAAAAATCACGTAGAATTTCGATATGTGAGGATAGTTTTGTGGAGAATTACGAATAATACGAATGGAGTGTGTGCTGGTGTTCAGCCAGAGAACCAGATTTAAGATTTAATCCATGCCGAACAAGGGTCAATAGTTTCAATATCTTATATTCAGAATACTGTAGAAATACAATGCTTGGAATAAATTGAATGCCATTTCAAACTATTATATCTTTAATTTTATAACGTTCCCAATTCTACTGATTTTCTGTGTCTCATTATTGTACGGGATGAAATAAATTTGCCACAGAGAATACATTTTCTTTTGACAAGGCTATATTAATTCAGCTCAGATATTAGCTGTTACTCTTTTAATTAAGTAAATGTCAGATATAGTCAGTATTTCTACCAAGTTGAAAAAAAATGATTTGGTGGTTAAAGGAAACGTGTCAAATTCATAATATCAGTGTAATTATTTAAATCTTTATTATTTAGTCCATAATTTTACGAATCTTAAAAGTTTCAAAACAAAAACAGCAGATTTGTTTCTGTTTATTTAAGCCATTGTTTTGATCAATTAGTTATAAAGTCTGACGTATGGCAGTTAAAAGTTCGTGGCTTATTGGTAATTAGACCTTCATAGACTCATTTTACGTGCTAAACTTAACTACTCTCCAGCTTAAATCCACAAACATCCCCAGTCAAACTAGAAAATCCTTTTCAAAGTTTCATGTGCCTACGGGAATTGAATCTGCAGCGATTAGATCAGCATGCCTTGAGTTAGCACTAGGGTAACGCCACTATGGGGCCTTGATGACACTATCGCGTCAAAAGTACTAAATTGCAATCTGAAATACTAATTTTCTCATAATCAATGAACTATACTTTTATAGTCCAGTCAATAATTTATTTAAATGTTCATTGTGCTAAGTTAGAAGACTGCGGATTTCCGTGAGATTCAGATAAAGGCTACTATGTAGCCCATTTTGAATAAATGATTTCGTACCTAAGATACAACTAAAGTGTATATCTTTGGAAAGGGCATTTCTTCTAGTTTTAAAATGACCATAGATATTTGTAAACTGTTTACTGGTTTGTTAAATAAAAGACATAGTTATGTTCAATTTGCCAATTTCAAAACTATGTTTAGAGATTCATCTATCATCGACGTTTGCTCTTGTAGCGTTTTTCATTGGATAAAATAATGTCCTCTAAAATCCGGTTTTTCAATCGTGGATTAACAAAACCCGCACTTAGAACTCGATTTCTTTAAATTCTGCATTTATGGTACAAATATTTTATATATGAGTTAAATTTTAGTTGGCATAGTTTGTATTACAATCTTATACATTTTTATGAAAATATTGATTGTTGACCTCCAACTAGTAGTTAAACCGCGATTGAAAAGCTGGGACTAAGAGGTAGAAAAAAAATCTTGGACGTATTTGCGCCTGTTTTCAAAAAGCAGGTTGAAAGATGAATTATTGATTTACGAATAATTTATAACTATTACACTGGATTGAATATATGGTAGGTTCCTTGTGAAACATCTTGAAAATAATTTCATTCATTATATTCCGAACTATAGAGATAAAATTAGTAGAAAATTAAATAATTTAGGTTACTCCACAATAAGTGTAAAAAAAAACAAACTTAGGAAGCATCTTGGTCAAAAATAAAGAAAAAATAAATAAACTTAACAAACCGGGTGTATACGAAATTGAATGTAAGGATTGTAACGCGGTCTATATTGGCCAGAGTGGTAAAACTATAGCTAATAGGGTAAATGAACACAAGAAATCAATTTTAAATAACAATAAAAATACAGAAATGTCAACTAATTGTATTGAAAATAGTCAGTTTATTGACATAGAAAATATAAATTTAATTCATACAGAAAGAAAATAAAAACAATTAAACCCTCTTGAACGAATAGAAATAAAAAAATCCCTTTAAGACAATAAACACATCTATAATAGATGCCTGTAATTTAACCTGATTATGTGTTATTGCATAAATATTAGAATAATCGCCCTCGTAGTTTTAGTATTCATCTGTAATGCTCTTGCGAAAGGCCTAACAAGACGAAACATATGTAGAGTATATCGAAATACATTTTTGAAATATCTAAAAGCAGTATTTGTCTTCAAAATAATTATAACTATTAATTGTCTCCGAACGTTTGTTATATTATATCTTGAGATCTGCCAAATTAAAATTCGACCTTCATTATCTTGACGAGGTTTTGGTTTGCGATTTTGAGAGAACTTTGAAAGCTGGTGCAAATAAAAATTCATATATAGAAGAATTTTCGATTTTTTAATTTGTCAGTGGTTATTGCAATCAGTTATTCGGGCTTCATCTCATAGCAATTTTGTTTCTGGAATTTTTTTTGTAGAATATTTTTATTCTATATTTGGTCTGATTCTTGTAAAAGTTCGTTTTGTTTATGTGATTATCAATATTATTTATCGAATATTCCCTATTTCTTCATATTGTAACTATGATTTTTATATACTAATCAGATTATATTATGTGTCGATATGCACTACTGGACACATTTTTAGGCTAGGCCTGCGTTTAATGAGATAAAAACTACATAATTACTGTGCAAATATGCGGGAGAGAGAAAAATGTATACTTCTTCGTTGCCTTATTGGCGCGATACAACGCGCAAGCGAATGTTGAATTCAGCTGTGTAGCAGTAGCACAGTAACTGTCTTTGTCATCTACAGATTTTCTATTATCCCATCACTGTCTGCTAAATTACAGGTTAATCATCATTATTTCCGTTTAGCAGTTACTACTCGTATAATTGGAACTCCCATCTGGAAAGATAATCAATAAAGCAAAACTATCCTTATGGACATGTGGTAAATTCTGAAACATGGGTCCCCAAAAAATTTCTGGATATATGTCACGGTCATCAGACTAATGATAACGTACGGATCCATCGTTTGGTGGCCGAAAGGTTCACAATGGACGGCCAAAACTAAACTCTCTGGATTGCTTAGATTAGCATGCCTGACCGTAATGGGGGCAATTAGTACCACACCGTCAGAGAGGCAAGTCCTCTAGGACTTGCCTCTCTTCATATACATTTGGAGAGAGAGACAAGGTGGGTAACATATGGACTACAACAAGTGACTACTAATATCTCTCAGATTAGTATCATGGAGCGAAACAGGTTGCTGGATGATATAAAGTCACAGCATCCTGGGAATGCCTTTGGATACTATAATTGCCATAACCAACTACGAGCTGACTTTCAACATCCTTTTTCCGGAAAAACATGAGTGATAAAGCTGACCTACTGAAGACAGACATTTGCTGGCTCCAAACCTCCCGAGAGAATAAGAGCCGGAGTACATAACTACAGACCAAGAGTGAGGATGTCCTCAAGCCGAGTACGAAGGCTGGAATATATGCATCTTACACACAGATCAATAAAAATTTTCTCAAATATTCAAGCAGCTATAAAAGCTCTTGGCTCCTACCGGTGTAACTCCAAACCAGTATAGAACTGCCAGAAGGCTCTAAATTATTTGAACAAAAATAACAAAGTGATTCTGGTTTGGATACTCGGCCACTTTGGTATAGAAGGTAACGAAATAGTCGACTCCTTGGCCAGAGAACGAGCGGGTTCGATACTTGACCGATACTTGACATATTTTCAAGTACTGATAAGATGGCTATCTCAACTTGGGCTGAAAGCAAAACCTTTCAGTAATGGCCAGATTTATTAGGATTGATTCATTCGATGGCGTTTATAAAGTACCCTTTGAAATCAAGAGCTAAGAAAGTTAAACAGGGCAAATCTGAAAACCCTAACAGACCTATATAACCTGCGCTGCCGACTAAACTATCATCTGCCTAAACTCGGCATAGCGGAAAACGCCGAGTGCCGTCTGTACCTAGAGGATGATGAGAAGGCAGACTATGACTTATGCATCTGTCCCGTTGTGGAGATGATCCGATTCTCAATATTTGGCATAGGGCAACTGCTACCAGAGGATCTAGATACACTCTCACTTATGAAGTTGTCAGTTCATTAAGAGACTGAACATATTGGGTGAAATATAATTAGGAGTGAGCCGCAACAGGCCTGTTGATGGCCGCAGTGGAGGGTCTACAAGGACCTACTCGCAACAACTTAACCTAACCTAACCTATTACTCGTATTGAATCAAATGTAGAAACTTCCATGACATATTTCGGACATTTCCTTTATTCTAATTATTTTTATGATTTAAACCAAATATAAAAATAAATAGTGAATAATCTACATTCACCACAAATAAACTCTAAGAACTATAAACAATTAACTGAGTTAATTTACGTTTAGTCTGAATGTATTATTTTATAGTGGTGTTTTCATAAAAAATGCGTAGAAATTGGCGAACGGCCAGAAGCTGTCAATGGTGGATGGGGATCTTGGAATTCCTGGTCTTCTTGCTCCAGAACCTGCGGAGGAGGTGTTTCTGTTGCTGAAAGGGATTGCACCAACCCAGTTCCTCAGTTTAAAGGCAGATATTGTATAGGAGAAAGACAGAAGGTTAAAGTGTGTAACCCGACGGTAAGTCTTTAGGAGTAATAAGAAAATTAGTTTCTAACAAATTTGATTCGATACAATAACTGCTGATACTTTAGAATAACAAGGGGAAGGTCAAACGTTCGTCTCCGATTCGAGCTAAACTTTGTGAGGTTGCAGTCAGCAATACAAAGTGCCATTGTCCAAATAATAAAGCGCGCCTCTCAATAATTTCTAGGAAATAGGCATACGAACATTCAGAATTCAGCCTAAAATACTTTGAAATATTCAGTCTGTCAAAAGCCGCATATTTATTTATTTATTTATCTATTTGCATTAATTTATCCAACCCGTGATGAAACCCAGTTAGAGGATAAATAAACAACAGATATACACAAAAATCCAAAATAGTGAACAATAGCGTAAAAAAATTAATAAAAATTCAATAGTACAAAATATAACAACTGTATAACAGCATACAAACAGAATAATATGAGTTATAATAAAGTATCATAAAATACTTAAAAGATAAATGCACTAATTTACCATGAATTAAATAAGTATTTTTTATATCAGCAATTTTACAGTTAAATATATCCACTCTTCTCGATCTTACTATAATTTAAGCACATTTGATACATAGGAGATGCAATTAAAATGTTTGTACGAGTGGTAGGAAGCATAACTATATTATTTGTCCTAGCATTTAATCTGGGAGTTCTATATTTAATAAGTGAGGTAATAGGGGGGACTGTCAATCTCATTATTAATTTTGTACAATCTCTCCTAATTAGACTGCTCATTTCAAATTTATTAAAAAAAGAATTCTTGAGGTGTTCCTCTAATAGGTTATGTACCCTCCAAAATGAAAATTGTAGATTGAAAAAATCTTCGTTGAACCTTTGTTATGTAAATATTTTAACTAGGATTCCAAACAATAGAAGCATATTCTAGTTTGGACTTAACAAAACTAACAAACAACATGCGTAGAGTCGACAATTTCTTAAAATGTTTGCTGTTGCGCAAAACAAAACCTACTTTTAAATACTCTAGATACACATTCTTCAATATGTTTGGAAATAGTTAGTTTGGAATCAAGTGTAATAACAAGGTCCTTTACAAACTCAGGTCTCTCTAGGGTGGAGTTGTTCAAACTGTAGTCACACATAATTGGAATTTTTTCCATGAAAATGACATGACTTTACATTTTGTAGCATTTAGAGGAAATTGTCAACGCACCAGTTGTTAAGAATGTCAAGATTGTGCTAGAGTCTCAGGCAATCAAAATCAAAGTTTACGCAGAAACATAATTTTAAATCATCAGCATATATCAAGTAATATATATCCAGGTTGTCAGCAATATTATTAATGAATAATATAAAAACAGTGGACCGAGTATAGAACCCTGCGACACTCCAGATGTTTGAGTAAGTCAATAGATTGGTTACCACTTATTGTACAAATTGAGATCGACGAGATAGATAGGAATAGAATAAATTTGTCAAAGAAATGCTAAGGCCAATGTCTTCCAATTTTATTAATAACATACCGTCTACCAATCTGTCAAACGCCTTGGAAAAGTCAGTGCAAATAACGTCCACCTGACCTTTATTGCTTAAGCGACAAATTGGGTCTTACACACAAGGTTCGATACCGTGGACCATCCCTGGATCTACTACAATTGTTTTAGTATGAAATAAAATATAATCTATACGTCAAAAATTCAAAAACTTTAGAGAAATTGTATAGGATGGTAATGGGATGATGATTTTCAACTTCGTGCTATTACCCTTTTTAAATACTGGACAAATTCTAGATTGTTTCCACGTATCCGGAAATGTTTTTAACATCAAATTAAAAATAATTCAGAGCGGTTAATAAAAGACACTAGCAAAATCTCTAATAATAAATGCAGGAACTTGAGCAGGTCCAGTGGTCATATTTGCTTTCAGTTTTTAATTGAAAAGTACCTCATTCTCACTAAACTGCCTAATGCGGAGGATGTTATTATTACATAAGCTGTTGCCAGGTATGTATTTCACTAGAATTGGCAGGGCATTGAAAAAAAAATAACAAAAGAATTGGCAATGTCTTGAGGATTTTCAAGGCTGGTATTGTTATATTTCATACAACTGGGAATACCTGCACAGTTTCTTTTGGAATAATTGAATATCCAAGATTTATTTAGATTGGCTTTTATAGAGCTCTCAGCCTCTTCAATGTATATATTACATGCGTAACCAATAGATTTTTTAAGGAAGCTCTTAAGTCTTTCAAATTATTGTAGTAAAATAGCATATAGCACAGTGACCAAGATACTAGACTCGGGAGCGTATCACTAAATTGTAGTATTACGCACGAAATATTAAGAAAAAATGAAATGCAAAAAAAAATGAATTGGCCGGGAACAATCCAGCGATCCAGAGCTCCAATTCCAATTCAAATTCATTTATTTTCTATTTATTTATTACATCTAACTTAGGGTCTAAAAAAGTATGTCACACATAATATATAATAAATACATAAAATATATGACACAATACATCTCATTTGGTGCTTTACAGCACCACCGGGTGACATTCTCGCCTTGCGTTCAGTCCCTCCCGGCTGCCGATGGACTGGCAATGGGATGTGGGCAGACTCTATTATATTTTCTTGTCATGTGCGAGCTTTTCAGAAATCACAGCTCTTTGAGCATACATATTGACAGGCATTTTAATAATTAGGAAAATACACATTTATGTCGTAAAACGATACAAAAATTGCTGTGCAGGAAAAAATTTGAAATAACCTGCTACAAAAAATTTATTTTAAATTATAGGTAGCCGTATGCGGGCAGAGACGGAAGCTCTCCATCCCGTAAACGGGGCTGAGGGTAAAGGTTACATGATGTATATTTGAGGAAAGAATAGATAATATCTGTTATTGTTAGTTGTCATTCGTTGTTTGTAATTTCACGCTATCAGTTTACGTCGTCGTAGAGTGGTAAGTTTTCGTGCAGTGGTTGTGTGTGTTAGCATATTCGTGGTGCCTGCGTATGTCTGTTAGGTGTCTGGTAAGTATAGAGGAGCGGATGTTAGTTTTTAAAAATTTCGTTGCACTTTCCAAAATATGATTCTTAATCCTCTGTACGTTTGCTGTCGCGTGAGGTTCGTCTAGTATGATGTATCTATTAGAGTTTGTTACAAGTCGCAGTAATTTGTTCTGTGTCACCTGGAGATGTTGATATTGCGTGTTGGATATCAAGTTCCAGACGGCACAGCCGTACGACATCATGGATTGTACAGTAGCAGCTTGTTTGTCACGTCAAATATAATGTCGGTTTAGCAACGGGTACAACTTACTCACCCCCATATAAACTTAATTTGGGGTAGCCGTGATGTGGGGTACAAAAGATATCTAGAATTACTTCTAGATATTTGACTTTTTACTTCTCAGTGATTGTATTATTGTTTATTCTAAGTGGAGTGAAAGTTACGTTGCTGAACTTTTTGGTAAATGTTATTGTTTCAGTTTTGGTCTCGTAGCGGCAATACGAAACCAATACTAAAGCCAAACTTGTTTATTAATAACGTAATTCAGGTTACGAAGTATGAATTTTTCAGCTACCTTGTCCATCGCGTTTAAAAGCGAGATGGGCCGGTAGCACATGTACCATCTTCACCTGGCTTTAGGAGTGACACAATAATAGCCTTTTTCCAATTTGTAGAAAAATACTGCAGTCGTATCGATGAGTTTATTATATATGTGAGATGCACAAGTGCTTATTTAAGGAGTTTTTTAGATGGATGTTGGGAATATTATCAGGACCGGGAGCTTTAAGGTTTGGCAGTGTTTTAAGGATTTTTCGGACATCCGCAGGCGTGGCGAGCATTTTCGCGAGTTTTCTGGGGGAATGGGGTAATGGAGAAGAATGTCTGTTGTCTGTATGTCTATTTGGTTCTGTTCGTCATTAATGTTGTCAGTAGTGCTGTAAGTATGATAAAGCTGTTCAGCAATAACATGAGATTTTTCTTCATCGGACAAAGCAGCTCGTCCGTTGTTTATGAGTTCCAATATCGAATTGGTGTCGCGTTTTAGTAATTTGGTCATAGTCCATGGGGTATTGTCGGTAGTGGATAGTTTAAATTTTTTTTTATTCCACTTTTTTATGCATAACTAATTTGTTTTTAATTTCAGTCTGTAGGTCCGTAAGTTTATTTTTGTCCATGCGCCCTCTACGCCTTTGCCATTTTTTCCATATTTTGTTATTGAATTTAATGAGTCTTGTAATATCGTCAGGTATTGTCTCTTCTCGTGCCTTTTGCGAAATAACTTTAACTGAGTTGTCACGTGCTGTCTGTATAAGTCTGGTGAGCTTGTCAATTTCCCGATCTAAGTCCAGATTATTTTCAATATTGTTGTTTATCTCAATATTGTTATTAATATAGTTTTAGTATTTATTCCAATTGCCATTCTTATATTTATATGTACTGCGGGTCTATACATTACGGCCCGCTTCAGCTAGCCTAAAGGATACTGGATGATGATCTGAACTTAGTTCGGGCCTCGACACCGGTTCTATGTTGTGTCTGTAGTTTTTGTTGAGTATTACATCTATGTATGTTGGTGTCATGTTGATGTCTGGATAGTGGGTAGTGATATTCGTCGCTACGACTGCAATACCCTAAGCTGCATAATTGTGTACGACATTACCGTTAGCATTACTTCTGTGATTTCTCCACGTAGTGTGTCCAGCATTGAGGTCCCCTGCAACGATCGAGTGGTTACTGGCAAGCAGTATGTTAAGATCCTGGTCTGCTAATCTATTCCAAGGCGGATTGTAGGCAGCAATAAGTGTGGTGACGTCTCCCAACCTAATACCTATATTTTCAATCGGGACATCGATGTGTGCGAGTGGTATATGGGAAATGTCCTTCTTGATGAGTATGGCAACGCCTTCACCTCTGCGAATTGGCTGGTGGTATCTGTAAATAAAATAATTGTGTGTCTTAAGTTTATCGTGTTGTTGAAGTTTAGTGTCGGTAATTAAACAAATGTCTATTTTGTTAATTACTAAAAAGATTTTGAACTCGTTAATTTTGTTAAGAAAGCCGTTGCAGTTCCTTCATGCAGTTAAAAAAGAATTTGATATTTAGGTAACACATTTTGTGTGAAATTTTGTAAGGCCATAACTGCCTGAATTGGATCTCTACCGTTCTTTAATAATGAGCAAAGCTCTCTGATGGTTAAAATGGTCTGTTTCAAATGAATTTTTGAATTTAGAACATTCATCTTATTAACAAGTTGGCTGAAGTCGTCTATATCAGCTGCTTGTTGGGTGGGCACAGGTTGTTGTCTTCTTGCTTGATTTAACGTTATAATCATTCGGGTTGCTCTTGTCTACCGTGATCGGGTTGAGTTTCCAGGGTAGTGATGTTACTGGTTCTTCTCTGCTCCCAAACGTTTGTCATAGGGACAGGGGCAGGGATATAGGTTACATTATTTTCTGTATCTTGTTGTTTGGCGGCGTTTGCTCAGAAAATGTATACAGGGCAATTTATATTGCTGGCTGTATGGTCGCCCAAGCAGTTCGCACATTTAGGAGGGGCAACTCTAGCTTTGGGGAAATCCCTCGTCCAGTGCATATCCGCACATTTGACGCAGCGAGGCTGTTGTCGTTGCATGTCCTCACATTTGGCAGAGTCTGCAGTGGGTGACTGCCCTGTCTTTTGTTCTTCTTTCCAACTCAATCTTTGTATGTAGAACATACTTTACCTCGTTTTGGAGTTTTTTAAGTGTAACATCTTTATTGGTAATGATAAGGTACAGCGGTTGTCGCTTTGTCTTCATTCTGTTCTGTTCTTAATTTCGATATCATGATTATCGATAATATCTTCCTTAATTTCATCAACTTCGGGCTCCCCCTGTAGGCTCTCATAAAGAACACATGATTTTTATCTTCACGCGCCGTATATGTATGAAACTCGACATTTTCAGTTTGGGTTAATTTTTCTTTGTATTTTCTGTACTCGCCTGTGTCTTTGATTTACAGAATCTAGAGCTCCAGAGTCTAGTACCCTGGTCACTGGGCTACCTGCGGCTTGCGATATATTGAATATTCCAAGATCTTATACACTGAACGATGAATGTTTAGAGGTCTGTTTTTCGGAAAAGCTTGAGAGACGTGACTTATTATTTGGACAAATAGTTATTTGTATTGAGAATTGCAAGTTACAACGTTTCGTTCGAATCCGAGGCCTGAACGTCTGACCCTCCTTGTAAGTGCCAACAATCAAAAATATATATTTTGGAGTTAACTGGGGGACCAGATTAAATCTATAGAACTTATTAAGTGGGTCCTAAGTGACAAGTTCATGATATCTATTTTAACAATTGGTGGTCATTCAAATTGTCGAACCGGGGTAAATATTAAATTATTGATTGCTATTAAGGCAAAATCATCTGCTATTCTTAAATCCATTAATTGTATTTGTGGGCTGTATTATTTATAAACTGGTTGAGATATTATATGTTGTCATTGATGGTTTTGTAAAATTTTAATAAATACGTACGTAGTGTTAATTTTAAACTGAAACATTAATACTGCAAATGAAACGTATAAATGTAAAAAAACTTGGAAAATATTAAATTTAAAGAATAATATTGAAAAATAAATTACAGCCATGTCCAGCAGGAAGTCCCACCTATAGAGAAGTCCAGTGTAAAGCTCATAACAAAATACCTTTCAATGGTAAACTTCATACTTGGGAGCCGTTCATGATGAAAAGTAAGTAAAAATTAATGGAATAAATACTTAAAATAGGAGTAAAGTCGGTCATTAGAACTGTTTCGCACCTTTGAATTAATCAACCCAGTACTTTGGAAAGTTCATGTTACGTATATCTTTAAACAAATGCTAGACTGTTAATTATAAATAAGTTTCTTTTACCAAATGGCAAAATTGGTTTAATTGTTTTTGGGAACAACGCACATGTATACAATAATTTTAGTATAGCAAATACGGCGTACTGTGGAGTAAATCGATAAACGATAGATTATAATTTAGTATCTTTGATTCGCACTTGGTGAGTGAATAAGTACTAAATGTAGGTAAAAGTGATTTGTTCTATATAGGGTGTTCCAAAAATCTATGGCACAAATTAAAGAGCATGCGTTAATATTTGCAGAACCCCTTTCTAAACTTTTTTAATTTATCCTTTAAAACGAATCGCAATGGAGATTATCTAAGATAACCCCAGTTTTTTAGAAAGGCGATCTGTCTGAAATTGGTAACTATTGTCCAGTTGTCATAATCTGTAACTTTGCAAAATATTTTGAAATGCTATTATTTGATCACACACTTCATCACAGAGGCTCAACATTGTTTTGTTAAAGGCAGATCAACTGTAACAAACTTATTTTGTATAACAGAATTTTTAACTGATGTTATCGATGAGGGATTTCAAGCCGACGTGATTTATAGTGATTTCTCGAAGGCCTATGAGTATTTGCCATGATAAATAAGTTAATTAATTTTGGTTCCTGTCAAGACTTAATGACGTTTCTAAAACTTATTTTTCAAATAGGACCCAACATGTAGTATATCGCGGTCGCAATTCTGTCGAAGTATCTGCTACTTCGGGCGTTCACTAGGGATCGTTATTAGGACCTCTTTTTTTTGGTTTTATTTATCAATGATATTGTTGATAGCCTAATAGTTTCATACCTATTATATGTTCATGATTTTAAAATTTTTTTGCAGAGCTGCAAGTATTGATGAATGTCTCGAACTAAAACAAAATTTAATTCTTGTCAAAGACTGGTGCATAAGAAATAATTTAAATATCAAAATATATAATGCAGTGTCGTATTCCACCAAAACATCTTCGATACATGTAGTTTTATTAGTCGGTTTGGATAAAATTCGTAATGAAAACCTCAAATTCTCATTTAGTCGACGTTTCGACAAAATTTATTGTCTTCCTCAGGACTACAACATATAACATAAATTATGTATAGATTCAAATAAATAAAGATGCAAAACATTTAAACACACAGTATGACTCTTTTTTTTATAGATAACAATAATTTAAAAATTGAAAAAATTTAAATTAAAAAGTTACATAAATACACAAAGTATAAGTAATAAAATGAGGAATAAATATATTATTTAAAAGGCAAAAAATTATTTTTGTTTAAATATAAGGGAATAAAAAGTAATAAAATATTAGATTAGGAAATCACGCTTACCTAATGAGGTCTTTGGTTTTCAGTCAACATAATCATAATCGTCAAATAAATAAATAACGTCACTTATAATAATAGGATTCCTGGGTCAAACAATGACCATTGGGCAATAAATTAATGGTATTATTTTCTATAATATTAAAAAAGTGGGAAATTTATACTCGGCAATGAAAGACAAATTTATATTAGATTATAAATCACATTTAGTTTACAAAATTCCGTGCAGTTGTGGGGCTGTATATATTGGACAAACTAAACAATTATAAAAAAATCGAATCAAGGAACACAAATGCTCGTGTAATATAAGACACATTCACAAAAAAAGAAAAAACTGCCCTAGCAGCTCATCATTTCGAGTTAAACCATGAGTTTATTTTCGACAATGTTAACATTTTAGACAATGAACATAACTACAAAAAACGATTGATTAGCGAGATGATACTTATTAACAAACACAATAATACTGTTAATAAAAAAACAGATACGGAAAATTTGAGTAGAATATATAATAACTTAATAGCTAACTTTGTAAAATTAGAGCCCCAGTATAATTATTACAATAATAGATGTTTATAAATATGCATACATTTTTTACTAACTTTTTACATGAAAATAAGAAAATAAGAACAATTTGGTATGTCTTTTTTTGTGATTACTAATAATTTTTTACTATAGTTCTTTCATTGTTAATGTGATAAGGAACTAGTACTCATGTGTATTAAAAATTCATGTTAATATATTGGTTCATTTCTGTTTTGCCTTTACACTCTTTTCATATCGATCTGCATTGAAACTAGTTAAAACCCATTAATTTATTGCCCAATGGTCATTGTTTGACCCAGGAATCCTATTATTGTAAGTGACGTTATTTATTTATTTGACGATTATGTTGACTGAAAACCAAAGAGCTCATTAGGTAAGCGTGATTTCCTAATCTAATATTTTATTATGTTTATTTCTTTATATTTAAACAAAAATAATTTTTTACCTTTTAAATAATATATTTATTCCTCATTTTGTTACCTATACGTAATTTTTTACGTAAATACTAAATAAAGGCTAGATTTAAGAGTCGTAAACTTGCAGACTTGTAGACCGTCAAAGAGAGAGTTCTACTACTGTATGATGTCAGGCCAATATCGTAGCGTTCGCGATCACGTAGTTTTGCTTACATAGAACTTTAAATTTTAAACAAAATTATTTGTGAAACAAAATTATTATTTTTTTTATATTCTCAACTTATATCGTGAAAATAAAATAAATTTATGCATTTTTAAAATGCATGCATCTTGTCTGTTGTCAAATTAAAGTGTTCCTTTAATTTTCGAAGTGAAGAATTAAAAATAGAAATTCTGGATTATTTATTTTCCAATGTTAATTAAAAATGCTTTTAACTGTACTTCTCAATTTACTATCTCAAACATTAACCATTAAACATTGAACAACTCAGATAATACTAGTCTTTTTGTCACTAAGTAACCTTACGTGGGAGGTTTTGAGACAACACACATCAATTATCCAAATATGCTGGTATTTATTTTTGCTTCCTAGGTCCTTGGTCTGGTATAGAATACGGAACCCCAGAGTCGTTACACAAATTGCAAGTAATGCAAAATAAATTCCTGCGCCTAATAAATAAGTCAACAAGATACACCCCCATCAGGGAATTATGCCAACTTTGTAATGACATCGAGCCCATAGTGGATTACATCAAGAAAGTGTCTCAAACATTTTATCAATTTAAATTGATGGATAATCCACTAACAGCCAACATTACTCAAATTAGAGAGAATAATGCGCCTTTTCGAATTAAACACAAACTACCTTATCAGGCATTACCGATTTTTTGGTAAACCCTTTAGGCCACTTCTTTACTATAAGTAACAAAATTCAAAATTTATTCATATTTTTCCCTTCGTTTCTTTTGTCTGTTTTTCAAAATTTCTTTTCCAAACTCTGCATTTTGCAAAACCCTCTATTAAATTCAAACCATTTTGCAATAAATAAACATTTATTAATTAAAAATTAAGATGTGCCGACATTCCCGCTCAGTTTCAGAATTGCTTTTTAGCAATTTTTTTTACGTTCAGAATTTTTCTCGTTTACCAGGCTGCAATATTTTTAAGTCTAGTACCTCTAATATACAATTCTATTTTTACACGTTTATATACACTCATTATTTTAAGTCATTAGTATGTATGTATTTTTCACTTTTATATACATAGACCATTATCAATTTTATTTACAAGTGTACGCTCTTTAGTGATAGGAATTGTTATTTTTAGTTTTAAATTAGCCATTAAGTCCAATTTGGTCCCACTCCTCTCGATACATCAACTGCCTCGATATTATCATGCACGAGAATGTTGGATTGATTCCGGATTGGGTGTTCAATGCGGGCGAAGTATTTGTTCTATTTTAACTATTTAATAAATTTGTTTTGTTGTTGTTGTTGAACCCTCACATGAATAAGCAATTAGGTAAATAAATAACAAGGCTGTAAATGTAATAATATTTACTAATCAAAAACATGTTTTGGTAGTCGTTCTATCTCATTGATCACTGTTATTACTTGACTGTGGTTGATTCGTGCGAGCTCGAGGATACTGACAGTTGACATTTTCTCGTTTATGGTGCTCAATATTTTGCAAAAGAAAATAAATAATATTGTTGGTACCCCTTCTAACATCCCCGCTACTGGTTCAATGGGCAAGCACAACAATAATGCTCTCACCCCTTTTCCTTCTCGCCAATAAACTGTTAGTACATGCTTATTACTTAGTACAAACAAGTGGGCATTTATATTCCATTACTTATCTATCTCTGTTTTATTCATCTGAGGTTGAATCCCAAATATGCTTGCCGCTCCATTACGTAGTCTTGATCATTATATTTATTTATTTTTCAATCATAAGCTTTAAATTTCATTAAATTTGAACTGATGAATTTAAACATACATAAAAATTGGGAATTTACTAGATTGACATCAGTGATGTCAAAAGGGCTGTCAAAAATGTTCCGTGGAACAGTGGCGTACGCGAAATTAACTAATACGAGAAACAATAAACTGTTACAATTTATAACAATGTATGTAAAACTTACCCTCTTAACTAGCTTGTTGAACTAGCTTACTTATCACAAACTGGAGAAGATGTGTAGCCATTTTGCAGCAATAGGTATATTTCTATGGTTGTCTCCATGAGTGATGTTCACTTTGGTGAAAATATATTCTTATATTTTGAAAATGACTGTTCGACATCTGCTGATGTAATATGCGTGATACGTATGCGTGATACGTAAAATAGTCTTTGAACGCACTTAACGGTTCTGTGGCTGCACCATTACATATTGGTCTTAATTTGGTAAAACCGGTGTCTTTATTTAACACATTTGCGAACTTTTCATTAATGCACTCATTTGTTGCGTCACCTATATCGTGTAGCAGTAGATTTACTTCGTCCACTATTTGCAGTAACATCCGCTAACGACAACGCACTGTCTTCTAATTTTTTTATGCCTTCATGTAATGGTTTATAATTCTTCGTAATATTTTTTAAAGCTGTTTCAACGAAAATATCTTCGAATTTTGTCTGGCTTTCCTTAATAACTCACAGCCTCATCGGGATTGAATTGTAGTATCACAGCTTTTATTTGTTGGAAATATTCAGCATAATGCCTGCAACCATGTTCCCCAACGTGTAAGAACCGGCTGTGGTGGTTCAGGAATACCGGGACACTTGCTATGAAATGCACGGAGAAGTTTAGGAGATTTAAGAAACATTTTTTTTGTACCTGCTATTAATGCATCCACCTCTGAAAAACCTTTTCGAATAGTTTCTGCCACAAGATGTAAAGCATGCACTTTACACGTAACATGTATAAACGTACAACCTTGTTCTTGCAAAGAACGGCCTATCGAACGCATTGTCACGGCGCCATCAGTCACAAACATCAACACTTGACTTTTTGACAGTTCAAATTCTTCTAACGTCTCCAGCACCACCCTGGTAATTGTTTCGCTAGTACACTGACTTAGTCTTTTGCTTGCTAGTAACAGTGGAACTGTCGGTTTAAGAGGGTCCAGTATTCGTACTATAACATTTAAAATATAATTTTTTTTACCATCTGTTGTCTTATCAACAGATAACCACAGCCGTGTATTTCTTAATTCACATTTAATCTTATTTACCACGTCTACATATACAGTTGGTAGATAGTTACATAACGTTGTGCGACTTGATAACTTCACCTGGGCATTGTATTTATTCCAGAACTCTCGAAATGGTTGTTTATTGAGTATGTGCAGAGGAACATCACAGGCAATCAGCATTAATAGTAAATCAGACTTAAACTGTGTTGTCGAAGACATGCCATTTTTTTAAATTTTATGGTGTACACTATTTACGTGAAGTCCACAATCACGCTTATCCCAGCACATCAAATCTTCCTCGCACACTTTACAAATTATTTTAGCACCATCATAGAATAAATCCGGGAATTCACCTATGAATTTATTCACTTTGTCATCAAATGGCCGTTTTCTACCCCTGCGTATGTCTGCAATGCTTTATTATTAAATTAATATCGACAATACAGTACAACAAATAAAATGAAAACACAAAAACAATATGCAATACGCCCAAGTGACTTAACGTGTACACAACTCGAAGGCTAATAATAGACTGGACTGGAGAAAGAGTTTCGCGGTCAAGGTGAATGCCGGTGACAGTAAGTACATCTGGACTCTACGACCATGATACACAGAAACGATTTGCAGCTACGGACATCACTTTATCGAATTAATCACGTGCGTTGGAAATTTCTTTCAAACGATTAGGCACATATTTTAATTGTAGACAAGTTTATAATGTAATAAAATTGTGCCATTATTTACTGCTGAGATATTTTAACTGCCTCTAATATATGAACTCAGTTTTATTAAATTAATTAGAACAAGTAGTAATTAGTACCAAACACAATAATTAATTAAAAACGTTTTCTAATTATAACAAAGAATGATTAAGGATATAAATAATGCGACTTATTACTAAAAACGGTAATAATGGCACAATGTAAAGTTGCTTAATATTTCTATTCATACCCAAATTTTTCAATATAATTTATTTTAGCCATTAACTTTCACAGACGAGGGCTGCGTTCTTTACTGTTCTAATGAGCATCATGTATTCAGCAAGCTCGAGCCGAGAGTCAAAGATGGAACTCCCTGCAAGGCTGGTACGAAGGACATGTGCATTAGCGGAGTATGTAGGGTAAGTTTTTGTTTATCTAAACTGCACAGAAGCTGAATTTATATTATCATTATGATTTATGATGCAATTTGTTAATAATTTCAATAAATTTGAAATGTACTACACAGAAAGTTGAGGATATTTCATATTTTCATGAATAAATTGGCCAAAAAAAAATATGTTATGGGATGGATTAACAATTTCTTTTTTTACCTGTCTACATAATGGACTCTATTAGTTGTGACGTCACATAATTATGCAACCTACGTATAGTTTATCCAATATGAATTTTCCAATTCTAATGAAATTGGAATATGAATTGAAACACTTCAGTCTAAAGTGTTTATATCAGGAGGGCGCATTTACACTCTCATCGTCAAAGAAATAAAGTGCAAATCGTGCTTGTATATATTGAACGATACCTCTACATTACATTCGAAATGAGAATGTGGCAATGCAGCGGACCAGATGTGAAACTCGGGCGGTAATGTCCGAACTCTGACGAATTAAGTCGTGATTTGAATAGACTACTGGACTAGTTGTTTATATTGACCGTACAGAGCAGTTCATGTAATAATTTTGGATAAATAGAATTATTTTCTGTGAGGTATTTATTACATTTTAGTGATCTTATTAAGAGGTTTTAGTAATATTTCAATATTTGCATTAATTATTATTATTAACATGGCTCTTTGGAGGCCCCTTGCAACGCATGAAAATGAAATCTGAAGAAAATATTGAACCGGTGGTGCCGTTAATTGAAACTAGTTCGGAGTCTAATAAGAACAAGGATTTACATGTGAGCGTCTTATTTTAAATATTTGTGAATGTTTAAAGAGAGAAAATATTGAAACGACAGATAGGGACATTGTAAATAGAATTCAAGAATAAACTAAACTTTCGACTTCTACGATTTATCGCGTTATTAAGGAAGGGGATGTTATAGATCACTCTACAAAGCGGAAAGGAAAAAAAACGAAAATTTTGTAGAATTGACGATATCTCGAAAGACGTTATTCGGCGAACGGCTTATAGTTTCTACGAGGAAAATAAAGTACCTACTTTAGAAATGATTCGTGATAAATAGCGTGATTATCCGGATTATAATTATAAATCTTTAGAAACGCTACGAGGTATTTTATTAGATTGCGGCTTTAAACACAAAAAAAATAGATAATCGAATGGTTATAATGGAATCGCGACGTATCGTTGAACTTCGACGAGAATACCTACATAAAATGAAAGAATACCGTGAATCAAATAGGCATATAGTATATCTCGATGAGACCTGGTTTGACACACACGATGTTGTTCAGTACGGTTGGGCAGATGACTCTAAAAATTGTAGTTTGAATACACCTTGCTGAAGATGAAAGCGTGTTATAATTCTTCATGTTGGAAGCAAATACGTTGTGCCCAACGTATTGCTCTTGTCGGCCAAAAACATAATACAATCTTCTGCTGATTATCATGAAGACATGACTGTGGATTTGTTTACAAAATGGTTCGCTGAATATCTTCTACCTAGCGTTTCTCCAAACTCGGTCATTGTTATGGACAATGCTTCATATCACTCGCGTTTATTATATAAAATACCTAATAATAGTAACAAGAAGGAGGGCATTTTAAAATTTATGAGGAATAAAAATATGGACATCCCTGAAAAAGTTCCGATAAGGAAAGAATTATTTAAACGTATAAAGGAACATAATTTTAAAAACGAATATGTAGATGATGATCTTTGCAAGAGACACGGTCATACGCCCCCGTGATTGCCACCGTATTATTGTCTATTTAATCCGATCGAGATGGTTTGGGGTACTATAAAGAAACATTTACGGAAATGCAATCAGTCACCAACTTTAAGCGCAGTGGTACTTGATAATATACGACAAGTAGTAAATGAAGTGAGCAATAGCGACATATGGGGAAAATGCGAAAGTTATGTTATACAAAAAGAAATCGAGTATCCTATTTTGCCACCTGTAGCACCAATTATTATTCAAACCTGTGACGATTCTAGTTCAGAATATTCTTCTGATAATTCAATTGCCACTTAGTACTTTTGTTTAAATGTTTTTTTACGTTTAATCAAAGCAACTTTACAGTTTTTAGAAAACGTCATTAACTAAGTGAGTAAGATTCTTAACTTTTATTCAATCATCAAAATTGCTTATTCAACTAATATAAATAAATAAACAAGTAAGTAAATAAATAAAAGGGTTATTATAGGTATTGTACATACATATAAAGTAGTAAAAAAAATATTCGATTTATTTTAAAGAACTAAAAGATAATTCTAAACCTTTTTGGTCGCCGCTCATGGATATGACTAAATTCCCGTTGTTGGCGTTTTTATGCTATTCCAATTCATACTGGAAAAACTATACTACTTTGTGACACATCGGTTGGCTACCTATCACACTGGGACTTAACCTTTATTGCATATGAGGGGTCTAGTTACAAAACCAGCAATCTCCACAATGACCATTTTTGAGTAAAATGAAAAAACCACCCCCAACAATACAGTTGCATTTATTGGTAAGAAAGATATGTAAATGAATACTTATAAATCAAAACATTTAATTAGAAATATTAAAAATCAGTAATATAAGTTGGGATAATGAGCCATTTGTAACTAAAAAAAGTGGAAAATGTGATTTTTATAATATGAATTTGAGAACTTTTACTCGAATTAAATAGGCTTTTTGATACAAATTTTTATTATTAAAAAAAATATAAAGTACAGGAGGAACAAGCTAAACTTTAGGCTGTATATCTATTTCTTTGGGCTCACACAATATCACCTATTCCTCTTCATTAGGGTCATCAGCATCATCCAGCAAGATTTTGTAAAATTGAAATGAGAGTTTTCATTTTCCCTCCATGTTTTTCCATAATACTTTGATAGTAACATGTCCACGTCATTTTTTTCTTCTTTTAAAACATTCTTCTTAGAAAGTACAGCCAGGTTGATATTAGTGATGCTTTCTCCCCTTCTACATACACTTTGTGGGACCCCTAAGCAGCTCTTATAGGAAACCTCACCCTGAACAAGGACATTATCTGTTATTGTACGATTTAAAATGAATCTCTTACATGGCTGAAATTGAAAATGCCAACTACATGGTGGTTTTAAAAAAACATCTCTAAACTCTTTCCAATTTAGATCTTGACAATCTTGTCCAAGTCTTTTTAAAATTGCGTGATGTGAAAACATTTCTTCGTATTCTTCTGGAAATAAAATAATTACTTTTTTTAATTACTTTTTTCACTTAATCCAAACACCCGGTCAGGTTGAACGTAACTGTCGTCTGTTACTGGAAATATAATCTCCAGACTTTTTATGTTTTTTGGGGCATTGGGGAGCAAAGTACATGTCATTGCCAATAGTGCCGAATTTTTATTATGGCCCCCATAGCTGTCTGCCATTAACCGAATTTTTTCATATTCCGATACATAAATGTTCTGAAGAGTATCATAAACACATGATGCAATTTCGTTTGATCCTTTTGGATATTCATTTTCTGTCCAACAATACGAGGTGACCGTTTGTGGATTAATTTTATTTTTCGAACATCCTCTTACTATTAAAATTAAAAATATAAATTTGGCGGCTATAGTATGTCGCCTGATCCGGAAGTTTGGGAATAGTGTTAAAATTCTATTGTTATTTTCTCTAAGAAGGTCAAAAAAGCCATGGGCTCTAAGCTTGTGTATTCGTCTCTCAGTGATTAGTTGCGTGGACTACGAAAACCTAAATTACATTTGGTATTAAAAATTTTTGGAAAAAATGTTCCGTCACTGAGATAACTTCGGGACTTTTATCATACATTCTGTATAACTTTCGATTGTTTAAGTCTGACGACAGATACTTTCTATTAGAAATAGCAGATCGACAATAATGGCTCTCAAGGCACTTTAGTTTAGTTAAAAAATTCATAACAGAAATTTCTTTTGGCTGATATACGTGTAATTTTCTGTACCGCCTCTATTTTCAGCAGGTAACTCACCAGTTAGCTGATGATTTTTGAAAACTGTATTAATTCTAAATGTAGACACACCAAGAACTCTCATAAATGTGTTTAGGCAAACAGGTACCTTCATCATATCAAAATTTGGTATATAATATTTGCATTGGAATGATTGAGTAGTATCTCTGTTGTCTTTAGGTCGAAGTCTTTTTTCCATTTTAATCTCAACATATTTCAAGAGCAATGTGTCCTTGTAGATCTTATTTTTCTTAGAATAAAAAATACTGTGAAACCTTAATATATTCATTTTCAAAGTTTTGCACTTAAAAGCACCTTTATCATGCCGACAGTTGGGTGGCTCAGGTAATTGTTTTGAAGTATATCTATAAAAATTTGATTTGATAAAAAACTATTGAACTTGAGAAGTTACTAAAAACTTACCTTGCCTCTTTCAGTTTGTTACATTTTCAATTCTCAGGTTTCTTTAGTTGCTTTCTGGTAAATTTATGCTGTGTCGAAGAAGTAACACACTCATTCATCTCAAAAGCAAAGACTCTAACAATAATGTTCAAAACAGTGGTAATTAAACAGTTAAATTTAATTATTAGAAACAGCACAATGTAAAACGTAGTTAATATTAGCGACACTGCAATCTAAACTGCATGGAAGTGGTCGTGGCCATAACCATGTGACATAAATTTGATAATTGATTGGTTGTATAGATAATGTGAGTTTTGTAACGAAATGTTTAGCGGAGAATGTAATTTATAATGAAGTCGAATTTTTAATACACATTTTGTCAAGGATATAGAGAATTGTGTGACTTATCGTGACCGCAAGTGCATAGATTTCAGTTTTCTCTACAAGGTGGCACTCATACCTCAATTTAGAGAAAATATTCAAGAACATTCAGTAACTAATTTATACACAGGACATGTTTAATTATGTACAATGGTTAACAAATTTGAAAAACTCCATTATTGATTTAATAAATTAATATTAAAAATGGATTTAGCATCCACCAATAGAAACTACGACTTGTGAAAATTACACAGTTAGTTTGTGGCTAACCTCAAGCTGTTTATATAGTTTATAACCTCATTCCATTTTATAAAATACCTTTGATTGTGTTCGTATCGCTGTAATATAATATCCTACAGGTGAGTAATTAAGAAAATTTTAGCCTTACCGGTTTTTTTATTCAAAATGTTTTATAATTCGCTGTTTTATCAGTATATCAATATACCTGTATCTATATATGTACGTCAGATTCCTTTATATTGCTCCTACAAGTCTTGTCAATATTGCGCCTATATTTGTTTTCTTTAATGGAAAAATGTTGTATTCACCATTGCGCCTACTTTTGGTTTCTTTATTGGCGACATATTGTGTCTAATATTGGCTTATGTTGATTTACTTTATAGGAGGAATGTGGTTATATTAATTTTTTTATTATATTATTACGTACTTCTTTGTTGTAAACATTTAGATCATTTTTTTTTAAATCGACTCACTGTGTGCGAAATAAATTTATTGATAAAACATCATTTGTGCTTTTCGTCTTAATATAGGTTTGGGAATCATTTCCTGAATTATCTCAATGCATGTACTTAAGGATCACCCTGTGTATATTAGCTATAACATGTGAAAATCTCCGTTTTATTGGAAGTCATAATTAATGAACTGGAACATGAAAGAAATATTATAATATTTTCGAACTGGTTGGTCAGAATTCTTAAACCACCTTGTATAAACGTAATTTTGTATTTTTGTCTGCTGAAAACTCTATGCAAAATTTTATTAAAATCGCTATTTTCCTTTCCAGAGATCAAATGGGGAGTAAATAATCATCAAATAACAGACAAACATACGTATTTTAAAAACCATGCCAAAACATCATATGTTGTAACCTATGAAGATTTGTTAAATTTCGTGAAAATTTATAATCGATAACATAAAATTTAATGAAAATGGTAGTTTTATTTTGCTCATACACAAAACATGTAACGCCAAGAAAATAAATGTATGCAATTTATTCAGTAATTACTATCTCTATTCCACAGTTATTTTCATTATGAGTCATTTATAATGTTATTATTAAAACACATCTTAAATTAAATAATAAACATAAGAATATAAAATTAACATAATTCATAAACTTTAAAGATCTAAACGAAAGCATACCAATGTATTCTATTTCAAACCTGGCATAATGATCACGTATTCCCGCCATTAATTCTATTGGTCAAAAGTAAAGAGGTAACCTCAATGACTTCAGAAATAGTCATTGGGTAACCTACTTCTTTATGGACCTCGCATTACGCATATCTGTCAGCAACGAGGTCTGCTTTACGGATCTCATATTAGCAGTCTGTGGCGCTATTAAAGTAGCTAGCCGATGTTCTGGAGCATGGATGAAGATTGCGCGAATTTTAAAAATATTAGACCGCAGAATTAAATCATTTTTACAGTCCCAATAGACTTTATAGGTATATTTTAAGAAACAGAAATATTAATTAGGTACATATATTATGGATCTGATTATTTGTGATTAATTACTGATATATGTAGTGTGTCATTTCACAGCTATGTGAAAATATAGAAAATAGCCATCAGCTGAAAAAAGATATTTGCCTGTCATATATTGGGTCTATATGATTTGAATATCGGTTCAATATTTTGTGCTTCTGGGATTGTTCGAGATAAACAAAAAAACGTCTTTTTAAATCGATAATAAAACAGCTGAATTTTAACGTACGAAAATTAGGGTATTAAGTGACAAAAATGAGTTGAAAGAATGCAAAATTAGTAGCTATTAACTTTTGACTTTCCTTCTATTGGAGGATATGTCATCCGTTAATAATAAAAGTTTTGAACATGGTAAATGGTAACTAAAAGGTCTTAAATATCTCTTACATGGGAAAATTAAAATAAAATTCTACGCTGTGTCCAAGCCACGAAAATTTCACCTTTATAAACTTTTGCATTAAAGGTCAACTTCCAGTGTGATTTGTAGAGAACAAGTGTGTCATAACAGTAGTATATAGGTTGCATAATTATGTGACGTCACACTAAAGGGATATTAATACCTACTGTTAACTATTAAAAATATTAACTTTACAAACGAGATTGTTAAAGATATTTTTAGAAATTGTTTCTATTTTTGCATTTTTTTTTCATAATTTTATTTATTCTGTCGGCAATTCGCGAAAAGTCACTTTTTCTATTTAAATATATTTTTATTTCAGAGTTAAAATTAGCAATAACTATTTTCTCCAAATTTTTCTTATGCAACCCCACACATATTTTCGGAATCAGAAAAATACTTCCTTTCAGGAAATATCAAAAACTACCCGTATTGCCATTAAAAAATAATGACCTTGACTACATATCTCTGGAGATAACATTGATATAAATTACAAAATAACGTCACAACATGCACAAATATAACTAATTTACACCGTCCAAAGTTTGTTTTTTTTACAATTTACTTTGGATTTTACAAGAGCCATACACTTGCCCTTCATATATTTTTTTAATTTGTTTCAGACCGAGAACTAGAAACAAACAATTCGTTAACAATTATAATTTTTATTTTCCTACATTGATTCCACTATAAGAATATTTAAATACATTCAGTTAATATTTCATTAAATTTAATATTTTTTCATCAAATAATATATGTAAAGGTATAATTCTTATTTAGTTTCTACTGCAAAATGTTTTATAGAAAATTTAACACTAAAAATGCATCTGTTTAGTAACAAAATAACTTGTTTCAGTAGTAACTGAATACAAAAACATCATCTGTGCAGTTTACTACCATCAAGGTATTTTCATTAATTACACTATGTGCTATTATTTTTCCTGATTGCTCTCTCTCTTTCAGAAAGTAGGATGTGATAACCAAGTAGATTCGAGTGCGGTGGAGGATGTGTGTGGTGTTTGTAACGGTGACGGTACTCAGTGTAAAATTGTCGAAGAAGTTTATAGAGATACTGGTGCACGTGGTAAGTTACCAAGGTTCATATCTACGGCAACTTTGATTTATTTGAAATCCAAACGCATGGCGCTAGCCTAGCATAAGTTATCTGCGCGAAATAGCATTGCACATTTAAAAATATTTTTCAATATTGATTTTTATCGAAGTTGGAATCGATCGGATTCTAAGGAAAAACGAGGTTTTATTCTCGTCGCCATATCAAATACGTGGGTTCAAATTGTGTTTATTTGTAATATTAAGGAAAAGGCAATTCTTTATTGAAGATCTGCCGGCCTTTATACCTTAGGTGCGAGTGGCCCCTATATTTCAAAATTTTAGTATTAATTGTATGTCTCAATATTTAGTATACATACTCTCATTTGCTATTAACAATCAGAAGAATTTTTGGTAAAAACAATTGTTGGATAAGCTACATAAATATCTACTCTAATTCACCCGGAGGATCCGCCCTTGTAAGAGTTCAAATAATTGACGGAGGGAGTCTGTTTACTGGACATCACCGTGTCGTGGATTACCTAGGAAAATCAGATTTAACCAGTTCTTTTGAATCACACCAGTATTTTATTTGGGTAAACTTTAAGGTAGATTGTTGTTAATAATTAAAGTTCCGTCAAGTATTACATAAGGCTGCATAGTGCTGAAAGCGGAATTTGTATTCGACACCACATATCTAGAAAGATACATAACTGTTTAATTTAGATTTTGCTCTTAACTCTAAAACATTAAATATCGTTTCTAATTATTGATTTTATATTTTCAACGAATTATTTAAGTCGTGTAAAAGCCTCAAGTAAATCCTAATTTTTTTAAATTGTAAACCATTCATAGTTCTACCAATGGGGTGATAAATGCTAAGTTACATGTTATAACCTCTATCCTGTTGACGCGGAGAACTACATTGCTTAACCACGAAAGATTTTAAAGCAAAACAAAATTATGGGCATATTGAGAATGTTTTGGGAAAAAATGGTTTACTGCTCTTCAAATATCGTAATTTTCAAAAATACAATATACAAAGTATCTTATTATTCAATGTGACGAAAATTGCAGAATAATGCCTCAATAAATATTGTATAAATAAAATAATAGATTTAGTAGAAGAACTTACGAGAGACAAAGAAAAGCTGTATGGTTGAAATTACTGTGACTATATTAAAGACAGTGGGGATAACCACAGCCATGTTTGGTCAAACGATGGTTGCGTACCGTTTATATAATTCACTAATCCTGGAATTTAAAAACAGGTAAGCGAACAATTACTACAGAAATGGTTTATTCGATAAGATGAATAATATTAATTATAAAAGTCATGGTATTATTAGCAAATCTATAAGTTAAGTATTTCTTTTTACTAGCTTATTTTATGTAGTGGTGAGAGGTATGAAACTTCTCGTATGGTCTAAATGCTACTATCCGACCGACATCATAGATGTCTCTGAGACAGTAGCGACTTGCGAAGCAAGTACCGAGAGCGGCGACCTCTAGCCCAGGTGGACTAAACTACTGTTATTAAATATGATTTGAACGAAATAACTACTCAGCGGGCAAATACCCCGATCTGCATTGGATGACACCTTCAAATCATGATAGATCGTGCAACACCCCCGTCCAATTGTTGGCATAACACAATAAGCTGGGGGTTGTACTTATTGACCGGTAGCTCAGTGAACAGGCCGTGAATAAGGGCTTAGATTGATTTGAGTTATCACCAAAATCTAGGCTGAGCGCCAGGATAGTACCAAATAATTAAAATTTTATTTTAAAAGGTAAAGATAACGTTAAAACTTGAATTCGGTTGGTAAGGAAGTGGAATAAAAAGATATTATTTTATAAAAAGTATAATCAAAAATAGTATATGTACACAATATTTACAAGTCAACAAAATGATATTGAAAAGGAAAAAAATTAAAAATGAAATGCCTGATCTCTCACAAATTTCTTCTGACCAAATGTAAATGTTTACTGGGGACGAAGATCTTACGTAACTTCCAATGGGTTAGTCCAGCGAAGAATCCACCAACGGCTAGGCTCTTAATGGGTTCTGTGTCAATTTGACTCACCACTGTCAATACTGCAGTTACCCTTGAGAAAAAATGCCAGTTGTATAAAATATAATTTAGAATGTCTGTATACAGACAAACAACTAGAAAGATAACGTAAATAAATATTTGCTAAATATAAAACAATATGAGAGTTTTCAAATTAAAGGTAACGTTAAATTAAATCATTTATTATTTCCTCGGAGAGAGGTTCTAATGAATTGCAGATAAAGTTAAATAAAGATATATACTTGACTATATGTTTACTTTAGATAATTAAAAGTTAATCAAGTGCCAGATAACTAGGCAGGTATCTTTGCCAGAGAACTAGGCAAGGTTCCACTAGAGCAACGTTTCTGAATAAATACTAAGTAAACGTTCAAGTAAGCATTCGATATTTTAAATTTAGAAAAACCTTACGTTTCTGAGATCTGGTTGATAAATATATGCACTGGTAAAAAATAATCCACCACAAAACAAATGCACCAAATTAGATAATTTTCACAATTTTCACAGGTTATAAACAAATAGGTTTGGTCCAAACAGGTGTACCAATCTCCAAATGTCACCAGTCACCACTGTTTAGAGAGCGCTACCAACGTAGCTAAGTGACCTAAAACATCAAGATACAAAGACAGAAAACAACTAACTACGATACAAAATGGCGACATCCGTTGCCTAGTAAATCTAAAATTTACAATAACCGAAAGTTAGTTTAAATTAACACACGAAATTATTACAATATCAAAGGGATATTAGATAAATTGCCAGCAAGGCACGATAAATTGATACTAATCAATATCAATGATGGTTGTTCCAAAGAACCAAGGTGAACTGACCACCGAAAAGCAAATTCGCCCAAGGCGTAAATTAAGATAATTACGGTACAATATTATTATGAAAATTACCTCAAAGGTACTTTAAATCAATATAGCAACTTTTTAAATAATGATGAGCATAAAATCACAAGATAATACCAGATAACATATAAATCTTACCAGACCGCAGAACTAGAGATGGTTTCCATCAGAACGCGGCACCAGAGACAACCACTGTCTCTGGCTGCCCTAGTGAGAAGAAAGTAGCATCGTAGTATTCTGCTGCTTAAACTCGATTATAGTTTGGAAAGAGACAGACATTTGAGAGTAGAGTATGAGCAATAAAGATAGATAGATATTTAGTACAAAAATCTGCAAAATCAACTATTCCAGTAGAAATCAGTGGTGCCATCTGGACTAGACTTGCAGAAACTTAATTCATCGTGCAACACAACAAACTGGAATGAAATGGCTTGCAATTTCCTTACAATCGATAGCCAATATCATTTGTCAATTCCTAACCAGACATAGACCGGTTTCGAACTTATTTGTTCTCCTCAGTATGCCATGGGTTATGGAACAGACAAATGATAGTGGCCAACCTGCTAGTCATATACTAACTAAGGTAAATTGGGTAGTAGTGAGAGGTATGAAACTTCTCGTATGGTCTAAATGCTACTATCCGACCGACATCATGGATGTCTCTGTGGCGGATAGCAACTTGCGAAGCAAGTACCGAGAGCGGCGACCTCTAGCCCAGGTGGAGTAAACTACTGTTCTTAAATATGATCTGAACGAAACAACTACTCAGCGGGCAAATACCCCGACCTGCATTGAATTACACCTTCAAATCATGATAGGATAGCCAATATCATTTGTCAATTCCTAACCAGACATAGACCGGTTTCGAACTTATTTGTTTTCCTTGTCTGGTTAGGAATTGACAAATGATATTCGCTATCGATCTATCATGATTTGAAGGTGTAATCCAGTGCAGGTCGGGGTATTTGCCCGCTGAGTAGTTGTTTCGTTCAAATCATATTTAATAACAGTAGTTTAGTCCACCTGGGCTAGAGGTCGCCGCTCTCGGTACTTGCTTCGCAAGTCGCTATCCGCCACAGAGACATCTATGATGTCGGTCGAATAGTATTTAGACCATACGAGAAGTTTCATACCTCTCACCACTACTCAATTTACCTTAGTATATGACTAGCAGGTTGGCCACTATCATTTGTCCGTTTCATAACCTATGGCATACTGAGGAGAACTAATAAGTTCGAAACCGGTCTATGTCTGGTTAGGAATTGAGAAATGATATTGGCTACCGATCTATCATGATTTGAAGGTATAATCCAATGCAGGTCGGGTTATTTGCCCGCTGAGTAGTTGTTTCGTTCAAATCATATTTAATATCTTTTATACATCTTGTGAATAAGACTTGTTTCATTAGTAAGTGCTGTAATTTGTATTTGGGGCACAGGTTATCAAAAGTAATGTAAATAGTTTTGATATGTTTTATTCTCTTTTATGAAATTTATATGAATATAGTCTGTTTCATAGTTGTTGAATTTGATATTTTAATTTAAAACACCACCTTATAATGAAAACGAATAATTCATGGTAAATAAGTAGATTAATTAATTAATTTTTTGAAATTCAGATAAACTGGGTGTAAACGCCCTGAGTTCTGAGCTAATTTTGTCAGGACACTCATTGACTTATTCCGACTAAAGAACACCTGCTACATCCCCACGTCAGTAGATTTGTGATCATATACCCTACCTTTTAGGGTAGAGAATTGGGGAAAAAGGGTAGCAATGCCAAGTCTTTCGTGGCAGAGCACGGCATTCTTAGGGGGAGCGATTTGTAATGATATTATATTTAGATGAATACACATAAAACTCATCAAAACATATCAAAGTCATAGTTTTTATACTTTTGAACCTATCCAAAACTATATTTAAGTTTATATTTAAACAGTATCTCAGTTAAATACATGTGCAGACACTGTGTTTTATGTTGGGATATGCTCTCATTTTTTTCAAAAACCCATTCAAAATCACAGCATCTACACAATCCTCATAATATACTGTGTTCGTTCCTATTATTAGCTATATACTGTGTTTAGCATTGTGAAATCCAAAATTTTAGTGCAGATACTGTATTGCTGTATTTTATATCCTCATATCATTTGCAGATAGAACAACCGCTGTTGGATAAGAAGACGCAGCCCAGCACAATATCTACACATGAGTGAAAATATCAATTTTGAAAAAAAAATGGTTACTATGTTTTTCCTTAATGCGGCCAATTTATGTGCATTTTATTTGTATTTTTTATTTTAACCTGTGTCTCATTCCATTTTCTGTTGTTATTTATTACTGATTATGAACAAGAAAAACTGAATTGAATTAGTACTGAGGATGATAGTAAATATAGCGAAACGTCGACAAAATTAAAAAAGAGATTTTTCCGTTTCAATTTACCTACTCCTATTAAATTGTAATATTAATGTATATTAGTAGGTCACTAAACATTCACGAAAAAAACACGATTTATTTTCTATAAATATTCAATAAATTTTCATTAAGTGTTTTGTTTGGGGCGCTAGGGATGGTAGGAGCTTGCGCCCCCTAGCCCCCTCCCGGGGCATGCCACTGCTTATCTCAAATATGATGTATTTTGTGTTAATTATGTGTTATCGAAAATACAAATATTTGATGTATAATTTGTTTCAGATTACAAAAAAATTGCAACAATACCTGCAGGAAGTAGAAATATTCAGTTTGATGAATTGGCACCTTCTATGAATACAATTGCTGTTAGCGATAAAACGGAAAAGAAATTTTTCTTAAACGGGGATCAGTAAGTTTTACTACCATCAATAATTTATTAGGCTGGAGTTAAAACAATGTGCTTTTTACAATAAGACGTATCTCTTTTACTAATGACAGTCAGTAATTTAAGTAAATAAAATAATAGCAAGGCGAGCCGTATTAAAAATTATTTCATAGGCAGATACCGAACAGATATAAGAAGACAAATAAAAAACATAGTTTGATGGAAATCTACTCGTAGTAGATACATGATAAAATAAGGCAAATGCCTGGATGAAATACTCCTTATATGAAATTTTGCACAGAAGTAGGTTTTTGGTAGTAGAAAAGTATAAAAACAGTTCTCAAGACTACCCTGGTTGCACATAAAAGAAAATGGCGTCAAACACCAAAAAATTTTTTTTAGGAATACAAAAATACAAAAAAGAATCTTAAAAGTGAAAATTGAAGAGCATAAAATTCTACACAAATGGTGTTAACAAAAAAATTCGTAGGTATATGCAAACAGTTGTGCATAAAAAAAATTAAATAAACAAGTATCAACCCAAGTAACACAGGCTAGTGTAATAAACGTATTAAAATTGTTACCAATTATACAAATCTCAATTAAATATATGTAAGAATGTCCTGGTGATAAACGTAGATAACGTATGCCATGTATACGCGGCTTACGGTAATTCATAATTTTCAAATACTAAAACTTTTGTTTTATTAAAATTTTGCAATAGGTGTAAAAATATTAATAATAAAGGACAAGCAAAAGATAATTATTTCTAAAATCGATGGCGCCCAGACATAAAATTGGTAGGCGCAATGTATTCAACAATCTACAATTATTTATAAATTAGAAGCATTATAACAAGATAATAAATTTAATAGACCTTATTTTCTTAAAATTATTCAGAATTCGTTAGTAACAAAAAAAACAGTAGAAATAAAAAAATAGCCTGCCTAAAGAAATTGTTCGATATGGCCCCCGTGTTTTTGTAAACACATACGAGCTCTCTTTATTAAAGAAAATCTTAGACTTTGAAAAATATTTGGCTCAACCTGAACTGCCCTCCAGCTCGAAGAATTCTTTCTCTTAAATGATTCTCGCTAAAAATCGGAACCATATACATAAAATCTTTCATAAATGTTCAGACTGAATTTGTCTGTCCAAAGGAATGAGGTCTGGGTAAAGGGATGGCCACTGAACAGGAGCATCTCGACCCTGATCGCTGGATTGGTCGAATCCAGCGATCAGGAATCATTTGATGTAAATAGTTTCTCTACCATTACTAGCAAAATGAGGAGGAGCACCGACTAGTTGAAACCAAATATTTTAAGTTACATGTAAAGGCAATTCATTTAGTAAATCGGACAGTTTTGGATAAATTGCAAACATGAATGACCAATCAAGTTTTCTGGTAAAAATAAAGGACCCAAAAGAAAATGATCTACGACACCTTCCCACACAGTGACTTTAAAGTTTACTTGATGATGAGACTCTATTATGGCTTTAGGATTTTTTTCAGCCCTTATGTGTGTGTGATGAATATTTGTCGTCCCGTTTCTCATAAGTGTAGCTTCATCAGTAAATAAAATGTTTCTGATAAAACGTAGATCACGGTTATTCATTTCACATAACCATCTACATAATACAAGTCTTGCATCTAAGTCTTGAGGTAAAAGAACCTGTACTTTTTGGAGATGTTACAGCTGCTGATTCTATAAAATAGTGTGTACCTGAGTTTTCCCTTTGTTTTCGACCTGCTTAGCCAACACCCTGGTACTAATTTTCGGTGTTTCCCAAAAATTCTTAAAATTTCCTCTCCCTGTTCAGGTTGAATCGCACCCCTCCGTCTTTCCCTTAAATTCCAGTCTCCTTTAGACTGTTAACCATATTTGAAAAATATTTTCTTTTGGGATGAAATCGATTTGGAAATTTTTCGGCATAGCCTCTGCAAGTAAAATTATCATTGGAGTCACATTTTCCTAATCGAGAAAAAAGAAATAAATGTTTACAGTTTACAGAAATATTTAAATCTTACATCATCATGATTAAAATCATATCCGTCATCTCGGAAAAGAGTATAGTTTTTGTCTACAAGCCATGATGGTTTTTCTTATATACAAGAACACTTCTATCTTATAAAAAACTTTTAACTAATAAAAAATAAGGATTTACTTTGACAGTAAGCAAACAATTCTATCGTATCCAGGGTACTGCCATTTGTTTACGAAAGTGGTTGACTTAATTTAAAGATATTTGAAAATTATGAGATTACCTCAAGCCACGTAGGCACCAATATTTTTTAACATCTCTAAAACGAAGCATTTATTAAGAGACATAAAATAATCCAAAATGAATGGTTAACTTAAAAAATATAGTTTGGGGGTCATTGGCGTAGGTACTAAAAAATTGGGGGGTTAGTTGGTACTGGAACCCCTCTATTTTGAATATTTGACAATTAATTTTTGTTTTTTTGTAAATATCTTAGGAAACATGAGTTATTTAAAAAAAAAACACATTTTTAAACCTCAAACTTTGACACCCTGTATATTGAACATGGGGGTCTAAAATGAAAAAATGCCATTGTGAAAGTCCTATTATTTTTGCTCAAGGAATCCATGGTTGCGGGATTAGTTTCCGGACACCCTGAAAATCAAAAATACACCAAAAATATGTATAAATACACAAAAAATAATCTGTTGGGATTGCTGCCAATATCTTGGTGATCTTTATTATTTAGATTCGTTGAATTCAAATTCGTAGGTAACTTTGTTCAATATGTGACCAGTGTTTAGTTATTTACTATGTTTGCATATTTTTAACTAATTTTGCTGAAATCTGTTCACTATGTGTATTTAGTAGAATAGAAATTTGTGCTCTTTAATTTTCACTTCTATGATTTTTTTGTATTTTGCCTGTTTTAAAAGTTATTTCTGAAAAACTAATAGTTTGACACCATTTTGTTTTAGGTTGCAACCACGGTAACCTTGAGAACTTTTATTGCAAAATATCACATAAGGATTATTTAATCCCAGCTCAGAATCCCTAAGGACTGGGCTACCTATAAATAGAGAAAGTCTGGACGTCGGCATCGTGCAAAAAATTAAATTCCAGATTCTGAAGGCGATGAATGCTTTGAGTTGCGGAAATAGAAAATTTATCTGAATTGTGCATTGCAATTGGCATGGCGACTCTGTGTCTGTGTGTCGGTGAGTCTGTATGTCTGTGTGTATCTGATCATTGTTTTGCTATCATTTTCTCAAACACGTCTCAACATAGAAATCTCAACCTTTACGTATAATATCCGGAAGGTTCATGGTAGAACCCTATTATAGGTAGAGAAATTGGTGCACCAGGGAGGCGCACACTCAAGAGAACTCAAAAAAAAAAAATGGGTCAAAACAAAAATGTTTTAAATAAAAATTGTTTAGAATGAAGAAATGTGTCGAAACAACTTCTACATTTCTCGTCAAATTAATTGTTATCGATAAAAACGGTCTAAAATATCATTCAATTAAAAAAGAAAGTAAAATCCATCTCAATATTGCTTTTTCACCTATCCAATCTAAAATGATTGATAAAAATTATATATCGTATTTTATCTCGTTTGTTTCATTTGTATAATTTTTTTCGCCTGTCTCGTTTGTCTAGTTTATATCGCTTATTTTGTGTGTCATTTATCTTATTTTTCTATTTATTCTATTTATCTCATTTATCCTATTTATTTTGTTTGTTTCGTGTATCTTGTTTATCTTATTATCTTGTTTAACTTGTCCTTTATCCTGTTTATCTAATTTATTTAGGTTATTTCGTTTATCATATTTATTTTCCTTACCATATATATCTTGTTTATTTAATTTATCTCATTTGTCTCATTTATCTGATTTGTCTCACTTGTCTCATTTACCTCATTCGTCTCATATGTCTCACTTATTTCGTTTATCTCATGAATCTTATTAATCTCATTTATCTTACCTATCTTTTCTATCTTACTTATACATTTTATTTACCTTATTTATTTTATTTATGTTAATCACTTTATTCAATTTGTTTATTTTGTTCGTTTTATTTATTTTGTATAAATAAATAAAAGGAATAAAAACGGTATTTTTAATTAAAATAATTTATTTCTTTAATGTCAAATTGAATGTGATGGTGCGAAAGTAATGTCGCGGAGCACCTAGCCAAAATCGATTTTTTTATAATTTCGACTTAAATTACGAATGGTGCAATGTGAAGTCGTAAAAGTAAAATGGTCCCACAGATTTCATTTAGCTCATTTAGCCGGTGAGGAGTTACAAGTAGATGAAGCTGAAATTAATGCTTTTGTTTTTAGAAATACAAAGCGTGGTACTTCTGTTATTATTGATCAAATTATGGACCTACATGTTTTTCTAGATCTTTATACGCATGACAAGGATACCTTTTCATTATGTCAGACTCAGTAAGAATGTTAAACAAGTCAGTACAATACAAGTTATTTACTTTTTTCAAAAAAATTGGATATTGTAGAAATTGTATATAAAAAATGTACATGTCTTTCTTTATCTAGAGTTTATTTTAAAAATTTGATTCTTGCATATATGTAATCTACACCACATTCATTGTTTGAACCTAGTATCCCCTGGACAAATTGGAAAGATGTTTCAAGGCGGTATCGATATGCTATATTTTGGAAAACATCAGAGATAAATGTTTGATTGTTAATAGCTTCAATTCTTTAGACCGTAGTGTGTTGAATTAAAATAGTACCGCAAAGTATAGTGGTTTAATGTTCAAAGAAGGTGCAAGATATATATTTTGCAATGGTCACAAATACCCTTGTAGAAACAAAAAGATTTCATATGAATAAACAATACAAGTACCTCTGATGTGATCATGTATGCTGTTTGTTACATAATCCGTCTTCAATTTTCTGTTCAAATGAAGACATCATAATCGGAACTTTTTGTATTTAATTTTATATACTTGAGAAAATGCTATTCTTGAATAGTATAGATTTTTACCTTTCATATTGTCATTGGTACTTCTAGTCAAGAAATGAGAGATGGTGAGAGAAAATTTGGTACAGTAACGGCAATGTATTCTCATCCAGAACCTGGAAAAGAATCCCTGGTTATACATGGACCACTTGTAGAAGATATAATTCTTTTTGTGAGTATTACGAGATTTATTATCAGTTAGTCACATACATATAGGTACATCATTTAACGAGACTCATTCAAATGAACAGATGCATATAACAACAGCTTAAAAAAATCATCTGTCTTGGCCACCGAGTACAGAGCCGATTCAATATCCTCGTACATGATGACATCGGGGTAGTTAAATTATCGGCTGAGTGGAGCCAGATTGTACTTCAAGACTAATTTAAAGCTGAAATAATTCCTCAAATACATAATATGTTATGAATGTTATGATACACTGCATAGCATACATAGAGTGGAACTCAAGTACGTTAAAATATTTTAGGGTACTTTTCCTTGGCAAATTTTAAGAAAAAATTTCATATAAACAAGTACTAAAAAAATTCTTCGTTGAAATTTCCAAAAAAATATCGATTTTTTTCTAGTCATTATTAGTGCGTTATTTAAACTAAATTTGGCACGCAGTTAGGATGACTGAAGATATTTGTATAACGTTCTACAATTAAGTAGTAGTTGAAATATGGGTGGGTAATCAGTACCATGCATTTGATAATAGAAGTAATAATGCTCTGTAGAAATCTTAAGATGTCATTAAATTATAGACAATAAGTTTTATCATTATTTACTATTTACGTAGCGATGCTTGCTATTAATTGTTATTTAAGATGCAATTATCTTAAGGGGCCTAGCCGGGAAAAAGCTTCGGATAGCTGTGTCACTCTCCAGAAAGTTTTTGTACATGCGTCGCTGAATAATTTTGCTCTTGACTATACCTTCACTGGACGTTTTATTCACCGACTTCATTGAGGTGCAATTCCGGATAGAGGTAACACTTCCTTGCTCCATTTGTAGTGACAAAGATACTTATTTAGAAAATTCATTTTAACCAAGTAGTACGGAATAAAAGTTTGAAACTTGCTGAGCATAATTATGAAGATTTATTCTAGAAGACATGTATGAATTTTACCTCAAATTTTACCGATTAACATCATAATTCAGGAGCTAATCACGTTCAAATTTCACTTATATTTACAGTATAAATTTTCCATACATAAAGTGAAAATTAATTAAAATAGATATACATGTACCCTCTAGTACACTTTCAACTACTGATCCTCCAAATTTGGTGTAATTTGACCAAACCGTATGGAAGAAATAAATTTTGAAAAAATTACCTTACAAACACTGGTTCGATTAGTCCTCTTAAGAGGCTACCGCCTTCAATTTTCTACAGGGTGTTATTACTATTTTTTTATATAAAATTTATGATGCAAATTAACCATATCTTCTCCACTGTTTACTTATAGAGCATGATAAAACATATCTTAAGGCATCCTATCTAAGTGTACTGTGTGCCGAATTTGGTTTAAATAGCTGCATTAAAAATGACAATATAAGAGAAATTTGATGTTCTTTTTGGAAATTTCCAGAACGAAGAATTTTTGGGAGCCTGTTTATATAAACTTAAAAATTAGCGAAATAATGCTACCCAGATATATTTTAACGTACTTAAATTACACCTTGTATAATTCATTCAATATTACTCGACTGGAAAAAAATTAAGAAACATATTTTGTTGGTGTTTTGCGGAGTTAACGTTTTTTCAGAAATTCGCATACAGTTTATTTCAAACTTATTTGCAACATAAAAATGTTGGCTTCATTAATCTCCGTACCACCGTCAAAGAAGACGACATTTTTATGTTGCAAATAAGTATCAAATAAACTATATATCAGTATTCTTCTCAGTACAGTTTTCATCTCTCCATTCCAACCAGAGGCAAAACGGTGAGGGGTGTCGAAGTTATTCCTCAAAAAAAAAAAAATAAATAAATAAAAAGAAAACAGGACGCTTCTGACCTAAGCTATTTTTTCTTTCTTTTTCGACATTTACTATCATTAATGCACAAAAGAGTTTTCTTATAATTTTTCGATAGGATAATCTTTGAGTTAAACTCATTTTAAAATCATTTATCTCCTACTTATCGATTAGCTGTTAATTAATTGAGAATCGTTTAAAAAAATATCATGGTTTTGCACTTTTCCATTAATATAATTTGAAATGTAGAGATAAATACTATAGTTGGAGGTGCAGGCAACTTACACCTTCTGAATTTGATAACAATGTCTCAATTTTCTCTGGTGAAATGCACGCCCTGTCTCTTTTAGCTATAAGTTTATATAACAGGACAACAGGTCCATATTATTTTGGTGTATTCTATCGATCCTCTAAGTTTCCGATTAAAAACTGGCCCACTCTATAGTTTATAGTTATAACGATACAAGTATGATTATCTCATCTTTAACAAAATGTGTTTGATTGCCAGACAAACTGGATGTGGTGAGCCCAATTCTGCGACAGTCAAACAAGTTTCGTAAAGCCACAATCAAACACAATATTTTATCTTCGTCGGTGAAATTAATAAGTTTCCATTTTATTACTATGTGCAAGAAAAATTAAAATTACAAATGTCAAAAATTTTATTTAAAATTCAAAATAAGTCAAATATTTTCAGCTTTAATAAACTAATCGATGTACATATTAATATGGTAGTTTACATAAAGAGGAAAATATTATTATTCAAATAAATAAATTCTGCTTCAATTTATGTTATCCCTTACTTAAGAAAAAAAACAGTGCGGCAATAATGATCTTAACGAAACTCGAATTAATTTGTGTAATAGACTGTTACAACATCAATGACGATAAAATGACTAAACAAGCAGGCAGATAATTTTTAATATACCACAAATCCTCTATATAACTGTTTGGTCATTTAATTTAAATTCATAAGACCAGTGTGCTGGTTGGATTCTGTCTTGTAGCTGCGTCTTCACTTTGGATATAAATAACTTCATAATAGTTCAATAGGATTTAGTAAACATAAATAAGGAGCAAGACGCATAATTTCGAAGTCTTCATGTTTCAAAACGCTGTCGACATTTGCATGTATAAATTTGTAGAAGAAAATAATAAAATAATTATTGTGTATTAATTACATGTGAGTCGCCTATTTCCAAACGCGGTTAAATCCATCTCATATTTTTTTACAGGAAACGCGAAACATTATAGCGTAAGCTAGACTCTATATTAGAAATTTCCAGATATCTAAAAAAAAAGTAAAAAATATATATATTTTAGTTTCCTGTGTCTCCAAAACATATCTTTTTTTGTTGGCCGTTGAAAAGGAAAAAATTAAATGGATTTACCTGAGTTTGAAAATGAACTGTGGATTTATCCAAGTTTAAAAATAAACTGTGGATTTATCTGGTTTTTAATGAAAATAATTTTTTTTACAGCATTATTTATTTTACATATTTTATTATTATTACTATTATTTCTCAAAACAGAACTATTACTCAAACCAGAAATGGGTACAGAAAAGTATAGAAATACATTTTTATTGCAGAAATTCAAACTAAAAAATTTCTCAAAACAATAAACTAAAAAAAACTACACAACACCATCATGATCATGATCATCTCCGTCATCAGCGAAACAGTTCTCGGTATCTTCATTTTCAGTTGCCTCTCTTCCGATTTCTTCTACGCCAGTATGTCTATCCAGCACAGATTTTTAATATTCTAGATTAAATTCTTGGCTTCTTTCTTTCCAATCTACTCCGAAGTGTTTTGTTAACAACTCGTCAATATTCTTTAATTTTTTTGGGTTAATTTTCAAAGCATTGATTTGAATAATTTCGGGGTTAATGTAAGATATTTTTTTCCCCTGCTTGCAAATGCCCTTTGGATTGTTTACATCATTTCGGTAATTTGGCTCTCCTCTTACTAAAATATATTTTTTTGTTCTTGAACGTGATAGTCTTTTGCATAATGTAATTTTAAAATGTAACGATGCCGTAGTTGTCAGTACAGCTAATGCCTCCTTCTTCCAATCTTGGACTTGCCAATCAACTCCTAATTTTTTCAGTGTTCCTTGATTTGCGAAAATCTCGTAATACATTTCTGGATGAACTATCGTCTCAAGTTTTCTTATTTTTTTTCTATAGAAGCAAACACCCTGTCTGGAGGCAAAAAAGAATGCCCTGTTACGGGGAATATTACATGCATTTTTTTAATATGACGTGGAGCTTCAGATAACCATTTGGCACACATAGCCATTACAATGGTATTTTTGTTTTGGCCTATGCAACCATCTGATATCAGTTCAATTTCTTTTATATTTTCCGGAATATTAATTTTATTTAGGGTGTCAAAAATTGCTGAAGCAATTTCATTAGATCCCTTTGAGGATTCACTTTCTAGCCATGAATGAATGAAAACATTTTCTTTTGTTAATTTGCTTTTAGATGAACCCACAACAATTGTAAATTTGTATAGGTATAGTTGCCTTTTATAATATGTTATTTGGTCAGGAATTTTAGGCAAAACCAAATTTTATTCACAGTCAAATGATATAGTTAGTTAATAACTCATCATTTTGTTCTCTTAATTTGTCAAAAAAAGCTTTTGCCCTCAGTTTATGAATCCGTTGTGTTGTTATTAGATTGTTCTTTACTTTTTCGTTTTTTTCCTTTTTAATTTTTTCTTTATATTCGAGACACTGAGAGCAAACATCCACTTGTAGTGCATTAAATCCAATATTGAAATTAGTATTGAAAACCTTTCTGAAAAAACTTTGCTTACAACGCATGATCAATTCAGATGATTCGTTATATATTTTATACATTTTCGATATACTTAAATCGCTACTCAAATACTGTCTTTCAGATTTCCCTCTGCAATAATGTTTTTCTAAGACCTTGAACCCTTTTATAAATTTTTTTATGTTTTCTTTAACGGTTTTTGTTTTATGACTTATATGATCGCCACCTCTGTTCTCCTGCGGCATTTGGCTTTTATCAAAAAAATCTTTTTATCACTCCTACTCTGTGCTTTTTTAAATTAAGAATATGCAGAAATGATATTTTGCATATAGGGATTATATCCTTATGTTTCTGAATGAAATATTTAGCCGAGAGAGTACGTGGTCTTCCAGATGTAGGATTCCTTATCAGTATTATTGGACACACAGAAATGTATTTCAAAAGAAAATTGTCTTGAGCAATTTTTTGTGGAACATTATAAAAAGTCTTATGAAAATGTTGAACATCTTCCATGGATAATGTCGAATATTGATAACTTTTGGTCTTGTGACCACATTTTGGATATTCAGGGACTTTGCTTGCTGAATACCTGTATAATATAAAATAAATGTATGTGAAAAACAGTAAATTGCACGAGAATTTGCAAAACTAACCTCAATTTCTTCTCTACATTCTTTTTCCATTTTTTCTGGACAATATTGCCTTTTGCGACATTTATCAGGGGTTTTTTCTTCTATATTCTGCATGTTCACACCACACTTTGTTCACCAAAATTAGTAAAACTCAGACACAATTCAATTACATGCGGAACAAACAATAAAACATGCTAATCTTAACTAGTTAAAACTGGATTTAGTCGAAATGGTTAGTGAAAGCTTTATTAAATTCAATATCATGATTTGGATTTAGTCGAGTTTGTTATAATGAATATTGAACGGATGTAGCCGGTTTTGTAAAGTAATGTATGATGTAGATAGCCGGATTTGAAATTAAACTAAATATTATGTAGTTGATTTAAATGGATTAAATTACATTTTGAAAGTGAGTAAATGTAGGAAATTATAGATATAGCTATTGTCTACTAGATGGCAGCATTATCTCGATTTTAATAAAAACTGGATATAGCCGCTTTTGGAAATAGGCGACTCAAGTATCCTTTCAAACCTAATATTATCATATTATCAATAATAAATACATATAGTGTCTTAAATGTCATTCTTATCTGAATGCACTAATATAAAAGTGCTAAGTAGATAATAAGTAGAGCCCGTATCTGGGATGACATTGACGTAAAAATCAGGATCGGCATAGAAAGATAGTACTTTTTGTGGTTTATTGCTGATTCAACTAGAGGAGATTATACGTAGTAGTTGGTGCATCACTGTAGATATTGCTACAGTTGTCTTATTCTGACAGCACTGGATTTACTGAGGGGAGTTCCCCGGTCAATGACACTAAATTTGCAAACGTGTCTAGGCAACACTGAACATAATAGGGGTTTTCGAAAATGTACCCGAGTGGTCAGATCAATATCTCTGTCATGGTTATTCTTATAACTTTAGATAAAGAGAATGATATTTGTAAATCGCTTAGTGTGAATTATCGTAAACGTCTAATGTGTAGGCACTCCGGTCACTAACATTAAATTGAGTTATTACATTACTGATCAAATCCATACGAATAGAAATAGAAAACACATGCGTAGTAATTATCGACTTTCGTGACCATGACAGAGTCATATTACACCTTTGACACTTGAGTTCGGCAACTTTAAATGTACACTTGGTTTACTCACAAATCCACGATTAAACTTTATAAACTGAAGGCAGTAGTCGCACCATAATTTACTAATTGAGAAGCGTTCATTCAAAAAGGGACATGTCCATTTAAATGATATCGAGAAAAATGTAAAAAACGTTTGATGTTGAGACCTGGAAAAATATATTTCTAAATGTGTTAAAGCACAATTTGTTTACCACTTAAAAACATACTATGAAGAAAATAGTTTGAATATAGTTCATATTTTAAGAAAAAAATTGAAAATTGTTTTGGACATGTCTGGTTCTGCTTGAACTTAATATTTATGTCCTGTTTTGTCTGAACGGAGCTAGGGTAAATACTTTTAAATCCGTGTTTACGTATTAACTTTTTATTAAAGTAAAAAACAACAAAATAATATGCCATTGTGTATATTAAATGTGCATTTGATGGTCACTTTCTAGTCAATAGCAGCTTGTTGATGTATAGTAGGAATATTATATCGAGAGCACTTAATTACTAAATGTGTCATTGCAAACTTGTCGTAAGAACACGTAAAAATACTTGTCTTTTTACAATAAATTTGCAATGATGTCACACTTAGTAATTAAATGTTCTTGATATAATATTCCTAAATTGTCCTGTGATGTCGTCATTGCAAACTTATCGTAAAAAGACTAGTCAGATTTTATTGGTTCGACGGTAGTAGATCTCGATATAGAAATCAAATTTATAAAAATTGCAGAAATGATATGTCAGCTATTGACATGTATCGGTATATACTTATAAGTAATACTATTGGACATGTCTGATTATGATTTAAATGAACTATATTTCAATGTATTATGGATATGTCTTTTTTTGACCGAACACAGTACTTTCATCTGGGAATTTCACCGGGACGTGTTTTCTCTTGAACAGATTTGAACCAATAGGTCGATAGAAGTGATAGAAGTTAGCCGAAAAATGATATAAAACTTTGTTAAATTTTGCTATAAACATTAAGTTAAGGCACAAAGTCATATTACATAATATGACCAACTGCTTTTCACCTGTTTCGAGGTCAGGGACACTTTTTTATGTATTGAAAAATGTAAACATCTTAATAAACGTTCACATGGATTTTTACTATGGTTTATACAGTGTGGGGAAGATCTTAAATGGGAAACTTAGAGAATCGATAGAATACGCCAGAATAATATGGATTTGTCATAAATCTATAGCTAAAAATGCTTAGTTTTCGAGTTAGACGGCGCATTTCTTCGGAAATAATTGAGATACTGTTATGAAATTTAGAAGGTGCTATTTGCAAACACTTCGAACCATAGTTTTCATCTCTCCATTCGAAGTTATTTTTATGTAAAAATGCAAAACCATATAATTTTTTAAACGCTAGAGAGCTAATTAGGGAATGAATGATTTTGAAATAATTTTAACTCAAAGACGTTGCATTCTATCAAAAAATTATATTTTGTGCATAGTGATAGTAAATGTAGAAAAAAGAAGAAAAAGTAGCTTAGGTCAGTGGCGTATCGATTTTTTGAGAACAATATCTTTGACAACCCCACCGTTACGCATCTGGTTGAAATGGAGAGATGAAATCTTATGATTAGAAACATGCTGATGTCCACAATGTTCAACTTCTGAATTTCATAACAATATCTCAATTATTTATGAAAAAAATATGGGAAAATACTGAAAATGAATTAAAGTTTCTGCTACCTCTATCTTGAAAACTAAGCATTTTACCAATAAGTTTATATCACAAATCCTTATTATTTTGGCGTGCTCTTGCGATTATTGAAGCCTCCCGATTCAAATCTGGCCCACCCTGTATAATATAACTTTTGAACTTAACAATATTTGAACTTGTGTAGCAGTAATTGTTAGTGGCCGAAATCTATAACTGTAACTTTACAAAAGTATTAGAGAATTGCTTTTTTATTTGTAAAACTGACAATAAAATGACACTGACGTAGATTTTCACGAAATACCAAAACACTATTTACTGCAATCAATGCGCGCTTCGCCAACAAAGTTGGCGTCATCTGAAATACTTAAAACTAACCTTATGCTAAGAATGTACCCTATTTGTACATAAACTATTGACTTTTGTGTTCTACCATATTTGAGATGGGCTATATGCTCCTTGAATCTAGTTTGAATTGATCGTCTAGTCTGTCCAACATACTTTTGATTAAAATCCTTACAGCTAAATTCGTAAATCACCGACTTTTCGTTTGTTTCAATTTTGTCTTTTGAATTGCCTAAAAATTTTTGTAGTTTGTTTCCCGATGAATGAACCACTGTCATCCCAATATATTTAAAAATCTTACCAATCCCACGGGTATATTGAGGACCGAATGAAATCGATACAAATTTCGAATTTTCCCTTTCATTTTGGAAGGTCGAAATCCGAAATTCATTCCATTCGATCCTCGATTCACCAGTGGGATTGGTAAGATTTTTAAAAATGTAGGAATGACAGTGAATCATTCATCGGGAAACAAACTACAACAACTTTTAGACAATCGAAAAGACAAAATGGAAACAACCGAAAAGTCGGGGATTTACGAAATTAGCTGTAAGGACTGTAATCAAAAGTATGTTGGACAGACTAGACGATCAATTCAAACTATATTCAAAGGGCACATGACTCATCTCAAATATGGTAGAACACATAAGTCTAGTGTTGCCCAACATGTGTTTAAGAACAACCATAAAATAGATATTAGCAATTTAAGATTAAATAGGAATGTAACAAATACTAGAGAGGTGGATGCATTTGAAAGCTTGGAAATCGCAAAGTGTAAAAATTGTATGAATATTGACAGAGGGCCTATCCCAAATAGACAGCTTTATTGGTTAGCGGGTCACGGTTCACCGAACCGTGGCAATAGTTTAGATATAAATAGAGTACATTCTTAGCATAAGGTTAGTTTAAATCATCTCCAGATGATGCCAACTTTGTTGACGAAACGAGAATCTAGTGCGGTATACAGTGTTTTGGTGTTTCGTGGAAAATTACGTCAGTGTTATCTTCACATCAAAGATTCCAACCCACTCCATGTCAATAAAATAGTTTAATAATAATTACGATAGCAAGGAAAAATCACTGTTATCGCATCGCTGGTATCGTGCAATTCAGAATCTCTCTCTGGAAATATCATCCGAGATACGGGTACTAATAACAAATCAAATACGACACTTCAAATACATTTTCTCAGAAACTATATAAACAACTGCTTCATCTAGAAGCAAGATAACATTGGATTAAGAATACTATTAGTATTCTTAATATTAGAAGCAGAAAAATATTAGGGATTAAAAACCTATTTAATCACTAAAATGAAAAATTTCTACACTTGAGTTACAATACAAAAATGAAAACCCATAGGCCGCTATATAATGTCCTTTTTTTTTTCGAAACTCCTCAAAGGATTGACAAATATGAACATAGCATTTAAAAAATATTTTAATTAAAAATAATATATTTTAAATATATTCCTGTTTACCAACCCCCTGAGGAGTTACGCTTTTGTATTATAATTGGAGGAAATTATATCTGAAATATAAAAATTCTTGTTTTTATGTTTCAAAATTTTTTTTATCAGTATTTTTTTTGTGTATCTATTATTTTTTTAATTTTCGCTTCTAGCTTTCTGTTGCATATTCTTGAAAAAAATTATTAGTATTTACGTGATATTTTATTTGCTCTCATCATTTTTAAATTTGAGGATTCATAGAGGGCAGAAAATAAATAAAACTTTTATTTTGCGTTTAATTTCAAAATTAGTTGATATTCTCTCTTATATGTACAACAGAATAATAATATACATTTTCAATGAATAGTAAATTTTAAAAATAAAACCTTAAAATTTACAGTGACGTGTTTTACACTGGAGGGTACATCTTGACAGAATTTATGCAGCCCTTCTGACATGGACGTGAAATATTTTCCCTTGTGGCTTATGAAGCAAGATTTAGATTTAAAGTATATTTTCTATAGAGCGGACTGGTAAAAGTTAACAAAAGGTATATACCAGTGGAGTGATACTTCCTTGCAATAAAACTTTCTTTTATTAACAGAAACTGAAATTTGAAACTTTTTTTTTTCAAATAAATAACCTATTTTACGCAAACAATTGAAATATGATTCTATATAGTTCATTTTTTGATAAAAGTGTCGCCATTAGCCAGTAGAAGTAAGTTTTCAGAAATGATTTACACACCAGATTGTGTCACAGTAAAAAAAAACGTACCATCGAAATCATAAAAAATTGCCGTTATTTCATAGTTTAAATTCATAAGAATCAAATCAACACTGCGCTAATCAAATTCATGATTTGTTGAAATGACATTCAGATATAAACAAATTTTACTCGTTGACAGGTGAAAAAATAAAAACATAACCTACAAGTTGTCTGCTAAAACTCAGAATATTTTATTCCATTCACGCTTTTTAGTAAAACATTTAGCCCATTACACAGTGCGCTAGAAAATCGAAAAGCGGCCAAAAATTGAAAATGGGCTAAAGGGCTTTAGACTTTATATGGAAAAAATAATTTAAAAAATTAAATTACCCGGGGGTAACTTTTAGGGGGGTATAAGGTTATTAAATGAATTTACTAGACTTTCTGATCGTTGTGCAATAAACTATTTATAAACAAAGAAATTACTAACAAAAATCATTGTATCCCAATAAAATACGTTACCTATTACTAAATACAGTATAATTAATATTAGGATTAATACTAAAAATTTATGTCACTGACGTCCTCGTCTTCTTCGTCGGATGAAGAAACTTCGCTGCTTCGCGTCTCAGGCTGTGGAAATCTAGGTGATTTTGGTTCCGTTGATTCTAGCGAGGGTGCCTCTAGTAACGACATAACTTCAGGAGATATATTCGAATATTTTCGTGGTGGGCACTGCCGCAAAGATGAAATTACTGGATTGGAAGTTATAAGGGAGTTTGTTCAGCAAACCTTGGTTTCCTGTTGTAAGGGAAATTTTTCGAACGTGGTTCTTTCTAAAACTTTTGAGATACTTATTTCTTGATTATTGGGCCTCTTCTGATAATTGAACGATAGATAGAATAGCTTTTTTGATTATTATGGCTCCATGAAGTAATATTTTATGTACGCTAGATGTCAAGTATCATTTGATTTTAGTTGTAGTAATTCTATCTAACTGTCATTTTGAAAGTGACAGATGTCAAGTATAATTTGAAGCCAGCCTTAACAATTTTTATTAACTGTTACTTTGACAGTGGCAGAAGTCAAGTATAGCTTCTTCTATTGTCAATAGTAATTAATGTTGCTAATCTTCATTAACAGAGACTACATTACCACTTTACTAATTCATTACCTTTACCCTAAAATTATCTCCTTCTATTACGTCAATATTAGTTAAATGAATTTAGTGTTCATTTGTATTTATTGTTGATCTTACAAGTGGAATATTTGTGTTATTACATCGTTGAACAAACTATGTTCAGTTGAAGTTTACGATCTCCAATTTCTTAATGAACCCTGGAGTGATTATTTCTTCATTGTAGTTACACCGAGTACAACTGGTTTTCCAACGACAGAAAAACTATTGTCCATTTTGCAATTCACACACACACCAGTCGTTACAAGAAATTATGTTTATTTGAGAAACCAACAAGTCCAAATGTTCAATTTTTTTCTCCGAAAATAGGGAAAAGTAGTTTTCAAAATTCGATGAACAATTATGAGTAAGATGTAGGGAAACATACAAAACGTCATGTGAAAGGGGCCCACGTCTTCACTTTAAATTTATATCGGCACCTGAAAGATATGGTTGTATACACATTATTATACCGAATTATGTATTATGTATTGAGTATTGCTTGTATTATTTTTCCTAACATAATTATAAACAGTTTTTTAGAATTAAGGCAGATAAATAGTTTTTTCAATTTTGTCAAGACATGCTTTACGGACATATTGGGTTTCTCAAATAAGCGGATCAGTTAACAATTCATTTAAGTCTAGAAACGAATTCAAATAAGCTTTTACGTAAATTATATACAACTAAAGGTAGCGATGTTATTTGATACCGCATATGAAATGCAGCGGCGCTACGTCACAGTCACGAGACATCACGTAAATTTGTTTGCTTTGATGCTCGTTCGTAACTCGGTGAATATACTTTAGGTGTACATGTTTTATTTGTTGACACTTTGCATGTTTAAAATAAAAAATATGTAGATTCTCTAGATAAACCAAACAAAATACATGAGGCGAAATATTTTGTCCAGATACAGCCGAAATTATTTTTTTTTTTGAAAATGCTATTTTTTTTGTCTTAAGCTAGATTCTTGACACATTCATGATCAACTTTTACTAAGAAAATTTTTTTGATTTCTCAACGGTTTTTGTTGTAGTCACCGTCCTTTATAAAGGACAGTATCATAATACAGGGAATTAATTAAACGTTAATTGCGAAATAAAAGACAACCTTTTGTACATACATAAATTTTATTTTATTGTAGTAACCATATAAATAAACTAACTCGTATGATATTCCAGAAAACAATATTTAGGATGAAGACCTACATCAAATTTGCTACAGCGGAATTGAACTTTCTTGTGACATTGCTTACGCCTGATCTGGTTATCTTGATAAACAACTAAATGATCTCTACCATCATATCTTGAATGTTCCTTATCATGAGCACTTGCTCGCACAGGTCCTCGCTTTGTAGTTTTTTTATGAATTTCTAATATACCCATTGCGAGCGCCCGACGAAAAGTATACTGGTCGTTTTTCCCACCATCCAGACGATGAAGATTCCATGAGTTATTTATTGCCATATCCAGTCCTTGGCTAAGACATGGAAAATACCATTTTTTCCCTCTTACGCTCACTCGGTATAAGCTTATGTTTTGATCTGCACAATCAGCCCCCCCCATATTTTGATTATATTTTTTTATCAGCTGTGGTTGAGGGACGGCAACTTTCTTTTTTTCTTTTTGTGAAAACCTAGACACATTTACTGTTGGTAGAACTGCTTCACTATTTGAACAAATGGTCACAATGTTATTGTCATTCCAACGACAAGCGACGATGTTTTCACTTTTTTCTGTTGCAAATTCAAAAGTTCCTCTTTCTTGTTTTTTTAAATCTTGACCACTCTTTATTATAAATACAGGTATCCTATTCTCCCTGACAGTGCCGGTTGCCTTTATTCCTCTGTCTCGAGGTATTGTGATCAAATCCCATGACGTGAAATAATTGTCAAATAAAAAGTGAAAAGGTAATCGGCCTTTTTCTGAAATAATTTTATCTGCGAAAGTGAGAACAACGCTGGCACCTAATCCCAAATCCTTGTATCTTTCTTCCAAAATAGTCGACGCACCTTGATACAGTTCGAACCATTCTATATAGCCTTTTTGGTTCGTACCCATCCAAAACTTGTACCCCCATCTAATCGGTTTTCCTGTAATAAATTGTTTCGAACCATGTCTTCCAAAATATGGGATCATTGATTCGTCGATACTATGGTGTTCTTGTAATGGGGCATGTTCTATGAATTTCTCATTTAGATGTATCAAAAAGGGTCTGATTTTTGAAAATTTGTCATTTATTACCAAGTTATTGTTATCATTACAATGCAAATTTTGCATGATGTAGTTGAAACGGTTTCTTGAAATGGCTTCTATTATAATCTTATGATTGGCATCGGAAGAGCTCTCCCAATACAAGGATCGCCTTGAGACACTGGTGTAGCCACTATAAATAAGCACCCCAAAAAAACATTTTATTACGTCCACAGTTATATCACTCTGTCTGTTATGTTGGATCGCATACAGGTTGGTATAGTCTGTAATCATTTGCCATAAAGATTCGTCAAAAAAAAAGATAAAAAATCTCTAAAGGTGTTCGATGATTTTTCGCTCCAAGCTGTTTTTGCCAGTCCGGTAGTTTACGCACAATGTCTTCCTGCACCCAATCGTTCTTTTTTTGTTTCTTTTTGTATTTACAAAACTGTGCCAACGGAACATTGTCATCACTATCACTATCTGAAGGTAAAATGTTGATGATTTTGCTGTCGGTTCTAAACGTTGCCTGAGAATTCAAAACGGACCCCGGTAAATTATCCATGGCAACATTGTCATCATCACCAGAGTCTTAATCAATGACGTTGTCATTAGCGTTGATTGGCGGAAAAAGTACTACTGCATCTAGCAACCTATTTTCATCATCAATATATTCCACTTCTTCCAATAACTCGTTGAGAGTGAGCGTTTTCTTCCAATAACTGAAAAGACAGTACATTATGCCACTGGCCTTTTAAAAAGGACACTAACTTTTATAAGCTTATTTCAGAACACACGACCATCACAAACTTTTTTTGATATTTATATCCTAAAGTTAGGACTTCACTAATTAGTTTTTGCTTGGCTAATCAATACAATTTGATGAAATAATGAATTATATCTTACCTTAGATTACTCATAGCGGGACGAAAAAAAAACGCATCAAATGTAAACAACCACTATATCTGAACGAAAACAAATAAATGACTACACGCGCTGCAAACATGTGCTAAATAGTTGACAGAAACGAATTCGTGGCGCCATCTAAACTTTACAGGTAAAAGCAGTAAATAATCATAGGTTTTTGAAGCGACCTTTTTTAAAGGACAGTGGCCGTATCTGGGTTAATAATTGAATAATGATTGCTAAATATTCTTTTGTTACACAATATAATAGCTAGGGATAAAAAACCAAACGCTTTATTGATGTCTCCAGATTATTAATTTTGTGTTCTGTTTGCCAGTTTTAAAATTTCTGTTAACAAATTTAATAGTGAAGTATTGGAATTTTTTTCTTAAAGCATTTTTTCTTGATATTTTAGAAACATTTCCGATATAGCGCGTCTGCTTACATAACGTGATGTGGAAGTCGAATAGATGCCCTTGGTAATAATTAAATTATTACAAGTTTTTGTTTTGCATTCTCCTTAATATTTTTACCAATAAAAATTTGTGCATTTATTTTACAATCTCAGAAAACGCAAAAAAAAATGCAAAAACATGATTTGTATAATTTTTTTTATCGAGTAAGCATGTTAATTTTAACAGTAATTAAGACGTGTAAATGACACATTTGTATATACGAAGAAAAGAAAAAATGTTCCATTGTTCCAGTGTACCTTTAATTTCTGCAGCTTTTGTAACAACAAAGGTGACCTGGTTTTTCCTTGTCGTGTTCATCACCCCACAAAACAAACAAAGAAATAGATACAAATACGCACTACTAAAAGCACAGTAAAACTAATAAAAGTATCTATAACCTGGAACGTAGTAACGAACTTGGAGACCACTAGTTAACCTTGCCTAGCAACAAGCCGTGGTAATCTACTGATCGCTAGAAATCTAAAATCGTTGTCCTTTACCTTCGCACGATAGATTGTATTATAACGGGCAGGCTTTCCTAATGACACACTGCTACGTCTGTATACTAAATGTAAGATGACCGAAAGATACTTAGAGGAATATGTAAATATCCCCACTTTTTAAACGTTATTGAGGCGATTGCGACTGACTGGTGCAAGAGACCGCACGTCTTCAATGGAAGGTTAAAACGATTTTTCTCAACACTTTTCCAATAAAATTATACAAATTATTAGTGAACCGTAACGATAAACTATGTTTATTTTAGAAATGTCACGTAAAATATAGGTGCTATAAAATAGTAATAATAAAATTGTGACAGCAACAAATTTGAAGGCAACGAAACAAAATATTGAAAAAGAAATCAAGGTTATATAAATAGGCGTTGTAATTTGTTAAATAACATAATCAAGTTAATTTCTTGACATATTAGTAAATTCCCAGTAATTCTTCTGTTATTTTTTCCACTCTGTATAAAAATAATGACAACGTCATCTTCCATCGTTACGATGAAACTTTCTACTTAAAATAATTAGATCAAATAATCACATGCTAACCATACATGTAGCCAACGACGTACCATTAAATCGCCCCAAATCCGTGTTTATGCTCGATAATTACGAGACCCTAAAGTAAAGCTTATGTGGCATGGTACACCGCTTCCTGATATGCGTGTGTTAAGTAAGCTCATTCTTGTCAGCTTTGCATAGGATATGTTGCCTCAGCCTGTGAAGTGTTCATACATAATTTATTTTTAAAGCTCCTTAGCGCTAGCGCTGTTTCCTTCTGCAACAGCTAATCTAAGTAATCCCTTCTTACCGGGTTAATTGCGCTAATGAAATGTCCTGTGATAAGTGAATAAAACCTTTCATTTTCAGGGACCCTAACGAAACGCGAAAAGTCCAAGGGATAAAAGACAATGGGGTAGGATAATGGATGCATTTTTAGTTCAATTTTAGTAATTTTCTCCAAACTTTGCACAAATATTGCTAATTATTTAATGATAAACTTGTACCAAATTATAGTCAAATATCTCAAACCACTGATAGGCTAGTCACTTTACAATTTTTCTTCAGGGTAAATGTTCGGAAAAATTCGCAGAGAAGCAATTTTTGATGTAGATCTTTATTTTGGTATTAGGAACAATGCATTAAAAGTTCTGTTGATCCAAACCGTGCTACCTATGCAACACCTTGAAGAATGTGCAAAAACAGGTACTGGGAGATAACTACGTGAATGTGACCCTACGATAAAAACATTGTTAAAATGAAATACAGTTATCTACAATAAGGATTCTATGAGATCTTTTCTTAGAGGCAATAATTTTGACATAGTGATCCTACGTACATGAAAACGCATGCTATCACTCGTCTGCAGCAACGTCTTCGTATTTTCTCTCCCATGTGGCAAGAGAGAGATCGTCCACCGAGGTTTCAACGAAATTCTCGATTGGTTGAGCATTGAGGCTGGAGGAACCGTGGCAGGTACCACGAATTATAGAACACTGGAGGCTGATTTTGGGCAATCATATTCGGAACAGCATTCTTTCGCACAATTACATGATACAGTTTTCAGGATAGCATCAGGAGCTGGAGGTTTCGACGGAAGGAGCTTGCTGTGTTTTAATCTCCATCCCCAACCTCGAGAGTTAACTCTACCCATTCTATTTCTGCATTGCATCATTTGAGGGTCTGTTTTTCGTTGGCGGCAAAGACGATAAATTATCTGCTACACTTTTTCTCCTCAGATATCTTGTAAAACATTTAAAGCGGTATTCGTCGTGAGATGATTCAGATCTCGGTGCATCATAAAATGCTAGCAGGAATGTTTTACCATATTTCTCAGTCACTCGTTTCGATACACTCTTCTCGCTGAACATTCTCGCGCTAATCCACAGGTCTGGGATCCCATTCTTGATCTTCTTCGTTATAACGCCTTTTCTCTAAAAGACGCATGGCATTTAACAAGGATGTTGAATTTCACAATTCTTGACTAATAATCCCTCGAATATTCCTTATCGAGTTGATAATACATTATAATGAGCAATTGGTAAATACGGCAACATCGTAAATTGGATGTTTATTGGGAACTAAAATCACCACGGCGCATATGGCGCTATGATCAGACGAGTAAAAATTAGCTTATTAATGGTTTATTTACATTCGTTTTACTGCTTTTGTGGGTTCTTTCAGGTAGAAAAATATGTATTAATCGAAAGTTGGGAAGTAAAATCAATAAGTTTAACCTATTTTGCATTTGCACTATTTGCACTTGAAATGGTCACGCATTGCCAAAGTTCTTTTCTCACCAATTATGCCTTCTCCCATACTTTTCTTCTATCTGTTTTCTCCACGATACCATAGCTATTGGTGATACAAATGAACCCCTTGACTTTCTTGGGAAAACAGTAAAAGTGGATTTTTCTATCCACATTTTTTTTTTGAGTGACACAACATTGTATTAAACACTGTCCTCTTCGGCATATTGTGAAATAAACAGTGATGAAATAAAAACAAGGTAGTAAAACCTCGACAAACAAACTATACAAATGTGGTTAAACGAATGTAAACAAAAACCAGTACTCTTTTTATCAAAATGCGAATTTTAGTCACCAGGGGTGATGTGAAAGCTTAGATTCCCAATCTAATTTCAGGACGTAAGTAGTGTTGACATTTTTGTTAGTTGTCAATTTTGTTACCAAACGTGGATATTTTGAATGGAAGGAAATAGGAAAAAATGGGGTGTGAAGGCAACAAAAATGCCTAAAAAAAAAACGGTTTTGTTAAATTGTTTTCTAGACAATCGGAATGCCTTTATAAAAATTGCCTCAGCCACATTTACATTTAATATAGTGGTTAAAAGGTATTTCTAGTCATTCTAAAACTATTTAATTACATTTCTTCTAGGTATAATTTTACAATTAACATGATTATTGTGGCTTCATAGTCAAACGGTAAGAATACTTGCCTCTCTCCCGGAGTCGCGAGTTCGATCTCCAGTCGAGGAGCTGGGATTTTTTCTAAAGCCTAAATTAATCTTAGCATATTTGGATATTAGGATAAGTATCCATTGTCTCTAAATGTGTAGCCTTCTCCCGCACAAAGTACATCGAGGTTCCTTTAGGTATTACCTGTATTTTATTTACTAATTTAGTACGCTTTTACTTTTATTCATTATTTTCAATTTCTTTAATGGTTATTTTACAAACTGTCATTTTGTGAGTGTAGCTTGTGACACTCTCGCTGCAAAGCGATTATATTTTAGCGGGTGCTATAAACGTTGGGTTAACAATAACTGTCATTTTGTGAGTGTAGCTTGTGACACTCTCGCTGCAAAGCGATTATATTTTAGCGGGTGCTATAAACGTTGGGTTAACAATAACTTTTTACGATATTTGCCACAGGCAAATAACTTCGATTTAGGGAATGGTCAAAAATTGATTCCCGGTCGTTTACTAAATAGCTACACTATCCTCATTTATTCCCATTGTAAAGTGGGGCTATTGTATCATACACTATCATGACATGCTTATTGCATTCAGGACGCTTAATCAAGCTCTCTGACCAGTATATCTTCTTCTCTGTTCTACCTTTCCACGATTTCATAAAGAATATAGGTTTAGAGGAAAGAGTCAGATTAATAAGTAGCACTAAGATCTCTTCTCCAGCAATGACACATGTTTTCGCCAATGACCATCGAATCGTTATTTCCGCGTTGAGAATTACGGCGTTACCACGAGCTTGATTAACGACGAAATTAGCATTGGCAAATTTGGTTCTTAGCTTGGATATCAATCTTCTCTTGTTGGTGTTCGCCAGGAATTTAGTTTGGGTTATTTGTATGGTCATATAACGCTGGAAGTGCACATCTACTGAAGCAGACGTTGCAGATCGACGAAGACGTTCCATTACTATCGTGTCAGTACTAGTTTTCTTGAAGCTGTCGAAATCGATAACTGCATCAAAACAGAATTAATTTCGCATCTATAGGCCACCCAAGACATCGCAGTTCTATATCAATCTTAGCGAGCATGTACGTATTGGTAAATTAGGCACGCAAAATTTTGTCCACAACTTAGGATCGTTGCTGTTTCAAAATTATCGCCTCTACCAAAAAATTTTCATAGAACGTTTTTGGTAGAGGATTTAATTGATTTAATTTTTATAATAAGTATTTTTACTGTAAGACGTTCAGGGCGTTATTTCCAAAAACCCGTTTTTTGCACCATCCTCGACGTCTAATGTTTCGAGAGCAGCTTAGATCCAATAAAACTTTTGGCATGTTTCTACTACCAAAATGAAAATCTACCAAAAAGCATTTTTCTGCTAATTTTTCCGGCGAAAAATGACTGGTCTATGAGGAAACATAAAATGAGATTACTTTTATTTTCCCACTATTTGGATATGGGCTTAAATCGTTATTAATTGGGGCCACGAATAACCTTTAAGATTTTGATATACATCCCAGAAACACCCTGTATATAGGGTGATTCAAAAATACACTGAAATCTTATAGACTAATTTCTGACAGCAAAGTATGTATAGAAAAAATATTCCTACGGCCATGGGTCCCGAAGAGTTTTGTTGGAGAGAAATTTCCACTTATGGATATGTGAGGAGACTCTTAATTTGCTCATCATTTATAAATGAATTTTCCAATTTCTAACTTTGGTGGTAATCTCTACTCAACAGGATACAAGTTGAATGTAGTTCGAGTTGAAAGAAATATTCAATGAGTGATGAATTAAGGGACGTTAACATTTAATTATCTGCATATCATTGGATATCTGGAAATTTCTCTTATCTCAAAAGGTTATAATTTTCCAAGAGAGACCCGAAACCATATATTTGCCAATCAGGCAGAAGCTTGAGTCATTATTGCACTATATGTTTTAGGAATTTTGTACACATAGGACTGTTTATATACTTTTGCGCAGTAACTGACATTGTGTTTAACGTATTTAACTTGAGATCCAGAAAATTGTTTACTAACAATTTTGTACGTTAAACTTAGAAATACTAATGATTTATGATTAGCAATCCGGAATTGTCTGAAAAATGTTTCAGAGTCGCTATTTCTAGAACAAAAATATAGATATTGATAAACATGTCACATAGAAAGTCATCTGGTGTGTTTATTTATATACCAGTAACATATGCAACCAGTGAAACCAGGATATAGGCAGAGAGGCGTTACTGTGCGGGAATGAAGGACATTCTTGTATAGAGTTATATTGAGCTTCGCAGTTTGTCTGTTTGTGATGTTGGTGCTCTATTAGTAGTTTAGTAATCGTATCAAACTAAAAGTGTCTGGGTGCATGCGTGATAGTCTTTGTCATATAAAACGCTTTTAACTGCTGGTGCCATCATTACCAATTGTGCATAAACTACAAAAAATGATTGAAAACTACAATGACAACACATCATGTGTACATATAATTTCAAATTACAAAAAAATTCACTTCAGAGTTATTTACCATTGTCATCAATAAAGTTAAATCTTTGAGTGAAATAGTTAACAAAAGCGCAACCACTATGGGTCGAGATTTTACTAGGTACTGTATTTCTTTGCTAACAGCTTGAGGATTGTCATCAAGTTTTAGTGCTACAAACATCCTCCCATTACATTAACAGCGCCCCCAGGCTATTGGCAAAGAAATACGGACCTTCCAAAATCTCGACCCACATGTATCTTGTTAATTTTTTCAATCAACGATTGATTTCAAAATCTCTGTAGAAAATAATTTAATAAATTTACTCCAATATAAAGTCCAAAATTCGTTTTGTTTAATATGCATCATTATTTGAAGGTAAACCTTCTAGACATGCACACAAAATTAGATGACAAACTATATATTTTATATGAAATGTCAATTTAATTTGTTATTGAAATTTAGGTTGTGTTCTATCGACCCGAGAATGTTGGTTACCGCATCAAGTATTCAGAAGCCAGCACTGATTTGGGTTACACGCCACATTATCAGTGGGAACTGTTAGAATGGACCGATTGCTCCCAAAAGTGCGGTGCCGGCGTTAAGACCTCCAAGTTTGATTGTGTCGAAGATAAAGCGGGAAAGGTTAGCAATAACTTCTGTATCGGTTTAGAAAAACCAGAACCTACCACGATGAGATGTAACGAGCAGCCTTGTAAAACAAAGTATGTATTTATGTGCACGTTTTGATTTTTAAAATTGAATATATAAATTTTAATATAGAGCGTGTTTTATAAATAGAGGGGCAAATTTCCTATCTTCTAAATAGTAAAAAAAGTTCTTGTGCAAGTGTGTGCGAAAGTGTTTTGTTTTTATAATAAAGAGCATTAAGATGATTTTAAAATACGTCATTTAGTAGGATATTTCTCTTGAAAATGGTGAAAGGAAGTATTTATTACAGATTTAGAAAACGTATTATCCACTATCCAGACTATAATACAATTAATAACTTAGACATTAATCTGCACCGTAAACGCTGGAGAAAGTTAATATTCGTGCTCCTATTACAAATATAAAGTAAATGAAACACTGGTTGCCGTTAGTAAAGACTGGTTATTACAATAGAGTCTACTACTTGGAACGTTAATAATTATGCAACCTATATACTACTGTCATGCGTCATCATGACACACAGGTTGCTTATACATCACACTGCGGATCTGGACCCTTAATGTATATATCTATAAAGGCGACGTTTTCGAGGCTTAAACACAGCGTAGAATTTTATTTTATTTCTCCTATGTAAGAAATATTTAAGAACTGTGCATTGTGACGTATCTAAACAAAATGTCGTATTTTGTTGTTGTGTAACGTGTTGTCACTTTGGCACCCTGCAGTACAACAGCAGTACTTTGGACTTTTTTATGTCGGTACGGTCTCGAGCATTATTTCCTCATTTAAAGTGTAGGAACACCACTTTATTCTATCAGTAGTGGTATGATAGAAGCTAGAATAATTCGGTGAAGAAACGGAATGTCCTGAGGTCGATGTGTATGGTTTTCGGTTTCGTAGAAATGGACAACTTCACTTTTACCTTTTGAAATTGTGTTTCAGTGTACAACCAGATTTGTTCCTTATACCTTTGAATTAAGTAAAATTCAGAATGTCAACTTACTTACCCTGCTTTATTTAATACTAGTTTCACAGTAGAATAATAATAAAAAAAGGAGGCCAAGAATACCATATTTTAAAATTATTTCTAATCACACAGGGTGTTTGATGTTAGAGTGGCATATCAAAAGTATATTTTTTTAAATGGGACACCCTATATATTTTTGCAAATTCTTATTATTTCTTTAATTGCCTTTTCGAATATGTCTTGATTTTGAAATTCCGTTGCGGCGTTGTCGAATTATTCAACTTTTTTCAAAAAAAATTGTCACTTGCAGACCTCACTAATTAATTCTGCATGAGCGGTATTTTCACAGATTAAGCAAACTTTTTTTGTTAATTGTTAAGCAATGCCATGGCCTAGCCTCTAGATATTTTAAAGTTGAAATTATTTGTACAGGGTGTTTATTACGATGATACAATAATGGCTAACTTGAATCTATCATAACTCCATTTTTTTAAATGGAACACCCCGTATATTTTTACATATTTGGATAGAGTTTTTGTCACTCTACAAATTTTATTAACCCATAGTTATACCTAAAACCAACGGTTTCCAGTGAAACTGCATTCTAATAAAAACACCAGGTAATTTCTAGGAATTCGGATATCATAGGAGGCATTGGCACATGTTTTTTTTTTGTTTTTTGCAAGAAACAGCTATGAGCATTATTGTTTCAATTAATGTGTTTCATCTTTTATAAATGAAAAGAAAATTACCTTATTATTCTACATTTAAATACTTGAACTGTGTGAATTTTCCAAATATCTAGATGGCATTTATCACTGACATTTGTTTGAAACAAATTTGAAACACTTTTAATTTGCAGACTTTATTGTTACGTTAATTTCTATTTAAATAAATATTTAAAGTGAATTCTTCTAAGCAAGAAAGAATTAATATGATTTACTGTATCGGGGAGAGTCATGGTAATTGTTTGTTGGCCTCTAGATTGTATGGTTAAAAATATCCAGATCAAAGATATCCGAATTGTCGCGCTTTTACAAAATTAAAAGCTAAATTCGATGAAAGCAGAAAAGTTACGTTTAAGAAGCCAAAGCGAATGAAACCAGTCGTAAATGAAGAAAACACGTTATCTGTTGTGCTAAACCTCGTAGAAAATCCACATACAAGTTCAAAAATTTTAAGTAGGGAATTGGATATTAGTCAGTCCAGTATTGCAAGGATTATAAAAGAAAATAAGTTTCACCCTTATCATATCCAATTATTGCAAGAACTAGAAGCTAATGAGTTTATTAAGAGACAAGAATTTTGTGAATGGGCAATTCTGAAAGTGCGAGAACCGGATTTTTTTGAATACGTGTTGTATTCCGACGAGGCTACGTTCCATAAAAACGGAAATGTTAATAGGCACAATCTGAACTATTATTCTACAGAAAATCCCCATTTCAGACGAAGTATTGACCATCAATATAGGTGGTCATTAAATGTTTGGGGTGGGATTATAGGAGGATATGTAATTGGGCCATATTTTTTAAAGGCAGAATAAATGGAGAAACATATCTACACTTTTTAAGAAATAGTCTACCAGATTTGTTGGAAAATTTACCATTAGCTACAATACGAAGGTTATGGCTGCAGTATGACGGGGCGCCAGCCCACTACAGTGCGCAAGTACGTAACTATTTGAATAATGAATATCCAGATAAGTGGATTGGTAGAGGTGGGCAAATTTGTTGGCCACCTAGGTCACCAGACCTAACAAAATTAGATTATTTTATGTGGGGTTATGTAAAAGAGACCGTTTATAAAACTGCTCCAACTACAGCTGAAGATATGAAGGAGAGAATTAGAGCTGCATTTCAAGAAATTAATGTTCAGAAATTAAGAAATGTTAGCCAGTCTTTTTTGAGTCGTCTAAAATTGTGCGTGCAAGAAAATGGAGGACACATTGAACATCTAAATACAAGTAAAAAAATTGTATTTACCGTTTTGTTATAAATAAATTGTTTCATGTTCGTAGTTTCTTCTTGCAAAAACAAAAAAAAAAAACACGTGCCAATGCCTCCTATGATATCCGAATTTCTAGAAATTACCTGATGTTTTTATTAGAATGCAGTTTCACTGGAAATCGTTGGTTTTAGGTATAACTATAGGTTAATAAAAAATGTAGAGCGACAAAAACTCTATCCAAACATGTAAAAATATACGGGGTGTTCCATTTAAAAAAATGAAGTTATGATAGATTAAAGTTAGCCATTTTTGTATCATTGTAATAAACCCCCTGTACAAATCATTTCAACTTTAAAATATCTGAGGGCTAGGCCATGGCATTGCTTACTATTTAACAAAAAAAGTTTGCTTAATCTGCGAAAATACCGCTCATGCAGAATTTATTAGTGAGGTCTGCAAGTGACAATTTTTTTGAAAAAAGTTGAATAACTCAACAACACCACAACGGAATTTCAAAAACAAGATATGTTCGAAAAGGCAATTAAAGAAAAAATAAGAATTTGCAAAAACATATAGGGTATCCTATTTAAAAAAACATACCTTTGATATGCCACTCTAACGTCAAACACCCTATGTGATTAGAAATAATTTTAGAGTATGGTACTCTATATATTATATATATATATATATATATATATATATATATATATATATATATATATATATATATATATATATATATATATATATATATTTTTGTACAATGTATATAGTAATCTATTATACAGATAAGCAACCAAGGAAACCAAGCAAAAGGTTATGATAAAGCGTGATCAGTTATATCAAGCACAGTTAAGTTACGGAAACTACTACTACGGTATTAATCTCAGCAGGGACTGTTTTAAAGGTTTACTACAAGCAGGTATGCAATCAAATATGCGGTGAATCAAAACAAGCTAAGTTACGATATCTATTACTACTGTTAGTTTACATCAAGCAGCTAGCGACTTTATAGTGGTTAGTGCCTAAAACGGTATCATGGCAAGCGGTCGGTGCAGCAATGTCCAGGTATAAGTGGTTACGGTTTACTAGCGTGATACTACGGTAGGATGTCAACCTAGGGATAGGCGGTTGATGATACGTACTAGTCGCGGATGTGCTGTGTCGTTAGATTTACCCCTTTCGTCCTTTATTGGGGCTAACTGGATTGCACGTTAATTCGAACCCGGGATACATCATCAGATCCCACTTGAAAGTCTAGTTGCTGGGAACTCCAAATACTAGGGATCGGGGCCTATACCATATATAACCATCAAAGAATAACAGCTGAATATTCCCGAGAGGTATCTACCTGTATAGCACGTTTGATACAGTTTTATTAACTCGGATTGGAATGCAAACTGTCCCTTAAGTTGATTAAGCCTGAGATATGCGTGAATTGGTATAATATTAACAGCCAGTAGCTAAAATACAAGTGGCTGTTAGAGGTTATCACATCGAGCATACTTTATTACAAATTCTCTGTCGTGTCTCTTCGCATTGGTGAAATCTCTCTCCAAAGACTAGGGATCGGGGCCTTCACCATGACACTGAGAACGGATTCTACTAAAAAGTCTAGTTGCTAGAATCTGATCGGTGCGTAAATATATAATCAAAGATTAACAGCCGAGTATTCCCGATGCTCGTTTCTGAATAGATATAGATAACCCGTGGTTTACTTATCGATTTCCGAATTTTCCCAAATATCTCTAGCGGATCTGATTAACAGGTAATTGGATACAAACGATAAACGAAAAAAAACATTAAAATGATATAAACGGTAAATGCAAATAACACAGCAAAAATGGTACAAACGATAAATGCAAAAAAAAGAACAGTAAAACGGTCAAAACGATTCTTACCACTACCTGGTTACGACGGACACTGGAGCTGCTTATTGGTAATACTTCACCCCGGGAATTGTTACTTGAGAAGTGATTCTTTGAAGCTCTGTTAGTAGTTTTGTTCCCACGGATGACGCGAAGTGTCACGTGACTCTCTGCGCAAGTACCAGAATTCGCGGTTGATGTGGAGGAGCAAAATTCTTTAAGCAGGTTTAGCGAAATACAGTTAAACAATTCCCTGCGTTATCTAATATAAGCAAATGTTTATAAAATGTTCTGAGGCTGTTAATAGCTTTCTCATAATTTAAAAATATGGTTCCAAAAATAATCAAAACGGTCATGAATTGCTATTCAAACTAAATTGCTGAATTTCTCATATTGTAAATTATTTTAAAAATAGAAATGAATTTGTTTCTAACAAATGCCTTCCTTTCCAGTACTAACTATCATGCTACTCACTTGCATATTTTCAAATATACCGGGTACCGGGTAAATGTAAAATAACAGTTGTCTGTAGTCCAGATAATTATATTAACTAAATTTCTAATATTAAGCTTGGCTCTCAAATGGATTACCTTACACTAAATTACCTTTCCTCTTACTTGGCGTACATAAACACAATAATAAGGCAACTAATGTTACCTTGGAAAAAAGAAAGAAACCGGATTGAAACAATTATTGTAAGAACTAATTGTTTTTCCGAGTATTTGACATAAACTAAATTAATTCTCAATTCAAGCGGCTTCTGAAATACATATTAACATAATTTATAGGGTACAGGGTGTTGCAAAGAGAAAGAGCGACCCAATTTGGTCTTATTATTACAGAAAACAGTCTACGGAAAAAATATAACTTCGTTACAACGTAGGTTGCATAATTATGTGACGTCACACCAAAAGAGTCTATAATTGATGAATTAAGCATGTTCTCACCATGGTCATAGTCATAAATAAGGACGGCATCTCAGGTAGTCATTTCGCAAATATCAGAGGCGGAATCAGGCTCGTGTGCGAACACATCAATATCTTCATGTGCAAAAATGTTATGCAATAAAAAATAGACAACACATTACATCTCTGACGGGTAATTTCTGTAATGTGCACGGTATTTCGCGAAGGAATACGTCGAGATATTATTTCACAATAACACGCCTAAGATATTATCTATCGAAATTCAATTGCAAACTTCTTATTGTCGTGGTCGCAAGCTCACACGTGTCTTCAATTGCTATGTATGTAGCTGGTAGGGGTTCTGTCTTACACATCTGTCTGCTTGTTTATTTATTTGAACTACTATACTATTATAGGTGTTTTTAATTTATAACAAAACTTTTACGATCGTACAAAACTTGCATTTAATTGAGTCCTTTGCTATTTAGTTTTAGGTAATTCATATGGTTATAATTAAAATTAGTTTTAGATTTTGTCACTAATTAAGTAGGTACTTATTTTTTGTATTTAAAAGATGACAATACAACTTATATTTGTAACATGACGTCACCCACATTGAAAATACATTTATCTGTTTCATCATAATTTCAATTAATTACGCGAGTACATAAATACGTTGTATCTTGCATGGGATTAGTAATATACAATAAAATGTCATGAAAGAAGGTTATTAATTAATTCGTAAAAAAACCTATATCATTGCATTTCAAAATATTATCCTCAATTTATTAGTTGTATGTAAGTTGATGTAAGTCCGTAACTGGAATGACTACCTGAGTTGCGGTCTTTAAACATGACATACTTGATGTGTAAGTAAAGTCGCCCTAGCTTTTAACAAAATAAATTTTAGTATCGATGAATGTTCAAATTTATATCAATATAATTCTGAATTCAATATTTCGATGCAGATAGATGTTCCACGAGAGTTTGTAATGTTTCATACGCTCATACGAAAATTAATTGAACTGTTATCAGCGTTTTATCGCGTACTTCTCAACATAGACGCCGTGTGACAATACGTCATCGCCAACAACTGATATAAATACCCGTCCACCATAGAAGAATTTCATTCAGTATCTTTCTACTTTTAGCAAGCTAGGTGGCTTGATCCGATATTTGCCTGTCTCGACGGTTGACCACAATATAGAACTGTTTTATTGCAATAGACTTGTAGAATAGAACATATTATTGTTATCTGAAGTAACTAGTTGAAGCAATAAATTATTTTACTTTGAGCTTCCTCATTTATAAGAACAACAGACCCTGAGTAGAATTTTCCAAACCGACTGCTATAAAGCAAATAGAGTTATATTTAATTCTTGAAATGATTCAGTGTTTTCTTTAGACGTGATATTTTTAAAAAGATCCTTAACCGCCTGCTGGAAATGACCTCAGCTAGCCATGACACATGAATCCATCCTTCTCCTCATTGACAGACGAAAACATATATGAATACCAGGAGTGTTTCATATTGTTGCACATGCATTAATAATCCTATTTCGTAAATTGTCTTTATATTGTAAGGGGCAGTATAGACTAATGATTTTAAATGCATCAAAAGAAAAATCAAGGGAAATATGATCTGTTGATCGAGGAGGCCATAACTGTGTTCTTGCTCGAAACGTCCATCGGCCAGGATGCTATGTGTAGAAATTGATGCGCATAGCGGTTAAAGTGTACTATGGCACCATCATGCATATCTATGCATACCATATATACCTCTATTTACAATTGGTCGACCTCTCAAGATAACAACCAGTTCCACTTTCAAAGAAATCTGATATAATTCGCCGATCAGTCGGGCAGGTAAAAAGTAGGGCCTAGTGAGAAAATCATCAATAATTTCCGCCCATATGTTCACCAAAAACCGAAAATTTTTTTTTTCATCTCTCAAAAAGTTGGCCTCGTCGGTGAAGAGAATCAGAGATGGCATTTATAAATTTTTATAAATTTGTATTTAAATAAACTGTTGGTTAACTAAGCTAGATAATCAGAGACTAAATATGTTGGATATCCTATTAATAACTAAAGTTATAAAATAATTTCTTTTTATTTTAATTAAATAGTAGAAATTTTGTCAGTCAAATATCGTCATTTCCGCAACGGAAAGGAGTTTTCAGTTTGCTTTATCTACCTCATTGGTAAACATATATAAAACTTTTTATAGAAGAACACCTTATAAGCAACTTCGGAACTTTTACTAACTCCAATAAATTCAAATGATAATTTTATAGATGGAAAGTTGGGAAATGGGGGAAATGCCATGCATGTAAACGCAGATCAGGAGTCAGGATGCGTGAAGTAGAGTGTGTACAAGAGGCACCGAGAGCAGGAGCCGAGGACATACTTGTTGATGACAGACAATGTAAGGGGTCAAAACCTGGTTCGAGGGAGTTATGCCAATCCCACCAAAAATGCAAAGCCAGGGATGTTGATAACATTCCCGAGGTGTTGCTGAATAAAGTTTGGTCTCAAATAAATCGAAAGTCTGTTAAACGAGAAGGACTGGTAAATATAAATTTTATTGTCATTTAATCTAAACGTATTAAAACTGTAGTGGAAGAGGCAAATTTGTTTTACACGTTTTATGTGTTGTGTAGCATGAAAAATATATTTGAGATTAATTTACCTAAATAAATACCAGTCCCGTTTTTAGCATCTCGTTTAAAACTTTCACTAACTTGTGACATCATCTACCCTGCACGTGCTCATTTGCGAATAGAATCGACAACGTTAGGGTAGTGGGAGCTAGTGCCGTTTAGACCGTTCTTTTATTCTCCAGAGAAATAAAACTTCCTCTGCGGAATGAGGCTGAACAAGCTGAATTTTTGCAGAGACCTTCGTTTTGATGTTCTAATGAAGCACAAAAAAATCTTATATGCCTACCCTTGTGCGTCTTGAGATATCGAAGGTCAAAGGTCATGAAAATTGGTTTTTCGCGAAAATCTCGCTTCCAGTGCATTTAACGTCGTAAAATAGTATTCTCTATAAAATTGTTCATATACATTTTTTTTCGTACGACCAACCGTTTTCGAGATATATCATGATAAAGCGGGAGCGCGCATTCGTAATAGGTAATACTGTATTATACTGCAGAGCTATAAATATAAAAGCACATTTCTTAATCTGTTAGACTGGAAAATTAAATTCCCATTGTTAAATCAGTTAAGAATTTGTTTATTTATAAAAAAATATATAATAAATAATTAATACTTACTGTGAAATGGACAATAAAAGAAAAACTGTGAATACTGTGTAGTTTCCAGTTCTCGAGTGCAAAAGTATTACTGTGACAACGTGATATGAAATATTTATTTATTTTTAAATTAGTTGGGATAAAGTCGGCAGAAAAGATAAATCAAGTTTAAATAGTCGAAGCTTCGTGTATTTGACACATCCTGTCAGAGTTATTTAAATTAGGTTTTCCTTGTTAAGCTATTTATTTTATAAAAACCTTAACCATAAATATGAAGAAAAAAAATGGAATCAAGAACAATACCAACAAACACCATTTACTAGAACGATAAGTTTCATTCTGGTTGTGGCAAAAAGCTATGCGTAGAGTCTATCTTTTAGGTAACAAAATGAAGTGTTCATTTTAAATTATTTTTTGCGTGAAGAAGACATGGAAATTTAAATATATATATCAGGTTAATGAAAAATGTTGCAATTAAATTAAGCCCTGGTGTTATTCCACATATATTTTATTGTAAGGAAAACCAAGTACGGTTGGGTAATGTGGTTCCTCGAACAGTATTTTAAAAAAAGACAAGGGGGACCGGTATTAACTTCCACTTCCGCTTTTATACAAGGTGTTTCATAAAAAAATATTAATTTTGTATATCCCAAGACAAACCCTGTATAAAAAAATTTTGAAAATCTGTTTAGATATTTGAAAACAGTGGCAAAAAATAAAACTAAATAGCATGTTTCTATATTTCCGCATTTAATTTTACAGATTTGGTTTTTAATACAAGTTCAATTTTATAGGAAATTGCACGAGGTAAAATTGAAAAACTATTTTTACTCTCAAATTAACAAGATTACTCAATATGATTTGAACGAAACAACTACTCAGCGGGTAAATACCCCGACCTGCATTGAATTATACCTTCAAATCATGATAGATCGGTAGCAAATATGATTTGTCAATTTCTAACCAGACATAGACCGGTTTCGAACTTATTAGTTCTCCTCAGTATGCCATAGGTTATGAAACAGACAAATGATAGTGGCCAACCTGCTAGTCATATACTGACTAAGGTAAATTGAGTAGTGGTGAGAGGTATGTGAAACTTTTCATATGGTCCTAATGCTACTATCCGACCGACATCATAGATGTCTCTGTGGCGGATAGCGACTTGCGAAGCAAGTACCGAGAACGGCGGCCTCTAGCCTAGGTGGACTAAACTACTGTTATTAAATATGATTTGAACGAAACAACTACTCAGCTGAGTAGTTGTTTCGTTCAACTACCGATTTCTCGGCACATTGAAATAGCCGAAGATTAATAATTTTTCTTAAATATGTTGAATATTTCTTCCAAATTAAATATATTGCTAAAATAATGCCTTCACTATAATATTTCACCATTTTTAAAAATCGTCAACAACCAAATTGTGGCCTTGTTTAAAAAATCAACCTTTCAAATTCCTATTCCTGACATTAATTTTAAGTTAGAATTGCATTGAAAATTGAAGGAATCAACAACAATGCATTCCTCTGCAAAATATTTCGATTCCATTAAAAAAGAGGGCTCAATAATGTCTAGACCAAGGTGGTGGACACCTTCAGCATCGTTTGTAAAAATGTTGTTTTTATTAAAAATGAATATTACTAATATAATATTGTGTGACGACATGTCAAAGTGACTGATAAGTGTATCCCTCTGGTGGTTTAGTGCTACTACCCATCAGACATCACTGATGTCTTAGTGCCTAATACAGACCTGCAAGGCAGGTGCCAAGAGCTGCGACCTTTGACCCGAGTGGGCTAAACTATATACTGAAAAATATTTACAGGAAACAACTACTCAGTGGACCAAAGCCCCGACCTGCATTAAATTAAACTTGTAAGTCTCGTTTGGTCGCTAAGATCATTTGTCAATTCCTAACTAGACATTGACTGGTTTCGAACTTGTTATGTTCTCATCAGTATGCCATAAGTAATGGAAAAGACAAATAATAATAGCAAACCAAGCTAACCTAAAGCAGACTAAGCAAAACAGACATAGTTTATGATAAGTGTATCCCTCTGGTGGTCAGCCTGGCTTGCTGTTATTATTTGTCTTTTCCGTTACTTATGGCATACTGATGAGGACATAATAAGTTCGAAACCGGTCTATGCCTAGTGAGGAATTGACAAATAATCTTAGCTACCAAACAAGATTTGCAGTTTTAGTTCAATGCAGGTTGGGGCTTTTGTCCGCTAAGTAGTCATTTCCTGTAAATCTTATTCAGTGTAACGACGTAATAAAAGTAATAATCTAATATGATGCTGCGTATGATAGCTTAATAGAAGCTAAGCAAAGGCCCTACGTTTTCAGTTTCATGCAACTTGACAACGTTTTTTTTGAACGCTCGTTATATTATAACTAAATTGTTTTAAAGTGAATTGAAGTTAAACAAAATATATTCATAGATAATGAAACGATAGTTACGAGGTTAAGCTGTTAAGATATGACGCCGTATATCAAAATTAAATTACTAACTTATAAAACAAAAATTTTACAAAATCAGCGCGGAAGATGGCAAATACTTTTTTCTTTTTCAAAATCGATAGTTTTAAAAGGTTATGTATTATCACAAATTTAGATTCCGTGGTATTATGTATTAAAAACTGTATATTTTTAAATACGATACTCATCGTTTAAATTCATTTATTACTGTAAAGTTTCATTATTAAGCCTGGCCAAGGTCATTAATCCTACAGAGACGTACTGGGTATGCATCATATCATAATACTTGAATAAGTACAATAATAAAAACGAAAATATTTTATATATTGTGATGTTGGTTTTTGTACTATTTCGTTCGAATTTAAATTCTTTTTTATGTATTTCCTTATATTTTGTATGCTTAGTGCTGCACATTATTATTAAACTGTTAAATGACGTTCACACATGTACATTGTATATCTAAGTGATAACTAATAATGAATAAATAAATAAATAAAATAAATGGAAATAAATTTTATTAATACTGGTACACTTTATAAAAATATGTACAAAACTCACCTTCTTAAGCAGATTTATGAAGTACCTTGGTTGTCATTATCACAAACTGGAGTACTTCTATAATAACCGTGTAGCATCAGATATGTTTCTACAGTTGTCTCAGTAAGCGATGTTCGCTGTGGTGAAAAAATATGTTTTTAAAAAGACCGTCTGACATCTACGGAAGTAATACAGGCATAAATAAAACACTCAGTCTACTCACTTAACGCAGCTGTAGATACATCATCACAAATTTGTCTTAATTTGGTAAAATCAGGATCTTTCCGTAATACACTCTCGAATTTTTCAATAACGGGTTTATTTTTTGCGTCATTTATAGTCTGTAGCTGTGTATTTACGTCGTCCACTATTTGCAGCGATTCCTCTAACGACAACGAAGTATTTTGCAATTTTTCTATTGTAGTCCTCTATAATTGTTATAAATAGTTTTTAAATCTGTTTCAAGGGAAACATCTTGAAAGCTTGTTTGGCTTTCCTTAATAGCTGCAGCCTCGTTAGGGTTGAACTGTAGTATTACAGCTTTTATTTGTTGAAAATATTCAGCATAATAAAAAGCTGTCTTCAATCACGTGCCCCAACGTGTGAGAATTGGCTCTGGTGGTTCAGGAATACCAGGACACAGTGTATGAAATGCTCGAAGCCGTTTAGGAGATTTGAGAAAAACTTTTTTTGTATTTGCTATTAATGCATCTACCTCTGGAAGACATTTTCGAATCGTTTCTGCTACAAGATGGAACGCATGCACTTTACATGTAACATGTAAAAACCTACAATCGTCTCTTTGAAGAAAACGGCCCACCAAACGCATTGTCGCAGCACCTTCAGTCACAAACATCAACACTTGACTTGTTGACAGTTCAAATTTTTCGAAAGTATCCAACACCACCCGCGTAATTGTTTCGCCAGTACACGCAGTTAGTCTTTTGCTAGCTAGTAAAAGTAGAAATGTTGGGTTAACAGGGTCGAGTACACGTACTATAACATTTAAAATAGAATTTTTTTTACAATCTGTCGTCTCGTCAACACATAACCACAGCCGTGTATTTTTTAAAGCACATTTAATCCTATTTACAATGTCTTCACGAACACTTGGTATATATCTACATAACGATGAACGACTTGGTAAATTTACCTGGGGATTGTATTTAAGTCCCGAAATGCTGGTTTATCCAATATGCGCAGGGGAACATCACAGGCAATCAGCATTAACAGTAAATCAAACATAAACTGAGGTTCCAAAGAAGACACGCCATTTTTTTATTTTTATGCCGGGTACTATTGACATGAATTTTGCAGCCGTATTTATTCCAGCACATTAAGTCTTGATCACAAACTTTACAAATTATTTTACATCGATCACAGAATAGATCCGGAAATTCACCGATAAATTTATTCACTTTTTCAGCGTACGGTCGTTTTCTACTCTTTACGATCAACATTATTTATTATTTATTAGTACTCTATGCATCGACTGACACATAACAACTGAAGTGTGTCGAGTCATCGTCATCGTAAATAAGCGAGCGATGGCATTGGTATTGCGCACGACCCTGAATCTACCATCGCTTGGCCAGGCTTATTCATTATATACGAATATAATGCCAGAGTGCATAATATGCTTATTACTTTATAACCAGCTTTCATCCTAAAATGATCATCTAATGATTAAAAAGAATTAAACAAAACAATTGCGCGTCACCTTTAATTATTTTAGACGACGACGGCGCGGCGTTAGTTTATGTTATATCCGCTAACGTATGTATCAACTGTTTTGAAAAAAATTTCCCGCTTTCATGCATATCAAATTATAGGTTCTCCGAAAATTGCGTGTCTTGGAAACATACGGGCCGTTATCTGTGATTTAAATGTTTATGTTATTGCTGTTATATGTACTAATTTCCCTAAATAATATAATTTTAAGGATATATAATATCTTTTTATTATTAACGTTTGAAATAATTGCCAAAACTTTTGTTACACACGTTAGGGTGTTATATTACATTGTTGAGGTCTACTTCAACCACTGATTAAATATTTTAAATATTACATTTTTTTCTAGCATAATTTGAATTAAATGAAATTTTAATAAAAATATATCGTGCTGATCCAATTTGGATTATACAATATTACTGTTTATCTGAAACGTGTTTAAAGCTTGATTGCATTACTTTATTCTCATATAAATTGTGGGTATAAAAATAAAAATATCATATTTTATGTGCAGGATTTGGATGGATTGTTAGAAGCAATAAATGGGAATGGTGGTAAGGGCACATGCGGAGAAAAAAACAATACAAACGTACATCTAGACGTGGGCAAAGTTGTAAAAGATAGGATTCCTCAAGAAGAGATTAAGCTTATACGGGTTCCGTTGAAGCAATCTCATCTGTCTTTAAATTTATCCGATAACGCCTTTGAGACAATGGGAGATTCCATAGCTGATAACCTCGATACGGGACATGCTGAAATAGCTACAGGTGATAAAGCAGCGAAAATCCTTAAGGAATTGCATCATCAGACGTATAAAGAGGAGAAACGGTTAGAAGAGAAACCAAAAGCGATGGCAAAAATGGAAAATAAAACTCGCAAACATAGCCATGAAGTACCTAAAACTAAACACTGTAAAAACTAATGTTTAACGTTGAGATTAATGCATTATATTTTATTAATTTATTAAATCATTTACTTTAAAATATACGAAATATACAATTAAGTTAATACACGGGTATAAACCGTTGTTGTTCTTACTTTACTTTGTGTTTTCTCGGAACTCTTTTGGAATTTTGTTATTCACTGCAATAGTTGGGGACAAAATTTTCTTACCAGAAAGTTGTTTTTCGTAGATTTAATTCCCTTGAACTATTTTCTTGCTACATTTTGTGAAAGAAACATTATTAAATAACTACAGGTCTCTCTTTGAAATATAATTATACTATTGCTCACCATGAATTGAAACGTCTCATGTCGCAGATAAAATGGGCATACAAAAAGGAACTAACATGCTTACCCCAGTAACACTTTAGGGCTACTTATAAAGGATTCTTAATGAACACCACGGATTGCAGGTACTGGAAACAAATTCTTTCGCCTCATCAATATCTCACCTAAGGAAATTACGACAACATTGCAACGACATCGTGCCCATAGTGGAATATATCAGAGATACCTCACAAAAGTTTTATGAATTTAAACTCTTTGATTGTCCACTAACAACCAACATTACAGATACAAGGGAGTATAACCTGCCATTTCAAATAATAAAAAAAAAATACCGTACCAAACGTTACCAATTTTCGGACAACATATTTAGATCACGCTCCTTTTACAAAACAATAGGAGGACACGCCCACATTATAAAAGGGGCACCAAATTCAAAAATTTTCTCACCTTTCTCTTATTTTTTTTTTGTGTTCGTTTTTGTTTTCAAAATTCCTCACAAAATCTATTCCAAAGTATATAAACCAACCATCAGTAAATTATGGCACATGATTATACACAATAAATATCATTATACTCCAAAATAAGCGGAGGTAGACATTTCCGCTCCCCAGTTTCGTATTATTTTAGGGCGAGCTTTTTTGCTGTGCAGCTTGACTCGTCGTAGCATTATCAAAATTTAAAATTTATATATACATTTTTTTACAATTTACCTCTTTTTATTTTTACATTGTTTAAAGTTTCTATATCGTTGATTTTATGTTTCAAACATTATTATATAATTTAAAACGTTTATATTTTAGGTGTTGTGTTACTATTTAATATTTTTAGTTCTAAGTTCGGACCGGCCCCGCTCCGCCCGATCTAACAAATGCCCAGTCGCCATCATACGAGAGAATGCTAGGTCGGCAAAGGACTGGGTGTCCAGCGAGGGCAATATATCAGTTTATGTTTAAATGTCAATAAAATTGTTTTGAATTTGAATTTGTGTATTATTTTCTGGATTCCTTAAGTACACAGTTAATTTTAAGATGGAACTACATCATAGAAAATGAGATCAAATTCCTTTCTATATTTTTGATACAGACACTAGATAAAAAAATTATGTATTTTACCTCCATTGAATGTGTCCAGCAATGCGTATGTTATCTATGTTTAACGATTAAAGGAATAAGAAATGATCTGTTTGTATGTCATAACTCATAAGTAGTTTTCTCTTTCTGTTTTCTTAATCGCCTCTCAAGTTACCGAGGTAATCCCCGAAAATTCTAGGGTTTTGTATTTTGGCAAGGAAAGGAGGCCCTATAATTTATTGTGGAACCCGAACCACATCTAGGGCATTGGCAATTCCCTCTTCTATCTTAGTCAGAAACAAATAACAAATAAAATTTTCAATTTGCTCCAAGATGGAATCGAACCATCTTTGGTACCGAGTAAATACCTACACTGAGAAAACTTGTTTAATTAAAATACGCTGCCGAAAAAAGTTTAATTACTGCAAGTACTTTTTTACCTGCCACAGGTAACTCTAACAATAGTGACTAGTGAATCGAAATTTCTGGACATGACGTGTTATCACAAGTGAAAAATTTACCTACCATTAATAAAGTAGTACGCTAGATATTGAAGTTAACTTGCAGTGAGTTGTCAATAAGCCTAATATAACAAAACAGTCTACTAATGGTTATTAAACTAACATTTATGGAAAAGGCATTGCGGCTAGTAAACATAGTTCTATCACTAATGCACTGTTGTCCTATGACAAGTGAACAGTTACTTACTGTAAGTGAATTAATACTTTCCTGTCAATTATAGGGTGCGTCGGTTGTACCGAGTTTATCCGAATATGCGCGAAACCACGGCGTACGTTTCTTTCTTCCTGTTTAGGCATTTCGTTGTCGGGTGGTGCTCTAAGGCATTGTTGAAAAAAATCACTTGTACGTAAAAAAGTGCTGCTTATTATGTATATAAGATCCCAAATATCAATCATCTTCAAAACTAAAGGATCTTGTTACACACACACACACACACACACACATACAGGGTTATTCACGGAAAGCGGGTATTAGACGTTTCTTGGGATCTGTCGAGTTTAAAAATCTGAAAATTTGTATAAAGAGGTTTTTGGGTATGGCGAATTTAACGAAAATATTTTTAACTTTGTGTCACTTCCGCTTATACCGGAAATATCACCAAACTTTGTTATTTTAAATGGAACACTCTGTATATTATCGCGCATTTGGATTCCTCATAAAAATTTAGCTTGGGTTTGTATACCATAATGCATCCTTAAACCCACTATTTTCCGAGATAATTAATATTTTTGAAAAATTTTGACGGTTTCTATCCTTCGGAAAAAAAATCGATATCTTCTATCATGTTGCAGATTAAGAAATTTTCTATTCAAACTCATACAAGTTCCCTACGGTCTAACTAAAAGTGTCCTGATGTTTTCACAATTTTATACAGGGTGTTTTATTTTCACAGTCAAACATTATTTTAGTTCAAATGTCAAAAAGTCATTTTTTTTAAATGGAACCCCCCTACATATTTTTACAGAGTCTAATAGATTATTGAATTCTGCATCAACTGATATTACCATTGCCTATACCTATCTCTCTTGGTTTTCGCACCATAGACGAATATTTGTAAAATGTACGTACAAAGCACTGTTTGTTACTAAGCAACACAAGTTATAACTTGCTTCCTTTCTTATCGTAAAGGAGTATAATCATGTGAATAGTTGACAATTATTTGTTAGTTATCAAGAAAAAAAAATCAATAAACATCAAAAACAAAAGATCATTTTATTATCAGATTTATAAAAAAATACTTTGCAACAAACAATTTACAAAATTAACGAATACAGTGAATAAATATTTAATGCAGCAACTGTTCAAAATGCCTTCCATTTTGCTCCAAACAAGTCAATATTCTGCGATTTACGGCACTTACCGTGGCTCGGCGAATTTCGTGGGAATCTAATTGCTGAAATGCAGCCCGTACTCTATTCTTTAGATCTTCTTTGGAAGTAGCCGGGGTGGCATAAACAATATTTTTGATTGTACCCCAAAGGTAAAAGTCTAAAGGGGTCAAATCAGGGGACCTTGCTGGCCATCTCCAAGGTCCTCGGTATCCAAACCACCTATCTTCGAACAATGTTACTAATTTGTCATACACTTCGCGTGTATTATGTGGGCCGCAACCATCCATTTAATAATACATAGAATTATAAATATTTAGGGGCAAACTATCAATAAACGTTTCAACTACTGTTCTCAATATTTCCATGTATTTGTTACTATTTAAATTTTCCTCGTAGATATGATACTTAAAAGTGTTATCTACTAATAAGCAGAAAACGTTAAAACTAAATTTGGTCTAATTCGATTCTCGTACCACATGAGGATTTTGTTGTGCCCAGTTGTGCAAATTTCGCCTGTTAAAAATTCCTTCTTTGGAAAATTTAGCCTCATCAGTCCAAATAATCCTTTTAAAAAAATCAGGATTTTCTTGAAGACGTACGATCATCTGTTCACAGAAATCAGTTCTTTTTCGAAAATCTTCGGGTTTCAATGATTGTACTTTTTTGTACAGAAAGTTATGCATCTTATGCTTCTTTAGAATTCGTTGAATAGACGAATATGAAATTCCTAAATCCCAACTAGCACCAGGAATAGATCCATGCGGATTTGCATAAAAAAGTAAGCCAGAACATTAATCTCATTTACTTCGTTATCTGTAACTGGCTTTGGTATTGTCTTTCGGCTTTAACTTTGCCAAATTTTAAAAAATTTAACCTGATTCTTCGAAATTTATTATTTGTCATTGGTGGTAAATATGGTATTTCTCGTTCTACTAATTATTTCTTTATTATTTCCATAAATAGAAAATAAATCTAATATTACAGCATTTGTATAAACGTTTGCCATTATTTTCCACAAATAATTCGCGTAAGTGACGCTACGCACACAACAATAATATGGTGTTGACATTGGTAAAAACAAAACATTTTTACATTTGCAGCCTACTAGATGACATTCTGAAACAGTGCTGATGTTTTACGCACATTTTACAAATATTCGTCTATGGTGAGAAAACCTAGAGGGATAGGTATAGGGAATGGTAATATCAGTTGATGCAGAATTCAATAATCTATTAGATTCTCTAAAAATATATAGGGGGTTCCATTTAAAAAAAATGACTTTTTGACGTTTGAACTAAAATAATGTTCGACTGTGAAAATAAAACACCCTATATAAAATTCTGAAAACATAAGGACACTTTTAGTTAGACCATAGGGAACTTGTATGAGTTTGAAAAGAAAATTTCTTAATCTGCAACATGTTAGAAGATATCGATTTTTTTTCCGAAGCATAGAAACCGTCAAAATTTTTCAAAAATATTAATTATCTCGGAAAATTGTAGGTTTAAGGGTGCATTATGGTACACAAACCCAAGCTAAATTTTTATGAGGAATCCAAATATGCAATAATATACAGGGTGTTCCATTTAAAATAACAAAGTTGGGTGATATTTCCGGTATAAGCGGAAGTGACACAAATTTGAAAATATTTTCGTTAAATTAGCCATACCCAAAAACCTCTTTTTTACGAATTTTCAGATATTTAAACTCGACAGATCCCTAGAAACGTCTAATACCCGCTTTCCGTGAATAACCCTGTATATATATATATATATATATATATATATATATATATATATATATATATATATATATATATATATATATATATATATATATATATATATATATATATATATATATATATATATATATATATATATATATATATATATATATATATATATATCTGGACTAGAGTATTAAAAGGGCCAATATCCATTTTTATTGTTTTGAGATATTAGTGTGTAAGATTTAGTAGCAAGTAATAATTCCATTTTAAATGTGTAAATATTGATTTATTTCAATGAAACTCGGGAAGATATTACAAAATAACATAACTTTTATTTAAATTACATTATTGGTAAATTTTTTTAATATTTTATGATTTAGATGGAGATAGGCCCTTTTAATGAATTCGGTTACGGGAGATAGAACCCTTGCTCCTTATTTTTTTTTTTTAGAAGCTGGATAATGGGATAATGGGAAGATTTTAATAAGTCCTCCTTAAGTTTTGTAAATATAAATTTATTCAGATACTAAATAACAAAAAAATTAAAATTAAAGTTCATCTTCTAGGGCAGGAAAATCTTCAGGATTAAGATTAGATGAACATTTAATATTTCGAAAAAAAGGTTTATTGTAATCACTGACATATGGTAAAAGTTCAATTAAGTTCTTGTATTTTAAATCAGCTATCGGCAAAGGTTGGTCATGAAGTGGTACTAATTTAAAATCACTATGGTTTTCTCGATTTCTTAACGATCGCGATCCTCTCCTTAAGTCAACTTTTTTAAAATCACCTTCATTAAAATCTGTTTTATAAAAGAAATGAAGTTGCTGATCTCTGTGAAACTTCATCCATTTTATACGCATCCACGGGATTGAATTTCCGTCTTCGTCCTTTTTTCTATGCACTAGAGAAGATGAAAGAAAAATTTCAAAATTGATAAAGTCATTTAGAGACATCTCAATTACGTTCATAGGCTTCGTCCTATACACAGATGTTTTTATAAAATTTATCCAGTCATGTGGAACTTCAATATCCATTGTTGTTTTTTTCTTGGCGCGTTCAATTGCAGCGTGAATTGTGTCTGCCTCCATGTGTGTGTGCCCTGGCTCCAGGAACTTATGGTGTATTTCTGTTACAGAACTGGTTGTCGGAAGCTCTTTTAAAATGTAACAAAACATTACAGCAAAGTATATATTTCTATTCTGGCCTGAACAAGAATCGCTGTAAAAATTTAGCGTTTTAACATTTTTGGTATCTAATGAGTGTATCAATTTTCTTATGCAGGAAGCAATTTCTTGTCCACCACGGCCCCCTATTGTTTCATTTCACAGAATGCAAGTTGCCTCATTGCCAGCTGTATCTGTTTTGAAAGCCGTTAGGTTAAAGACCCATAGTTGTCGTTTGTAGAACGATACGCCATTTTTTAAATATGGCGTCGGTAGACATTTTTCCAAATCAAAGGATATCGTAACGTAACTAGGATCTTCTTTGCTTTTCTTTTTTATCCTCATTTTTACTTTTGTATGCTTTTTCAGCTAAATCTAAATGATGTTTTAAATATTTTTCTATTTTTTCTTTATTTTCTTTTTGTTCTTCTGTTAGCTGATTAGGAAAGGAATTTATAGTTTTTAGAGTTAAGTTTAAACGGTCACATTTTGCACAAATATCATTGGCCGGATGGTGAAAAGATAAATTAAATTCCTCATTGAACACTTTACGATATTGAAATTCCTTAACTGGATTTAAATCAGAACTCTCACATTGAGTGCAGTACAGCCTGTACATTTGAGAAATAGATGTCAGGACTTAAATATTTTTTTTGTTGTTTTTTCACGGGAATAATGACTTGTATAGGCAGGAACACTATTAATATGTTTACGAACATTATCCTTCATAAGTTCACTTATTTTAGGTTGCTTTCCATGGTTACCTCTACCATCCGGCGGACAAACGCCATTATTGTTTCTTTTTTTTTCCGAAATAACTCTTATTTTCTTAACTGAGATGTCAAAGGTATTTAGATGCATTTTTTGACATACCTGTATTCTGTTACCTTCTTTATTTTTCAAATAATATCTTTTAGAAAACGGCCGTCTGCTAGTGTCTTTTCCTTCTGCTAATCTTTCTCTCTCTTTCAAGCCCTCTTCAATACTTTCTGATATCAATTGATCTTGAGCATGTCTACTCATCGTATAGAATGAATTAAATAGAAAACTTCTTTGTTCTTCATCTATAAAATTGTAACATTTTCTTTTACAGTTACATGGTGGTTGCAATACTTTATCTCTCTTTATGTGACCTTTAGCGGTTGTGTAACCTTTCCCTTTTGTTTTACTTTCTCTACGTTTAACTTGCTTCCATTCTTTCTCTTTTCTTACTCGTTTCCTTGTTTTAAATTTTTTTGGAAATGCATTTTCATCCCTATTCATTTGTTCATTATCATTACTGTTTTCATCTGGAATATAGTCAACGTCATTTTCGTCAGAAGCTTCTTCGTCACTGTCTGATGGTCTAATATCCTAAAAACAGTAACCCTATATTTATCAAAATTACAAAAAGTTTTTCGTACTTTACATACAGCATCATTCATTTCCGTTTCATGTAAAGGCCTTTTGGTTTTTTGAATATCAACTTCTGCAGAAGAAACATCTTGTAAATTTAGTTCTGTTGGAGACTGGACATCCTAAAAAAAAACACCATAACATAATTTAAAAAGTAAAACGATTTAAGAAGGCATTTCAGTTTTAAAGCTAAACTCCTATGCCAAATAGACATGTACCATTTATTAAATGTAACCATAACATAACTTAAAAAGCAAAACTATTTAAATATTTTAAGGCATATCAGTTTTTCTCCTGTGCTAAACAGACACGTACTATTTATTTTTGTTAAAAAGAGACAACACATTTATCCGTAAAAAAAAATTACTAATTCAATACTTACATGACTAATGGGAAGTAGTACATCAATAGCACTAATATTCTCATCTGATATTCTTTCTACAATAACATGCATTTTATTGGAATTACTAGCAGAAGTTGAAGCCGGCTGGGAATCTAAAACAATAATATAATAATAAATATCTATGTATTATTTCTTGTTCTTAACATCGTAACTCACCCTGCACTTCATATTTGGAGGAGTTAATTAGGGACAGAAGTCTCTTAGTTCTTTCTGAATACATTTATAACAGAGAAACACACGAACTGCATAAATATTGACACCAATATGACTTAAAAATAAACTGAGGTTATGTTTTATTAAGGGCCAATCTCCATTTATTACGTCGATGCGAACTGCTTTAAAACGGCCAAACTCCACACTATATGGACATTGGCCCTTTTCAATGAAGAATCAGTAACTATGAGGGTTCTATGTGGTACTTTGGCCGTTTTAATTCTAAACTACTTTGGAAATAAGCCCTACACTGGAAATTATATATTAGAAAGCATTGTCACTAGGAGATTGGCCTTTATTCTGTCAGTAGTATTTAAGTGTGGCATTTCAGTAATGGTTCTATCTTAAAAATGGCAAATATGGAGATTGGCCCTTTTAATACTCTAGTCCAGATATATATATATATATATATATATATATATATATATATATATATATATATATATATATATATATATATATATATATATATATATATATATATATATATATGTATATATATATATATATATATATATGTTAAATTCGTTTTCCGGGTATACTCCCGCGTAGGTGATAGGCCCCGAGAGGGGCCTATCACCTACGCGGGAGTATACCCGGAAAACGAATTTAACATTCACCACCCGCGAAAACCTGAAAAACAACATATATATATATATATATATATATATATATATATATATATATATATTATATATATATATATATATATATATATATATATATATATATATATATATATATATATATATATATATATATATATATATATATATATATATATATATATATATATATATATATATGCCTACCACATCTGAACTTTCAGCAATGAAATTATAAACTTGTTAAAGCTTTCCACTGCTTCTGTTTCACCCAACACGATAATTTCACAACCCCCAACCTCCAGAAGAGTGATGCAACATGGTGCTTATTATCAGATTCCACTGACGGCAACGAGTCTGATTCTTATTCAGATTCTGATTCGTAGAATAAAAACTGTTTAGCATTTAGTCTGATGATTTTAATTTTAAAAACTATAAATATTTTAGTAGTACATTTGTATGTATCGAAGTGGATTATAACCTGTTCTTACGTATACGGTGATTCCGTTATAACGAGCAGGTTTTCACCAGCATACCGAGAAGGTCATTTTAAGCAAAATATTCTCGTTTTTTGCCGATTATCTTGTGAATAGAAAGAAAGAATATTTTTTTTGCGTTGAAGAAATATTTGCTGAATTACTTTCTACAAACGCGTCAATTTTCATGTTGATAGATTCACCAATTGCTTGCTTACTGCAACAGAAATAGGACGATCCTTTGAAGGTTTGAGGGGGTCCCATCTATAAGTATTCAAAGAGCCTCAAGAACTTTTCGCATTCCTGTTACTTTTGTTTGGAAGACTTTACGAAAAGACCAGCGACATGCACACCATTTGCAGTCTGTTCAAGACTTACATCCAGGTGATAGTAAACATGGTTTAAATTCTCTTCATTTCTTGTTGAATTCTGTGAGAAATAATCCAAACCTTTTTAAGAAAATATTGTGGAATGATGAATCATGCTTGACCAGAAGAGGAGTAGTTAATTTTCACTTTCTGCATGTTTAGGACCACGAAATACCACATAGTTGGCCTAAATGTATGGCTTGGTTTGTGGGGAAACAATATTTCTGGCTCCTATTTTCTACCTTCCAGATTAACATCAGCATTATTTCTGGAATATTTTTAAATAACACATGCAGATATGTGGGATAAATTTGATCTTTGTTCAAGACGAAATGCTTGGTTTCAGCTTGATGGCTGTCTGGCTCATTACGGACGAATAGTTCGAGAAAGGATTAATGCAGTTGATGGATTGGATGTGGCGAACCAAATTCATAGCCACCCCGTTTTCCAGATCTCACTCCTTTCGATTTATTTGCTTGGGGTTTTATAAAAGATACAGTTTACTCTACCCCTGTTGGCAGCAGCGAAGAATTAATTGAGAGAATAGAAACCGCCTGTAATGAAATACGACAAAATGAGTTATTAATAGTTCAGCAGTCCATTATAAAGCGATGAAAATGGAACTCACTTTGAACATCTTCAAAAACCAACTATTTGAGTTATGTTTTGTCCGGTTAAAATGTTTCATTTTCAAATTTTAATTTTCTATGTTACCTTAAGTTCGCGTTAACAAATGATTAAGAGTTACCTTATTTATTATTGTAGTGTATAGGGTGGGCCAAATTCGACTATTTTACTCTAGTTTTGTATCAAATTTCTTTTTTTAGCCATTTTAACTTCGTTCAAAAGAAGGACCCATAGCCTACTCTCATATCGTCTATTGTAACATATACAGCAAAGCTATTAAATTTTACTCAAAAAACCGTGCAACTTAGGAAAAAAAATTAAAGACTAGTTTTTCTTCTAAAAATATCTGGAGATTCCAAAAAATGGTGGAATATTGGCATTAAGCCATTCGCGTGTCACTATTTTTTTTAAAAAATCTGTCAATGTGAAAATTTGCACGTTTGTAGAAAGCAGTTCAACAAATATTTCCTCCACGCAAAAAATTATTCTTTCTTTCCATTCACAAGATAATCGGAAAAAAAGCATTTCTCTTAAAAACTTCTACACCATGTATCTCGCGAACGAAGTGGTTTGAAAAAACATGTTCATTGAAGATATTTTGCTTAAAATTACCTTCTCTATACGCTGGTGAAGTCCTGCTCATTAAAATGGAAACACCCTGTATATTAAAGTTTTGTTGTCAAATATGATGTGATGTTTTATTTTTTAAGTAAAAAAAATTCATATTTAATCACAATTGCACAACTCATTTTAACAAAGTTCATATTTTTGTCCAGCAGGTGTCTATTATACGGAACACTGTGCGCCCCATAATGGTCTAATTTGCGCAAATTAGGTGGAAAAATTAAAATAGTATATTTAATTGCTTTCAAAAAGATATTAAATAACCAAATGGAGCATAGTTAATACCTGAAAATATTTTTAACTATAACATTCCCCATTTCATATATGGAGTGCCCCAGAATCGACTATACTAGAGGTAAGAAAGACAAGTTTTTCGAATGGCATAACTTCTTTTACGCAGATCGATATTGCTTGCCTTAAAATTTAAATCTATCGAAAAATCATTGGTTTTCTTTAATACAGGGATATATTATTTAGGCTTCTTTCATCCTTTCTACCCATCTTGGTATCCCAGCATTTTTACATCAGCGACTCCCTTTTAATTACTGCTCTTAGACTTTTCTCGATTGCATGAGAAAGTTCTACCAAACTTTTTCCCTCCATTTAATTAGCGACCTTTTCATTTTTTCTCTTGCCTGAATTTTCTCTGAATAATTTTTTTAGCCTGTCAAGCAGAGCTGTTACAAGTACTCTTAGAAAGTTCTTGAAGTATAAGTATCACGTATTCAAACATCAAAAAATACTTGAGGTATCAAGTACAGTTTATCTTAAAACATACTTCAATTATCAAGTCCTCTTGAAAATCCTCTTGAAGTAAAACAACAGTACTTGAAGTATGCCGCGTAATTTAAGTATATACAATACTTAAAGTTTGGCTCGTAATTTAATTATATAGAATACTTAAAGTACATAAAATTACTTGGTGTTACAAGAAATTCATAGAAAACTAAGTAAAAATCAGTAACTTTCGATTTAAATACAATTTGTATATTTGGAATGCATAAATAGTTTAATGGTTTCAAATTCAGATGAGTTGTGTAAAAGATATAATTTGACATTTAGTTATATGCTAAGCTCATGCATGTAAATCACACGGTGAAAATTAGTGAATATAAAAATAAATTTATTATGTGTAGATGTCGCGTTTTAAAAAATGTTACTATGTTTTGTCCCCCTACAATGGACCCGGTATCAAAGTCTACACCAAAAAATCTTATTCTGAACCTTTAAGATTGAGATCATTTTAATTGTTTTGGAGGAAAAAGGATGCAACATGTAACCTTATCGTAATAATAATGATGATAATATTATAATTAATCTCTTTTCTTTCTTATTATCTACTATTAATTTACAAAAATAAGTAAACAATAACGTACATAATAATTATAGGTACTACGGAAACTGGCTTAATATTCTTGGCACTTTAATGCACCACAACCTAAACCACTGGCCTAACCATATATTATGAATATTATGATTACGATAATGTCGATTACCGATATAACCAAAGAGAATACAAGGATAAGAGAGACCAAGTAATATAAACTTTTTAAATAATAGTATTACACAGTGTTGCCAGATAGTAAATTCAGTTTTCAATAACCAACAAATATTAAAGAAGAATAAATATAAAAACAGTTTCTTTAAAAAACAATCAAAGCTTTGTAATCTTTTTTTATATGATGTTAATTATAACCATTAAAAAATATAAAAATATAAGCAACTTTGTTAACTGAATTGTTTTGTTAAAGTAGGGAAGTATAAAATTTTATTTCAACGTGGAAAGCTGACTACACTGTACAACATTCTTTCACATATGCTAGATGTCTCTAACATTAAGTTTCTTGCAATAATTTAGTAAATGCGTCTTCCGGACACAACCATTTATATATGTATTAAACCTTTCTGTGCAGTAATAGGCAAGGAGATTTCGCTATTAAATAATAGATGCCCGTTTGAATCGCGGGAATAAATTTAATTTTACCTACACTTTAAATATAAATAATTAAATTATATTTTTTTTACGGGATTATTCATAAAATAAATGAGAACATTAAGAAATAGGTCGGTAATTAACTACTTCACTTATTTAATTATAAGAAAAAAGTAATAGCGCACTTAAATAGGTTATTAGTTGAATCGGATACATCTTACTATTGTCATTGTTTAAACTATTTGGGAAAAATTATTTATTCAGAATATACACAGTGGGCCAAAAAAATCGGTACAGATTTTGTGGCCTCATATTTTCAATAATAATGATTAATGAATCAAGTCAAATATTTCTTAGAAAAATGAATCTAATACTTTGGAGATTGAAAACATTGCTTATTTGAAATAGCGCAAAGTTTCAATTCGATTTTATTATTTTACTTATTTGACCTTGTGAAAACGGGAGTTTTTAATAATATCGCGTGGCTTTAACGTGCAATTAAATCTGTAACAAAAGTAGTAGGTAATGACTTTTGTTTTAACAAATAAAAAAGAAGTTCTACTTGGTTGAATACCTATTAGATATTTTGTTACCCATTTAATTTCACGTTTTAAAGCAACATGACATTATTAAAAACTCCCGCTTTCGCATGGCCTTTATTAAAGTGCATTAAAATCGAATTGAAACGTTGTACATATTATTGCAAATTAAGATATGTTTTCAATCTCCAAAGTCCAGTGGCGGCTGGTGAATTTAGGCGGTCATATCTTATTGGAGCAAGGGATCCAAGCAATACTTTGGCATAACTATCAAGAGTAAATAAAGAAGTTTTGCGGAAAAAAGATTGCGATTGAAATTGGCAAAAAAAAAGTTGAAAAATTTGTGTGCCTCACCAGGTTATTTTTTAAATGATTAGTAAAATATTGCGAAACATTTTTTTTCAGAATCAGGCGGAAATACAGATTTCAAATTTTATAAAAAAATATTGATTTTTACAAAGTTGCACCTTTTTTGAAATTTGCACAGTGAAAAAGCAATCTAAAGTAAAACTTCAAAACCGTAACTTTATAGAAAATCAATATTTTTTTATGAAATTTGAAATCTTTCGTTATATTTTTCACCCGATTCTGGAAAAAAATGTTTCGCAAATATTTTAAAAATCGTTTAAAGAATAACCTGGTGAGGTACAGTTCTTCATTTTTTTTTTCGCAAATTTCACTCGCAATTTTTTTCTGGAAAATTTTGTTTGTTTAGTTTTGTCAGTTATGGCTTAAAGTATTACTTATTTGAGTCCCATGCTTCAGTACTAAGACATACCTACATTTTATCAGCCGCCAAAAAGTATTAATTTTTTGAAGAAATATTATTTGCAACATTAGTATACATAAATATTTATCAGTTTTATCACTAAAGAATCTTAACGCAACAATCTTTATACCTACACGAGTAATGCATGTCATAGATTTATTTTTATTCTCTTTGTGCCAGAGCTGTACGTGTACTTATGAAATATACTTATACAAAGTATTTAAATACTTTTTTGTTGTACTTGTAATTGTACTTAAATACATTTAAGTTTTCCAAGTAATTGTAATTATACTTAAGTACAATTAGTATAATGTACGTGTACTTATATTTATCTTAATAATTTTTCACAATTACAATTACTTTTCCATAAGTAAATACAATTAATTTTCGATAAATACAAGTACTTTTATAAGTACAGTTACTTTCAAATAAATACAAGTACCTTAGAAAGAAAAAATCTTAAAATCTGAACAAGTTCTGTTATTTATCTCAGTTGAATTTAGGTCTCAACAGGAAAGGGTGCTGTTGTTATTCTCCTCTCAGAGTTTTACGTCCTATAGTATCGTGCTATACAAATATTGCTTCTGTCATTAAGATTTTTGTTAACAAGTAAAGAAATAATATTTTCTATTTTGGCTCCGTGGTCTAGAGGTAACGTACTTGCCTCGAAACTTCGGGGTCCCGGGTTCGATTCCCGGTCGAGGAAATGGGATTTTTCTGTGAGAGATTAATCGTAGTATACTCGGATATTGGTTGTGTGTCCATTGTCTCTCAATGTGTAGCCCTCTCCCACACAAGGTCATTCCAGGCCTTCAGGGATAAAGAGGGTTGTAATTTCATGTGGTGTTATTATTATTATTATTATTATTATTATTATTAAATAGTTTCCATATCTTTCATATTTTATTATAGCCAATCAGAGGTTCTAGTTCTACGTTTGCTTTTTAGTATAAAAATAATATTTCTAAACAATTCCTTTTAAATTTTCAACAATTTAGTATTGTTTCAGAGTTATTCATTAGTGTGAAATTTGAAACACAGAATAGAATTTTTAATTGAAAAATATTTGTATTTCTCATATATAAACAAATTATTTACCATATGTCTATATGTACCCACTAAACATTTTTTGTACAGAAATGTTTCAGATATGTTTTAGCAACTGAAAATGACCTACCTCAAAAATGTTTCAGATGAAATATTTCAAAGTCGAAAAGTAAATCAAGAATTTCTTAACGGAGGGGCGTTTTCCACATTTAATTAACGCCTATCTATTATGAAGCCCTCACAATGTGTATATGTATATTGCTAATATATTGCTAACATTTCCTTTGAAACATTTTTGAGGTAGGTCATTTTCAGTTTCTAAAACATATCTGAAACATTTCTGTACAAAATGTTTAGTGGGTAATGTTGTCTTTCAGGGATATGTTTTTATCCACACATTTGAATAGATATTTGGTTTCTAACTCAGACTCAATTTTGACACGTAAAAGCCTGCCCCATTTATTTTAATTATTTTTGACATTTAAAAAAAATTAAAAATATCCCACGAATATTTTTCCGAAATTTTCAATTTTTCTACGAAAAGTGCATTTTCATCTTTCTATACAGGGTAGGTCAAAAACAAGTGTGTTATCTCTTATGGAATATTGTATATTTTTAAATATTTAAAGAATTTATTTTACCAATTTCAAAAATATTTAATTTTTTTTTATTTTTAAAATATATGGGTTTAAATAATAATGTCTGAAAACAACAATATATTTTTTTAATAAAAGCAATTTTACGAACAAAAGAAACATAACAAAACGAAAAAAAAAAATTATAAACGAACAAAAGAATATACATTTGTTTTTCATAGAAATTATTAGATTATTAGATATATTTCATTCATTTTAACATCAGTAGGTTTATTGAAAATAATCCTGCCATTAAACAAAATATTGCGACAAAAAATGAACATTATTGTTATATTTGTGTGACTATAAAAATTTAACATATACTTGAGATTATTAGTACAATACAGTATTGTGACTTTTTTTATTTTTCACATAAAAAATTTATTAAATTCATTAGTTGTTTATACAATTTACAATTTCCCCCATTTTTAGAGAAAGGTTTAGGAAATTACCTATATTAGATTGAAATGTATTTACTAATTATTGTATTTGTATTTAAATACATTTTTCGGAAAGTAATTGTACTTGTATTTAAGTACTTTTTCAAATTGAAAGTAATTGTATTTGTACTTAAATACATTTTCCATAAAGTAATTGTATTTATACTTAAATACTTTTTTCTTGTACTTAGCACAGCTCTACTTTGTGCATGTTCATGATATTCTATTGTTAATTGTGAAATAGTAAATGCGTACAAACGGTTCATATTAATAATAAATAAATAAATTATAATTACAATATCGAAATTAACAAAATTCTAAATAGGCACTGTCAAAGAAAATTAAAGGATAATAAATCTGCAGTCAGATATTAATATTGACTCAATAAAATATTTTGTGGTAAGTCAATCTTAAAAGTTTAATTTGTAAAATAAAATATAAACGTATTATTTTAAGTATTGCGTTAATAAATTATTTGGTGCTAACACGTTTTTTTAAACACCACATTTTGCAAATCTTTGCATTTAGAATTATTAATACAAATAAAAAAGACGTTAAGCTCAGTTAGGCAAGACTAGCTCTAGCCCTTATTACAATAATGTATCACATCCCAGATTTATTTACACAAATGTATAATAAATAATCGAACCTCTTTACGCAATAATATCATTAAATTAAATCTGAAGATATAAGCACAGTTAGGCAACGCCAGTCCTGGAGCACAACTAGAATTGCCGTAAATATACAAAAGTTCCTCACAATCAGTAAAAGGACTTGTGCCAACGTTTGCCAGGTCACACGATTTATTCATTAGATGAGGCACCAACAGGGTTAAAATTTGAAAGAATAATATAAAATACATTACAGATCTCGTAGATCGATAGTTGGATATTTCAGCTATTATTGTGGAGAGGGCTCTCCAGCAAAATATCCACGAAACTGTAAAAACGATTGCAATATATCTGGACATTTAAATAGAATGCACTTGCAAGTGGCGCTTACTACTTTTAGAATGCATAAAATTCCTTTACTTTTTAAGTATAGGACGGTTTCTCTTATCCTTATATTCTCTTTGATATAACATAACAAAGTCATCTTGAATTTAAAAAAACGTATAAATCTTTTCCTCAAAGCGACCACCACGGTAGTGTATGAAACGCGCTAAGGTAAAAATTAAAACAATGCCGAAAGCACAAAAATTATTCTCTGCCAAAAGGGTGACGATATTTCTTTGTGGTTTTTAGTATGAAATATAGTTATCGTATACCTATGTGTTAAACTATAATATCAACTAACCGAACTAAAAGCATAAGAGAATAAATCGTCAGCTGGCAACTCTGTAGACGTTCTATTTCCGAAAAAATTTACACTATTGCCATCAGATGCTGCTCTGCCGATACAATACTTCCACTCACGTGATGTGATGTGAAAGTAATATTTGATATACCTAAATGGTTTACTGATTTACGTGCAAATATACCTTAATTTACTCAGTGATGTTTGACGTAGTTATATACGCCATCTACTGTCACAAATACAAAGGTTTAATTTATGCATTTGAGTGATTTTTTATTTCTCCCTAGCTGGGTCATTATATTAAGTTGGGCGCTACGTGACTTACTGCCACGAAAAAAATCTAGTTTCATTGCCTTGGTATTTGATCGTAGTAATGGAATTTTTTTAAGGTCGAATTTTATGATATGGAGAGAAAAGGTGGCCTGTTCTTATCCTTGTTGAATATTTCTGTGTGCCTTTGGCTACTTTAGCAGAGTTTAGCAACACTTCAGCAACTTCTCTTTGGCGGTCCTGGCTTGAGAGACCTGTTCCTACCTCGGATTTTGTAGCTGAAGGATTTAATCAAGCGGTGTATGCTTTTTATCTATTTAATTAGGGCAAGAAAAAATTTGCACAGGGAGTCCCTGACAATTTGATTTTTTTCTAGCCTGAAAATGACTTTATGAATACTGAAAATATTTTTTCAATCAGTTTTGATGCAAAAATAAAATTGAACGAGAACACAACAAGTTCGAAACCAGTCTATGTCCAGTGAGGAACTGACAAATGATTTTAGCTACCAAACAAGACTTGCAGGTTTAATTCAATGCAGGTCGGGGCTTTTATCCGCTGAGTAGTTGTTTCCTGTAAGTCTTATTCAGTATATAATTTCAAGTACTTTACTTTAAGTATTGAGAGGTCTGCGTGTCAAGTGGAGCTGAACTCTACTGTGTTTCGTTTTGTTTTATTCAAATTCCAGATCCAGCCTGCTGGATTTTTTTTTCGTAAATCTGTGTACGTATAATTTACTCTGCCTGCATCACGCTAATAATCTGGCTAAAAAACTTCTATGAAAGTTAAAAAAAAAATTTCAAGACTGACAGTAATCCTGTAGATATTAAAATGTGCTCAAGTATACTTCCATTTGCTGAATGGTAGCTTTAATATTTTGTTTCGTCGTAACATTAAAAATAAATCTTTTCGTGTAAAGCGTGCACAGTCACTATCATACTACCATTAAACGTTAAAAACCTGTAATTATTTTGTTTGGGCATGTAAGTTAATGTTTGAACATGCAACTCTGATTAATGGAATGTCAAAGCTATTTATTAGTAACTTCATTTGCACGGTACTCTTCGGAACATTTTTTATAATGCATAAACAAAATAACCTGCACTTACAAAATTACAATTTCCATAAAGTTAAATGTTTTGTTATATTGATATATTAAACTCACAAGATCTGAACAGAACACGAATATAAACTATAAAAATACGTAAAAGGTTTTTCAATAAGGGTGATGTGTTTTCAATTTGACATTGTGGCCATATTTAAAATGTCAAAATTATCTGTCACTGTCAGTTATATTCGGTAAGGTTTGCAATTTAATCATGGAAAGATACATGCCTCAACAACGTTTGAAAATTGTCCAATTTTTTTATCAAAATAATCGATCTTTTATTGCAACTTATCATGCACTTTCACCAATTTATGGTCGTCATAATTGGCCCAGTGTGCTCACAATTCGTTGATCTGTTGAAAATTTTGCAGGTACTTTTTTTACACAATGTTTGCATGCCAGTAAGACACAGAGTTGCTCGAAGTAATGAGAATATTGCTTTCGTTCAGGCAAGTATTGTTGAAGACCCAAATTTATCGCTTCCAAGGCGTTCTCAAGAGTTGAGACTGTTTGCAACATCCAACTGGCGTATTTGACGGAAGGATTTTGGTTTACATCCTAACAAAATTGTTCTCACACAGGAATTGCAGTCTTTGGATTATCGCAATCGCCTTGAATTTGCTGATTTTTGCCTTGAAACAACTTGAAACTGATGCTGATTTTTTTTAAGAAAATCATTTTCTCAGATGAAGATCATTTCCTTTTCAGTGGATCAGTAAATAAACAAAATTTTCGTTACTGGTGGGAAGCAAATCCATAAATTATACACAAGAGATCTTTATATTCTGTAAAAGTAACTGTTTGGTGTGGTTTTTAACATGGTGGTGTCATCATCGGTCCTTATTTCTTTGAAAATGAGATCGGAGATGCCATTTCTGCCAATGGTGAGCTGCACAGATCGATGGTAACGAACTTCTTGTGGCCTGAATTTAATGATATTGGTTTAACCAACATCTGGTTTCAACAAGACGGCACTACGTGCCACACAGCCTTTGACACAATCAATTTATTGTGTGAAAAGTTCTGTGAGGAGATTATTTCGAAAAATGCTAATGTCAATTGGTCTCCAAGAAGTTGTGATTTAACTCCTTTAGACTACTTTTTGTGGGTTTGTCGTTGGCCGTCATGCCAATGGAAACTAAGACACAATTCATGCATTAAAATTGAATTATGAACGCTGTATTCGTGACATAAAATTATTTATTGAAAAAAGTGTTTGAAAATTGGGTTCGTTGGATTCGGTCCTATAAGAGTAGAGGTGGCCATTTGAATGATGCTATTTTCAGAACATAATTGTATCGATTGTACTTCAAAATAATAAAAATTTTTGCTCTGCTTCAATTCCTTGTGTTATAAAAAAAAAACATATCACTCTTATTGAAAAACCTTTTACCTCCAGTTTCAGAATCCATCTAAAAGAAATGGATATTTCGAAAAAATAGCGCTTTACCATACGATTGCTTTAACAATACTGACACAGCCGTACCTATAATCGGTTTTTATTTCGCACACAACATTGTATCGTTCGTACCCTTATTTATTTGTTCGATTTGACTATTGCATGAAATAGAGAGGTCGTTTGAGAAAATAAAAAAATACTTTTGCGTTAATATGCAACATTAAAAAATACATCCTCAATTACGCATATCAATCTCTGTGTGTCGGTCCCGGAACTCACGGAAATTGTCTAATAATAACTATGTTTACCATCAGATTTATGGTGATACATAAGGGTAAATTCGATTTTTGCGTCATTTTGTAAAAATGGCGGTGAACGCCGCACTCACTTTTGTCAGAAAAATATGCCCTAAAACTTACGTGTATTAAAAAAATTCAATTTTTTTACAATTAATGCGATCAAGTTATATATATTAGTTCCCTATTGATTGTCCTACTAATTACTCAGTGTAGTCTAATATTAATTTGATTTTCGTATAATTGAGAAGGAATAACGAATATTTTTTAACTGTGCAATTCACTAAGTGTGTGAGATGCACATCTCATATTTCCGTTTGTGTTTTCATCATTCGAGAGAAACTGCGCGAGAAACAGTAATCGCACATTTTCGCTAGAATCAGATCAGTTGTAAACAGACCGTATTTGCTTTGCGGTTACACGTTGCGTTAAATTGCTCGCCGCATGTGACATATTACGAATTTTGAATAATCCTCACGCATGAACGAAGGCTCATTATATGGCAGCTGTGACGAACCACGATTTTCAGACGACCGATTACATGTAGCACCAGCTACAGGGCACGTTATTGTTCGAATGTAACAAAAAATAATATGTGATTGCGGGAAACAGTCATGTTATATGCATTTCGCAAATGAAGAACATAACAATATATTAAATATAATAATGTAGTTAGTGTATAAGTAATTATTCGAACGTAATATTTATCGTAACTGTATTATTAAAAAAAAATTGTATGAAGCAGTTTCGTTGATGTGTGGTTAAAAAAAGGAAACTTTTGAAATATATTACACACGAAAACCTATTCTCAAATCAAAGAAAAAAATATATGTTCGAAGTTATGTCTTGAATTAAAGTAAAATATTCCTCATGTGAATTATTTCTTTATATGAAACATCCATTTTCTTGGCCAAAATTAATATTTTTCTAATATTTAGTAGGCAGCGGAAATATTTGCCATTTTTCAGGGCCGGTCATTGTGTTTTAAGAAGTTTGTAGGTTAGATGTGTTGTGGATGATAAAAAAATCAATAGAAAAATAACTTCTGTGACTTATTTAATTTACATTTTCACTAAGTTGGAAATGTTGAAAATAAGTCATTAGTGAACCATATTTGTTATTTTTAGGTTATTTAGTATGCATAAATCCAGTTTGGTTTCTTTCTATTCATTCATATCAATGATATGTAGGTGTTTACCTGATTTATTTTATATTTATTTATGTAATTATTGCTAAGGTATAAAATTGGATGGAATTAAGGCACTTTGGAATCCAGAACGATGGACTATTAATGGCATTTGTGTGATATTGGGACCATTAATTGAACAAACAAGCAAAATGATTTTTAGATCAGCTGTGTGCTGTGTGAATCATTTCGTTTATTTCATTAAAAATTGTAGTGCATCGTGGTAAACCAGAGTATCTTAGGTAAGTATTTATATAGGGTGATTCAGAAGTTTATGCAATATTAAAACGATACACTAGATTAAATAGTACCTAATGCTATTCTCATTTAAAATTTAGACGAACATGCTTACAAAAATGCGAATTATATTTGGTTATATGGTGGTATAGCATACTTATCATTACTTATAATATAGTGTAAGAATACATATTTTTTTCAATTACATATATTTATACCAAAAACCTACCGTAAACATAGCCAGAAAAATTATATCAAAATATATTATTTTAAATTATACCTACTTGTTCTATAAATATCATTAAAAAAGACGTACTTTGCACTTGTTCAAGTACACTGTATAATTATGTTTTCCAGGTACACTCAAATTATTGTAATACACCATTTTAAACGTCTTTTAATTACAAACACATTTTCTTGAAAAAAAAGTCTGATTATAACAATAGAGATGTTAAATTTCCCAAAGAAATTATTCTAAAGCTGGACCTGAGTTGCCCATGCAAGAGAACTCGATGACATACATCACCTTGAGTTGACGGTCGAGGAGAACTATGTCAGGCTTGTTTGCTTGGATCAGCCTGACCGTCGGGAACGAGTAGTTATAGTAAATCCGGCATTTCTCATTCTCGACAACGGACTCAATATCTCCGGTAACGTAAGGCAGCATTAGCCACACGCGGCTACGGTAGACCAAGGTGTTGATAACAACATCTTAGTAAGCCATAATGAATCCCTCGGTCTCCGACTTAAGCCCGGCTGACCTTAGAAAGACGAATGTCAGCCTGGTCGATAAATCCAGTGTTTCTATGTTCTTATAAGAGACACCATGCTGGGGTTTATCGACATGCTGCCGCAACAGATTTTCCTGTTCGGCAGCTTTGAATCGAGCTTTCAGACGTTTTGGCTGAAGTTCGGTGACAGACTCTACATCAGCACCTCGCCGGCCTCCTCACCTGGTGTCAAATGCGATACCGAGTTCATCTGCGGCTCTTTTTGCTGCCTTGAACAATCCTGCTCCCACTCCTACAGTTTTATGATGTCTTACAAACCGTAAGAGGGGATCTGAGCTCCTGAGGATGTTACATGCCATACTCAGTACTACTCTGCCATGCGTACACTCCAGGCTCAAGAGTCCTCGGCCCCCCCGTTGACGTGGGAGGTACACATGAGGAACGGACCATCTAGGATGAATGCTTCTGTGAATATTCATCATCTTGCGGGTATCTCTATCTAATTGGCGCAGCTCCTCTACTGTCCACTTTACTACTCCGAAGGAGTAAAGCAGAACCGGAACGGCAAGCACATTAGTTGCAGATACCTTGTTCTTTCCCGAAAGTTCGGACGACCAAATCTTTCGGAAAAGATGTCTGTAATTGCCACGGAGAGAATCCTTTATTTGTGTTATGCCCAGATGTCTTAGGATGCTTCCGTCTGCGAGATGCGCATCTTCAGAGAATTCCCCTCGTCGTCCTCTCTTGAGGTGGACGACTGCACATTTGTCCAACCCGAACTCCATACTAATGGTCCGCGTGTACTCTTCAACCACCCTAAGCGCGTTTTGTAGTTCGCACTCTCCGGAGGCATAAAGTCTAAGGTAGATGGGTGACCTTATGCCTCCGGTCGCTGGGTGATCCACATTGATATCCGCGGGTTTGGCGGAGCCCAACAGACAACGGTAGCAGTGAGATGCAGAAGAGGAGAGGGCTCAGGGAATCATCCTGGAGGACTCCTCTCCTAAATGCCACCTGCTCTGTCGTAACCCGCTGTGCAATTGATGTTGTGGTGAAGCGAGTCTTCCAGAGCGGCATCAGCTGCTCTATGCATCTCACTAGTGGTGCTGGTACCGCAAGATATTCAAGCAAGTGCAACAAGAGCTCATGCGATGTTGTATCAAATGCCATGCGGTAATCAATCCAGGCCATCGATAGATTCCGCTTGTATTGCACAGAATCCTGTTTATTACAGCGGTCCTTGCAACCTGCCATGCTCTTCTTGGCACCTCGCTGTTCATGTATCTGCTAGAAGACCGGATCAACAGACCTCAATGTCCTAGCATACAAGATACGTGTGAATATCTTATAGCAGGAGTTGAAGGAAGTGATCGGCCTATAATTCTTCGTGCCGGAATGATCCCCCTTTTTGGGGATAAGAACAGTACATCCCTCGACGAACCAATCCGGAATCTGCTGCCCCTCGTTCAACCATGAGTTGAAAACTCGCGCCAGACGGCTGTGGGCGGAAGGAAATTTCTTCCACCACCAGTTGTTAATGCCGCCTGGGCTCGGGGCAGCAAAGTTCTTGGTACCAACAAGCGCTTGTTGGACTTCTTCCGTCTTGATTGCCGGGCACACATCTTCTGGCTCTTCAAGATGTCTGTGGCACAGAGCCTCGAAGTGTGCAATTAATGGAGTGTCGCTATTGAATGGACGCGTCGTTTCGTAGATTCCCTTCCAGAAGGTTTCGACATCTTCTACAGTCGGCGGATTATCTACAACACGCTGTGGCTCTTGGAAGAGGCGGGACGGATTCGTACGGAGCAAATTGTTTTGCTCCATACTCGTCACCCGTCTCCTCAACGTTTTCTTTACAGCCATGAGCGCTTGGATCCTATCTAGACAGTGTTGCTTGATGGTAAGCATCACTGTCAGATTTAGAGTATGGTGTTGACGTCTTAATCCGGCTGCTATGTGCCGGATTCTGGGAGTAAAAACTCTACCCCTCGTCTTGTATTCCACTACACTCTGGATTCAAGAAGCGTGTTGTCTGGCCGACTGTATCTTGCCCTAGATTATTTGTACACGCTGCTTAGCTTTCTCAACCCCGTGATTGGTTGACCTCTCACAGGGGACGAGTTGCTTCGCGGCGTTGTACACGGCACAGTTGATTTGCCACATGCCTGCATCTTCTGGAAGTTCCTCATCGATGATCGTGTCCATTCTAGCTAGGTCTTGTTTTAGGTTAGCCCAGGTGTTAAGGTTAACCCTCGTCCTTAAGTCTACACTGGTGAACTCTACAGGATGTTCCCCATCAGCTACTAATTGCCGCGGTGGGAATGCGGCTGGTAGTTCTTCCAGCTGACGGGGTGCCCGTACGTAACCTGTCCTGAGCAGAAAGGATTCTTGATGTCTCAGATGTTGCTGAGAGAAGGCGCGGTGTTCAGGGTGCATGGTACACCAGGCATCATGCAACCGCGCCATGTTTCCTCTGCGCTCGCTGCTCTCGTAGCACGTCAGGAAGTTATCCCTTAGTTCCCTTGTCCACTTAAAGCGTCCTTGTCCATTGCCATTGTTGTCAACATTGAGAACTTCCAGAGGGGCTCCTCCAACCTGTCTCTGACTCCCATCCGATTGGGATCGATCGTGAGGAGTACCAGGGTACCAGGGTGCTTATCATCGGCCGGCATTTGTCAGACAGAGTTGCCTCTGCCTGTCCAGGGTACCACAGCGGAGGTTGTCGGTCCTTAGCACCCCAAAAAAAAAAATTCCTTTTTTTTCTTTTTCGGAATATCCGATGCCGGTCAATCCTTCCATGGCCTCCGACGCCTCACGGGAGTCGCGCCGGCGTATCAACTACAGCCACTTCCCATATCCCGCAGGGTTTGTGACTGTAGATAGCAGAATCGTGTGCTCTAAGCAGACGGAGAAAACCCAGAATGACCGCCTTCTGCATTTGACCTGCCAGCCACTCGGCTGATTTTTGGCAGGCCGGTATGATCTTCAGTTCCGAGAGCAGCGTAGGCTTTATCCCTCCGAGTGCACCGATTATAAGGACGATCATTTTTACCGAATAGCCTGGGTACAGCACTTGGAGCTCGTACCGAAGATCGCGATATTTGGTCCGTTTCTCCTCCTCCTTCAAGGTGATGTTTTTCTCTGCAGGTGCCGAGAACTCGAAGACATACATCACCTTGTATTGATGGTCGAGGAGGACTATGTCAGGCTTGTTAGCTTGGATTAGCCTGACAGTCGGGAACGAGTAGTTCCAGTAAATCCGGCATTTCTCGTTCTCGACAACGAACTCAATATCTCCGGGGACGTAAGGCAGCACTGGTGTCTGGTCTACCCCGTACGAGTGCCTCAGATGATAGTATAGCACTCGTAACGCAGCATTATGCCGGTGGATGTAGGCCGAAATCGCATATATGGGGCAGGCAGATAGTAAGTTCATGAGCGATTCCGGCGCCTGATGGCAGGTCCTGCAGTTGATATCAGGAACCACTACACGCCACACGCGGCTACGGTAGACCAAGGTGTTGATATCACCTTCTTGGCAGGCCATAATGAATCCCTCGGTCTCCGATTTAAGCTTTGTTGACCTTAGAAAGGCGAAAGTCATCCTAGTCGATAAACCCATTGTTTCTATGTTCTTATAGAAGACACCATGCTGGGGTTTATCGACGTGCTGCCGAAACAGATTTTCCTGTTCTGCAGCTCTGATTCGGGCTTTCAGACGATTTGGCTGGAGTTCGGTGACTGACTCAACATCAGCACCTCGCCGGCCTCCTCGCCTGATATGAAATGCGAGACCGAGTTCATCTGCGGCTCTTTTTGCTGCCTTAAACAATCCTGCTCCCACTCCTACAGTTTCGTGATGTTTCACAAACCGCAAGAGGCGTTCTGAGCTCCTGAGGATAATACATGCCATACCCAGTACTACTCTGCCATGTGTACACTCCAGGCTCAAGAGTCCTCGGCCCCCCCGTTGACGTGGGAGGTACACACGAGGAACGGACGATCTGGGATGAATACTTCTGTGAATATTCATCATCTTGCGGGTATCTCTATCTAATTGGCGCAGTTTCTCTACTGTCCACTTTACTACCCCGAAGGTGTAGAGCAGGACCGGAACGGCAAGCAAATTAGTTGCAGACACCTTGTTCTTCCCCGAAAGTTCGGAAGACCAAATCTTTCGGAGGCGGTGTCTGTACTTGCCGCGGAGAGAATCCTTTATTTGTGTTACATTCTGGATGTGCCTTTGTTGCACACCAAGATATGTATAGGTCTCTCCGGCATCCAGATGTCTTAGGATGCTTCCGTCTGCGAGCTGCGCATCATCAGGGAATTCCTCGCATCGTCCTCTCTTGAGGTGGACGACTGCACATTTGTCCAACCCGAACTCCATACCAATTGCCCGCGTATATTCTTCGAGCACCCTAAGAACGTTTTGTAGTTCGCGCTCTCCGGAGGCATAAAGTCTAAGGTCATCCATATGTAGATGGGTGACCTTATGCCTCCGGTCGCTGGGTGGCCCACATTGATAACCGCGGGTTTGACGGAGCCCAACAGTCAACGGCAGCAGTGAGATGCAGAAGAGGAGAGGACTCAGGGAGTCACCCTGGAAAACTCCTCTCCTAAATGCCACCTGCTTTGTCGTGACCCGTTGTGCACCTGATGTTATGGTGAAGCGGGTCTTCCAGAGCGGCAGCAGCTGTTCTATGCATCTCACTAGTGGTGCTGGTACCACAAGACATTCGAGCAAGTACAACAATAGCCCATGCGATGTTGTATCAAATGCCTTGCGGTAATTAATCCAGACCATCGATAGATTCCGCTTGAATTGCACAGAATCCTGTGTAATACAGCGGTATATCAGCAGGCTGTCCTTCCAACATGCCATGCCCTTCTTGGCACCACGCTGTTCGTGTGTCTGCTGGAAGACCGGATCAACAGACCTCAGTGTCCTAGCATACAAGATACGTGTAAATATCTTGTAGCAGGAGTTGAGGCAAGTGATCGGCCTATAATTCCTCGGGTCGGAAAGATCCCCCTTTTTGGAGAAAAGTACAGTATATCCCTCGAAGAACCAGTCCGGAATCTGCTGCCCCTCGTTCAACCATGAGTTGAAAACTCGCGCTAGACGGGGGTGAGTGGAAGGAAATTTCTTCCACCACCAGTTGTTAATGCCGTCTGGGCCCGGGGCAGCGAAGTTCTTGGTACCAACAAGTGATTGTTGGACTTCCTCCGTACTAATTGCCAGGCACACTTCTTCTGGCTCTTCAAGATGTCTGTGACACAGAGCCTCGAAGTGTGCAATTGATGAAGTGTCGCTATTGAATGGACGCGTCGTTTCGTAGATTCCCTTCCAGAAGGTTTCGACATCTTCTACAGTCGGCGGATTCTCGACAACACGCTGTGGCTCTTGAAAGAGGCGGGAAGGATTCGTACAGAACAAATTGTTTTGTTCCATACTCCTCACCCGCCTCTTCAATGTTTTCTTTTTCGCCATGAGCGCTCGGATCCTACGTAGACAGTGCTGCTTGATGGTAAGCATCACTGTCAGATTTAGAGTATGGTGTTGACGTCTTAATCCGTCTGCTATGAGCCGGATTCTGGGAGTAAAAACTCTACCAGTCGTCTTATATTCCACCACACTCTGGATCCGAGAAGCGTGTTGTCTGGCCGACTGTATGTTGCTCTCGATTTTTTGTACACGCCGCTTGGCTATTATTATTATTATTATTATTATTATTATTATTATTATTATAAGACTTACATCTTGAAAACTCTAGAAATTATGGCTTGTCTAATGATTCCGGTGACACCCGGTATACATAGCACAAAAGAAAGGCTATTTAGCGGGTGGTGAAAAAGTCAAATTTATCGCTTTATTTCGCTCAATTAATTAGTGTCATAACCAACGCAAAACGTCACAACTGCATCCGTCCTTTATTATTGTTTTCTCACTCTTTAATTTTGATGTTCTCCACTACAAAATGAGTGTATTACGAATTGCCTTGTAGTTGTAACTGCTATGAAGATGCCATACTTTATTCAATAGCGGTATTTAAATATTGTAACACTATACAAACTGGGTCTTATTCTAGCCGTAAAATGATATCTGCTAGAATTTTTTTCAAACATAATTAGAATTAAATCATTTTTAATCGACGCTAGCGACATAAGAGAGGCTGCGGCGAAAATGTCCCCTCTTAATTTTATTATTAGCTGACAAATTTTAATTATAGCAAAAATTGCCAATTGTAATTTCATATTAGTTATAGTCATTAGAATAGTAGCAAATTCTTAAAACTATTTTAAATATTACACTGTTTTTCAAATATGTATAATGAATGAAAACCAAATGTTTCACGACTGCAAAATCCAAACCTTCAATAAATGCACTATTTTGTCGGTTTTAATTTAACAAGAACAATTACATTGTTCATCTGCTCTAGAATTTGCATCCCTGTCAGTTAACATTTCAGAGTATGATTTATGTTCAAACTTTACCAAGCTTTTAAGCTTACTACCTTTCATACAGTTGCAATTGCAGTAAAAATAGATAAAATATAATATTTTACTTCATACAACAAAACTACGTATTATATCTATTCATTTTTATTTTGAAAGTAATTCTTTTATCCTGATTTTTGAGCTCACTGGTTTAACAAGAAACTAACCCGATTACATTTAATAATATATTGCTTAATTATATTTTACAAAGGGGTTATTATCTCCTATGCAGCTAGATACTCCGGAAATTTTTGCTTCTAGGCCATTACATTCATGTTCATTTATCGTTGTTTTAAAATGAAAATTCTCCACTGAAAATGTCCTTTAAATGTAAATTCTTTTAATTGTATGTAATTCAGCGAATCTTCCATTGTATTTTTTCATACGGTGTGAAACAATTTCGATAAATAAATTAGTGGTACATTTGTAGGAAATGTTCTGGGACGGATCTATTTTTGTTTTAAAATGCGCAGATTTGAGCTATATTTGTAATTATTAGAGCTAGGACGGTGATGGATTTTATGCATGCAATATTATATTTTAAACACCTACTGAAACACCCAAACAACAAAAACGTAAACTTGTTTTATTAGAAAACGTACTATATTAAATAAAAACGTAATTGAATCACTTATAATTCCACTGCACTGTGGCAATTGCGGGAATTTACGTAGGCACCTGCGATGTGGGTCATTTGAATATATATGGAAGGTGGAGAGCATATGCAGTTCATCAGTACATTGCATAATATCGAGTTGTATGTAACAATAGCACGAAATTGTATAGAGCCGATTGGTCTTTTAAAAATGTCTCATTGTAACTCTACATAAGCTACCGCAAATTTGTGAATTTGCGATATCTCGGAATTAGAATTTAAAAGTACACAGTTATGTGGCAGTAACTGTGACGAAGCAGTTTCTAGAACATGCAAGACAAATATTAATAAACACATCTTTACAGTATAATTAAATTTATTGAAAAATAAGTAACTTCGAAAAAGGAAGCAGATTCAGTTCCCGAAACGTTGGGGAAATATATTATTATTATTGTGTTTTATATTAATTATCAAAAATACACAAGCGTAGAGGTTTATTTTTCCAGTAACATACTGGGTAACTAACTGTATTTTTTATATAACGAAGAAATATTCATGTGGTAGTAAGTCCCAGGAAAGGAAAAGAAAAACTAATTAAAAATAAAACATGAAAATCTTATCAATTATACAAGTCAAAATGGTAAATAATTCTGACATGTACACAATTACACATTTATACAATTTATTATTATTTTTTTAATAACTTTAAAGTATTAAACAGTTATAATACTATACACTATTTGTCAGAACAATGGGGTTCTGGTTTAAAGAAAAAAAATTTTTACAGGATTTTTTATTATAATTTTTTTTGCATATCCTAAAAAGATTAAAAATAAAGACGCTAAAAATAATAATTAAATATTATGTTTTTTATCGTATCATTGAAAATTAAGGTTCCTTTAAGTTAAATCTTTATTGATAATTATTAATATCATAACATTACAACTTCACAATAACTTAGTAGCACATAATATGTTAGTTACAATATATAATACGTTAGTTATCATATCATAGTACCTTAGATATGAATTGTATTTTATAGCTATTATTTATGAACATTAACGTGAATATTTTGACAGTTTTCAAATTTGATAGATACACCTGATACACCATTATTGTCCAAAATGATGGGCATGTCCACTGAATCTTGCCTAGCAACATTCTTTTTCAGTTCGATGGTCTCTTTAGTACATGATACAGTGAGTGTTTACGGAAACGTCTCCCATTTGAATTTTTCGCACAATGGAAAACTTGTTACTCAAGTTATCTTGTAAATACCCTCTTGCAACATTGCTCGATTCCCAACCACCAAGTTCTTGTAAATCTAATAAGTCTCCACCAGCATTAACAAGAAAAGTTGCTGAAGATCTTCTAATACAATGACCAGTATACATAGTTGGATTTTCAAGTTTGAAATACATAGCAATTTTCTCAGGTATTTTAGTAAAGAAATGGATACCAACAGGCTGAACGGTGCATTTTCCGTTTCTATGTGATACGAACAATCTTCTATGCGGAGTATGAGTTGGACGTAATGCTATATATATTTTAAATAAAGCCACAGGATTAACGTCTCCGTCAGATATCACCGCAAAAAACCTTTTCTTGTGGATTTTTGCGTCAGGAATTGTGATTACTAGCTTGCTCTCTAGAATATCAACATTTTCCATGGATATTTTAGTTCATTCATTGGTTCTACAAGCTCCGCCAACTCCAATTAAAAAAGCTACTTTCATCATTAAAAATGTTTCGTCTGGGGCAGTACAAACAAATTCACTAACTTGCTCTTTCGTGAATACTTTCGATTTTTTAGCTCTATATCCCACATTTTTTTTCTTAATGAATCGTATCAAGGCGCCATACTTGTCGATTTCCACTTTTTCCTTCAACTCCAAACAAGCTCGTAACATAGAATATTTAAGCCACAAAGATGACGGGGAGTATTGATTTGAGAGTTTTATAAAATAAGCAAGTATTACCATTTCTCCCACCTTGAACCTGTTCTCTATCTCGCCACTCACAAAACTGAAGATATTCTTTTTCGTAATGGATTTTTGATTTATCCGGAAGCAAATCTAATCTTACAGTGTTAGCAGCAGCAAGTATATTTTGAGGAATATCAATATTTTCCATGATTTCGCCAGTTTGTCGTAATTAAGACTATCTTAATTTTTATGGCACGCTAAAATGACAACCAAAGTTGTTGATTTTTTCACGTCATCGTTGTCAGTGATACGATAAAGCTTTGAATGTAACTCTCGGATGTTGCCAGGCGACTCGGTTATCGCTTCGTCGCCTAGCAACGTCCTCGATTATTATAAATCACAATATTCTCGTTACATTCATAGCTATTAAACTACAGACTTTTAAATGTTTTTATATAATACTCTAAGTTGACAATGTATGTTCTTAAATTTATACAATCAATTATATGTTTTAACAAAACTGTTTCTATGAAACGTTGCATTATCCATAAAAAGTGGATAAAATTTCCATTGTCGATAATTTTCTGGCGAACCCACTGACAAAAATTAAATCTTTATTAAAAATCAGCCACCTCTAGAGCTTGAAGCTATTTATTGTGATAATGAAATCTGTTCTATTTTAGTTTTTGAAATTGTACTTTTTTTATGCCCAAATCTCGACCGACACAATTGTGTATTTTTAGTAACAACGGTGCAATTGCAAATTCGCTATCCTTCTTCAGAACAATTTATGTTCTTGAATTTTTTCATTAACAACACTACCATTACGGCCGAATCTCTTTTTTCAATTATATGAAAGATTTTCGTGATTTCTTGCTACGGGAATCTTCTGGACATACAACCCTGATGCAAGAATACTGTTTCCATCAATTTATTCTGTTGCATCCGTCTGTGAAGTACCAATACCTCGTAACCCCAAAAAGTGGATTTTACAGGAGACGAAAAAAACTATGGCATAGCTAGAAATTGAAACTTTTTTGTTTTCTTTTCAGAATTTATTCATTAAGAATTGTTTTTCAGTTATTCCTATAACTTTTTTTTAGTTTATTATGAATTTATATGATTTACTATGGGTTACGAGGTATTGTTTTTGAAATATTGTCACTATGGTGGGTTATGAGGAACGTGAGTAAAATTACGATAATATTATTTTTAACTTTTTTTTATTTTTCAATTTCCAAGTTATCATAATAACTGTGTCAGTCAACAGGAATTACAGATTTTAACTGTTGCAAGTGTTGCTATTTTTGGGCTTTAATCCTTCTCTTATTCTTGTACATTGGTAACCACACAATGGTATCAGAAATAGGTTTTTGTCGTTGTGGGAGTTCCTTCCAATCTTCATTAAAATCAAGCTTGTAGTAAATTTTTGCATTTGGTGAATATTTAAGAGCTTTTATATCTGTCACCACAGAATCATTAACGACCTAAAACCAAAGTTTATACCTACTATAAAAATTCACTTCTAACGATTTTTGCGAAATTACCCTTCCCGGCCTAATAGATGTGTATCTCTGATTTCCCTTAATCGTATAGTCCTTAAAATCTGTATACTGAAGACATCTTACTTCATATGGATATGGCTTCGTTCTGGCTTCTTTAATAATTCGGATGTAGTCACTCGGTAAATGAATGTCACGTCCTTTTAGTTTTCGTTCGATGCAACTATGTACGGAGTCGCATTCCATTTGTGTATGTCCGACTTCTAAAAATTTTTGTATAATTTCTCTATTGTTATCAACCGCGTAGGCAAGAAGTGCATTTGCCATAATATTATTGCGGTTTTGGTATGTACATCCATCGCTATAAATTATTATAGTTCCAGATACGTTTTGGCAGTGGACAGATAAGTATTCCATAATTCAAGTAACAAACATAGAAGCAGTCATGTCAGCCTCAGTTTCCGTAAACCAAAAACATGTAGCCTGATGGCTGACTATATCGTACACGGTAAAATTGTGACAGCACAATTTGTGTTTGAAAAATATCGCACTTGCTTGCACATATGGACAAATTTTCACAGCTTGAAAATCAATAGTCAAGACACGATCTTTTTTGTTTATCTGGGCCTCTGCCTTATCTCTGCTCTTTTCCTCACGAGCTCTATCTGTTTTACGTATATGTATATTCCAGTCTTCATCTGATAGCTGCCCGACTTCATGCTTTGTACACAAATCATATTTATCTTTTTTAATTGGGTGTATTGATAAGTTCATGGAATAAAACAAGTTACTAAAGACTGTTCTGGATAAAGGAGATTTATTTTCTTCTTCACATTTTGTTTTGTATAGGTTAAAAAGCTGAGTAAGATTTTGTATTGTGGTTTCCAAATAGAGTTTAGATGAATTTGAACGCCCATAGTGAGATGGCAACTTGGGCAATGACTCGAAAAAACTCTCTGAGAAAGATTTTGGCGTTATCCTTGTCTTTTCTTGTAGATCTTATATTAGTTATATTGTCAAGTACTTTATTACTGGTCATACCACAATCAGACTTTGCAATCCAATCACTGACGCAAAATTCACCTAAAGCAAGAGTTTGTAAAAGCATCTTTTTACAAACTTTTATTTTATTGTTTACTGTTAAAGAGTACTCGAAGGAATAGCGCCTTCTGCTTTCTTCGCTCTTGGTGTAGGTTCGTTTTGGAGTAACTCTGCACATGGTTTATTACATAAATTTTACCTTGATCCCAGTTCATAAGACTCCAGAAATTATTGAATAATACAGTGCGTTATTCTTCTGTTATTTCAGAACTTTGCCTAGATTTTACTCTTTCACATTCTTTAGATTTGCATGGAGGTCCCAATTTTCTAGCTTCTCGTGGTACATTATGTTTAATTTCGCCCATTTTTGATCTGCTATACCCTACGTACGACTTTCCTTCCATTCTTAATTGTTTAGTTTTATTTTTTTTCCAGTTCTTAGGTTCTGGGGTAAGACATCTTTTTCTTCCCTCTTTCATATTACCGTGATCAACTTTATTTTCCAAATTTCATGTTCTTCATCTGTCTCTTCAAAATCACTATCATCATTTGGAAAATAGTCATTATCCGCATATTTTTCTTCACTGTCTATTTCCGGAAAATTCAAATCATTTTCTTCTGTTGACCCTGAATTGTTTTCTTGGGCATTGAAATTTTCTGGTGGGGCGATTAATGCCAGTTCACTATTAAGAATATTAACTTTATTAGCTGTTAAATCACGATTAGTAGTATGACAAAAGTGTGATGGTTCAATTAATTCAGCTGTCGACAAATCTTCAATTATCACATTATCAACCGATGTATAGATAGTTTGTTCACTGTCTCCTTCCAGAACATCCAAAACATTTTCATTTGTTGACCCTGAATTGTTTTCTTGGGCATTACAATTTTCTGGTGGGCCGGTTAATGCTAACTCACTATTAAGAATATTGACATTATTAGGTGCTAAATCACGTTCAGTAGTATAACAAGAGCTTAATGGTTCATTTAAATCAACTGTTGACAAATCTTCAGTTATCACATTGTCAACCGATGTATAGATAGTATTCTCAATGTAGGTAAGTTCATCATCAATAACCACTTGATTTTCGATAGGGGTACCTACAAAACATTTTACCGTTAAATAAATGAACGTAATAATATAATAAACTACTCAACAGTTGTAATATTTTTTTATTCAATAAAATCGAAGAAACATATAAAAAAATGCATTATAATAACAAAGACGTTGATATTTTGTTAATTATGATAGATATCAGAAAAATTTCAGAACTAAAGAAAAAAGAATTTGAAAAAAATGTCTGCTTCACTTGTACTAACTAGAAATTTGTATCACTTTACATTACTTACTATCTAGCACAGACATTTTGTAATAAGCATTTAATTGCCAAATGTAAGCTTTAATATTGGAAAGCCGCGCTAAAATAAGTTTTATTTCGGAATTATAGAGTTTCGAAAATGGCGTGGTGTGGTTTAACGTGTCAATTGTTGAGCAGTTTAGTTAAAAACAAGAAATTGTATACTCAAATTATATTTTATTTAAAAGGTAACAATGTTCTGAGTAGGTATTAATTTAATGCACTGTGGTGAAACGGTAGAATATTTGAGGTTATTAAGTTATTCTTCATCGCATTCACAAAAACATTCGACTTACTAGCAACTGATTGGATGCCCAGTAAACTTAACATTCTCTGTCCCCTTGAACCTGACGACATTTCGAATTAATTTTACTAAAAGTAGGTATTTTACTATTAAACATTCACTCTTATCACAAATTGCACTTATTTTCCACTGTCTCTAAAAACATGTATGCCTCAGATTTATTTCCGTTAGTCTGAGATTACTACAAATTGTGGCATACGAGGTATTAGAAATGATGGATACGAGATGTTAGAAGTGAGTTAACGAGGGATACAATTTATTAGAATTAAGTTTTAGATTGGGTTACATGGTATTGCTTTATTAATTTAATGTGTTTTGTATACAAGGTATTAGAAAATAGTTTTACCCATAAAAATAAATTTGTTGGCTTACAAGTTGTTAATAATTCAGTAGAGAGTGGTGTACGGGTTCCTAAAACACAATAAAAACCTATTTTTGAATTTTTGTGGGTTACGAGGTATTAGTACTTCACAGACGAACACCATATTAACTAACTCAGCTGTGTCAGAATTAATTTAATAATTTAGCATATACACTAATAAAATAAAATGACCACTATTTCAAAAATAAATAAAATCAAATAAATAAATTTTGATATTTGCACAAATAATCGTGAATATCTCAAACATCCTCAGGAATAGGCATACGGTCATGCTTATAAAAGTGAAAGGAAATATAGTTTTCTATCAAATAATAAAAAAGGTTTGCCTCGTATTTTTTTTAAATGGAACCCTCATTTAAAAAAAAAATACGAGGTCAAATTGAAAATTTACAACTTTGGCGCGAAAAATTGAACACCCTATGCATTTCAGAATGTTAAAATTTTAGCAATAGTATCTTTAAAGTTTAATCAATACGCTTCGTAAAATACATTGTATTAAGTTGCGGTTCGGACATAGCATATTTTTTTTAGTATTGGCCTACATGGAGCCAAACTTAACTAATAACTTATAAACACTGCTATTAAAGTCCCTAAAATATTATATGTAGCTGAATGAAGAAGAGTAATTTAAAAATCAAAAAAATTTGCTCTTTAAATTTTTTATTTTGATTCTCCTGAAGACACTCCGTATAAATAAATAATAGTATGCCAAATTTACTCGCAGGTTACTCTTACTAACATGATACTAATTAATTATGTTTATTAAACATATATTGTTATAATAATATTTGCCATTAGTATCACACAGGCGACGATTATGTTCAGCTAACTGGTTATATGTATTAATGACTAATTTAAATCAAGGGCTGATAAATTATTTGTACATAATAAATAGAATTGTGTTGTTATGTACACCTATGTCTACTTTAAATGACCGGAGAGAGCTGATATCCAGTGATTGAACAAGTTCAATTATTAAAACAGGTTAACTCAAAGAGTGTTAAAGGACACATCATTTTAATGCCTATTTTAATAATAAGCTTAGCCCCTCCCATGTCTACAGGTATTACATGGATATATCAACACCCTCCAGTCATTTAAAGTAAACGTAACAATACATTAATGTTACATTGAGGTCATAATAATGATAACTTTCTTGACATTAATATTTTAGGATAACATTATTTACCAAAATACGCTCATAAAGTTTGTACGTTTATATATTAAGTAAGTTATAATAATTTTTATATTTAAAGTAGTGTTTTACTAATACGTATTTTTTCAGATTATAAAATGTATATAATATATTTATTTATCATATTATATTTCGTTAATACGTCTCATCAGTGGTGTAAATCCACAGTAGGAGTCACAACATGTGGAAATGAAATATTAAAGAAAAATACTCCTTTAAAGGTAGTTGACTATAAGCATTTACTAGAATTCCAAAAGGGATACATAGAAGAAGTACCAGCCGGATCATTTAAACTCTTACCGGAAGTAAATATATTACAGTTAAGTAACAATGTAATAAAAAGGTTAGAAGAGGGATCATTTGATGGACTTTCTCAGTTACAAAAACTTAGTTTATACAACAACCAACTAGAAAGCATTCAACGTGGAGTATTTAGAAACTGCATAAATTTGAAATCCTTGGATTTAGGTCTCAACAGAATAAAGAACATAGAATCCAACGCATTTATCGACTTGTCCAGCTTGGAAGAACTTAATTTAGGATTTAATAGTTTACAAGTGATTCCGGGAGAAATAAACCAAATAAAATCTTTAAGGACCCTGAAGTTAAACAACAACAAAATTAATTCCATAACTGCTAACGCTTTTAATAGTTTAAGTAAATTGGAGCTTCTTGATCTGAGTGATAATGAAATTAGTAGTATAACAAATAACGCATTTACTGGTCTAATTAATTTAAAAGAATTAAATTTGAAATCAAATTACTTGAGTAATTTATATGTTTCAAACATTGTATGTGATTTAAGGTCTCTTACTGTTGTGAAATTATCCGTAAACTCCTTTACGTGTGATACTTTAAATATTATTGTAAATGCTTTTAAGAGAAAAGGAATTTCAGTTGCTAAAGGATTTTCCAAATCAAGAGAAACCGTAAATGGCATTGGCTGCAAGAAAATTTAAATTTATAACAAAAATTATTTGATTCAGTCATTTTAGGTGAAAAGTTGCGAAACAGCGAAACTATTTCATAACAAGCGGAAAATTATGTGTCTTCTCTATTATTACTGTAGTAGTAACAACATACCAAATATTTCCAGCAATAATCTCTGCTGAGGCTGTCATATTCATAAAATGGCGAAAATTTCCCTTTTCTTTGCAGAATAATGGAGTACATCCTGCATCCTTGACGCAGACAAAATTAATATACAAGGTGTCCTGGAATGTTTTCCTCTTTTTGGGTGAATTTAACTCGGTTATTGAAACATCTATTTACACAAACTATTTTATATTTGAATGTACGATCCAGGGAAAATTATGTATGAAAAATAACATCGTCAAGGTGCCTTCCTCCACACTGCTGTACCTCTTCAAGGCGGGACCTAAAATTTGTGATAACTCGTTGACATAACCATGGTTCAATTCTCTGAATTTCTTCGCGTATTCTGGCTTTTAATTGTAGCAAAGTCCTAGGAGCATCAGTGTACTCCTTAGATTTCAAAAAACCCCACAGCAAGAAATCCATTGGCATTAAATCGGGATTTCTGGGCGGCCTCTCGCTTAGAAATCACTTTTCCACGGAACATGGTTCTAATGGCTTCCATTGATGCATTTGCAGTATGGGCTGTAGCCCCATCCTGCTGAAACAATGTGTCCCCATTATATCCAGTAAAATTTTGAGGTTCTGGTTCCAAAAAAATTTCTAACATACGCGATATCGCAGAGAATTAACGGTAAGTGCAACACCATTTGCATTCTCAAAAAAGTAAGGGCCACATGCATGAAATGCTGCCCATACCGTTACTTTGGGGGAATGTTAGTAAATTTTACACTTTATTTATTTATTTAATATCCATAGATATTTACATGGAATTATTTATACTTATTAATTTTAGCATCGGTAACCATGTTGTCCCAAAATCTATAGAGCAATGGGATAAAAATTTTTCTTCATTCAGTAATATTATTGCCAACTCTTTTTTTGCTGTCCGCTTCTTTCGTTAACATTTTTGCCGAATCCCAGTTTATTCTATGTCTATTTTTCCAAGTCACCATCATATCTATAAGTCCATCAGTGTCTAAAACTATTTGTCTATCGTCTTCGCTTTAGTCACCTGGACTATCTAAGTTCTCACTGGCTATAGGAATAGAAGTTTCCACCTCTATAATTCAGGTGACAAATGATTACCTCGTAATAGTTTAATGATACAAACAGAGAAAATGTTATAGAAGAAGGTGGATATAAGTCACACACATTCTCTGTGTAACAAGAAGGACTCAGCTATGACTTACTAGATGTATTGTTCCGGTATTTCCTTATTGCTCTTGAATAAGTCACTTTCACTTTGAAACTGTACTTCCTACAGAAAATTAGTAACGGTAGTTTCTGTAGCAAGTTTTACGTATTAGTTTAGTCCATAACCAGTTTTTTCATCAGGATTACTCTTACGGAGTAAATTGTAATAAGTTAAAACATCCTCTATTTTCGGAACATGGCGGTCTTAGAGGACAGAATATCGCCGGGACCTTTTTGTATGTTATTACTACTATTATAGAGACAATTTTTACCAAATTTCAGCTCATTATGAATTAGTTCTGCTATTTTTCTTAAAACGACTGTACTAATTTTATCTGTATTATTTGAGGAAATGTAATAAATAAATATTATATATATAAGAAGAGATAAAATTGTACTAATTTGTTTTATTTTTCAAATATTGTTCAAAGGTTCATTGAATTGACCTTTACGTGATAAGTACACATTTTTATTAAGATTTATATCCCCTTTAACGAATTGTGAAGAAAATGATTCTGTTATTGATTTACTATTGCTATTCTTTATTTATAAAAACATATTAGGTATCCTCTTCTTGGTAAAAGTTTAAAATATAGAGTGAATTGAAAAATAATAACGCTGAAAATTTTTTGCTAATTATTATTTACTAACTTTTACAAAACTTTTCACAGATAAGTATAACATATTATATCTTTTTAAACGATCATTGTTCCGGCTATTTGCCAAAACGCTGAAACTTGGATTACAAAAAAGATAATATGCACATTATTTTCAGTGTAACTGACTCGATAATGTAATTTTTTATTCCAACTATTCTGTGCAGTAAAATCAAAAATAAATAAAACAAAAGTACTCAACAGTTGAACAATCACTTTAAAACTTTAAAACATCCACCGACACGTGTTTCTGTTTTTAGCTTTGTCAAGATGGCTCATTGAAAGAGTTCAACGCAACTAAACTTGATAAACCCAAATGAAATAAACATTAGTGATTTCAGAGAACAGGATAATTGAAATTATATATATAGTGGAAATTCTTCGTAGGTTACAATAATTTAAAAACATATAAGGTATATCCTTCTTGATAAAAGTTTAAAATATAGAGTGAAATGAAAAATAATAACGCTGAAAATTTATTGCTAATTATTATGTACTAACTTTTACAAAATTTATCACAGATAAGTATAACATATATCTTTTTTAACAATTATTTTCTCGGCTATTTGCCAAAACGCTAAAGCCTGGATTACAAAAAAAGATAATATGCACATTATGTTCATATTTTTTTTGTAATCCAAGTTTCAGTGTTTTAGCAAATAGCCGGGAAGATAATTGTTTAAAAAGATATATGTTATTCTTATCCGTGATAAGTTTTGTAAAAGTTAGTAAATAATAATTGGCAAAACATTTTCAGCGTTATTATTTTTCATTTTATTAAACTTTTACAAAAAAGGGGATAACTAATATATTTTTAAATTATTCTAACCTACGGGGAATTTCCCCTATATAATTTCAATGATCCTGTTCTCTGAAACCATTAATGTTTATTATTGCATTAGGGTTTACCAAGTTTAGTTGTTTTGAATTCTTTCAATGAGCCATCTTGACAAAGCTAAAAGCAGAAATATGTGTCGGTGGACGTTTTAACGTTTTAAAGTGATTGTTCAACTGGTTATTTTTTTCAACCCATTTCCAGGGCTCAAAAAAATCCGGAAAAAATTCTGTGAGCTAATATTTATAAATACTATCGAATAAGCAAATAAAAAAAATGTTGGAAATGCCCCTCTGAATGTGATTCTGAGTTTTTATAATCGTGGTAATCTCACGCAGGAGTCCGTAACAGAAGTTGGGGGAAGATTATTTACAGTGTCCGTTTGATTTATTTGTGATAATTGTGCTTTATTAATTAATTTGACTTTTAAGTGCGTTTCTGTTGCAAATAGAGTACCAGGTATGCAAAACACTGGAATATAAGAGCCCAAACATATATTTTCAAAGGTAAATAGGAAACCATTATTTTGATGTGGTGTAGGTGTACGCTTAGGTAGTTAACTCGGTATGTTTATAAAGAAATATCGAAATATGCTGCGATGGAAATTAAATTTAATACTAGAAAAATGATCTGCTGCATGAGGAAGAGTATCTATCTTTTGAAAAAAAGTACATGCAGACATTGAAGAATTTGTTGGAATAATAACGTTGCATCAACATACATATCTGCTATTTGTTTCTTGAGTATCTATGTATTGATATATGTATATGTCGCAGGCAAATGGTAATTCTAGGCAAATGGCTTTTGTCTAGGCAAATGCTATCTGCCTGGGCAAATAGTGTTATTTCTTTTTCAAATACTAAATGACTAGACAAATGCTATTTGACTAGCCAAATGGTATTTGCCTAAGCACTTTCTAGACAAATGGAAATGGAAATATTTGTAATAAAAACGCTGTGTCTAGGTACACGCTACCAGTTTATTTATTAAATATTTTCTATAAAAAAGGCAAAAAACTAATTCTACAAAAATAAGAAAATGTGAACATATAATTTAAACAAAATTTGTACATTAGTTATAATGTAAGGCTGAATACAAACAACACTGTAAATTTTGTAAACCTTACTTATTTTGACAAGGATTGCTATAATATCTTCCAAATTCTCTCTATCTAATGGTCCTCTATCAAATTTTGGAACAGCAACAGTGACATATTTACCTACCTACTTCTATGTCGCAAAAAATGGTTCTGCTTCTCTTTGTCGTTATTTCTGCAGCCTTTATCTGCCCATCGTAAGATTTTTTCCTATTAATTCTAATATTCTCTTCACTGACACAGAGATTGCAAGTAACCCCAGTACTAAAATTGCTATTGTCTTTATTAGCAATATCGCAAATATCGTGTACTATACACTGAACTTATTCTGCGGTTGGCTCCGTGTACAATTTTTTTGCATAACGAACATATCACAGTCATTTGCCTAACAACGACTTCGGCAAATGATATTTTCCTAGGTAAATGACTTTTAAATGGAAATTTTTTTCATGGAGTCATTTGCCCAGGCAGATAGCATTTGCCTAGACAAAAGCCATTTGCCTAGAATTACCATTTGCCTGCGACATAATATTCTTAAAGTGTTGTTCAATAAACGTATTCATTTTCATAACATTTTATTTTGGTAATCTATGAGCTACCATATAAATTTCCAAAAGATGCGCCCAGGACCATATCAGTGATTATTGTTTATGAAATCTGAGGAATATATCATATATAAAAGTAAGTGTCATATATACGCTAAATAATGTCAAATAATTTACCGTAAATAGAAAAATTTAAAGGTCGTGAAAATTATAACACATGGCAGTTTGCAATGCGTGCATATTTGGAACACAGGAGTTTGTGGTCATGTATAGATGATACAGATACGACTACATTGAAATAAGTAAAAACCAGAGATGTGAAGGCGACATCCAAGATTATATTATTATTGCAGTTATTGTTTAATAAATTGAAAATGATCACAAATAGCCATAGGAATGTACAATGTTCAATCTTACATCACATCGGCGAAAAATATACAGGGTGTTCCATTTGAAAAAATTGAGAAAATTCAGTTCACAAAGTTGTAAATTTAAAAATCCTTTTTGACCATACTTAGGAAGTGAAAATGGCTGAGTGTCATCACACAGATGTCTCATAACTGGTACTAACATATTTTTTTCTTAAAATTGTGACTGAGTGATTTTTTTAATATACACGTGTAAATGGCATAATTTCAACAAGAAATTCATTACATCCAAGTAGTTGGGAGAGCGTCAATAATAATACAGGAGTGGAAGGAGGCCACAAAGAGGTATCAGAAAAAGTTCTGATATACATGGCATTCTATTTAAAAAAATGTTAGTTGAGCTTATAGAATCGTTTTGGTTCACCCTGTATATTCTTAAATAATTTTTGGTTATAGACTTTTTTGTCTACTTGTTTTTAAATCAAGTTTCTAGCTATCATAGAACTCGAGATATCGAAGTCGGGCGCACTATTGCCCTACCCTGTATTATGTCCATACTTTTTACACTTAAATTAAGTTTATTTACTCTCAGGGCATGGTAGCCGCGTGGGTAAAGCACTTATAGCTATTTATTCAGTACCGAAGGTCGATAGGTCGATTCCATCCTGGAACAAATTAGAAATTTTATTTGTAATTAGTTTCGGACTAAGATGGAAGAGGAAATTGTCGGTACCCTAGATGTGGTTCGGACTCCACAGTAAACTCTAGGGCATCGTCTTTTAAGAAAACATTTTTTTAAAAAACCATTTTTAAAATATTTAAACTGTAATCCTCTATTATTGTCTACGCTTATGGCATTGGAGGAAACTTTGACAACAAAATCGTTACTCATATTTTTTTTTTTTAATAAAACAGTCAGTACATTTTTCGTGATTTGATTATAATATATTATAGCGATCATACCAGGTATATTTATAGTTCCTGCTTAAAACTATAATCAAAAATATAGGCTGATATTAAAAAATACATGACGTCACCAGTTATCGCCCGATTCTTTAATAAGTGGTGCGCCAAAATATCGTAAATGGTCAATCAAACAGATTTGATTTCAAACATTTTCAAAAAAAAAAACTTAATAAAAGGGCTGTTTACATACTGTATAAATTTGAAGACAAGCAAAACTGAAATGTATTTTATCTGATTCTGATTCGTTTAATTTCTGGAATGAAAAATCAGTAGGCAAATGGAAAACCTTTATTAATATTTATTTGTATTTTTCTATCACAGAAAATATCACTATATTTTTAAACAGTTATTTTTGAAATAAATATAAGTTTATATTTATTGCTATACAGTAAAACCTCTATATTCGGCCACCTTTTAAAAAGCGGCCACCTCTAAAAATGGCCAGTTTTCAAATTTCCGAAACCAGTTATATGGAAATACCTGTACTAATGACCTTCCTAGTACCGGCACCTTCATAAAACTGTCACGGGCCACTTCAAGGACAATTTTCTTCATAAAATACCTGCAAATGTACCTCCCATTAACGGTCATAAATTTTATTTCAAATATGTACCTAAAATTCTTCGACCCTTCGTATGTAGAATTTTATAATATAGCAATTTCAAAACCCTAAGCAATAAAGAAGATGTAGTTTTATAGATTTTGAGCTAGTTTATGTTCAACTGTAATTTTGTTACAATCACCATGTCGCTAAAAACAAAACGTTTGTCTTTTAAAGACAAAATTGATGTTATTGTGGAAAGCGAAAAGTTCAGTACCAGTGCTAGAAAGTTGGCTGAAAAGTATGGTATTGAAAGGACACAAGTTAACGAAATTACAAAATACAAATCCGACTTAAAGAAACTCTTTGAAGAAGGTTCCAATTGAGAATAGAAGAGAAAATTTCCCAAAACTAAAGGATTGGCTATTGACCAAATGGTTTTGTAAAGCCAGAAATAAAAATCTCCCCATATCTGGACCTCTAATAAAAGAAAAAGCGTTAGAAGCAGTCGAAAGTTTAAAAATAACGAGATTTAAATCCTCAAATAGATGGCTACACAAATTTTGTCAAAGGCATAATGTAGGCTTTAAACCAATTTGCGGTGAGTCAGCTGATGTTGACCTGGATAGTGTTGAAGCCTGGAAAACAAAGCTACAAGCTACAAAGTGTTTTGCAAAAGCAGGAATCTAGGAAAATGTCCAACAAGACGAAGATTTCGATGAGGAAGGTGAAATTTTACTGGCCCAGCTTTTTCCTGAATTACATGATGTAAGCCTGGAAAATTATGCATGTATTGATAGCAATGTTTTGATCGAAAATCCTAATTTTGGCGTTCAAGAAGTAATCAATGGATTAATTGATGATAGATTGTGATTTGCATAATGAAAGTGCTGTGGAAGAATCTGGAACGTCAAAGATTAAAGATATGAGTGAAGTTTGTGAAAACTAAGAGATGTGCAAAGTTTCCTATTTTGTAATGATAAAAGTGAACTGACTGTAATAATTGTCCAAATTTTAAGAGAATGTGAATCTCAGGTTTTACAAATAAAAATTAAAAACTTCAAAACAAACCTCAATTGAAAAATATTTTAAGAAAAGGTAATTATTAATTATGGTAGGTAATGTGTAAAATGCGTACATATATGAGTTTTTATTGTTTGACCTCATTTTTTTTATGTACATTGATATAAGCACACCTAATTTGTAGATATATATGTAGCTAGTTTCCTTAATGTGTATAATTTAATTTAATAAAGAAAGCACAATAATAACCAACATTTTTTATTTATTTTTGACCTATCAATAACAGCCACCTACATATAATGGCGATTTTCACAATAAATTTTGGTGGTCGCTATTTGGAGGTTTTACTGTATTATTATACTCAATATACTTTCCTACTTTTCACAAATCTAGATTATTAAGGAAAATCTCAATTTGCAGGGAAATGTTGGAAGAGAAACGAAAATAACAGTCAGAGTAATGTCGCTCGAGAAATCGTAATGCAGAATTATGTATCTTTTTATATCTCAATACTACTATTAGGGGCCTCTAAATATAAACGTGTTAAAATAATATGAAAATTACGAACAATTGTGACTAATTGATTATTATATTTGCCATTTAATTTATCATTTAAACGTTTTCTTTTTAAACAAACTTTATATAAAGCATAATAAGATTAAATAATAGACACATCGCAGAAACTGTACAATCCCCGAATCCAAAGCCGAAACTGCACGGGCGAGTGTTAACACTTTTGAGAAAATGCTTACACACAACCTTTCGTACCAACATAACATTACAGTTAATAAAACTTTAGCATTTATCTTTATCTTATCGATGCAGTATGGAAAACTTGTTTTTATATCTTTATTATTGTGCAAATTACAATTGAAATTACCTAACATTTAATTTACGTCCCGATTAATGATTTTATACTAGTTAATATACAGTGTATCCACGGATGAGGTACCAAAGAGGAGAAACTTCTTTTTTTGTGTATTTATGGAAAAAAAGTCTGCTTCCCAAACTCCCAAGAATGTACTCGAATTTAAGTTTGAACATACAGAATGGTCACTGCAACCAAATAAGTGAAAATGTATATTTTCTTCCCCTCAAACTTCACAAAATATTCTGTACGTTGCGAAATATCCAAAAACGTATTTAGTTTCAAAAATTATATAAAATGTTAAAAAAAAAAATTTAATTGAGTTTTTGTTTAACCTATTTACATAACTTTATTATAAATATTATTATTCTATATAACTTTCTCCTGCCTCCAAATTTTTCAGCATTTATCGTAATTTCATAGGTTATTCTAAAAAATAAATATATTCCATATTTTAGTCAAGTTAGACAATTACTTTGGTAAATGATATAGGCTGGAAATTTTATAGAGGAGAAAGTTATGAGGAATAATAATATTTATATAATAAGGTTATGTAAATTACTGTCACAGAAACTCGAATAAAAATGATTTTTTTTTTAAGTTTTATTAATTTTTTATATGCGAAAGTTTATATCTGAATATGTTTTTGGTTGTTTCGCAACCTACAGAATATTTTGTGGTCTGCGTGGAAAAAATTAATGTTCACTTATTTGGTTATAGTGTATGTACAAGCATGTATTTGAGTACGTTGAGTTTTGTAACAAGCAGGCTTTTTTTTATAAAGTACGACTTCTTTCCATAAAGCCACAAATAAAGAAGCTTTTCCTATTTGGGCACCATCCGTAGACACAGCAGATTCCAGGGGATACAGAAAATGCATTTTTTTTAAATGGGATACCCTGCATATTATTAAATTTTTGGAATGATCTTTTTGTTCCTGATTTCAAAAATATACCATGTTACCCCTACTATTTGCCGTTTTATTATTATTATTGACAATATCTTTTAGAAATTCCGATAAACATGAATCCATAGGGGTCATATCCAGACTATTACGGGGCCATTTAATAAGTCCATTATTCCCTATCCATAGTGGGAATACATTATACAAATGATCTCGAACGGGTAGAACACTATGTATCAAAATCATATCAAGTTCGGCTTCCGGAAAATTCTGCAAAAGAATATTTTGTGCTTCTGGGATAATTATTTCCAGATAGGTAACTCCAGTTAAAGTATAATCATAAAATATAGGTCCAACAATTTTTTTTCTGAAAATTCCACACCAAACACTAACAGTTTCTCTTCCTGATTTTTTTATTTGTTTTACCAATATTTTTCTGTTAAGCTTGTTTTCCCACGACCTTCGATTTTTCCTATTAAAAACTCCTGCCGTAGAAAAGGATGATTCATCAGTTCATAATATTTTAGTAAAAAAAATCGGGATCTTCATCCAACTTTTGAATCATCTGGCAGCAAAAGTCCAGCCTTATGAGCCTCTGTTAAAACTTGTAAGGATAAAATTTTATATGGTCTGTAATTGTTATTTTTTAACATACGTTGGATTTTGGAATAACTTTTACCTAATTGATCGACTGCATTATTTACACTATATTCAGAATTTTATAAAAAATAATACAATGTTTCAAAAAAAGTCTATTCGCGAATAAATATGGATGGGCTTAGCTTCGAAATGACGCAGAATATCTAGCTGTTCTTCCTGCTTTTTTTTACTAAAACTGGAGGTATTATTCACCTTTCAGTAAATATTTTTGAACATATTTGCTGATAGAGTTGGACGATTTGGATACAACCCCTATATGCTATTTTTGATGCACCTTTATTTTTGTTGTTTTGTATACAACAAGTAAATATTTGGACTTTTTCTTCCTCACTGTAAACCGTTTTGATTATTTCATTAAACAAATGTCACTTATCAAACATAATAGTTGTCATTTTCATAGTTCACTTTAATAATGTTAACTTTTCCATATTTACAGTAACTGGTTTAACTAAGATATTCGACGTTTAATAAATCAAAAACGGTATATGGTAGGAGTAACATCTGGTATATTTTTGAAATCAGGAACAAAGGATCATTCCAAAAATTTAATAATATACAGAGTATTTCAGTTAAAAAATATATATTTTCTTTGGATCCCCTGAAATCTGCACTCTACTATATTTACATATTTTGATAGTATTTTAACAAAATTCAGTCATAACCACACAACTTTTATATAATTTTTATTTCTATGGCAATAATAACGATGATAAGGGCTGGGTAATTTATAATGAATAACTCTGTACCTTAAATTTTATTTTTGTAGAAGTTTAATTCAAATATACTATATTGTTACTTTCTTGTTTACTCTGTGTATCTTATCTGATAACAGAAATAATGAAGTGAACCAAAGAGGAGAATGTTAAAAAAATATGAGGCGAGAATTACCTTCACAATGTTGCTGATGCACTCCACAGAGTGTTACAAATTTTCGCAACAAAACAACATTATTTTACACCCGAATTTCGCTTAAATTTAGCTGTGGAGTATTATATTGTTCGTTCCAGGTAGAATAAAGTGTTGCTTTAAAACACAACTGCAACTCTTTTAAATTGCAATAATAAGTAAAATTTTCAATATGCTTGTAAAATTTAGATATGTGTAACTGCCTGATTAATTGTTATTTCGGCTGAGATAAAAGCCACAAAAAGCCATTCAAAATACGCAGTCACACATACTATTTATTTACACACGAACACTGCCTTTCTTCCTCATACAACAAAAAAATTCGCTTTGAGTCTCTTGTATTAAATTAAAAGATGATAAAGTAAACAGCAAGAGAAGTTTATATGTAAGAGGTTTATTTGAAGATCCCACAGAGAGATAGGGTACGTTTTTACATTGAATTAATCTCGAAGTCTATTTGATCACAGCAATGCTTTGGGAATGCTGAATGCCTCAGCTGTTGGTTTGGCTTAAAGAAGGTCTCACTGTCGCCGATCCAATCAGTTTTCTTTTTATTCGATGGAGAAATATACCCTAGCGGAGAGAGAAACTATTCGAGCAAGTTAGATATTTAGTATTTACATTGCACTGCTAGTTTATTCGGTTTATTTTGATATAAAATGTAACTAGAACAACTAATTATGTAAAGTCCATTCACTTTTTGTAGTCCAAAATGAAGTAGATGTTCGTGTTCTTAAGTTAGCAAAGATTTTTTTAGGCTAAGTTATTTATTTATTTATTTATTATACACTACACAACTGATACAAATTCTATTTACTGGGTAGTCGCGTATTTCTGAGCATCTGTTCTAGGCATGGTCAAATAAAATATGATGTTGTGTCTAGATGTCGATCTGGGACCATGAAAACTAAGCATATGAAAAATTTCACTAGGATCTGTTAAACCATGAATTAATTTATAAAAGAATACAAGTTGACATATTTCTGCGAGCTTCAAGAGAAATTATTGAAAATCTATTAAGGATATTATCATATGGGTAACCTATAACTGGTTAGACCCCTTCTCCTTTTTAAAACATAGATATTCAAGAAACGACTTTGAATTCTCTCTAGGTAATTAATATGCATATTTTAATATGGAGACCAAATAACGAAAGCATATTCAAGTCTAGATTTGATATAAGAATCATAGATTAGTTAAATCGTTTCAGTGTTATTAATATAGTGAGAGCTTCTTATTATGAAGCCTAACATTTTGAAACAGTCATTTGTAATATTGTTTATGTAACTATTAGCACTAAGCTTTATGTCAAATGTAACACCAAGGTCAGGATTTGAATTATATCTAGGTAAAGTAGATTTATGTAGGGAATAATTAATAATTATATTATTTTGTTTTACAGAATACGTCACACAACTACATTTGCTAACATTTAACAGTAAGTTGTTACCAACACACCATGTATGTATCTTACTAAGCGCCACTTGCAGTCTTTTCTGTGTTAATTATGTTACACAATTTTAAGTTGTCTGTGTATAGAACACAGGAAACGTCAATATCAGCAACTATATCATTAATAAAGAGATTGAAAAATAGTGGACCTAATACAGAGCATTGAGGCACTCCTGATATTGTTGTGAATTCAACTGATTGATGACCATAACATTCTATAAACAAGTAAAATTTTATTAGACAAATATGGAGTATATAAGCTTAACTATAACAACTGTAATAGCATTTACGTGGGTAGAACAAACAGAAATTCCAAAACAAGTTTAAAAGAACATCTTAGATACTTCAGACTGCAAACAGGTTTTGCACTGTTTGCCAAACACCCACTTAACGAAGACCATACATTCAATCAAGAGCCTGGATTTGAAGTACTATACTTGGCCAATAAAGATGAATAATTACTTAATAATTTAGAGTCTTTAAAAATTATTTGGTATATTAAGACAGATACAGTTATGGCACTCAATTCACAGGTAAGATTTGAATCTCCTTGAACTTTTCCGGTTTTATTTTGACATTTGTTTTATTAACTTTACACAGTCTTTAGTTTTGGCTCATGTCATCGCTGGCTGTTTTTGTAAAAAAAAATAAAAAAATTGTTTTTGGTTTGGGTGTTGTAGTTTTTTGAGCCAATTTTGGATTTTTAGATCGACTTTCAATTAGTCTTATTAAACTTAATAATATGAAACCTTACATGGTGACGTAACTTGAAAAATCAGGTTGTTTTATGTCAATATAGAGGTCCTTACATTCAACTATCATTAATCTGTGAATATATATCGTTGACTGATCAATTTGTATTAATTTTTTACTTTATAATTTAACATAAGTTTGTTAATGTGATGCATTATCTTCATTGGCTGTTTATTACCTTTAAATATGGAAAAATCTTTATATATATCTGTATTTTAACGTAATTTCTATCTTTATATTTTTAACTTGATATTTGCCAATTTTTAATCCTATTATTATCTTCTAATATTTAAAAAAAATTTTAGTATTGTTGCCTGAATGTGTTTAGTATAAATACCACGAAATCGGTAGTTTAAACAAAGAGGGGGGAAGGTTCTCAAAGCTATGTGCTTATTATATCAGGCCACTTCTATAGGGTTATATTAACAATAGTATGGGGCAGCCTAAAAACTTCATGGCTATATCTACCTAAAATTTCGTTTATACTCTGCATGCCTAAAGTGTAATTAAGCCCAACAAGTTTTTTTTGTAAAATTCGTCATCGAATTTATTCCTTATTTATAAACGTTGAACGATCATTGCTTTGTAATAGCCTCTTTTTGTATTGCAAGAATCCAAACGTAAATCACAAACAACTAAAAATTCCAAAATATTGAACACATGTAAAATAAGTAGCTGCCATCCCTCTTTCTTAGTTTTCGAAGGGTTACTTTTAGAATCATACAGTATCAAAAATATGAAATTTATATTCAGTTGCGTAACACTTTCTCAAAAATTACAGTAACACAATTTGGTTGTTACGATTTATTAAATTAAGACTTAAAGAACACATTATTTTAATTAGAAGCAAACAAAGCTAACTTTCACTTTGTTCTGGAATTCGTGTTCCTGAAAATAATAAAAACCCTATATAAATTATATTGTTAAATACCGATATAATCGTAATAATAACACATATCATCTAACTTTTTAATTTGTAATAACACGTGTTAAGAATCACCGGAATCGTATTTTTTCTATTTAAATATTATAGTATCAAATATATATGTAATATAGTTTCTGTATTAAGTCGATTCATAGTTAACTAAACAACTTAGTGCAATTATTTTACATAGACAAAATTTATTTTTGAAAGTGGCGTGTGTTTTTATTAGGGAAAACAGTGTCTGTTCCTTGAGAGATCATATTATGCATTTTTACAGAGATTATCCCTCTGTTTTTTATCAGTATGCTTTGGAACACCCATTGCAAAATTTCAAAAATACTGATTAAAAGTTTCTGACAAATGCACCTTCTGAAAGTGAATTTCTCCATTTATAAAAAACTGGGAACAAATAATTTTTTATTGAAAAAAAACTCGTTTTTATATTTTTTAATCAAACTTATTATTAGTTTCTGTCTTCGAAAGATTCAAATTGCGCAGTCCAGTATTTTTAATTAGACGTTTACAAAAATATTGACGCCGGCTCAGGATAATTCTTTGATTAAACGGTAAAAATTCTCATATAAAAAAAAAATCAGTCACGGATAGGTGCTCCTCGACAGTACTTTTTATCATCATTTTCAATTTGACATGAGAGAAACAAATTGCTTTAATTGAAAATGTCATTTCCATTTATTTTATTTATTTATGAAAAATATTTAATATAAACGAAAAAATAAATAAGATAAATAAGATAAATATGACAAATAATATGAGATAAATGAGACAAATCAGATAAATGTGTCAAATGTGACCAATGAGGCAAATGAGACAAATAAAACTAATTAGATAAATGAGACAAATTATACAAATGAGAACTGAGATAAATGAGAGAGACAAGACAAATGAGGCAATGAGACAAATAAGACAATGAGATAAATTATATGAATTAGACAAATGATACAAATGAGTCAAATGAAAGAAATGAAACGAATGAAACAAATGAAACAAATGAGACAAAAAAAAACAAATCAGATAAATTAAACAAATGAGAAATGGGATAAATTAGAAACGATACAAATGAGATGAATGAGGCAAATGAAACAAAAGAAACAAATGATATAAACGAGACAAATAAGACAAGCGAAGACGAAATAAAACAAAAGAAAATAATCTATTTTTCTTCTTTTCAAATTTGATGTGAGAAATTATTGCTGAGACCGACTTTATTTCTAATTTAGAGTAATTAATTTTAAAATATTTTTCTTAGTAGCTGTTAATCTTACGACAAATTGTCAAGAGTTCTTTTCTACACATTTCTTCATTATGAAAAATTTTTATTTGATTTGACGCAAAAAAATTGTTGCTCCCTTAAGAGGTTCCCTCCCTGGTGCACCAATTTCACTGTCATTCATTTAATAGGGTTCGTCCTTACGTCCCTGGACATCACAGATATTATATGCAAAATTTCAAATTTCCACGTTGAGACATATTTGAGAAGATGCGATCAAAACAAATGACCTGCGACACACAGACACACAGACTGCATAAATTTTCTTTTTCCGGCCTCAAAATTTTTGTTTTCATCATAATCTGGAATTTGGATTTTCATATGACGCCGATACTAGAGATACAGATAAAGTATAGATGGATGATAAAGTAAAAACAATTTCATACTAAATTAAGAAAGGGTGGTAGTAAGCTTTTCAGACAAAATCTAAAGGTAGAGGAATGTGAACCTTCCCAAGAAAGAAGTTTCAAGCTCAATAAGTGGCATAGGACCCTATTCTGAGGTATGCTTGCAGATATCTATTAGACTTTATATTCAACTAATCTACAAGGTACAGTAATTGAGAATTACATTTTAATTTTTGGTATTTAAGCGAAATCCTTTAACTTTTAAAACATTTTACATTAACTATGTTAGAATAGAGTGGGCTGTGGTAGGTACATAATTCCTCATTCATTACTTTTTACTTGCATTTGCTAATTAATTTTGGGATTTTACAATATTCAAGTCAAAAAAGTTAAATACTAAGTAGAGTTTTATTTTTATAATGCCAATTCCTTCTGTGTTACTGAAAAAGTAGAAATTATACAAGTTATTGGTGAGCATAGGGTTTTTTTCAAGATTTTTGTTTTAGTTAAAATAATCATACTTTGGTTCAAGTCAGATAACTAATAATCGAGATATGGAGGTAGTGGGTATTTAAAAGCGCAACACACTGTAGATAGCGTTTTCAGTAATTAGGCAAAGATGCTTTTTGGTCTTAATATGAAAATAAACAAAAGCAAACCAAAAATGAACATAACAAATGACACTAGTATCTGGTAGAACTTCATCTATTCTGGATAAACTCGTCACACCAATTGTGCATATCTCAAATTGTGTTGTCAATTGTTTTTAAATAACGGATTAACAATTTAAATTGAAGATGTCCCATCCCATGTTAAACAGAGAAGTTAGTAACTTTTTAGATAAACATTTTTCACGTGACCGAAGGGAAGCCACTTCGATCACTGAATCTCAATGCAATTGATTTTTATATCTGGAGCCATATCACGTATGTAACTCCAGTAAACACTGAAGAGGATTCATGGCAGCGCAGTCAAAATGCATGTGAAATAATAAGAAATATACCATACATATTCCAATGAGGAAGAATTCTCTTACATATCGGACAAATGATAAAAAGCACTATTGCAAATTTTCTTTTACCGTTTACTATTTTGTTGTTTTTATTGTTGTCAGTTTTTTGTTGTGTTGTCATTTTTATTTGTTGGAGTTCCTGTTTGTTGTTCACTAGAACCCTCATTATTAAATTGCGGTACAAATTTTATTTTATATAAATCAAAATCAAACAGCCGTTGTATATTAATAGTCCAGGAACAAGACTGAAAATCTTCAAAAGGTGTTTAAAATATTTTTGAAAAATGATATTCAATATCTCCTACTGCATTTTCATAAATACATTAGTATAAAAGACATTCTAAAATAAACCAATTTGAAATTAAGCAAATTTTACTGCAATCGTTTGTGGAAAAAAAGTTTAACACCGTGTATCTCGGTAATAGTTAGGTTGTGATAGATATTCATACGAACTTAACTATAATAATAAAAGTATTCGGCAAGATCGAAAGTCGACGAATGATAATAATAACAGTAATTCAAGTATGACCTAATTTCAACGAATAATGATAATAATGACAATGACAATGATCTATCACTGCACGTTTACGACAACGATCTATCTCGTACTAGTTACAGTCTCAGCTGCCTATTCATCGGTGCTACTCGCGTAACTTATCATCCAATACTTATAACATAGTTGGAGAAACCGAGAAACAGAAAGTAAGCTTGAAGTTGATTTGATAACCTATTGCTCTAATCTATCACTAACTAACGAAAATTAACTTCTAGTATTTCCAGTCACTCACGAATATCTCAGGTTTAGAAGTTTAAAGGACAGTTTTCAGTTGAAAATCCGAATTAGTAAAACTGAACGTCTGTGCTCTAGAGTTAGACAAGCATCGGCAATATTCGGTTATCATTTCTATTTAATATTGACGTATAGACAGGTCTCTTAACCCTCGATCTGTGGAAAGAGGCCCGTCTCAATTGTAATTGCAATAAAGTACCGGTGAAATCTGTAATCTTCGATCTGTGGGCTAGAAGTTTTTCTAAACCAGAAATAATCCTAGCATACTCGGACATTGGGTGTGTGACCATTGTCACATAATGTGTAGACCTCCCACACAAGGAACCTTGAGGTAGCATTAGAGATACAAGGGATTGTATTACCTGTAGTGTTTAAAATTTAAAAATTATTTAATATATAATTATATAATATGTTTTATTAACGTTGACGTAACACTAGATATATACTAGACGCACGTTTCGTACATCTAGTTGGGTTAATCTGGAAATAGTCAAAAATTTGGTTTTTTTTTTAAATACTCTCAAGATGATGCCAGCTTGGTTGGCAATTATAGCACCGAAGTACCACTCTTTATGGGACTTTATGTTATACATATTTTTAAATTGGACTTCAGTCAATAAAATTTGTTGGAATGTAATAATTTAAAATCATTTAGTTTACTTTCTTATGTAGGGAAGGAATCTAATGGGAAATAACTTGTTTACTTTCTAAAAATAATAATTTTAAATGGAACTGCTTTGTAATTTACGTTATATCAGAATAATTAAAAACCTCTAATAACTTAAGTGACTTTTTAACTGAAATGTAATGGGAAGTAAGGTTTTATTTTCACAAAAAGAAATTATTGTGAATTAACTTTGTAAGTTTATCCATTAAAATCGAGAATAAACCCAGCATTATATCCAGGAATTAACTTAAAAGCCCGTTTACTGTCCAAAAAAGGAAATCGTGAGAGGTATCAAAATATAAGGAATCTTATTTAGTATAGATTTTAGATTTACGGATAAGGTTTAAAATGTGAAAATGATAATTATCGAATCCAGGCTTTTATTAGCTGCTGAGAAGACCAGTGATAATCGGTCATGCAGAAAAAAACACTCAATAATCTATGAATAGCTTACATGGTAGCATTTGTTTGTGCATAGTGCCTTGGGTGCTATTTAAACAAATGAAGTTTTTTAGATTTTAGATGACATTTAAGACGTTTTTAATTCCATTATATTTTATTTATTTAAGTTTGTTTGGCGGATTAATAACTTCATAGAACTGTAGGTAACCCACACTTTAATGGTGCAGGTTTTGCATAACTAACAGGTTGAAAAATAAATTAAAATGTACTTTTATGCAAAGTACGGGGCGACCAAAAAGTGGACCGTTACAATTTTCTGCTATATTTTGAAGCATTGCCGATGACGTGCATATCTAACAGACACACAATAGTATCTGCTACATGCAGCCGGTAATAGATTACTTTTTCCCGCGATTTTACTTTGCACTATATTAATAATATGACTTTTCTGCAGCAATTGTTAACAAAGTGGTTTTTCCGTCAATGATTTTCTATTGTAATAAAATCTAATTGAATTCTTCTTTCACCTTAGTACGATAACTTGTATTAATGTTTATTTTAAAAGTGCTTTGAACAAAATGTCAATTTATTTTATTAGTCAAATATTTGATGTAATAATTATTTCTCGAAGATAATTATTTCAAACCGGTTTCATTTCAGGGTAATCATAGTTTATTTTATTATCTTAATGATGACTGAATTATTGTGTTTATACTAAACAACCGCTCGATGAAGCCAAGTAAGGGGACAGTATTTGAATTTAGTTTAGTTTAATTCATAGCCAAGTTGAATGTATTTATTAATGGTAGATAACTATGTATCTAATTTTTAAATAATTTACAGAATAAAATATGAATCGATTTATTTTAAACATTAGTACATGGCCGTCTTAAATAATTTCTTTTCGGAAACATAGTTTTAAAATTATGAGAAAACGATTCCCAGTCCCAGAATATTTTATAAACATTTGTTTATATTAAATAACACAGGGAATTTGTTTAAGCACGGTGAGCCAAGCTAGCTTAAAATACGTTTGCAACACATGCGACTCCACTCATCGTGCAGAGTCACATCACTGTGTCGTCACGATTTGGGTATAAAACCGCATGCATCAACGGGAATGGTTAGTTTTCAAGTCAGTTCACAACTTAACAGTACTTTGAACAACAAGCACCTCCAGATATCCAGTGTGCTACGCAGCAACCAGGTAGTGGTAAGAGTTACATTCACAATTTTATTGGTTTTATCTGTATTTCCATCATTCTCCAATTGTGTCCAAATTTCTGCTATATTATTCTCTCCATCAATTATCTACGAATGTCTGCTATTCCGTTTGGCCAGGAATTTCTGGGAAATCTCGCGATTCATTAGTAAATTCGGTTGATCTAATCAACGACGAACATTGGGAATACGCGGTTGTCATTATTCGTTTTGACGTAAAGATAGGATTTTAATTCCTTAATTGTTGGTCAGAATTCCATCTTAGTCATACTTTAGTAAGGTCTTAAGATTTTTGGTTAGGATTTTACTAGGTATACTCGAAACGGCTCGAGTGAGGTTGTAAATCCTCGATCTTTGATTAGAGTCCCACGAAGTGCCCCGACATATAATATATTAGCCGTTCCATCGGACACATGTAGTCAATAAACCCTAATAAGGGACATAAGGACCTAATCTAAAAATATAGTACACCCGCTATTAGAAAGTCATATATACCGTCTGTCCCTGGACTGACATCCTGCTGTTGCTTCACGCTTGTACTCCGTAACCACTAGCACCTAGATATTACTGCACCGACCGCCTGGCGTAATACCGCCTTAAACACTAGTAACTACATATTCATAAACCGCTTGCTATAGATACCAGTAGTAGTAGGTAGTTTCCATAACTTAGCTTTATTTGAAATCACGGATTGCTTGCTTTTGTAAATGCTTGTTCTAATCAATGAAACATTGCCTGCTTATAATAATACAGTAGTAGTAGTTTACGTAACTCAGCTCTATTTGATATAACTAAGCAACCTCTTACTTGGTTCCTGAGTTGCTTACTTATAAATATAGGTTATTATTTATGTTGCTTGATACGATACATATACATATTTGTATTTACGATTATTCTGCTGTGAAACTAGTCTTAAATAAAACAGGGTAAGTGAAGCTCAAATTCCGCGTTTTATTTAAGCAAAGGTATAAGTAATAAATCTGGTTATAAACTGAGAATCACTTTCGGCTGGTAAAGTTGTTCATCTATATGAAACTCACCACTATATACACAGACTCTTGGACATACCGTATCTTCACTGAGTTATCCCAGATTCTATCATACCGCCAATAGAATAAAGTGGTGTTTCTACACTTTTAAACAAGTACTAGTACACGAAACCGTACCGTATTAAAAGTTCAACGTACCGCCATATTAGAGTGTCAAAGTGATACTTCCTCTCTTGTACAGGTAGGCAAGAGCAAGAGGAAGGAAAGTACGTCATACAATTAATTGAAGAAGTAAGGAAGTATTCATGCCCGTGCAACAAAACTCTTGAAGAATATAGGAACCAGGACATACAATATGCTTGGGAGAAAATTTCCGGAGAATTGGAAACACCAGGTAAATACATTTCTAATTTTATTAATTAGTTTAAAACTGAATTCATCAGTCTTATTTCTCATATACCCGCCAACATCTTGGAAGAAACTGATGAGTTTCGTACATATCGCAGCTTCCACTGTAGCCACATACATAACATAACGCTCTGTGTTGCTTCGGAATAAGACTGCTCCTGTATGTTTTATAATTAGGTATATCTTCGACCGTTCGGGGTAATTTTTTTAATTATTTACTAATTTTTATTTTTTATTTATTTTAATTACAACTATCCAACAGTAATAAAACCAATTGCAGGATAGGAAACACAGTTAATTAATTAATTAGAAGTTGAAAGTGAAATATTCTAACACCAATAACATGAAATAATATTAGACAATACACTTAATATAGGATATAATAACAAGTCGATTACATTACATAAAGACGTATACATACATATATACATTTTAAAAGAACAAGTATATTTACAACACTTTTTAGTATGTATCACATACTAAATATTACACTATTAATTTGTGATACGCTAATATTAAATACGTCAGTGTGGTCCTGGACAGAGGAATCATTTTGACACATTATGTTAACAGGTGACGATTGTACTAACAGTGTTCGAGGCGTAGCTTGATTAAAAGTTTGAGAATGTCTAGAACTTGAACGAGGAACGTTTAAATCAAATTGGCTTAATATTTCTGAACAGTCGCTTATTGTATTTAAAATTTTATATAATAAGATAACAGATTAAGCTTGCCTAAGTTTGTCTAAAGAAATTGTATCATACTGTGACAATAACAATTCGTTAGGATATCCAATAGGTGGCTTTGTCCCATTTATTTTAAGGCACATACATTTTGAGAATTTTCCCTGTACACTTTCGAGAGATAATGGATGCGTGCTCCAAATGCGAAAGAACGAAAGCATAATATAAGGACAATAGTACATTCCTGGAGTGAAATTATTTCTGATTGCGAATGATAAATCCCAAATTCTTATTAACTTTTGCAACGATTGTGTGGATGTGATTTTTAAAATTTAATTGTTGATCAAATATTATTCCTAAATCTTTAAACTCATTCGGGTACTGTAGTGTCTTCCAGGCTATGAGGAAAGATTATTGGATTCTGTTTTCGGGAGAATGACATAACATTGTATCTGTTAATGTTCAAAGCTCAATTTATTCAGTCAAGATTACATTGTAAAATAAGACAGTCATCTATGCTAGAAAATGAAGAGTATATTTTCATATCATCTGCATATAGTATATATTTTATATTTAAGTTGGATGTGATATCATTTATGTACACGTTAAACAAAAGAGGTCTCAAAACTGACCCCTGCGGTACACCTAATGTAACATTTAAGTTTTTCGATTTATAACCTTTATGTTGTACAAACTGACCTCTTCTGTTTAGGTAAGACTTAAATAAATCAAGTAAGGTGCCTGAAAGGCCCACATTATCAAGTTTTGATAACATTACCTTATGGTCTGATCTATCAAAGGTCTTTGTATATATTACATCTACCTGGCCCTGGTGATCAAGAGATAAACTGTGAAATACAGAGAAAGTTCGGGATTGTAGACCTATCCTTCATAAATCCGTGCTGATGAAGACTAATAACATTTTTCAACGGATTGAACAAATAAGTGTGCATAATAATAATAATAATAATAATAACACCACATGAAATTACAACCCCCTTTATCCCTGAAGGTCTGGAATGACCTTGTGAGGAAGAGGGCTACTCATTTAGAGACAATGGACACACACTCAATATCCGAGTATACTACAATTAATCTCTCTCACAGAAAAATCCCAGTTCCTCGACCGGGAAACGAATCCGGGACCCCGTACGTTACCTCTAGACCACGGAGCCATAAATGTCTCAAAAACCTTTGCAAAATAAGATATGATCGCGATGGCTCTACAGTTGCAAATGTTTTGCTTGCAACCATTTTTGATAGTCGGACATAGGCGTGCTACTTTCCATTTTGTGGTGAAAGAGGAAGATCTGAAAATTAACGAAAAAAATAAACTTAATTGGCTCTAGAAACACTGTGGCACAGACTATAACTAGAAATTCGGTGACATTATCGGGACCTATAGTCATTTTTGACCTAATGCTCTTTAAAGCTGTTAAAACTTCGCTGGTAGATTCATCCATAATAAATATTAAGTTCGCGTTTACAATAGTCGACGTGAAACTTGGTGAACTACTTGGTGTGTATTTACTTACAAAAAAACTCACCGAATCTATCTACATTGTGTTTGGTATTTCTAAGTTCTAAGTTGTTTAATTTCATCATTGACGGAATGCTAGAAGTATTATTTTTATTATTGACAAGCGACCAAAATGTGCGAGTGTCAGAGTTTATTTTAGTTTCGACTTGCTGAATAAAGTTGTTATATGAGATTTTGAATATCTAGTTTAGTATGCGCTCTTAACTCTTTTAATTTTCTATGTGCCTCTTCACAGTTATGCTTATTATATTCACGCAACTGTATATTTTTCGCGCGTAGATTAATTCTAATATCTCTAGTATACCATGGTGGATATTTATTTACAAAAAGTGAAATCTTAAGTACCTAGTAGTCTAGTAGAGAATATAGTGTATCATAAAAATGTTCATAGGTTAAGTCTACATCATTTATTGTGTATAAATATGACCAGTCAACATTGCTAATTTTTTCATATAACACTCTTAAATCATCTTTAAGAAAGTTGTAGTTAAAATTGTCTGCATATGTAGTTTTTATAATAATGTACTTCCGTATTTTTTTTATCAAATTACTAAATGAGGAAGGTGAGAGTCTATTGATAAAAGGGGTAGATCGCATTTATTAACCACGCGTTCTATATTATGCAAAATTAAATCTAGTTATTGTTTAAGATGTTATTATATTGGGTTAAGGAAAAAAGTATTGAGAATGGAGCTAATGTTATATTCAGTAGGTAAATATTGAGGCAGAAAATTCAGGTGTAATAAAATCCCCTATAATTAGCAGGTCCGCACAATATATATTTTCAAGCGATTCAAGGTTTTCGAACATTAAATTATAGTTCTCGAGCGATATGTTGGGAGGAACGTATATTACAAACATGTTAATGAATTTATGAACTAGTGCAATATTGGCACCAACAATATCAATGCATTCAATAATTTTAAGTTCTTCAGTGGCGATTTTATTAGCAATATAAGAAGAGTTTATCGCAAGTAGTGCGACTACACTTCTATCCTTAAAATTGATAATTTCACTAAATCATTGAATTTATAAAGACATTAGTAATACATAATTGGCCTTGGTATCAGAAAAATGCTATAAAAGAAAATGCTTAGGAACAAAAAATATTAAGAAAAAAAATACAATCGTATTTATGTCGACTGAAAATAAATAGTATTGAAATTTTCATAATATTTTTGTATAGTGTAGTAAATATCTCTGCTGGATATTTGAAAATTTCTTAAATAGAATGAGCAGAACTTTCAGGTTATATCAGGATTCTATAACAGTTACATTTTATAAGATTGTGTCACCGTCGTGGCTATAAAAATATCGATAGGGACGGAATGAACCATTATATGTATTAAAGTTAAGAGTATATATTTTACAGTGGTTTTTTAAAGGAAGTTTTTATGTGAATGCCAATATCTGATCGGACGAGATTGAGCGGAAAGATATCTCGCAATTCTAAGAAGATGAATAATACGAAAGATTGCCAACCCTCCTGAATTTAGTCGTACAATAATCCTTTTTGTTATTCCGTTCTCCCATCTATTTAGCTTATAGGACACCAAGTATTCCTTATTTGTAAATGTCTCAAAGTATACATTAGTATATTATTTAGTTAAACGGGCTTGAACATAACTTCTTTCATTCAAATTAAAAGGAGAACAAATATTAAACTAACCTGAAATTTTAGACGTTTTGTGTGATGTACAGGGTGATTCATATAATGTGTACAATGGATTTCCAGGCCTAATTATTGAGACAAAAGAAAAATTTATAGACAAGTGTGTATTGCAGTTATTATCGCAGATTTCGAATTTGATAGTGACCGTATCTCAAAAACACGAGGAATGATCAATAACCATGTTTCAAAATTTTGACACCATAACATATATTATGGTCTATAATAGTAAGAGTTAATATATCTGATTACTCTTCTTTATTTTATTTATTTATTCATTTCAAATACACCATTCAACAGTATTTACATACCATTTATAGGATGGGAATACAGCATAATTACAAAAAATAAGTAGGCAATTGGAAATTAATAGATATTATATTGGATTTGCTGCAGCAAAAGAAAAAGAAAATAATTAAACAACACTTTCATTAATTTTGACAAATAACTTTTTGATCGAGAACGGTATAAACAAAAATATCAAAATTATCTTGAATAGAATGATAATTGTTATATAATCAAAATAAAGATGAAAATTTAAGTAAATTGGTCCTTGGAGTTAGTAAATAAAAAGTGACTGTGTGTCTAGTTGTGATTGAGGTAATATTAAAATTTAGTTGACTTATAGGTAGTCTATAGTAGAATAATATTACGAAAGAATATAAGAGAATATATTTCTCTTCTCTATTTTAGACTCAACATATTGTACCTAGTTAATAGTTGTGGACGTGGCTCTCCAATAACTAGGTAAATGCCACTAATCTGTTACGGGTGAATTCATCATTGTGAGAAATATTCATGTATTTTAAGTTCAAAAATCAACTAGTAATATTTTTTTCCATTAACTTTATTTATAGATTACATTTTAAACATCACATTCTCAAACTTTACTTCATGGAAATTAATATCTATAATATTTTATCAACATGCATTAAAGGGTCACGTCTCAAGGTTATATCGTAGACGTCATGGCTTCTGTTTAACATTATATCTCTGATCTCTGATAGAGGTATGAAATGACATTTAAGCTAGAGGACAAGCGAGCATTAGTTTCTTATTAATGAATTAACAAGTTATATCCAACCTATGAATTTTGTATTATTTGCGGATATGTGAATTATCTTTTGCTCGTTATGTTCTTTCGAGGAATATTTAATTTCTAATTGGGGGTAAATTTACTTAAATTGTGTCATCAGTTCTAAACGTCATTTATTCGAATGTTATTAGCAGGGTTCAATTGTTGTCGGGGTTGCACATCGAGTGGATCGGTGGTCACGTGAGCTCGTCTGTTCTTATAGACTTGATCCGTCATAACGATCTTTACCTTGTGTGTGAAACGAGTAACTGTGGAATGATTTGGACAATAGTTGGGTTGTTTCCAAGTAATTCCAGACTGATACTACTTAGACCGCTTAAGCTAAGTATGTTAGTACATTAATGACATTAATGGAAAGCACTTCAGCTGTTAGCACTAGGGTCGACAAACCTTATGGATTCTACAAATAACCGAATCTCAGGCCGTGCTATTTTATGATTCATCTTGCATAGGTATTACTTTATATAATTTTCTTATCTTTCTAACTCTTCTAAATAACGATTTACATTTTATATTTATCTTGATCAGTATTGATACGTGTTTACATAATTTCACATTCATTCGACAGGTGATCGACCTTGATGTTTTCTGGTTAGTGACTTCTTTGCGTATTCTGTCTATCTATCACGTTATAGCTCCATCGGTTGATTTCTTCCCTTTTCATAGTCAGTCGTCTTAATGAGTGGATGTACCTACATTTTGTGTCCTGTAGTGGTGAAGGATTGAAATTTTGATCCAAAATTATTTTAGTGGATGTTAGTCATCGTTGCTCTGGGATTGTTTCTTTCACCAATTTAAAGGATGCTACTTAGTATCTTATCAGCTAAATGTTGGATTATTTAGAATGCTACTTAGTATTTTGTCAGCTAAATGCTGAATTGTTTCTACAAAAGGTGGCTATCATTTGGCTTTTATTAATTATCAGGGGACTATCACGGAGTTATAATAGGACTTTTACTGGGTCTCGACTTGGTGAATTGTTGTTTAAAATAAGAACGTTATATGGCTCCACTAGGTTATGACCTAGGTAATTTGTTCATGTTGTAAATGTGGTTTTTATGTACTTTTGATGCCATAAAATATGGAATTTTATCAAGTCTTGCTAATGAACCGAGTGCGGCTGGATTAAAGGGTCGATTTGTGTTTTCGACAAGTGTGGAAGTCAAGAGCCAATTAATTTCATCATCGAGTTTTGTAATGCTGCAATTTGGTTAATGGACTAATATTAATCTGGTGTTGAAGAACAAAATTGAACACACTTTTTAACTCTCGGAGGTTAAGTTAAATTATAATATTCTTTTTTTTTTATGTACTTGTTAAAAATTTCGACCATGATGTAAATAATTAATCATCTATTGTGTCCATATTTTTTTAATTTTACTTATTCAATTTTAAATTAGTTCTGGTACTCATGTTGTAAATATAGTCCAGTCGAAATTAGATCTGTGATAGATCATTGAACTTTGATTACGAAAAATGTAATACTAGTGATCTGGTTATAAATATTTTTCATATATGGTTTTTTTTGTAAACTACATGCAATTGCATTTGGTATAAATCAACATACTGGTATTACATACTTTTGTTTTGGGGTAGTTTATGAATTTAAAAATTTCACATACCTATTTGTAAATATTTCTTTTATATTTAAAACCTGGCTGATTAATTGGACTTGATATAATTAAACATTTCATTAAACTTCTGTTGTTTAATTTCCCAGAATAGGTTCCATTAAAAATATAAAGTGTGGTAAGGTATACCAAATTCTCTGGTCAAAAATTAATTGTTTATTTCTTGAATTTACAGTACCTACTGAGAAGCTGAAGGCGCCAGTTTCGTCTGTATGACACTGGTAACCCAACCTGGGATATAACAAGCTAGTCGAGGATTGGTAAGGTGTTCAATTTTATTTTGGTACAACGTTTTACTTACCATCCCAACATAAACAAACGTCATAAATCTTAAAGGGTACATACATAAATAATTTACGTTGATACTTTCTAAATTACTACTATATGTATGATATCGAGGATTCCAAATTATACAGCATATTTTACCTTAGAACAAAACAATTAAATAGTAAAAACAAAACGTTAGTGTCAAAACCATCACAAATAACTTGTATCAAAACCAGAAATTTTACAACTATAAAGTGCAACAGCATTTATATCAAGATTAAAGCTCAGCTTTAAATCAAAAATAACTCTTCTTTAAATTCGGTTACTCTATTTAAAAATATATTATTGAGTGTGTAATTGTAAATACACGGTTCTTCTATTTGCGAAAGTCAGAACATTACTCTTTTGCACATTCAATGGCAAGTTATATTTTATACACCAGTCATAACCAAGTAATTTCAGGTTTTTACCGACAGAAAAATATGGTAAGGCTGAAAATTTGCACATTAGTGCTATTCGATGTCCCTAACAACATATCAAAAGTCCCCGATCCTCCCTCGTTCGCATCTCTGTTTTTTTGGAGGTAAAAATTCTTTAGTCACGAACACGTACAAACGAGTGTATTACTTTGCAATTTGGCTCGTTATTATCAAAATTCTTAATTTATATACACACACTTTTTACAGTTTACTTTTTATTTTTTGCATTGCTTTAAAGTTTTACATCAGCGGCGCATGTTTTTGTATGCGTCGTTGATTTCTATTGTCCAAATTTTATTATAGAATTTGAAATGTTTTTATTTTTTACGTGTTGTATTGTTTTAAAGTTTCTAGTTCTAAGCCCGGACTGACACCGCTCCACCAGACCTAACAATTACCCCATCGCCATACGTGGGGATGCTAGGTCGGCAACGGACCGAGTGTCTGGCGAGGGCAATATGTTCTGTTTTTAATTGAAATAAACTTGTTTTGAATTTGAATTTGATACACCCATTTGCTTCCGTCTGGTTTTGAATTAATTAGCAGAGAATAACGTGGATGCATAAGGCCAAGTAGTTCTTTCAATTTTTGTGGTACTCATGGCGTGTACTGCCCGCTAAATTTGGAATAAAAATACTACGGCTGAATATTAGTCGAAAATCACGACAGATAGGAAGAAATATATTTCTGTAAACATATTTGGCCAATCTTTCTGTTCTCTATTAATCTCTCTATGGCAATTTGTAGCTGAGATATCGGAGATCATCCCTAGGGATGCGACTTCATTGTTAGGTATTTTGCGAGTAAATTTGTATGAGCTGTGGCTCTCACTTTTTTTACGAAGTTGTGTCAAAGCGTTGATTGAAATTTGAATTAACAGCCAAAGTGAACGTGCATTCCTCGTTTTGTACCGTGTTTAGTGCTTAAGGGTGTATTTTACACGTAAATTAAAATATGACAGAAGTCTGTTTGTTGTGTAAGAAGCCCCTCAATTTGAGCGATGTCGTGGCGACAGTGAGTAGATTTGCCTGCTTTGATAAGTGCTAGTTTGTTGAGAGAGGATGGTCTGTCTCAGTGAATGTAACATCTTCAATCCCTCAAAGTGCACACTACCTACCACGTGCACGATTCGACGGCTACAGCGAAGAACTGTGCACCAAAGTTGAGGTACATAAGTATCGAGAAGGAAAGAGGACATCTGCTAATATAGTGTTCGAGAGTAACACGTTCGCTACAGCACCACAGTCAGATTTCCTCACCAATGGTCATAACAAAACCCTACTCATCCAACATCTTGCCGCTCATTTCGAGGAAGCTGGTATTAAGGTCGACAAGCCCCCGCCGATGCCGATACTCTAATCGTAAAGACTACGCTTGAGGAGGATATTTGTGGGCGATCTGATATTGTTGTGGCAAAAGATACGGCCATCTTGACTCTTCTCATCGGTCTTGCTCAAGAAGAAACATAGAGTCAACTCCTCGATTATTTAACATTAAGGAAATCCTATCTGACATGGAAAGCCTTAAGACATACTTTCTCTTCACCTGCTCGATTACTGGTTGTGATAAAACTTCAACTCTAAATGGAAAAGAAGAAACCGTGGAAGTCCATGAAGGAGACGCCAGCTTTTCAAGCCATCGCCAGAACATTCAATGATTCATCCGCTAAGAGAGACGAAATTCTAGCTGGTGGTGAAAAGTTCATCATTAGTATGTAAAATGAAAAAGAATTTTCTTGCATAGATGAACTGCACATGCATGTCTGTGCTAAGTGCACGAAAACCAATCACCACTGCACTAGATCTGGCAACTTTACCACCAATCAAAGCAAAGTGTATGCAACACTCTCTGAAAACATATCTGCAGGTGCCGTGTCTGCACATAAGAGTGTGTAAATTCGATACGTGATCGTTCTCTTCCCTTTGTAAGTTCAAGCATGGTTAGGCAATTCTCTGAATCTAATTCAGTGTAGTTGGCGACAAATCGGACGCAGTTTGGTAACAATACCCACTGACAAACCTTCAGCACACGAAGCACCATCTGATTTCGTACGGGAGCAAATGCGGCTGTGGTGTGCGGTGTGAGTGCAGACGCTCAGAGCTCTACACCGCAAGTATGATAAAGATAGTTCAGATAGTTTATCTGAAAAACCAAACTGTTTAAGTTTACACAGAAGAATACTATGATCAAGTCTGTTGAAAGCTCTAATAAAATCTGTATAGATGACGTCTACTTGTCGATAGGTCCACTGGAAATGTACTATGTTAAGCAAAATCTTATCCTGCATGAAACCATGCTGAACGTCGCTAATCAACCTATGAGTGCTAGCATAAATTGCTTTATGTAGTAACATTTCAAAAGTCTTGGAAATATTAGAGATAATCGTGATAAGCCTATAATTATTCATAGAATTTTTATCCCAACTTCTTAAGCCCTTTAGTTGGAAATACCACCAACTTATTCTAAGTGTGTGAGACGTCATATCAGAAGTTTCAGCTCACTTTAGGTTTAATATTAAAACTAAAAATTTAATTGTGTTGTGCTAAAGTACTTTGAAGTAATGCATTTTTTATTCATATCTAAGTATGTCTTAAATGAAATATTTCCTAACCCAAATCTTAACTCGTAGTTTTTAAGCATTTTGGTTTTACATGTTAACCCTTAACCACAGACGTACAGTTTCAGTCCCATGGCCACAGACGTGAGGTCACAGAGACCACATTTTTTTTTATTAAAGCTATATCCACATTTTTTACTATGTTACGGTTCAGTTTTTACGTCAAATTATTTCGTATATAAGTATTTTAATTTCTGTAGGATATTGTTGGTTGCCTATCAGTAGGGTCCAGTTTAGAGGAAATAATTTCGTTTTCCCACTGCTAGATGGCGGAAACAATTTCTAGAGTATGAAGTTATCTACGGTTTTACGAAGACTTTTTCGTTTACCGGCCTCGTTCTTCGAGTCAGATAAAATATTAATCTATTTCTAAGCCATCCGGATTCCATTTCGTTTTTAAATGGGCTAGTTTGCCGTAACTCGATGCAGAGGATTTGGTAAATGGTATATTGGTATGGATGATCTTTCAAAAGGATAATTTTGGGAAATAGGTTAGGTGTCAACAGGTGGATTTGCTATAAATATCTGTGAATGGAATACAGGACGGATTGTTTCGTAACTGGAGAACCCTCGATAGGAAGAGGTAACTGACTAGTAAGTAAGTTAGACATGGAAGTCATGGTTTTACGTTTTATTTTAGGGTTTTTTTTCTTGGAGGTATTCCTTGCCAGGAAGTACTCGTATGAAAATATTCTTTTCTTTGGAGTACTATTGTATTAGGGGTAGTTGTCCCTCTTTCGTTGGTGCCTGGTGCGAGTTGTCCCCTCCAGAGGCCTGTGAGAGAGACGTAGCTTGAATATTGGGGTCATTGGTATAAACTATGTTTCCATTTACCGATGTATGGTGTGGCTTAGTGGTCCAGGTGTAGAGGCTGGATTTTGCATGGGAAACAGCCAGTAGTCAGCTCCGTTCTAGGATCTCACATGAAAACTCCAGATAAGTCTGTTTGTACCCGTATATTTTATTATAGTGTGTCAGTGTTCGGTAATATCCACTGTGTCTTGACGGCACCCATGTAAGTTTAGATGTCATGTCCTCAACTGACATAGGTAATTTACAGTTTTAAATGCGTCCCTTTTTTTTTGATACCACAGTCCTCGAGTGGGTAAAGGCTACGAATCTACACGTGTATAAGATTTTTGGATACAACTTAAACGACAAATATTCACAATATATACCTACTGGGTGTTCATAAAGCCTGAGGGCTTGTCATTATTTACTCGCAGTTACGTTAGATATTCGTAGTTGTTTTATTCACTCGTGGTTGTTTTAGTCATTTGTGGTTGATTCATCCACTCATAGTTTCATAACTAGTACAGATAAATAGTAATCAGAGGGGTTACGGTAGCCCGATTTCTTTTGGTGAATATGAAATACATCGTACTTTAAACTTATCCTTGTCTATGAATAGAGTGTAATAATAGTGACTGTACGCCCTCCGTGAATTCACGAATGGTACCCTATTTTATGTGATTAGTATTTTGGGGAAATAATTATTATTAAACGTGCACATAATAAATACTGTGGAAATTATATTTTAAGGTGACGTAATCTCACTGTACATTTTATGAATAATTATTATTAAACGTGCACATAATGAATACTGTGGAAATTATATTTTAGGGTGACATAATCTCACTGTACATTTTATGAATAATTATTATTATGAATCATTATTGTTAAATGTGCCCATAGTAAATACTGTGGAGTTTATATTTTAAGGTGACGTAAATCTAACTGTACATTTAAAGAGGATTGAAATAGAGAAATCTGAGTTCCAGGAAGTCACAGTGTTTCTTTTCCTATCAATCTAGCTGTCATTCCCTTTTGGAGTTTGAGCTCCGGATCAACCCCTTTTTGGCATTAACGGGTTACCTCAACATCAGGCGGCATTTCTAGCTTTAGCTGGCTACTTTCAAAGCTAGTGGCGCCTTATAAATAAACCGAACCTCGACCTAGGCTGAGCTGAGCCGGCCTTTGCGCGCACTTTAACCTGCACCCGTTAATGGGACATTTGGTTGTCCAGGGTTACTCCTCCCAACCAAAGTCAACCAAAAAAAAAGAGCGTTGCAACTATTATGAGACAAAGTGAGTATGTGGTCAATCAAATGACATTATTCAGCTTCCATAATGGCGGGTATAAGGTTAGTAATAAGCTCAAATGCATAGTTATCATAATAATTTATTGAAGATCCAAATTAACAAACAAAAAATTAACTCTACTTTTTTAAACACCTATAACAAAAAGTAAAACACTGCTGGGTAATATTTTCAACAGAATATGAAATTCCTGTATATAACTTAAGAATAAAAAGTTATTTTAAAAAAATGACAAGGTCAAAAGCCGAAGGTTTTTTTTTTCATTAGGAAGAACACATTTTACAAGCTTTTTGTTCTTATATTTCGACTCACAGCTGGATTTTTTGACCATTTGAAAAGATTTTTACCGTACCAGTAATTCCTTCTTTCTTGATTCTGATCTAACTCCTCATGTTTGTCCTCTTCTTGTTCTTCAGTTTCTTGATCACTATCACTTATTTCCTGCTCAGTGTCTGTTTCATGATTACTTTCTATTTCAGAAACATTTGACTTATTATCACTATTATCACAGTCGTTCATCGTACCATTTTAATAAAATTTCTTCATAATTTTTTCCCCCAAAACGAACGCCCTGAGATATTTGGTAAAGAGTCCATAATGAAATAAAAATTAGAAAATATCACACTTAACCAAACGTGAGGTCTCCTAGACCGCTGTTGTTACACAAACTACACTATCAAAGAAAAGCACATCACCTCTTGACAAGTACATCAACACTAACAGATGAGAAGGTACATAGATTCACAAGCTCGCCAGTTTGATGGGAGGGTGTAAACTGTCGATTTCGCATGTGCTAGGGGCCTGAGAGACCGCACGTCTGTGGTTAAAGGTTATACAAAAAAAGGCAAAAAAAAGGATACAATTTTTTTCCTAAAGTGCTTTCTTTGAAATTATAACATTAAACAGGCATTTTAAATAATTACTCAGTGATTGTTGAAAGTACCGACTTCAAATTTGGCAGGGAAAATAGTTTTCATAGTAGATACGTATATGAAATGTCTTATCAAAAAGTAACCAGTGGCGTCAGAGTTAGAGCAGGTTGGGGTAATATATCTTACACAAAAAAAAGTTATTTGCAACTGAACGGTGTTCGGTAGTAAAAGATGGTGCAACGAAATCAAGAAAACAAAAATCCGTTCGGTTGCAAATAACTTTTTTATGTAAGGTTCTATCACCCCAACAAGCCCTAACTCTGATGCCACTAGTTAATTTTTGATGAAAGTTTTCATGTAAGTAGCTGCTATGAAAACACGTTTCCCTGCCAAGGTACTTTCAACCATTACTGAATAATTATTTGAAAAGCTTGTTTATTGTTATATTTTCAAAGCATCGTAGAGTTCTTAGGAGGCATTTCAGGAAAAAAGTTTATTTTTGCTTTGACAAGAGCAAATACCCCTGGAAGTTTTTCAGCATATCATTGAAACACCCTGTACACTATATAATTTAGAACCATTAAATTGCTCGACAGCGATACTATTTCAGTACCTTTTTTCATACATATGCATTGTAGAGTAACATCATTTAAAATTCCTGTGCTAAAAATTTTTGCTTTTACATTTTATTGGATTTTGTGTAGGGAATTCATTGATTAATTAATTGTATACTGCTATCCCCTTAAATCACCGATTCAACTCTACAGATTGTATCTAGGTTTATTATCATCTGGAGAGAATTATTGGTCGTTTTCTTTCTCTCTCTCTCGGTTAAAATATAATTATTTAAAACAGAAATAGATACATACAGAGTGTCCCGAAATTAGTGTGCAATATTTTATCAGCTGCTTCTACTGCCAGAAATAGGAAAAAAGTTCATTAAACATTGGTCGAAAAATGCTTCCTAAGGGAGCTATAAGCCCTTAAAGTGGGCCCCTGAGAAAGGTTTTTATCTCCATATCTCCAAAACCACTCAAAGTCAAATATTGAAAATTTACACGAGATTTCCCAATCGTAGAATACCTGGACGTCGAATATTTGCAGTTCTTTACCTGATTTTGGCAGACCATGGGGATTTTAAAAGGTCTCGAGGCGCAGGAAAGCCACAAGGAAATCATCATATGGATATAGTTTTGAATCATTTAGAAAATGATCCACAAATAAGCATTCGAAGAGTTTCAGAAATTGTCAGCATACCTCGCTCAATAGATAATAAAAAATGTAACTACCTAGATAATTATTTACCTTAATTAATAATTTCAGATAGGTAGAATGACGGTAATGCAAGAAATACACACATACCATTTTAGATGCGTGCAACATTTAACGGAGGCAGATTTTTTACCACGACTCCAGTTTTGTCAATGGATATTAGCGAACAGAAATATTCTTCCTAGCATATTATGGACTGATGAGGCAATGTTAACTAGGAGCGGAGCTTTTAATATGCACAATATGCATCATTGGTTGGATGAAAATCCACGAGTTGTTCGGTGCACAAATTTACAACATAGATTTTCGGTGAATTTATGGGCAGGAGTCATTGGGGATCAAGTAATTGTCCCGATAGAATTCACCAATCGTGTTAATGCAGAAGAGTATTTAAACTTCCTCCAAAACGACCTTATCGATTTATTACCGTTGAATGTTCGCACGAGGTTCGACAAAATATGCATTTTCAACATGACGGCGCGCCTGCCAATTTTGGGCGCAATGTTCGAACTTGGTTACATAAAAATTTTCTAGGCAGGTGGATAGGTCGAGGTGGTCCTATAGTATGGTCACCTCGTTCACCAGATCTAAACCCATCGGATTTTTACTTTTGGGGTTATATGAAGGGTTTTGTTTACGCCACTGAAGTAAGTACACGAGAAGAACTACTTCAAAGAATAAATCAGGACGGAAATGAATTAAGAAGAAATACATTCAAGACTTAACGGGCTTCTCAGACTTTAGAACGTCGAACGAGACTGTGTATCCAAGAAAATGGAAATTTGTTTGAACACCTGTTACCATAAAACTATGTAAAATTCAAATTTAATTTTGTTGATATAAAAAGATTACTGAATGATTTTTGTTTATATTGAGTATGATAGTTTCGCTCGAGTTATTAAAAAAAAAAATTTTTTTCACCTATTTTCCAAGCAAAAAATTAAAAATATTAGTATGTACTTTATATGGACATGAAATAATAGACAAAACTCATCTGGTACAATGTATTTTGCTCCATATGTTATAAAATTAAAAAAAAAAAAATAAAATTAGTTAAATTTAAAATTTTCCAGTCGATATTATTCAAGAACGTTACATTCTATCGATGTTCATCGAACTCTAATATTTCATATTTTATCGTCAAAAATAGAAAAAAGTTACATACAAAAAAGTTGGGGTTATTTTAACTCCACAACCCCCCAGTTTGGGACAGCCCTGGATAAAATTTTCGAACTATTTCCATTTCATGTTATTACGCATAAATAGGGTAGCGGCTTTGGAACTTTTCAATATTTGACTTTGAGTGGTTTTGGAGATATTCGATAGAAACCTTTCTCAGGGGCCCACCTTTAGGGGGCTGTAGCTCCCTTAGGAAGCATTTTTCGACCAATGTTTATATGAAAATTTTTTTCCTACTTCTGGCCGTAGAAGCAGCTGGTAAAATATTACACACTAATTTCGGGACACCCTGTGTAGGTGGTGCCATGTTGCGTAGTTTATTAAGCGCCCCCAAAAAGCTCATGAAATTTCATTTAATTACTTACTAACTTTGAAAGGTGGCACAGTATTATCCTTATCACCAAAAGTCATGCATAAAATTCATATTTTTTACTGCGTTATTGTTTAAAAAGTCTCACAGACGCGTACATTATTTTAAGCTATTTATTCATGACATATGTATTTGGTTGTTTACTGTTAATCCTTTAACTCCTAGCTACCTTTACTTATTTTTTAAAATAGTAACCTGCTACGATATGAGGGGGATGGGATCATTGAAAAGTTTACAAATTCCGTACCATTAAACATTAGATTAAATATCTGATAATGAAGTTTTGATTGATAAAGACAGTGTTGATACTTGAAGAACTTTATTTTCACTTATCAACTAACAGGACAGGACCTAATCTAATAAGTGTAGAAATTGGTTCCACCCTTTCTTTGATATGTACCAAGGCGATGGATGCTGAAAACGGTCCACGGATCTGCGTATAGCTTCAGAAGATACGTTGTTTAACTTTATTCTTATCCGGTCTATTATAGCTTCAATGTTGTAGGGTCTATTTCAGTAAACTCTGTCTTTTAAGTAACTGTGCACAACGTAATCCGGTGGTGTTAAATCTGGAGATGGAAGGGAAGGAACATTTAGTAATATCCCTTCAATCAATCCGGCGATTTGGAAAAAATTGATCTAGATACCTTCGAACATTAACGCCAAAAATGTGGAGAGCACTATTTTGAGTGATCCACATGAGGAATATCTATATATAAATATAACTGGTATCTAATCAAAAGTCAGGAAATTTAGGTACCGTTCAGCTGTAAAATTTTGTTCAAATATTTTGGCCAAAACTTGATCATGAACCCACGCACTTACTTTTTGAGGATACCTGAGTGTGTGCTTCCAATGTCCAAAGTGGATTCTGTTTAGATCAAAATGATAATTGTGTTTAAATTGTAATGAAATAAAATGTGGCCTCATCAGAATAAATAATGTTGTTTGGAAATGCATCGTCATCGTTACACATTAACATCATTTCTTCACAAAACTGAAAACGTCTGTCATAATCATCTTGCAATAACTCTTACATAAAGTAAAATGTATAGGGATAGTATACCACTTCGAGCGTATTAGTAGAAGCGGTCTTTAGCGTCCATGTCTCCATGCTATAAAGAGGAACCGACCAAACGTAACATTTGACCATTCTGTATCCAAGTTTGAGGTAGAGATCCCGGTTAAAAAGATACTTTCGAAGCTTCGTGAAACTAGTTCTGGCTTGTCTAATTCTGCCCTTGATTTCTATTTCCGGGTCTTATTTGTTATCTATACGTCAGCCTAATTATTTAAACTTTACGACCTGTTCTACTTCTTCATCATTGATATATATTTTCAAATTGTGAAAGCCGCTTGTACTGATAAACCTAAATTTAGCTCTCGCTATGTTCATCATTAGACCTAGTTTCTGGCTTGCCTAGTTTGCAGCGTTTAACAGAATTTGAGGATCGTCGGCATTATCTGCTAAAATCTTTGTATCATCCTCATATCTTATATATAGGAGTGCAATGTACTTTGATGCCGATGTTATTCTCCACAAATACTTCCAAATAGGCCCCTTCACATACAACTAAAGGGTATTGGAAAAAAGATACAGTCTTGTATCACTCCCTGCTCTATTGCTAATTCCTGAGTTGAGTTTTGTAGGCGAACTTCTGCTATTTGATTCCAATATTGATTGGCGATAGTTCTTAGGTCTTTGTCATCTAACACCAGATCTTGCAGATGTTTCAATAAAAGTTTATGCCTGACATTTTCAAAGGCGATAACGTAAATGAACACATCTTTTTCTTGAGCCAACAGGTCTATATCAACGTCTGCAAACGAAAAAAAAAACTTCTCTCCTCTATTGCTCTCCAAACAGACTGCACCTACTAGCTTTATATTTCTTACAGAGCCTAGTATTTAATATCCATATCAACAGTTTTAAAAAGTGACACATGGAACTTAATAGATAGTCTTTTTATGGTTTTGCACTTGTTTGCATGTGTTTCTTGGAAGTATAATAAATGTGGAACGCAGTCAACCATTTGGAATGTATCTAAAAGGTACGGACTTAAAACTGATTGTGAATATGTTAGTTATTGAAGTTTTTCCTGTAGATATCTGTTATGTAAATAAAATTATGTTACGAGTACCAAGAAACATTTATCATATCTTCAGACTTATATGATTCATGACTGTTAAAGCATGCTTATTTTGGTTAATTAGAAATAAAATTAAAGAGAGGCAAGTGAACACTGAACTATAATAATTTGGTGACCTGTGATGCTAGTAAAATTCTCTGTTAACACAAATGTAACCACTGTAATAAAATATAAACAATTTTAAATGTTAAACCTAAGTCTTTGTCCCGCTACAGTCCATGATCAACTGAGGCATCAAAATTTCAGAACGAACTAAGAAAATCCATGCAAAAGGTACGTGCCGGATTCCCGAAATTTGGGTTCTAATGTAAAATTTATTGGTCCTTCGAGCCGGATTTGAACAAGCAATCAATGGATTAAATTTTGGTTGTTAACGTAAGAATAATAAATTTATGAACGTTTCAACCATAGATGATAATTTTCATTCCTGATCACCAATCTGCTAAAATTACCAATAATTTTAAATGATTGAAAAACCCACTTAATAAGTATTACCATATACTCGCTTCGGCGGTACATATACTAAAATTGGAACGATACAGAGAAGATTATCATGGCCCCTGCGCAAGGATGACACGCAAAATCGTGAAGCGTTCCACATTTTTCAAATATCCCATGCTTGCTCACTTATCATTAAACGCCCAAATCTACCTTCTAGATATTTTTAATCAAATATGGTTACATGGTGCAGACATTGACGCCCTCAAAACAGTAGTCGTAGTACCCATTCTTAAGCCCGGTAAAGATCCAAATTTACCTAGTTCTTATCGCCCTATATCTCTAATGTCCTGTATTTTCAAGACATTTCAACGTATGATTAAAAATAGATTGGAATAGTGGTTTAATAGTAATTTCTCTTTGCCCGTTTTTCAGTTTGGCTTTAAAAAAAGGCCTAGGTACTCTTGATGTAATTTCTTACTTGGTAACAGATATACAAAATAATTTTTCAAAAAACTCCTACTTAGGAGCATTATTCTTAGATCTAAAAGGAGCATACGATAATATAGATCTGGATATCTTGTCTACTAACATTAAACAGTGCTCCGTCCCTGACTATACGGCTAACATCATAACCAACCTATATCGTAATAGATATACGTACCTAAGAGGAACAAACAATACGAAAATTGGACCTCGACTTAATTCAGTTGGCCTTCCTCAGGGTTCGGTACTTAGCCCTATTTTGTTTAACATATTTACTGTTAGTATTCATTCTTATATACAACACCATTGTAATGTAATACAGTATGCAGATGATTTCTGTTTTTACCTCACAGAAAGAAAATATGACCACTGCATCGCTAAACTAAGTTTTACGGCTCGTCAATTACACACATGGTTTTGATATATCAGTAGAAAAATCTGTTTGCACAGTATTTACTAGACATAATACACCGAATATATCCCAGTCAAAACGAGGTAATCATACATACCCCTATAAAAATCAAATTACCTACTTAGGAATCGTTCTTGATAAAAAGCTGAATTGGGGAAGTTATGTTGACAAAATTGTATCAAAATGTGAAAAAGGCATAAATTTCTTAAAAATGATAGCTGGGGAGCCCACCCCAGCACGCTTTTAGTTTTTTATCAGTCATATATACGTTCCATAATTGATTATGGTTCCATACTATACGGCTCAGCTAGTAACTTAAGAAGGGTAGATGTACAAAATAAAGCGTTACGTATATGTATAGGAGCTATGAAATCCACGCCTATACTTCCCTTACATATAGAAACTTTGTAGCCACCTTTACAACATCGTAGACAATTTCTTAGTGAAAAGTATGTCCTGCAAGCCGAATTCAAGCAGTTACCTATTGTTGATCACACAGCTGAGTGTCTCTGACTTAACAAACAAATATTGGTCAAAGAAAAATTCCCCTCCGTTATGTTCCGGATTTCGTGAATCCAGCATTTATTTAAGTAATTTGTTAAAAATCTCAGACATACCATATTGGGACTTAAACTATTTTGACCTTCTTTACGAACCTCAAGTCATAGTTCCTGCATTTTCGGATATTCCTAGTCTTGATAATATAATTGTTAAAAATTGGGAAACTAAATTTCAAGGCCATCTGCATATATACACTGATGCATCAAAAATTTCTGATAACGTTGGATGCGCCATCTATATACCTCAAACAAAATTTGAACTTAAAATTAAATTGGCCCAAAATACATGTTTTTGTTGGAGAAGCCATAGCGATCCTTAACGCCTTAGAATATATTAAATGCAACCAAGTCAAGCATGCAGTTATATTTTCGGACTCTCTGAGTGTATTAGTGGATATAAAAAACAGAGCACTTAATTATAACTATTTAAATTCCTATATCCTCCACATGATTCTCCTTCTCTCTAAATTAAATAAGGACGGGACTCTCATCCATTTTGTGTGGGTCAAAGCCCACGTGGGAATATCCCATAATGAATATGTCGACTGTCTTGCAAAATAAAGTGCCTTATCAGAACTAAATATAAGTTACAAACTATGTTTATCAGGTTGTATAAACTCAATCAAATACAAATCTCATAATAATTGGGCAAATTCATTTAAACAATATCTAATACAAAACCCAATGAGCCAATATTCCCAAGTTGTACATCACTTACCTATTTCGCCATGGTTCAAGAACATAAATTTTTCTAGAAAATCCATCACTACAATTTGCAGAATAAGGTTAGGCCATGCCTGTTTTCCAAAACATCTAAATAGAATCGGAGTTCTCGACTCAGATAACTGCATTACATGTGGTACTCTAGGTGACCTGGACCATATTTTTTTTAATTGTCAAAACCATGAAAGAGCCACAGTAGAACTCTTAAAAAAAGTTAGTTGATATTAATGTTCCGCTTCCCACTATTGTGACTGACCTACTATCTCTTGAAAACATCGATATTTATAATGTATTAATTAACTTCCTAGATAACATAAAACTACTTCTATAAATAACGTTCCGTCTTTATTAGATTAGCTCCGTACTCCTTTATGTATGTTCCTATGTGTTACAACCCCCCTTACCGTGGCCCCCTATGTTATGTCTAGTTACAAATGCCCTGATAGGCCCCTGGGCGAGAAGAGAGTGACCTTGTAAATATCCCGTTGTTTTTTCTTTTCTTTTCAATTATTTTGTAAGTCGTGTTAGGATTAATTTTAGGCAAATAATTAGTTTTTAGATAGTGATTGGCTAATGGATAAACTCCAATGCCAAAAAAAAAAGTGTTACCAAAAAGGAATATTTTCCATAAAAAAAATAATTCAGGCTTTATTAACGTTTATAAACTAGAACTGATATTTACTACAACAAACTGAACTGTTCACACTTTTCTATAACACCATCAAGGAAACTTCACGGCGAAACTTTTATATTCTCTTAATGTAATTAGTCTTTCTATACAAACGGTCTTTTGCTGAAACTTCCACGTAATTATTTTGTTTCAATGGCTTGCAAGAACATAAACATAAAAACTGTTATCGTAGTTATTATTAATTGGTCCTCAGATTAATTTAAAAAATTCATAAAAGACTGCTGGAATGAACTTTGAAACAAACAAAATCTAACATTTTTCATCCTTTCAAGGAGCTGCTAGTAGAAAATATGTTTTTCGTGTTTATCTTAAATGATATTTTTAATTTATTACTACGGTGGCTTTTTTGATAATTTATTACTGACTAACAATTTTTTATTTTATTTAATTAATTATTGTATGAGATTATCAGAAAATTCAGAACCCATTTAGAAAGGAGAAGAAGAACAATATAACTGGACAGATGTATGATAAATTGTTTTAATATTTAGAACATTCAGTGTAAAGTATTATTTGTAAAGACAGCATCTCAGGTAGCCATTCCAGTAACGGGCTTACGTATAACTCTAGCGCAACTAATAAAATGAAAATAAATATGTCGAAATACAATGGTACACGATGTTTCTAGGAATTGCTTAATAACCTTTTTTCGTATTACTTTATTGCATATTACTAATTAAATGCAAAATACAACACACGTAATTAATTGAAACAGTGAAGAAACAAAAAACCATATTTTAAATATGGATGATCATGTACAAATTTAAACTGTATAATTATTACACATTTTACATTTTCATGCAAATTAATCCTCTACATTTAAATGTGGAGGATTAGTACTTAACTACTAAAAAAGTTTAAAATTAATTCTCCTTATTTAAATACATATGAATTACCTAAAAACTAAATAAAAAAGCACTAAATTAGGTTTTGTACGATCATAAAACGTCTGTTATAAATTGAAAACGCCTATAATATGTTGCAGTTTAAATAAATAAACAAGCAGATATACGTATATGACAGAGCCCCCACCACCTACATACACCACAATTGAAGACACGTGTTAGAATGCGACCTCGAAAATCAGCAGTTTGCAATTGCATTTCGATAGATAAAGTCTTAGACGTTTTATTGTATTATTTTGAAAATTGTCTCGACAGGCTCCTTTGCGAAATACCGTGGACGGTGGATACAAAACAAACCGGAACTAGAGTTTAATTGGTACAAAACTTTTTTACAAGCACTGTAAAATAGTTGTCTGTATGTACACAAAAATCGAATATTTTAAAACTTTCATTATTTTAAATACGCTCCAGTTGCTACGTGGATTTTTTTGAATGGCGCTGGAATCTAAATATCGGGTTTTTCATTAAGAGCGACGTATTTTGAAATCGAGTTTGTTGATATGTGTGTAGTGTTTTGTTTTGGTTCCACTGACAATTATGTTTGTCAAAGTCTACCATTTAGTTATGGAGCAGTACACGTTTCCATAATGATTGCAGATTGGTCAGATTTATTATGAAAATCGTCGTTCAGTCGTGGCAACTTTGCGTGCCCTAACAGCAATTGTCGGTCGCTATAATCGGCCAACTTGAAGAACTATTGAATGATTGGTGAAGAAATTCGAGTCAACATCAAGTCTCGGTAATATCCTTACGCGAATTAGATGGGGTAATGCACGGAGCGAAGAAAATATTGCTGCTGCATGAGATAACGTTAGGGCAGACACGTTGAGCAAGACGATTCCTCGTCGTGCTCAAAAATTTGTTCTCACGAAATCGACTTTGTGGCGAATTTTGCGAAAAAAATCTTGGTTTACGTCCTTACAAGATTGCTTTGACACAAGAACTTAAGCAAAATAATCATCTTTTGCGTCGGAGATTCAGTGATTGGGCATTGCAACAACTTGACATTAATCCAGCGATGAGGCTCAATGACTTTGTTAATCAGCACAACTGTCGTATCTGGTCTGAATCATCCAGAAGAAATTCATCGAAAGCCATTATACCCTTTAAGTTGACTGTTTGGTGCGCATTTTATGTTGGAGGCGTCATAGGGTCTTTTTTCTTTTTTGACGATGCTGGAAATTCAGTTACGTTGAATGGAATTCGTTATCGCTTGATGCTGACTAATTTTTTGTAGCCAGAATTGGATGGTATCGACTTGGCAGGTAAGTGATTCCAACAAGATGGCGCTACCTGCAACACTGCCAATGCAATGATGGCTTTATTAAGAGATAAGTTCTGTGGGTCGATTATTTCAAGAAATGGACCAGTCAATTGGCCACCTAGGTCATGCGACTTAACGCCCTTAGACTCTTTCTTGTGGGGCTATGTTATGTCGCTCGTTTACAGTAACAAACCAGCAACATTAGATGCTTGAGGGATTAACATTATACGCGTAATTGGTGATATTTGGGCCGATTTGTGTCTAAAAGTCATGGAAAATTGGGATCAACGGATTAATTCATGCTTTCGTGGAGGACATTTAAAAGATGTTGTGTTTCACAAATAATGCCATGTAATATACTTACAATCAAAATAGAAATCAACTTGAAATCTATAATAGTTTGTGTATTATTTAGAATGAAAAATGCGTCGCTCTTAATAATTGTAATAGTGCAAGAATGTTTTTTGATAAATGTTGTGGGTTCATACAATTTTGGATATTACCAAAATCACCCGTTAAAAGTGTAAAGTAAGATATTGCTCATTTTGTATTGTATATAATTTTTGCCAATAAAATAATTGATGTGTTCGCACACGAGCTAATTCCGCCACTGATATTCGCGAAATGACTACTTGAGAGGCGGTATTTAATTTCTGTCCAGATATTTGGGACATACATACATACATACATACAATATATATATATATATATATATATATATATATATATATATATATATATATATATATATATTGCTATAGTACCCACTAACAGTGCTTTATAGTGGCACTTAAAAACCCATAAAGGTAAAATGATGTAAAACGATTTGTACAGCGACTAAATAATTATATAAAATATTAAAACGAAAGAATTTATATTAAAATAATGATGATATGAAATTAAAATTGTGCCACTAAGTAAGACTCAAAATAGTAATGGTGTAAACACAGGAAAAGTTTTTAATTTGCAGTAAAAGCATAAAATTTTATTATGAAAATTTATGAAATGACCTTTATTGTGGACAAATTTAAGTGTAATTTAAAATTAAAATAAGTTTTTGTCAATAAATATTATGTGTAAATACCTTATAAGGCAAGTTCACCCCATACAACAGGGAAATTTGTAAAAAGTATGATCGTAACCCGTTATAGTAGCAAGTTTCCGACATGTTCGGAATGGAGTTTATAAAAATGAATTTGGTATTAATCTGGACATTGATTCATAGACACACTGTATAGTGAAGTAACTCAAATAGAAAAAGATAGTGGATTATGTGCGATAACTAGCAATAAATACAGAAATGTAAGGTAGAATCGGGATAAAACTATCTTTCGATATTATATAAATACAACTAAAAAAATAATGACTGAAAAGTGTATTAAAATTGAGAGACCTACCCTATAAAGACATTTTGTGGTAGAGCTCTGGGTTTAAAGCTGTATTAAACATTTATATACAAAAATAGAATAGCCAGGTGACATCTTTACGATGCAATGTAAATAATTCCAAAACCAATATTTATTTCCAGGAAATATAATCATGTCTTGATAGACAATTATTGTCTCAGCTAAAATTCCCATATAATGGAAAGTAATTACCAAGTAATGTATTAGAAGGACAGCTCTAAACTTCGGGGTAAGTCGATCCTAGAAATAAAAAATGGTTAAAATATGAAATTTAACATATAAATTCAATGGAAAGTTAGTAAATTAAGTGAAAGTATGTTATTTTATTTTAAAGTTGTAGATATTAGTTTAAGAAAATTGTTGGAGAGTGCTATAAAAGTTTCACCGATTAAAAATTTGTAACGTAACTAAGAGTGAGGCATATCAATCAAAAACCAAAAATGTATAGAATCCGAAAATCATATTTTAGAGTAAATTCAAATTTGTATAAGTCCAGGATCAGTAATTAAAACATTTTTAATTAATAATTTTAAAATCTAGATAGCATGACCATTGTTAAAACTGTCAATTTTCGGCATAGGACGCCAAGAAAATTGCCAAAGGAGTCACTTTTTGAGCGTCAAAGGATACATTTGTGGAATTTTAATTAAATAATTAACCTCAAACTTATATAAATAAAAATTAGTGAAAATAATAGTGTGTAAAAGAGATAACGACAAAAAGGATAACGACGTTTAAACATTGAATTAATAAATATTAAATAATGCAAGAAGAATATAGAAAGCAAATTTGCCCAAAGCGTAAATTAAGAGAAATGCAGTACAATATTATTATTTATTTATTTATTTATTTATTTGGATACTACCACCCAACGGGTAACCATTTACAGGGTGGGAACATTACAATGAAGAATATGAACATTATAATAAACAGGTATTGCAAAATAACTACATGCATTACAATATTAAAAAATAATAATAATAAAGATAATAACAATAATGACAATAATAATAATAACCGGAACGTCTCAATGATAACAACCGCGACGGACAAGGATGATTTAAGTGGACGAGGGAACTACGGGATGACTTGCTGACCTACCGCGAGAGTAGCGAACCTGAGCGAAGGGGATACATGGCGCGATTGCATGCACTTTGGTGCGGAATGCATCCAGAGCATCGCGCCTTCTCTCAACAACATCTGAGAGATCAAGTATCCTTTCTGCTCAGGACAGGTTACGTAAGGGCAACCCGTCAGCTGGAAGAACTGCCAGCCGCAGTCCCACCGCGGCAATTACCAGCTGATGGGGAACATCCTTTAGAGTTCACCGGTGTAGACTTAAGGACGAGGGTTAGCCTTAACACCAGGGCTAACCTAAAGCCACAAGACCTGGCTAGAATGGACGCGGTCATCGATGAGGAAATTCCGGAAAATGTAGACATCTGGCAAATCAACTGTGCCGTGTACAACGCCGCGAAGCAACTCGTCCCCCGTGAGAGGTCAACCAATCACGGGGTCGAGAAAGCCAAGCGGCGTGTACAAAAATCGAAGGCAAGATACAGTCGGCCAGACAACACGCTTCTCGGATCCAGAGTGTGGTGGAATATAAGACGTCTGGTAGAGTTTTTACTCCCAGAATCCGGCGCATAGCAGCCGGATTAAGACGTCAACACCATACTCTAAATCTGACAGTGATGCTTACCATCAAACAGCACTGTCTAGATAGGATCCGAGCGCTCATGGCGATAAAGAAAACATTAAAGAGGCGAGTGAGGAGTATGGAACAAAACAATTTGTTCCGTACGAATCCTTCCCGCCTCTTTCAAGAGCCACCGCGTGTTGTCGACAATCCGCCGACTGTAGAAGGTGTCGAAACCTTCTGGAAGGGAATCTACGAAACGACGCGTCCATTCAATAGCGACACTCCATCAATTGCACACTTCGAGGCTCTGTGCCACAGACATCGTCAAGAGCCAGAAGAAGTGTGCCCGGCAATCAGTACGGAGGAAGTTCAACAAGCACTTGTTGGTACCAAGAACTTCGCTGCCCCGGGCCCAGACGGTATTAACAACTGGTGGTGGAAGAAATTTCCTTCCACTCACCGCCGTCTGGCGCGAGTTTTCAACTCATGGTTGAACGAGGGCAGCAGATTCCGGACTGGTTCGTCGAGGGACGTACTGTGCTTATCCCCAAAAAGGGGGATCTTTCCGACCCGAGGAATTATAGGCCGATCACTTGCCTCAACTCCTGCTACAAGATATTTACACGTATCTTGTATGCTAGGACACTGAGGTCTGTTGATCCGGTCTTCCAGCAGATACACGAACAGCGTGGTGCCAAGAAGGGCATGGCAGATTGCAAGGACAGCCTGCTGATAGACCGCTGTATTACACAGGATTCTGTGCAATACAAGAGGAATCTATCGATGGCCTGGATTGATTACCGCAAGGCATTTGATACAACATCGCACGAGCTAGTGTTGTACTTGCTCGAATGTCTTGCGGTACCAGCACCACTAGTGAGATGCATAGAATAGCTGCTGCCGCTCTGGAAGACCCGCTTCACCATAACATCAGGTGCGCAGCGGGTCACGACAGAGCAGGTGGCATTTAGGAGAGGAGTTTTCCAGGGTGACTCCCTGAGTTCTCTCCTCTTCTGCATCTCACTGCTGCCGTTGTCTGTTGGGCTCCGCCAAACCCGCGGATATCAATGTGGGCCACCCAGCGATCGGATGCATAAGGTCACCCATCTATTTTATATGGATGACCATAAACTTTATGCCTCCGGAGAGCGTGAACTACAGAACGCTCTTAGGGTGGTCGAAGAATATACGCGGGCAATTGGTATGGAGTTCGGGTTGGACAAATGTGCAGTCGTCCACCTCAAGAGAGGACGATGCGGGGAATTCCCTGAAGATGCGCAGCTCGCAGACGGAAGCATCCTAAGACATATGGATGCCGGAGAGACCTATACATATCTGGGTGTGCAACAAAGGCACATCCAGGATGTATCACAAATAAAAGATTCTCTCCGCGGCAAGTACAGACACCGCCTCCGAAAGATTTGGTCTCCCGAACTTTCGGGGAAGAACAAGGTGTCTGCAACTAATATGCTTGCCGTTCCGATTCTGCTCTACTCCTTCGGAGTAGTAAAGTGGAGGGTAGATGAGCTGCGTCAATTAGACAGAGATACCCGCAAAATACCTAGATCGTCCGTTCCTCGTGTGTACCGCCCTCGTCAACGGAGGGCCGAGGACTCTTGAGCCTGGAGTGTACGCATGGCAGAGTAGTACTGAGTATGGCATGTAACATCCTCAGGAGCTCAGATCCCCTCTTGCGGTTCGTCAAACATCACGAAACTGTAGGAGTGGGAGCAGGATTGTTCAAGGCAGCAAAAAGAGCCGCAGATGAACTCGGTCTCGCATTTGACATCAGGCGAGGAGGCCGGCGAGGTGCTGATGTTGAGTCAGTCAACGAACTTCAGCCAAATCGTCTGAAAGCCCGAATTAGAGCTGCCGAACAGGAAAATCTGTTTCGGCAGCACGTCGATAAACCCCAGCATGATGTCTTCTATAAGAACTTCGAAACACTGGGTTTATCGACCAGGCTGACCTTCGCCTTTCTAAGGTCAGCAGGGCTTAAGTCGGAGACCGAGGGATTCATTATGGCCTGCCAAGATGGTGTTATCAACACCTTGGTCTGCCGTAGCCGCGTGTGGCGTGTAGAGGTTCCTGATATCAACTGTAGGACCTGCCATCAGGCGCCGGAATCGCTCATGCATTTACTTTCTGCATGCCCCATATATGCGATTTCGGCCTACATCCACCGACATAACGCGGCCTTACGAGTGCTATACTACCATCTATGGTACTCGTACGGGGTAGACCAGACACCAGTGCTGCCTTACGACCCCGGAGATATTGAGTCCGTTGTCGAGAACGAGAAATGCCGGATTTACTGGAACTACTCGTTCCCGACTGTCAGGCTAATCCAAGCCAACAAGCCTGACATAGTCCTCCTCGACCATCAACTCAAAGTAATGTATCTCATCGAGTTCTCGGCACCTGCGGAGAAAAACATCACCTTGAAGGAGGAGGAGAAACGAACCAAATATCGCGATCTCCGGTACGAGCTCCAAGTGCTGTACCCAGGCTACTCGGTCAAAATGGTCGTCCTTGTTATCGGTGTACTCGGAGGGATAAAGCCTACGCTGCTCTCGGAACTGAAGATCATACCGGCCTGCCAAAAATCAGCTGAGTGGCTGGCAGGCCAAATGCAGAAGGCGGTCATTCTTGGTTCTCTCCGTCTGCTTAGGGCACACGATTCCTGAGCCTACAGTCACTAACCCTGCGGGATGTGGGGAGTGGCTGAGCTTAATGTGCTGGCGCGACTCCAGTGAGGCGTCGGAGGCCACGGGAGGACTGTCCAGCGTCGGGCAACAGAAAAAAATAAATAAATAAATAAAAACAATCGAATCAGAGCTGCCGAACAGGAAAATCTGTTTCGGCAGCACGTCGATAAACCCCAGCATGGTGTCTTCTATAAGAACATAGAAACACTGGGTTTATCGACCAGGCTGACCTTCGCCTTTCTAAGGTCAGCAGGGCTTAAGTCGGAGACCGAGGGATTCATTATGGCCTGTCAAGATGTTGTTATCAACACCTTGGTCTACCGTAGCCGCGTGTGGCGTGTAGAGGTTCCTGATATCAACTGCAGGACCTGCTATCAGGCGCCGGAATCGCTCATGCACTTACTATCTGCATGCCCTATATATGCAATTTCGGCCTACATCCACCGGCATAATGCGGCGTTACGAGTGCTATACTACCATCTAAGGCACTCGTACGGGGTAGACCAGACATCAGTGCTGCCTTACGTCCCCGGAGATATTGAGTCCGTTGTCGACAACGAGAAATGCTGGATTTACTGGAACTACTCGTTCCCGACTGTCAGGCTAATCCAAGCCAACAAGCCTGACATAGTCCTCCTCGACCATCAACTCAAGGTGATGTATGTCATCGAGTTCTCGACACCTGCACAGAAAAACATCACCTTGAAGGAGGAGGAGAAACGGACCAAATATCGCGATCTCCGGTACAAGCTCCAAGTTCTGTACCCAGGCTACTCGGTAAAAATGGTCGTCCTTATAATCGGTGTACTCGGAGGGATAAAGCCTACGCTACTCTCGGAACTAAAGATCATACCGGCCTGCCAAAAATCAGCTGAGTGGCTGGCAGGCCAAATGCAGAAGGCGGTCATTCTGGGTTCTCTCCGTCTGCTTAGGGCACACGATTCCGGAGCCTACAGTCACTAACCCTGCGGGATGTGGGGAGTGGCTGAGGTTAATGTGTTGGCGCGACTGCCGTGAGGCGTCGGAGGCCACGGGAGGACTGTCCAGCATCGGGCAACCAAGAAAAAAAAAATAAAAACAAAAAAGAATACTATGAATTATCAATTATGAAAATTACCTCAAAAGTACGTTAAATCAATATAACAACTTTTTAAATAATGATGATCATAAAATTACATGATTAATACCTGAAAACATATAAATTTTGCCAGACCGCTGACCTACAGGTGTTGCCTTCAGAACGCTACACTAGTAAGAAAGAAGTAGGAACGTATTCTGCTACTTAACTTGATTATAGTTTGGAAAGAGAAACATTTTGAGAGTACAGTATAAGCAATAAAGACAAATAGATATTTAGGTATTTTTTTATAAGTGCAGTAATCTACAAAACCACCTGTTCCAGTAGACATCAGTGGTGCCATCTAGACTAGAATGGCAGAAACAATTCTTCACGGAAAACGACAAACTGGAATGAAATGACTTACAATTTCATTACAGTGTATTTTCTTCATTTTCAAGTAGGTAATATAGACTAATGATTTTAAAAAGTACCAAAGAAAATCCAAACTGGTTAAGAGTCAGTTACCCAAGAGATTCTCGACCAATTCAGCAATAAGAAATTGATGTACAATGAGACTAATGTGTCTTTGGAGAACCATCATGCGAAAACCGTAAATCTCTGTCTATTATCAGCTAGTCTCCCAGTATATCAAGTTCTTTTTCCACAAATTGTATGATTCGCCGGTGGGTCGTGCAGGTAGAAAGTAGAGTCCAATAAGAAAAACACCACACATTCACCAAAATTCAATGTTGATATTCTTCACTACTGTCATGTGGGTTTTCATCAGCCAGTATGATTGTTATGATAATTCATTATAACAGTTCTTGAAATGATGAACTCATCGAGAAAAAATACCAAATGTATCATCTGTGTATTATTAGCTATTGATATAAAGCAAGTCGGGGAAGTAATTTGCATGGTAGCAAATCTTGTACATGATGAAGGTACAGCAGATGTTCTTTCAAATGTTCCAAATAGTTTTATGATTGAAATTCATTTCAGTAGCAATTCTTCAGGTGCATATTTTATGTATCCTAATTGTGACTGGTGTTCCTATGATTGCTCTATTTCCAGCAAAAGCACCTGTTTCCTGCAGATGATGCTGATAATCTGTAAGTCCGGTGGTGATGAAGCCGATGGCCGAAAGTACAATTTCCCCTAGAGATGCTTGCTTTCTATTGAACTTCCTTGGTTAAGTCCGTATATGAATTGCACATCAATCATATTTTTATTAAATGCTCATGATAAAGATTTTTAGTTGCAAATAACTCTTGAACCTGATTCCCTCAACAACCAAGCCAGATTTTTCAGATTCCAGAATTAGACAAACTTGAGGTTGACCTGTGTAAGAAACTCGTGAAATATTAGTAACAAAGCCATACACCATGGTAACATCATACATTTTATCATTTCCACCAGATTTTTTGCTCAATTCGTTTTATGTTGTTGATTTAAAAAACCACTGCCAATTATTACTTGGGGATCAGAACTTCCTCACCATAGTAAAACTCGACGTGTGGTGGAGTTTATAATAAAAGTAATTTTTGACAAAATAATATAGATTTATTGGGGTCAAAATAAAATAAAGAAGGTTTAGTGCCATATCTAAAAAAAACAACAATTATGCAGCTACGGACACGTGTTTCGGAGTTTGTATTTGCCAGGTGGAAACGGGCAGTACACATAGAGCTCTGTATCTTGACTGTGCTCATCGAGGCCCCAATTGTGGCACATGTGAACATAAAGGCATTAATTGAGTACTATGTACTGTACTTTCCAGCTTTATTTTAGTTCTTGTTCCTGATCTACCCAATCCTAGATCCAATTCTTTAGCTACGCTACGCTGATGAGGGACAATAACTCCGAAACACGTGTCCGTAGCTGGATAATTGTTTTTTTGGGGATATGACACTAAACCTTCTTTATTTTATTTTGACCCCAATAAATCTATATTATTTTGTTTGTATTTGCCAGGTGGAAACGGGCAGTACACATAGAGCTCTGTGTGTTGACTGTGCTCATCAAGGCTCCAATTGTGGCACATGGGAACATAAAGGCACTAATTGAGTACTGTGTACTGTACTTTCCAGCTTTATTTTAGTTCTTGTTCCTGATCTATCCCATCCTAGATCCAATTCTTTAGCTACGCTACGCCGATGAGGGGCAATAAATCCGAAACACGTGTCCGTAGCTGCATAATTGTTTTTTTTTGGGGATGTGGCACTAAACCTTCTGTAATTTTTGACGTTTCAAAAAAGTCACATTTCTTGACATTTCAAAAAAGTGTCGACATTGGTGGAATGTCACTAATAAAGTAATTTTTGACGTTTCAAAAAAGTAAAATTTTTTGTTGTTTCAAAAAAGTCACATTTTGACGTTTCAAAAAAGTCACATTTTGACGTTTCAAAAAAATCACATTTGTGGAATGTCACTAATAAAGTAATTTCTGACGGTTCAAAAAAGTCACATTTTTTTACGTTTAAAAAAAATCACATTTTGACGTTTCAAAAAAGTCACATTGGTGGAATGTCACTAATATTTTATTTAGACATTGGGACCGAATTTGCTTATCAACGAACTCAATCTCTTTCTTGACCTCTAGAACGTGTATACCAAATTTGAAAGCTTTATCTGAAAAACTATAGCTGCTATCGCGAATAACACAGACAGACACACAGACACACAGAGAGAACATTTTTTCTTTATGAAATTTTGTGTATCGTCATAATTCATTGAGATTCGTCCAGAAACGTAGTAAAAGCTTTCAACATTTTTTTCACGAATACATAACTTCCTCACTTTGAGGGGTGAGGAAGTAATAAACCTTGCGGCAATTCCTGCTTCATTTTATTCTAATCTCTTCTCTACTCTGACCAAACATGCAGTCTCCACAACAATTAATTTAACTCGTCCGATTCATTTCAGCAGCAGTTTCATAAAAATAAAATTAAACACAATTTTTATACAGATTGTACACTGTTTTAGTAAAAACTAAAATAAAACGAATTTATCATTGCCGGTTTAGATGTAGGGTTACTACAGAGTTCGCAATTTGTTATTTCATGTAACGTATTATCTGTCAGTAATCAAAACATGTATGTGAGGTAGACCTGCCATAATACATAGTGCTGCTCGTATGTACAAAGGTAAATTATAAAATGCTGACTAATGTTCATGCCAGAGACAATGATGACATGGCGTATTTGGCATTCCACTCGTTTGCATGCTACAATGATGACAGACTGCTTTACTACTGTCTAAACATTACTAGTTAAAAGTTGGATAAATTACCGAAGTAAATTTTTATATGTAAAGTTCCTTTAGTTTATAATTTGAACATGCAAGTCATATTTGTCGTGCTATTGACCATTTAATATTAATTTTAATTATTTTCGCACGCTTTAATGTTGCTCAAACTGTTCGCAGAGAATATCTTGTAATGAAATAAAATTAAATGCACCATTTTCTGTCATCTTTACATTAATTGATTTTATGAATAAATTTGCACGCGTATGTGAAAGTTAAATTAGAATGTGAAATGAAATGTGGATTGTAATTCTTCTTTGTTTGTAAATTAAACAGTGTTCGTATTTATCTCTTTGTAAATTACTGAAATACAAATATTATGGTATTTATTTCTATTGCGATGGACTGCTGGTAGATGAAGTTACCTTATAACTTTGTAATGCAGCCTACTCAACGCATATAGAGGGACGTGCATCGAGAATTTCCCATATCAACGCATTTCCACTACGACCAGTCAAACACAGACGCGTTTGAGATACGTATGTATATGTAGACGGATATTATAATATAATACTTTCGCAAGCGTATACAATGTCAAAAGTAAAACGTTCTTTATTGGTTATCTTTATTCTAATCCTTTGAAATAGCGAACAATTTAAATATGACATTACAGACGTCAACAGATGATTCTAGTATTATTTTTGCCAAGAAATTTAAAGACGTTTTAAAAGTACGTTTTTACCAAGTATCTGACTAAAATCTATTTTCTTCGCCTGCAGAAAAATGTTCAGTTCTGCACATAGGAGACGATGTGCTAAATGTATCAAATGACAGAGTAGATTTATTTTTATCAATTACCAACCAGTACGTCAGGCAAATCACAGATAAGCTAAAGCAACCTACCTAGTAACAAAGTTCATTGAAAAATATATCTTATTCTGAATAAGTAAACATTTGTGAACCTCATATAGTCTCTGTGTATATATACTGGGAACGAGTATTAAACCTCTTACATATAGTCTGTTTACACTAAACACAGCATGTAGTTGGCAAATTTAGTATCCTGCAGAGTAAATCTAGCCTCGAGAAGGTCGTAATCAACAGTTAAGCAAATAGATGGGTAATCAGTTCTATCTGATGGAAAGCGGGACAATTAGAGGGGAATCCCTTGGGTTGACAACTATAAGGCACATCCGGCTACCGTTGCTAAAGTTAACTGCCGTCATTGGGATCCCTGCGACAAGTAAAATTTCCCTGCAGAAGCGTGAATCATCCTTATCGCTTCATTTTGCGTTTCTTGCTTATATTTCTAGTGTTAAATTGTTTTAATATTTGTAGTAACTGTTTTAGATGCTATTGAGTTTTCATTACCAGATAATATTTAAAATCAAATGTTTATTAATATACAGTGAGCACGAATTGACGCACCAATAGGTGTAATAGACCAATTTTCTTTTTCGGGAAACGATCCCTGCTTCAGTGACAATCATTTTCTAACATAATTACATATCTTTAAAATCAAGTAGGTTTTGTCAGTTAGGTTGGAAACATTTTTCTTCAGATAAAGTGCCTTTTTTATAAGAGAAAATGTTATTAAGAGTTGAATTTTTCCTAAAAAAATAAAATTAGTCTTTGCATATAAAATAGGTACATCAGTTCAATGAAAACAATGGATTTATTGTTAAATACAAGAAAGATTATATTATTTATGTTTTACTCAAATAAAGCCGCACCCAATTCTGCACATAGCTCAACACGCCCTCAGAATTCTCTGAACTTGCTCTTATTTCCTTTGGTGAGATTAAATTTATTCGTCTCTACAAAATTGTCTAAAATCTCTACATCGGAAGGGATTCTTTGAAAACTATACACAATTTGTGATGTCATGAAATTAGACAATTTCAGCCTATCCACCGGTCACTAAAATTCTCATTAAGCCAGTTATTTATTAATCAATATAGTGGAATGTGCGGAACAACCGTCTTGCCGGATGTATAAATTACCGTGTCGTTGAAGTCTCCTGACCTCTACAGACCTAGCGTACACTATAATGTACGTTAATTGGAGTTGAGGCTGTGATCTGTTATGATCAAAACTTGTAATTTAAACTGTGATATATTCACATATATTTTTTTTCGACTGATATCAGTGTACGTGAAGCGTAAGCGATAGGCTTTTTTGCTACCATCAGGCATAATAAGTGTTATAACCTCACTAACCCCATAATCTGAAGTATCAGCACTTAATTTAAGTGGCAAGTTCACATTATAGTGCACTAAAACCTTGGAAAAGTTGTTTAATTTGTTGAAATGCTACGTTGCATTCATCTGACCAATACCAAGAAATTTTATCCTTCAATAAATTATATAATGGATGTAATATTGTAGCCAAATTCGGCATAAATTTACCATAATAATTAATTAACCCTAAAAAAGATTTCAACTGACTTACATTTTCTGGTATGGGCGCATCATATATTGCAGAAATTTTAATTTCAGACGTATGCAATCCATTCCTGTCTATAATAAAACCGAAATAGGAGATTTCCAGCTGAAAAGTTTGCATTTCTCTAAACAAACTTTTAGTCCTGCCTCATTTCATTTATTTAAAACTTGCTCTAACCTACAAAAATGTTTCTTTTTATTCCTGCCCGTAATTAATATATCATCTAAAAATACTACAGCTCCATTTAACCCACCGAAAGGTGATTCCATTATTTTTTCGAATTTAGCAGGGTTACTGGATATGCGAAAAGGTGCCCTAATATAACGGTACAGCCCTTTATGTGTTGATATAGTTACCTACTTTTTTGATTTATCATCAAGGCAAACTTTGTTATAGTTTTGTAAAATGTTCATCGCCTTGTAATTTAACAAATAATATTTCCTCAATCCGCGAAAGCGGGTACTGATAGACTTCAATATACAGGTTTAGAGTTACTTTAAAATCCATAATCGAACTTCATAATCTTTTTCTAAGACTGGTACAATAGACGTACCCCAAGGGCTATCATCTACAGATTCGATGACAGCTAAACTTTGTATTCGCTCTAACTTCTCTTCAACTTTCTTGCTTGACGGTCTTGTTGGAAATAATTTTGATGTAACTAATTCAGATTTCAAAATAAATTGAAATAGCATCTTTTGTGAAAGTACCTAAACCCGGCTCAAAAACCGAATTATATTTTTTTATTAAAAACTCTAGATCATCTGGTAAATCAATGTAATTAAAGTTTGAAATATTTAAACTGAAGAGATTAAAAAAATTACGTCCTAACAAAGGCTGGTTGCATTTCTTATAATATAAGTATCTAATTTAGGTTTTTATTTTGAAAAATAACTTCGCAATTAATATAACCTATCGATACAATTTTATCCCCATTATACATATTAAATGTTTTGTTTGTTTTAATCAAAATTTTATTTTTGAAATTATTTTTATAAAAATTCTCAGAAATTGCACTAAAACTATAATTTGTATCCAAGTTAAAATTAAAAAGGAATGTTTTTGATTAATAATTCAACTAAAATAGGAGTCATATTTCCATTTATAATATAAAAAGGATAATCGTCAGCTGATTCTAAATAATTCTGACTCATTTTATTTGAACTGAATTAACTTGTTTTATTACTTTTATTAACATGTTTTTGTGGCCGTATTGTAGCTCAATGTCCTTTTTTTACATATATATGACAAAAACATTCTCTAAATGAACACTTATGTTTGATGATTCCTCCGTCCACATACACCTCATTTGGTAGTGTATCTTGGATTCATGCGCGTATTATTCTGCGACGTGGACATCCCTGCTCCTTCTGATGAACTTTGAAACAACTTGCCCTGATTCGTCTTGGTGCCCACATAATGAGTTTCTGATTCCTTCTTCACTAATAATGAGAAGTTGGGAGAAAAAGAAGATGGATGCGCTGCTAATTTAAAACCTGCTATTTCCACCGCTTTTTGAAAGTGACACTTTTCATCTCTTCAAACAACCTGTTCTGGACTGGACCTTTATTATAACCCACAATAATGTGATCTCTTAAAACTATATCCAACTCTCTGTCCTCAAACTCGCACAGAACCACTAAATCTCTTAACCGCGCGGAACTCACTCTTGCTGTTTCACTTGGCGTTTTCTGCGAGTTGTAAAACTGATACCTTGCGGCAAACACTGTTAAACTTGGCTTAAAATGTTCAGATAATAATGGAATTAATTCAGAATAATTTTTGATTTCTGGCAAAAAATTGTAACTACTTGAATAAACGAATACCAGGCATTCGACTCAACCTGGTTCATTCATTCTGTGAAAAGTGGATTTTTTTATAAGCTGCCTTATCTGAGGATTATCAAAAATTCCGGCAGTTTTTCTGTGCTAATCCCAAGAAATTTATGAGACAAGTAGCCAAAATAAGTTGCATCTCGCTTCAATGCTTTCACCATTTACCTCATAAGTCCCAGTTTGATATGCAAGGGTGGAAGGATGATCTTGTCTCTCTTAACGAATGGTTCATTGATGACGTTATATGTTCCTTCAACCATAACTTTCCTTGCAGGCCATATTCTCTTAATCCAGTGCTCATTTTTAGCTCTGCTGTCCCATAGACATAAAAAACAGGGTTTTTTTCATATAACCACCTTGCTGTCCAAGGAGGAAAATGGTTTTTTGGTTCCCGCCAAACCATTGGTATTCTAAACATTAGGCACTACGTTTTTCCATTTGTCCAATGACGCAAATGTTCAACGCATATTTTACTTATGAAATGTGGAGTCCAACATTTATGCTGGTTTTCTAACTGGACGCCAAATTAAGGCAGATATGCCCTTTTCGAAAAGTCAGAAACGGGCTTTCTGCTTTCTTTCAAAATATGCTTATCACACATGTAACAAAAAACGTCTGGATGAATCACACAGTTACGTCTGTTTGTGGAAGCCATAGTTTTTATACAACGTATTTCCCCATGAAACTCAGTACCAATCTGAATACCAAACTAAACTGGAGAATTTGAGCGTAGACACTGGCGACTATCGGCCAGCATGCATTATTTAGTAGTGGTTGAGAGTTGGGTTTTATGGTCATGGGGAATACCCAATAGGGCTATTTAGACCCTAATTTTAGGTAAGAAATTACTATTCTGGTCTCTGAATACACCATTATTTCATTAATTTTGTATTTTATCAGACCAAAATTTGTTATATTATATCTCAGAAACTAGAGCTCTCACAAAAAAACCACGATATACTTTTTGAATCACCACATTAAAAATATCTCAAATCAGTGTTCAGTTTTCCGGCACCAACACAAAAATATTTTTTTTGTGGATCTGTGTATCAATACGCCTTTTGAAAATCGACCAACCTGAATTTGCAGGGTAAATGAGTGAGCTGCCATTTTATATATTTTTTAAAATATTTATATCCCCGTGGGAAAAATTTCCAATATTGATAATTTCATTTGAAATTATTGATTAAGGAAATCCTCGTCGCCACTTGTGATATATTATTATTCACTTTTCACCAATAATTTGACTGTGAAATGAAACTACGCTTCTAATATCACCAAATCATATATTATTCATAGGTAATAACTCAGGTCAACTAACTCCTTGTCATACTTGTTTTCGCCGTATGTACGTTTTCTATACAAAAATCTGCGCGTAACAATTGCACATACAATATATCAAAATATGAATATATTATATAAACCATGGAAATTAGAGTACCGTATAATGTATAAACCTTAATAATGATTGTTTTACAATTTAATATTGTCAGGTCTGAAGAGTTAAAATGCTTGCAATTTTGCTGATTTATTTTCCTTGAATAAAGTATGAACCAAAAACACCATAATTATAAAAAATTGCATACCATACATTCATATTATTAAAGTATTAACTCCTACAATTTTTTGGTATAAATCGGATTTTCTTCATTCGAAAACCTGCAATTTTGATTTGAGGGAACAGCAAAAGACTATACATTTATGATATCTTCGTTGTCATAAATATGTTACTTAAATCTATACAAAATTCTAGCATTCAACCCTTATCACCGGCTTCCAACGAGTGGAGAAGTTTGCTTTGCATAATTTATTATTCATTTTGACATTTTTTGAAGGATGTTATTCTTAGGCCAGTATCAACAGATCGCTTTACCAGAGACAAAGTTTTACTTTTTACTAATGAATTATAATCCATTAAAGTTGCAGCATCATCTTCAATATATTCTTTCTTCTTTTTTTGCAGTTAAAACACTGCCCGTTTGTAGAAATTGTTTTACCACTCTCAACACAGTACGTTACTAAGACGATTTGGGAATTTTTTTTAATAAATAGTGTAACAAGTACCGAAAGTAACCTATCGCGGTATCATAGCACTGAATAACATAAAATTTCTCTCTTGCAAAGACAACATATTGTTTTTAAAACTCTCAAATTATGACAGTACTTTTATTTATGACAGTAATATTTTGCGCCATATCGTTTACTTGATAAAAATTATCCATTCACAGCTTATCACGCCTTCAAGATTCCTTCAAGTTTTCTTGTCAAGTAGGCGACGACTACATAAATAGAAATAATATCCAAATACGGTCTACTTTGATTTTTTCAGTTGACGAAAATTTTTCTTCAAATATATTGCATTTTATGACAAATACAAAGAAACATTATCAATAAAAGTTGTTCAAAATGAAAGGTTTGACTTTTTGCAAAATTTAAGAATAATCGCCATGATTTTTAATTTTTTTCTTGTTGAGAACAAATTCAAAGTAAGCCGATTAATTTGTATTTTGCTTAGGGCCATCTTTCTATTCTGAACCATTTTTCTTCATAATATTTACTTGTACCTATAATAAAAAACTTACTTTACTTGAACAAAAAAATATTTTCAAATTAGTTGACAAAGCCTGCTTGTTAAAAAATCTGACATTTCATTTGCTTTGTTTCTGGAAAAAAAAATAATTAAAGCACATGCAACCCTTTGGGTTATTGTGCATTTTTATTATTTGGTTTAATTAGTTTATTATTTGATTTAATAAAATTTATAGTTTCAAAATGAAAATGTAATTATCTGATTAAATAACAACTGTATAAATAAATTGAACATTTTTGTTCTTTCTTTCTACTACAACCAATTCTGTGTATGTATTTTTAATGAAATTCTACATTTTCAAAACAATAAATTACTATTAAGTTATTATTATTATTCATTATTATTAAAACAATTAGTGGGTATTACATAAGTAACTTTTCAAACCTAATATGATAACAACAACAAATACCTATATTTTTTTACATTTTATACTGTCATTCTAATTTGAATGCGCCAGTATAAAAGTTTTAATTAGATAATAAACCAAACACGACAGATACATTTTATCGTAGAAACTATTAAAACAACCACTGAATCTAGGCACAAGATTGCATTGGATTAAATATCAGTAGTCTTAGTATTAGGAGTAAGAAAATATTGAAATTAAAAAAATATTGAATCTTCAAAAAGAATAATTTTTACATTTAAGAAATGATTAGGTACCTCAAGTTACAATAGAAGAAACGAAAACTCCCATGACATCTAACCTAACCTCTTAGGTATGTGTATACATGTGTATGCACTTCTAGAAAAAAATAATAAAATAATTTGCTACTCCTCGTGAATAAGGGACTATGTCCAATACTAAGGCATGAGACATATCCCGTTATTCACGCGCAGTAGAGAATTATTTATTTTATTAAAGTCTCTTTGATTTTGAAAAAGTAAAACTATGTTAGAAAAGAGTTTTTACTGAAACAAAACTTTTTCTTCAAAAATGAAAATCGAATTCGAATATATTCTATTCATTACACCTATTGTTGCCTCAATCCATGCACACATTGTAAAGTCTAGTGTACACTGTACAGGGTGAGTCGCATAAATGTTAACCCCCTCCCCCCTTATTTTTGTTATTTTTAGATCTAATAGTTCCTACAAAAAATTATTTTGAACGATGTTTAATATTGATTTTATATCTGTCAACGTTTTCTAAGCATATGTAAAATATACAGGGTGGAACAAAAATTATGATTATTTTAAATTTATACAGCGTTACAACGCTGTATATTTTTGTATATTTGAAGTTGTAGACTTTTTCTGATTACAAATATACATATAGTTATGGTATCATTGGTTCAGTAATTTTTGAGTTATTATCAAAAACATTTGAGACTATTTGATACTCACAATTGCGCTAATAATTTGATTAATAGCTAGCAAAGCAAGTGAATTGAAGAATATATAGAAAAAATAATCGTTTATGATTTTTATAATGAAACAAAATAATAAACGGTAGCTAAAACAAAATAAAATTTTCAAACTAACAGCAATAACCTTATACTTCAATAACATGACAGATAAATATAGTATAACAATTATATTAAATTATCTTCAACATTACTCTCATTATGTTCTATGCATTTGAAACATCGGCTCAAGAACTTGGATCTGAATCCTTCAAACACCGCCTCATTCTCATTAAACAAATTTATTGCCTACCTTATAAGATGTTTATATTCCTCAGTGTCCCCTGAGAGGTTTTGACTATAAATATTATTTTTGATAGCACCAAAAAGAAAAAATCTAGGGGATTTAAATCGGGACTCTTTGCGGGCCAGTAGATTAGACCATTTTTTCCAATCCAGTTAGGATATTTTTGATTTAAATAATCTGTGACGGAACATTATGCGGAGGAGCTCCGTCTTGCCGCCAGATTGCTCTTAAGGTTAATAAAATTGGCAAATCATCCAAGTATTCCTCAACCTGTTGTTGCAGAAGATTGGGATAAACTTCACCCGTGAGGTTTGTATTTATAAAAATAGGGCCAATTACTTTATTTCTGTGTATCCCACACCACAAATTAACAATTTTGCGATCTTGCTTTTTTAACTTTCCTAACACATTAGGAGCCTAATGATGACTGGCTTAGGCTGATTCCTATTAGAGCGGCAGTGCAAAATGCTGCTTACAGTTGTGTGCATTTTAATAATTCAATTCAATAACACCGTTCTCTCTCAAATGTTTCGGCGCTGCGCAGCGCGGAGCTTCATACAGTGGAAAAAGTTTAATTCTTCCTTTAGCATTGATACTTATCGGCGCGCTGCTCTACTCGTTGTGTAAATCCCCGAGGCGTGGAATACATACAGGTAGGAGTATGCAACTCGGATATGTGACCTCTTGCTTACTTAAACGGATGCGTACAAGTTCGAATAATTGAATATTTTTTTCTGTGGTCATTCTATAATACTTATAAAATTTTGTTTATTATCCTGGAGTTGACTGAACAGTGTATCAAATTTAACTTCTTCTAGCCTTGCTCGAAGTACATGATGAACTCAATATTTTTGTTTCTTCTTTCTTTCATTTTCCTTGTTGATGTTGGTGACAGGCCCTGTACAATAACTTAAAGTTTTTTCACAATTCAATATAACAACAAAAAAAAATCGACTTTTATCCTTTTTGCTGACAGTTGTTATTTGCAGTTCTTAAAATGTTTTCTTAACCGCGTCCCAAGTCAGCGAAGTAACTATCAGAAAATCCTAGGATTTTGTGTTGAGTAAAGAGAGACTAGGACCTACAGTTTATTGTGGGTTCCGAACCACATCTAGGGCATCGACAGTTCTCTCCCATCTTAATCCGAAACAAATTATAAACAAAATTTCCAATTTGCTCCGGGATGGATCCAAACCATCGATATTCGGTACCGAGTAAATAGCTATAAGCGCTTTACCCACTCGGCTACTATGTCCCCAATATACTAATTATTATACTATTTCTAATACATTATTTGCGATATGAGAGTAGTAGCAGGTCTCAATACGCAGAGAAACATCATTTGTTGCGACTTCCGACAAACTAGATGGAGCGATAAGCGGCCATTCTTTTATTTTGTCATATGTAAAGAGCATCAAATTATCAGCGCACAATAATATACCAGACATAAAACATCATTTTCCTATAATATTTACCGCAAACCAACTTTTACAGACGCCACTATACCCTTTAATTCCTATAACCCTCTCTCCCACAAATTAGCCGCATATCAATCTATGACACAACGAGCCTTCAGCTTACCTCTATCTGAGACAGATTTAAAAGAGGAATTAGACACAATATAACTTATTGCACATAATAACGGGTACCCTCAAAATATAATCAACAATTTAATCTATAAAAAACAAAATAAGTCCCTCTTGAAAGAACTTTATCCCACTATTAACGAGAAAAAAGTTCAAACATACATTTCATTACCATATTCAGGTCAACTCTCCTATTCAATTAGCAATATCTTTTCCAAATTTAATATTAAAACATCTTTTAGTTCTAACAAAAATATAGGCAGATATCTTTTCAATGCAAAACAAAAAACTGATATCTCTAAAAAATGTGGTGTATATCGGTTAGATTGCCCAGAATGTAACGCCTCATATGTAGGCCAAACAGGGAGATCGTTCGGAGTAAGATATAGAGAACATATTCACACACAAAAACAACATTCCAACTTTTATAAACATCTAACAGATTCTGGTCATACAATAACTGACGACCATCAACCTAAAATATTACATATTTGTGGGAAAAGTAAAAAACTTAATTTATTAGAAGTGTTAGAAATTAATAAATTAAATAGGAATAAAAATTACTACATATTGAACGACCAAATAGATTTAAATAATTCTCCGTTATTAAACTTATTCAGATAAACTACTGCTAATAAAAATCACGCCATAATATAATTTACTAGCTCGAAAAAACCCCTACATTTAATAACATAACATCTGTACAAATTTGAATTATATTATCAACCATAAAGTGACCCATCCCTCTATTCAGGTCAGTTTATATTTAAATTAAAGTAAAATCTGTGTATAATTTAGTTACTTGAAAATGTCCGAATAGGATGAAACTAGTTGTAAAATAACAAATAAAGTGAAAATTAGACAAGTAAAAAAGTGTTTATAATTTTTTAAATCAAAATGGATTTTCACAAAGTAACTTCATCTTCAATCAACTTTTTGAATATACCAGAAGTTGTTCATTATTCGATAGCATCGATAGGTTTTAAACTTTAACTGGCTTATGTTACAAAATATAGGGTTTTAACAACTTTAAAATTTTCTAAATTCTTTAATGAAAAATTAAACAAAAGAAGAAAACTCTTTCTATTTAGTTTTACTTAGATAAAACAGAATTTTTCTATTTTGTTTCTTTTCTAGCTCAAGTAAAGTTTAGATAATATTTTCTAAATTTTCTAGATCCATGTATATAAAAAAAATTTCGCTGTGTAGAAACAGTCGATACATCTCATATTGTTTCCCAAATATATATTTTCATATCACATTGCACGCTGTATAGAGATAAAACATATTTATTGGCAGTAATAAAAGTACTTTGGTCAGATATTTGTATAGTTTTTAACAAACAACTGCAATTTAAAAGAGCTTCACTAAATTCACTAAAAATACGTGTTTTCGCGTCACTTGATTTACTAAATTGCATTGCAATTTGTGTTAATTAACAGTGTGTTCATGGTGCAATTACCAAAAAAGTTTAATTAAACTCGTGGTAAAATGCGAACAGCATATTATTCAGATTATTTTGAGTTTTGAGCGGAAATTATGTTAAATATAAAAGTGACAAACTGCTTTGTAAATATTTGTACTAAATAATTGAAATTAACTAAATTTAGATTAAAGTTATTTCACGAAAATATAAATATTTTTGAAATTATCTGTTATTATCGGATTTTAATTTACAACATTATGTTCCAACAGTTTACAAATAGTTATTAATTAAGATTATTTTACATGAATAACGACAATAGTAATCTGTATTTTAAAATGGCAATATTTATTCTTTGTTACTCTTCCATGAAATTTTCAAGCGATACATCACATTACATCACACCCCATATAAACTGAATTTCGCCCATCAGATCCCAATAGTTTGAACCAACTTGTATGATATGAAAACAACACAGACGTAGTTTTCCACGAATCTCATTTGCAAACTTCGTTCGGTTTTTCCAAATTTTGTCAAGTTATTGAAGTTTGAGGTTTTACATTTTGACGCCATTGACTTTGTATCTTTCCTAGATATATGAAACATGTAATAAAAGATGTAGTAGCTGAATTAACCAGATCTGAACTTGATTGACTTATTTTCATTTATCTATACAAAGAATTATGGCAAATACTTAATAAAGCACTTTCTAGAGTTTCGTTATAAAACAGACGTGATCAAATCACGTGTATTGACATTTTTTTCTCTAATCTACGTTCAAAAATAACATAAACATTGGATTACACACCTAAACATCGAAATTTACGAGAACGTCTTATTCATGTCGTTGCTTGAAGGAACTAGATATAGTTACGTTTCTGGAAATAAGTTTTATGCAAAACATTGGTTTTTGCATTTTGCATCTATTCTTATTTCATTACTACATATCCTGTTAAAATATATAACTTAAAATTGAGAAAAAGTTATGCTAAGATTTATTTATATTTAGTGCTGAAACGACATTAACTCATCAGTAAATTGAGCTTTGTTATAATTACTTTCTTATACCTAATATAAGGAAGTATAGTAATAATGATTTTTGTGTGTGTGTGCATAAAGGATAAAAATAGCAAAATCATGCATGGGAGAGAAAGAGATTTTATGTATCAATGTTGCCTCATTGTATGTTGTCTTCTTTCCACACACAGTTTATTGTACAGATTTAAGTGTTTAGGAAAATTCTAGCGATTTGCAAATATTGTTTTTATCTAAAACTAATAAGAAAAACAAAGACAGAGATAGTGAAATGGCCACTGGGGGTAAATTCTCCTAAAGCCCCCAAAAACCACGAAGTTGCGAGCATGACCATTGGTATGCGTAATTTGTACCGGGGCAAATACTGCCAATAAACTATTCATCCTTAGGTCACGCGCTGCGATGGTCCGCTCTTCATTAGATCAGGTAACCGATGACACTATTGGCAATGTTTTGGTTAGTAAATTTCAAAATGTTGTGGGGTAGTTGTTATTTCTATAAATAACTACGTATCCTTGTTTATTTCGAGAATTTCTAGTTATTTGATCCATAAATGTTTTAAAATGCATCAAAAAAACTCAGTGACAATTCTTTGAGTAATTTTTGGCTATTTGGCGTGAAAGTAAACTGGCATTCTGCCATTAAATAAAAATAAATTAACAAATATTCTAACGAAAATAAAATAAAAAATTCTAAAATAGATTAAAAAAAAAACGTATTAAAAATGAAACAAAACATTTTTTTTCTAAATGTTACTTTATAAGAGGCTCAAAAATGTGGGCATATTGCGCCTGGCAATACCCTAATCGGTGATAAAATTCGTCCCTGACATTTAAAAGCATATAAGGAGTCACAAAATATTCTTAATGAAATTTTCGATTTCATTAGCTTTTTCCATCATGGTTTCACAAAAATTCATTCGTTTCGTACTGTCTTCTGGAAGAATTTCTTGGGTAGTCATAATTTTGTAGCAGTGGTACTTATTTCTTTTCAGAATAATCCGCACTGTTCGCTCTTGTACACCAACTTCGTGAGAGATTTGTCTACTCGAATAAGGTGCATTTACCTCGGCGAAATACTGACATTAATTTCCCGCCTTTCCTGATCTTCCCTTAAGTAAACTGTAGGCTCGTCTTCGTCATTTAAATTACTACATTTTCTGCAAATTGTCGCACATCCCACAGATTCAAACTTATGAATGATGTCTAATACAGTTTTAACCGTCGGGGTAGGACGGTTTTCAAATGTAAAAATGAATCGCCCGATAACTCCCTCAGCAGTATTACCACCGTAATACCACTTGATTATTTGTGCTTTTCTTCATTTGTATAAACATACATATTTAAGTTAAGGAGAAATGCCAGATTAACTTACCACACTAACGGCTGACGAAATAATAAAAGAAATGAGATAACCACGTGATCACAAAATTATCTATTGCAGTGTTGCCAGATTGTAAAAGTGTGATTATCAGAAAGTAACAATAAAATTATCAGATATTAGAAAAAAATTACCAGATACTTCAAATAATACGCCAATATTTAAAAACTTTATTATAAAAAATAAATAAACAAAAGTAAAACAATTACAAGTACATTGAATAGAAACTTTTCAAATAATAACAACTGGCTGTCAAGTTCGACTTCAAAAATTATATTATCATCTTCATTTTCGTTTATATTTTTGTATAATATGGAATTTTACGATTTTTTCACGCCTTCTGAACTTAAAAAATATCATTTATTATGTTAGTCATTAATTGATTTTTGGTTATAGGTTTGATCTTTTTGGTTTTGATTAAATTACGTTAACCTTTGAAAAAAATTCGTCCACATATAGCACTGCGTGCAGTCTGCACTCATTGAAGAAAGAGGGTTAGAGCTCTCATTTTTCGTGCAGTGTAGCATTTATTTTATAATTATAAAATAAATGAGTGTAGCTGCATGAACAAAATCACGTATGCCGCCCTACTACTAACTAGATGTCGCTAAATGTTCATCGCAGTTAGTAAAATGGAACAGTATTCATTGCATATTATGCACTTTACATGAAACGATTTTAGTTATTTCTCAATGTGTAAATAATTTTATAAAAAAAGTGACATTCCCAAAAAAATTATCGTAGATTATGACATTATTAGAGGCTCCATTAACAACTACTAGTTAAAATTCCAAATTGTAGATTTTGGTAATTACTAGGTATCTGGCAACGCTGTTGTTTGTTTTATCTACAATAAACTTAGCGTAGAAAGGGAAGGGATCAGATGTGGCAGAGATGTGATGACTGATGTATGGAGTCGTACCGGATCACATGTGGAAGGGATACGATGGGACGGAGAAGTACCCTCGTTACTTCGTAAACACAATAACGCAGAAAAAGGCAACAGTGATACACAGTCTTTTTCTGTCGCATACATGATTTTGCTATTTTTATCCTTTATGCACACACACAAAGCAAGCACTCTAAGTAAACGTTTTCCAATACTGTATACGTTTTGAACCCTCCTGAATCCATTTTGACTATTTTCCGAATGATGTCTGTCGGTGCGTGTGTGTAGATGTGTGTGTGTGATAAATATTTCAAATTTGGTATACATGTTGTAAAGGCTAAAGACAATAATAAATTCGATGATGAGTAAAATTGGTCAGCTGAAAGGAGATCCACGGGACTCAAACTTTTTTGTATTTGCCTCTACAAAAAAATATATTCTTGATGAAAGATTATAAATCATGTTTACTATGTCAAGTCAATAATAGCTATTTTTCTACTCCCTACATAGAAAATACAATTTTGCTCCCTCATTTCAGGGAGCAAAGTAGTACTTTTCCTCCCTCGGGAGGGAAATACTTTGCTTCCCTAGGGAGGAAAATACTTTGGCTCCCTCTGGTATATCCAGCAGATTTCCTTTTTAAAAAAGCTACTAATTTAGGAAACTTAATGTCGATATTGTCTTTAATTTGGAGTGTAGATCGCAACATGCTGTATTTGCTCCATAATGTTGAGGGCTTCAAATCGGCGCATTTTTTGGAAAAGTAAAATAGGACCACTTCTTCACATACTTTTCTTATTTGCCTAGTCTCCATCCAACAATTAAATAGCTGGTACTCTTTTTCATATTTTTCACAAGACTTTAACGGTAATAGATTTAACGAAACCACGTTTGCTTCTTCCAGAATATCTTGAGGAACTTCATCTTCCATTCGAAGCGCGTAAGAGTATCAAGCAAGTACACACGTTTACGAAGCAGTGGTGAAATCGGTTAAATAGTTGGTTTTAATTACATTTTAGTTGTTTAAATAAACACTATAGTGAAGAGTGAATATAAAGTGCACAAAACATAGTGATCATGTGCTCCAAATCTCCTGGCAAAGGAGATTCCATTAATTTGACAACAGATGCAATTCATAGTAAAATAGTAAGGCATGGCACAGGTGAATTGGTAGACCTCACGCAGGCAGCGGACAATGTTATGGATGATTCAGTATATCTCAATACTAGTGATAACTCAAGCCTTACGGGGAACCGCTCTCTAGAGCAGGTGGCAAGCGATAGCAGTAATCAACAAAAAGCAGATAAGTTTTTTAACCTTAATAATATTCAGCTGTATGGGAATTCGTTTTATGTTTACATTGAAAGCAGGGATAGAAATATAGGACGCCTTCATCCAATGTTTATCGGTCATGTATTATTAAAAAAATTACAAATTAAAAATATAGTCACAATAAATAGCATAGGTAAAAATAGAATTCGGGTGATTATGAAAAGTGCATTTGATGCTAACAATCTAATCAATAACAAGCAGCTAGAATCAGAAAATTTACGAGCGTTTATCCCTAATCACCTAGTCGAAAGAAAAGGTTTAATATGGTCAGTAGACACGAGATTCGATGAAATATACATTAAAGAAAATATTGAAAGTAATAGTCCAGTTAATAGTATTAAAAGAGTCAATCGGAAAATTTCAGACGATGGCTCTGATAAATGGGTCCCTAGACAATTAGTAATAGTAACTTTTGAGGGAAGTATACTTCCACCATATGTCACAATAAATAGTGTACAATTTAGAGTCGAACCTTATATCAGTAGAGTTGTGCAGTGTTATAAATGCCTAATGTATGGACATGTTTCTAATCAATGTAGAAGTACAAAGACCCTCTGCACTAGATGTGGTAAGGAAAAACTGGATGAACATAACTGTGATTCTAATGATTATTACTTTATTTTTTGTAAAAATGATTCCCACTATTCTACATCAAAAAACTGTCCTAGATATGAAAGCCAAAAAAAAATAAAGGAACAAGTGTCCTTAAATAATATTCCCTATTTAGACGCCAAGAAAATGATTGATAATTCATTTTCTAATATTTTGACCTATAACAGATTTAATGTTTTAGAAAGAGAGATAGAATTTCCGGCACTTCCTAATACAAATGCTCAATTCAGGGTACCTAACGTGTCCTTGTCTCAACCAACACCCAGCGCACGTACCTATCAACATAATTCATTAGCTCAGACAAATAAAAAACGAAAAATACAGTCCCCATCACCACAGGTTACTTCCGAAAATATGTTCCCATTTAGATTTGGACCAAGTAAAGCCCTTCCTCCTAAGAATATCAGACCTAATCACAATACATCTACCACAACAAATAATGTAACGAATTATCTCACATACTGTATACAGGCTATTTTTAATAATATAAAAGATATAGAAGACTTCAAAAACTTGGAAATGAATGAATTAAAGAAGGAATTTGATAGGATATTGGAGGGTGTCCTTACTGACAATACCTAATTTATGGCGAATACTAGTACTAACACGAAGATAAATATTATGCAATGGAACGCTCGTTCATTGGTATCAAATAAAATAAATTTCATAAAACATTTAAACGATCAAAACATTCACATAGCTTTAATAAGTGAGACCTGGTTGAAACCAAGTCAATGTGTTAACTTCGCAGGGTATAACATAGTCCGCAGGGACAGAGTAGATGGCAGAGCTGGAGTAGCTATATTAGTTAAAAAGCATCTACGCTTCAAAGAAATGATTTTTGACACTACTACTTACAATGATGACATATTAGTTTGTGGCATTTCGATTGAAACTGATCATTCGACTCTTTCTTGTGTATCTTTATATAGACCTCCCAATATTAATACTCATATTAACGATTGGGACAATATTTTTAAGCAATGTTCACACCCCTTAATAATAGGTGGTGATTTTAACGCTCACAGTAGTCTCTGGGGCTCTTCAAAAAACGACCAAGTTGGAAGACAACTCATAAATTGCATTGAGGAAACCGATTTAGTAATTTTAAATAATGGCGATATAACTAGGCTTTCTTCGCCCAATATAAACAAATCCGTAGTAGACTTAACTTTGGTTACGTCAGCTTTAGCTACACAAACAAGTTGGAACGTATTTTCAGATAACTTAGGATCAGATCACTTTCCTATAAACATAGAGTACTTAACTAAATTAAATTACGATGATGTCATATATCCTAAAAGTAAGTGGAATACGAATAAAGCTAACTGGGTAATGTATGAGACAATTCTTGAAAATAATTTCCAGAGTATACCAGTGGGGCTAGGCCCTAATGATAAATACAAACTTTTTATCGAGAATGTCAATAACGCAGCGGAAAAATCGATACCTACGTTCAAACCTTTCAAAATCAAAAACCGCCCTCCCCCTCCATGGTGGGATGAAGAATGTGAAAGAATCCTGCAAAAAAAGGAAAGATGCTTTGAACACGTATAAACATATAAGCTCAATGGAAAATTATATTTCTTGCAATAAACTAATAGCCGTATCCAAAAAAATATTTAAATCTAAGGCTAGGGAGAATTGGAAAAAATTTTGTGGAAATTTAAATGGGTCCACCCCAACTAAATTATTGTGGACACAGGCTAAACGCTTAAATAGGAACCCAGTAAATAATCTTTCTATTCCCCGGTCTGATAGTTGGGTGGAGAAATACCTCAACCAAGTAGCACCACCTAGTGTTGCAAATTATAAGGAGGCTACGATAGATACCAGCCTTGCAAATGGTCACTTCTTGTCCCAACCTTTTACAATTATAGAACTTGATCTTGTAATTAAAACTTCCTCCAATACAGCTCCAGGATTTGATGAAATAAAATATCCAATGCTATCTCATTTACCAAACAGCACTAAACTTTACCTCTTAGAGATTTTTAATGATATTTGGCTAAACGGTGCTGAAATAGAGGACTTGCGAAAAGTGGTTATCGTTCCTATACTTAAGTCTGGTAAAGACCCTGAGTTAACTGATTCTTATCGTCCGTTATCTTTATTATCATGTGTTCTTAAGACTCTGGAGCGAATGATAAAAAATAGATTAGAATGGTGGTTAAATCAGAACAACCTATCACCTTCTCTACAGTTTGGATATAAGAAAGGCTTGGGCACACTCGATGCAGTATCTTATTTAGTATCAGATATCCAAAATAATTTTTCTAAAAATACGTACCTAGGATCTATTTTCTTGGATCTGAAAGGAGCTTATGATTGCATAAATTTGGATATTCTTCTGACTGAATTAACAAATATGTCTGTTCCATATTACACGGCAAATAGTATAGTTAATTTATATAAAAATAGATCGATATATTTAAGAGGATACGACAATAATAAAATTGGTTGCAGAGTAAATTCCGTAGGACTACCTCAGGGATCGGTGCTTAGCCCGATTTTGTTCAATATCTATACGGCCAGCATTCACAGTTGTATTAAACCTTCGGGTAATATAATTCAATATGCTGATGATTTTTTGTGTATATGTCACACATAAAAAATATGAGACTTGCGTAACTAATTTGAGTAATATTTCTAGTCTGCTGCAGAATTGGTGTTTTGAATATGGATTTGATATTTCAGTTGATAAAACATTAACAAATATATTTACACGACATAATACACCTAATATAACTGAATTAAAATTAGGCGACCATTCTTACCCCTATAAAAAAAGAAATTACCTATCTGGGCATTACTCTTGACAAGAAACTGAGCTGGAGTGTGAACGTAGACAAAGTAGTATCCAAATGCGAGAAGGGAATTAATTTTCTAAAGATGATCTGTAAAACATGGTGGGGAGCTAACCCAAACACTCTACTGTTATTTTACAAAGCATATATTCGTTCTATAATTGATTATGGATCAACGTTATATGGATCAGCTAGCAATTCAGTCTTAAAACGTCTGGATATTGTGCAGAACAAAGCGTTACGGATCTGTTTAGGAGCCATGAAATCTACGCCACTGGTCCCCTTACATGCTGAAGCTTCAGAGCCACCTTTAAATGTTCGAAGACAAATGCTTAGCGAGAAATATGTTTTAAAATCTGAATATAAAAACATGGAAATTGTATCTAAAATCTCACAATTAAGCACATACGACTTAACCGAAAAATACTGGATTAAAAAAAATTCCCCTCCACTTTGTTCTGGATTTCGTGAAGTAAATGGACAACTATATAAACTACTGAAATATACAGAGATATCATATTTAAATTTGAAATATTTTGATCTTCTCTATGAACCACAAATTATAATACCAACCTATTCAGAAAGCACTGCTGAGAATAATACAATTGTAAACAATACAAGATTAGCATATGCAAATCATCTACAGATTTATACAGATGGATCCAAGATCATGGAAAATACAGGGTGCGCTATTTACATGCCGTCCGAAAAGTATGAACTGAAAATTAAGTTGCAAAGTGGTA